>CM029492.1:35398488-36050577 GCA_017140395.1 Eucalyptus lansdowneana
GTTCTACTTGCAGCTCATTGAAGAACTGAGAAGCAACTAAAATGGAAGAAATCAGCAAATATAGCCAATGAGTAATACATATCTTCTAAGTAGATCGAGTATCCATTATGTAGGCGCGAGCATGATTCTAGGGTAGAATTTGGAACCGGATCGATGGGAACCTATCTAGTTCTAGGTTTCAAGGTATTCAAGGTTGGTTACACGTTTTAAAAAATGGAGAACTTGTTTCAAATGGTAGCTTCCAAGTTCTAAGTAGGTAGAACCTGGAACTAAAACAAGTTTATGTATTTTTCTTGGTCTCTCTTCATATAATTTTACGATATTCCATGGCATTCGATAATTAGTATATAATTTGGAACCACTAGTCTAATATTTCATTTTATGATTGAGACTTTTACTTTACTAATATGTCATATTCTTTGTGTGACTAAATAAAGATTGTGGTTAGTAGATTGTAGCAGCAAATGGTGGTCATTAAAATGATGATTCAAAACAATTGTTCACTTAGTAATATAGGTGGACCTAGGGTAGACCTTAGAACTTGTGATCAAGTAGGTTCCAAGATCCAAGGAATGCAGAGTAGGTTCTGAAATTCCAAAAATAATGAACCATTTCAATGGGTAGATTTCAAGTTCTATGTGGAACATGAAATCTAAAACTGTTTACCCTACGATTATGCCCACACACAAAATCAAACCAAGCTAGCAAATTTCAAGGTCAAAATTTCAATAATAATTACTTTAACATAAAATGTCTATAGCAGAAATACTAATTTCAATAGATAATATCAAAGCATATACCAATGATCTACCCATTGATTAGTATCATCAAAACACATACCAATGATCCATTTCATTGATCAAACTCATGCTCAGATATATAACCATGATCACACATAAAGTCCCATGACAAGGCAACCAAGATTCTTCCTTGGCTAGATCTCTACCTATAATGCCATTAGTCGGCCGACAAGAGTACCCAAAACTAATATACCCCTTAATGGGTTCAATATCAACCCATAACAACATCGTCCACAATCCATAAAACCAAATCCAAAAATCATCTCATATATCATAATACGTTAAGCTAAATTATTTCAAACTCTATGTCGTAAACTAGTTCACAAATTAATATATAACATTCCATAAACCATATTTAAAGTCAAGGACTTCTCATGAGTCTTTCCCAAAAGGTTTCTCAAACCTATTTGCAAGCAACTGTTTAGACTATAATCCAAAGATAACATTATATTTTCTAATACACAAATGGTAGTAAATGTTCGATCCAATTTATGCCATAAAAAATATATATATACTTGTTCTTAACTCATAACATAGCTAAATCATTTTGTTTTTTGAAATATGGGTTTACAATATCAAATAAGAGAAGTACTACCTTGGAAAGCCAAAAACCAACCTATGGTGATTACTCGAGTCAAGGCACTCCAATTCCTAACAATTAATTGAAAAAACATATATATAAAAAAAACCGAGTAAAACAATATTCTAATGAATAACTTGACTATACTATGTCTACATAAAAAGACACCACATGAATGAAAAAGCTACTTCCATAATAGAAATCCATTATTGTCCACTATGTGCAACTCAAGTACTAAATTTGATTGTGCATAACTTCCTCCACCATACTCCATTTCAAACATACTCATAGTCAATGTTGACACCTAAATTTTGACTGATCATTTAGTAATTAATTGCATAAAATTTAGGATTAATCTTTAACCCCTAAGAAAAATATTAAAATTACATCTCATGTAGTCGCATTCGCATCGGTACCAAAACGCAACCAAACACGGCAGCTCGCGGTCAATTACGTGCACAAAAGGTGGTCTCTCTCTTGCTGATTTGAAAGTACCCAATGAAAAAGAAGAAAGAAGAGTTCTTCACGTCCATTGTCTCTTCCTCATTAATGCATGCACCATGCGTGGACAAAATTCGGCGGACGTAAAAAATTTCTAGCCGCATGCGTGAAGAAAGCAAAGAAAAATCCACTGCACACGCGAGGATCCGGAGAAAATCTGCAAAGGCATGGGCTCACCATTTTATAATATTTTATAGTGAGAATTCTCTCCTTCCCGGAGAGCAAATCAAGAAAGAAGCGAATAAAGAAAAAAGTCCACGGTGAGGGGGGTTTCCTTTCGGTCGACAAAGGGGGAAAGGAGTGTGTCGTAGAAAAATAAAAAAAAAGTTCACTGGAAGAGGTCTGTAAAAAATGGTAGAGGGCTCCCTTTCGTTCACGCAAGCGCAGAGAAAGGTGGGGAGTAGTTTGGGGGAGCAAAAAGAGAAAACCTGCAGAGAGAAGGGAAAAGTGAAGTCAGAGAAGGCAACAAGAAAAGAACGTGAAAGGAAAACAATAAAAAAAACAGAGAAAGTACCTTTGAAAAGTAGAGAGAGGGTGGTCCTTCTTAAAAAAGAGGAGAAGAGGGAGTGATTGGGGGAAGGAGACGTGCGGCTGCGGGGGAAAAAAAAAAAGAGCGCCCACTGTTCTTCTTCTTCACCGAGACTTTCCTCCTGGTTCGGCTGCCCATCCTGCACGTGCCCACGCAAGCCCCGTCACCGCCGCATCTTCACTCCGCCGCCCGCAACCGCCGGCGCTCCTCGTCTCGCCGCAAGAACGCCTACCGGTCCCGCGACACCGCGCCACCGAAAGCCGCCGCAGCGTGTCACTCAAGCCGGTCGCGCGCACCCGCCGCACGCCGCGAGCACCCGCGCCGATCCGCCTTGCCGTGTTCCGCCGCCGCGCCGCCTTCCTCCGCTGACGCCGCTGACCCGCCAAACCGCTCAGCACCGCCCCACGCAAACCCAGCCAGCACCCTGCTCTCACCTTCACCCGCCGTCGCAGCCTACTCCGTCTCACCCGCGAGCCGCGTCATCCACCGCGCCGCCTGCAACCCCGCCGCTGGCGTCGCACCGCTCGCCAGCACCGAAGCCGAGACTTTCCCCCCGACGCCCGACCATTCTGCATGTCCCTTCACCGCCGCTCCGTGCCCCGCCAACCCGCTGACCCACGACGCCGCTCACCGCCCGGAAGCGCACCTCCGCCGTGTGCCTCGGTCCGCCCAGCACCACCAGCCACGACGCCCTTGCTCCCGAGTTCGCTGAGCCGGCCATACACGCTCGTGCTTCGTTCCGCTCCAACCGCACGCGACCCGGCTCCTCCCTCGCCGCGTGTTCGCTGCCCCTTTGCCGGAGTTCCTCCGACGACCGTGTCCACCGCCCACGGTCGCCCGTCGCAACAAGAGCGGCCATCCCGGCCGTGAGCTAAGTCTCCTGGTGATCCACGACAAGCTGCCCAGCCGTGGGTGAAGAAAGAAAAAAAAAAAAGAAAAAGAAAAAAAACAAAAGGGGAACATTAGGTATTTTTTTATTATTATTGTTTTATCTTTATTTTTTATATAGTTTATAGTTTGTTTTTATATATTTTTTAGTGTGATTATTCATTAACACATGATTGAAATTCCAATGTAAAACAACCCCTCAATTTAGGGATTATGAGTTCGATTTTCGCGCCGAAATCCGACTCACGATCACGTATAAAAATCGCAACAATCCAATCTCATGCCCGAGATTCGATTCGCGATTTAATTTAAAATTGACCAACCCGATCTCATGCGCGAGATTTGGTTTGTCAATTTTGGGTATTAATATTATCTTGATTGGATTGGATATCGGAATTATTTGAATTAACTTTTGTTTTTGCATAAAAAAAAAAGTTCAAAAAAAACAAAAATGCAAATCAATTAGATTAGGGCTAGGGTTAGCATATTTGATTATTTCGTTTTTTAAAAAAAAAAATAAAAAAAAATCCAAAAAATGCATTTAGAATGTTAGTTTTAGAATTGCACGTGTCAATCTAGAATTAGACTTTTACTTCATTTTGTAGGTTGCATTAGTTTTAAAATTGCTTTAGAAGAGATAACGTTTTTCATAGTAAAAAATAAAAAAAAAATCCCAAAAAAATTTTAATTAATTTAGGTTGCTAGTTTTTTAGGTTGCATGTTTAATTGTGTGCAAATCTTTTAAATTTCGAATTTTATTTATATATTAAAAAAAAATTTCGAAAAAAAAATCATCATGCATATTAGAATAGAATTATGTCTCATTTTTTAAGTTTCAATTTTTAGGATAAATTGCATTTTTAGGAATAGAAATGTCATGTGCACGTCATGTAGGATTAGGTTCATAAAATGCACGCCATGTAGAATTAGGCTCATTTAATTAAAAATTGCCCGTAATTATAATTAGGTCATTTTGATTTGCATATTTAATTATTGCATGTTCATTAAGAAAACAAAAAAAAATATATTTTACTCATGTCATGTAGTTTAGAAAACATTGTCATGCCATTCCATGTTAGATTAGTAGCATGCATTGCATATTGCATGATTCTCATTAAATAAGTAAAAAACCAAAAAAAGAAGGGGAATTTGCCTGTTAATTAGAAATCATATCTAGGTTTGTTGATGTGAATTCTGATCTAACAATGCAGATGCTTTCATTGCCATGAGGTAAGTCCTGCAATTTATTCATCGCTTTCTTGGGTGTTAAATTGGTGGGTGTTAAATTGGTGGTTTGCGCATCCGCATGATCACCTCACATGTTAGGAAAGTAAATTAAAATCAATCCAAGCTGCCTGCAAAACATGTTTTTTTAATAAAAGAAAGGTACCGAAAGGGCATTAGAGAAATCTAGCGTAAACAAGTCCCCGAACTCACAATCTCTGGTTCGTAGGAGTGAAGTAATTCTCCCATTACTTTACTTGGGTTTCTAATCGACCCACCAAAAATAGATTAGTGGCGACTCCATGATAAAAATCATTTGCATACTAAGAACTTAAACCCTAAGTCGCGAATTGGTATGGGCTTGGGAGAGCCGAGCTAAGTCTAGGCTTAGCAATCCATTAGCCGAACCCTTAGGTGGTCCAAACCCGCTTCGAGGAGGTCGCGACAGCTTGGCGACTCCTGGGACTTGAGTTGAAACTCTTAGTGGACTTAGGCCAATTTTCTTTTTGAAAAATATTTTTGTTTGGCAGCGAGGATCCTGTGTACGTCCCTAACATTTAAGGTGTTAAATGTTCTTGCAGAATGGGAGGTATAAGGGGAAGTGTTTGTTGACATTTGTTTTGCAGGGAGGTGTAGGAATGTATGGTTTACTTTCACTTATGAAGTGTTGCTTGATATAAATTGCCGTGCATGCCTTGCATCTAGCACTACACTATTGCACACACAACCTGTCGCCAGACCTGGGCCGCATAGTGTTATCTAGGATGGTATTGAGATGGATACCACTTCGGCCACATGCCCGTCGTACAAGTTACCCATCCCAATCCTGAAGTTTCTTTTTTTTTTTGTCAAGAATACTCACCTCGGTCTGCATGCCCACGACATGGGTCGACTCTTTGACAAAGTCGAAGTAATGAGGACCCGACTTAATCTGCACGCCCATGGCTAGTCCGATCATCCTTGTGGCTTCACTTTGCTAAGCCTATCTAGAGTAGAAATCGAGCCATTTACCATGCGTATGTTTATGTGATTGCCCTTTGTTTATTGGTAAAGTAAGTTCTCTAAATTCTCGCCTTTGCAATTTACTTACTCTACCGTATTATTTTGTCGGTCCATGGCATTAGGATTGTCCTGAGTCTTGATCAATATACAATGGGAATACCGGACATTCGAATTATTCTCCCTCCAAAGGAAGAGCTTAGCGCATGGTGGGACAAGTTAGACCAAGCTGGCCGTCAATTTGTAGAGTCACACATTAGTCGACTACTTCCATTGCTGCGTATCAACATCCATGGCGGCCTCATCCAAGCACTTGCTCATTGTTGGTGCCCCGAGACTTCTACTTTCATCTTCGGCGGTAAGCATGAACTCACGCCCACCTTGGAAGAGTATAGCATTGCCATAGGAAAATCTTTGAAAGCTGAATTAATTAGTCCACCTATCGGAATAGACCCCGTTGTGGCCTTATCCGATTTTCTGAGAATTAAGGAGGATAATGTAAGAAAGGTTTTAAAAGCTCACCGCAATACATGTCATTTATCTTTTCTAAAAGAATGTTTTGAAAATGGCAATTCATTTCAAATGAGAAGGGTTTTCCTTTTAGCTTTCTTTGGGTTTATACTTTTTCCTCATTGCAAGAATGCTATTAACCCTTTGATGGCTCACTTAGTTGAACAAGTGTTGGGAGGAAAAAATTTCGTAAACACTATTTTGGCTGAAACCTTTCTTTCCCTCACTCGATTTAAAGGAAGCGGTGATAAGACCTTCCATTCCTCTCCTGAGCTTTTACAAATTTGGTTTCTTTCTCATATAAAAGGGTTTGGTGGTTCAATGACTATACTTGATGTTAATAACTCTAATCACCCTATTATGAGATTTGAGAACAAACAAAAACATGCACCGGATTACCATTATTCTAGATGGCTAGCTTTCATGAAAAAACCAACTTCCAAGGGTTTCCTATGGCATGCTAAGTGGTTCCAAGTTCGTGTGGCGAGACTTTCATGTGGAGGTGTTGGCCCAATCCCCTCTATCGGGATTCACTGGAGCAACGGAATACTATCCAACTAGAGTGACCCGTCAGTATCAAGTTGTGCAAGAGCTTCCCCCGGCATTGCAAGCAGATCCATTCCGAGCCAACTTCGTTGATGGAGACCGAGACCATGAAGATTCCATTCTCACAATTAAATCAATGTGGGATATGTGCCAGCCACGAAAACTCAAGTGGCCTGAGGAGGAGTTGAAGGGCAAAGAAATGAAGTACTATGCCTCAATTAAGTACATTCAACAACACAAAATTCCAGAGGAGTTACTTCCAAAGATACCGTAGGGCGCCACCGAAGATCACCAACCGCGCTGAAAATAAACGCCTAAAAGGGTTGCTGAAAAAGCTCAAGAGGAGAATAAGCGATTGCGCCGAGTGGTGTCCCGAGTGTATATTGATCAAGCTAGATGAAGTGTTTGAGTCAATCTTGTTGTTTCATTTCTAGATTAATGTTTAGGAAGTTGAGTCATTTACTTTCCTAGTTTGTTTGTTTAGGGCATTTTGAGCTTCTATTTCATTAATGAAGTGCTTGAATCAATCTTGCTTCTATTTTGTTAGGATTGTCAAAAACTCCATTAATGAATAAAAGTTTTAGACCATTGCCATGGACCGGTGTATTTCATATGAGATACTTATTTTTGTCCGTTTCTTCAAATTAGGTGATAACGGATCCTCCACGTTCGCCCATCATTACACGATCAAGAGCAAAAATGGCCGACCAAATCGAAATGCGTGATCGTATGACCGCTGTGGAAAATCAACTCCAGCAGCTTGCTCACCTCTATGCAACTTATGACGGATCAAATGCAATCCCTCCAAGTGCATCGACTCTTGCACCCGCTATCCCCGAGATAGTAGTCCCAAAGCGACGGAACAAGGCCCAAATAGGTGATGATGACATGCCGAGAAGGAGGATGACCCACTGTTCGTCACATTAAGCCTAAAAGGCTAAGCCCGACAATGTCCCTAAGGCGGAGCAAGATGAACGCTTGCCAAACTTGAAGAGAAACCAAACAATTGCAAGAATCGCAATTCACTCCCGTTCGACTTGTCGCTTTATGAGAAAGTCAAAGTGCCAAAGAAGTTTAAGATGCCGGAGTTCGAGAAATACAATGGTACTTCCCGCCCAAAAGCTCATTTGCAAATGTACCACGTACGCATGGCCCAATACGTCAAGAACGAGCCTCTCATGATCCAATCGTTTCATGCAAGCTTGACTGGGCCCGCACTCAACTGGTACATAATGAAAAATATAAACCTTCTCGACACCTGGAATGAAGTGGCTGATGCTTTCCTAAAGCAAAGATAAGTTCAACATGGACATTGCACCTTCCCGAGAGGATCTTGAGCGGATGGAGAAGAAGAAAAGTGAGTCATTTAAGGAGTACGCTGTAAGGTGGCGAAACTTGGCGGCTCAAATCACTCCTGAGCCTACAAACAAGGAGTTGATGAAGTTGTTCGTCAAGACTCTCCCATATGAGTTCCGTAACCGGATGGCTAGCACATACGTTGAGAACTTCAACCAGCTTATCCCAGTGGGTGAACAGATCGAGATGGGGCTAAGGGAGGGATGGTTCAATGAACCAACTCTTCAGGGCAAAAGGTTCACCATGAAGAAAGATAAAGAACCAACCACTGAAGTCAATGTTGCATATGTGCAACCAGCCCCTAGTAAGCCTCCGATGGTTCGTATCCCCGGGAATCGCAAGATGGAGGCCGAGTGCCCGCACAAATGGCAATTCACCAAAAGGCGCTTCTCTCCTCTTCCCGGCCCTCTATCTCGGTCTTACCGATACTCCGAAACAAGGGATTGATCTCCCACGAACCAAAGCGGCCCAATGCTGAAAAATTCTCCAACTATGATCCCTCCAAAAATGTGAGTATCATATGGGAGAGGTCGGCCATTCAACTGATGAATGTTTGACTTTGAAGCACAAGATCCAAAATTTGTTGGATACTAAGGCATTTTCTTTCCGTACCACCCAACCGAATGTCAAGAAGAATCCGTTGCCGGAACATCAGGGAAACGTGAATGCAATCTTCGAGTTCAATACTGGCAAAAACATGAACTTGAAGGTGTCTGTCAAAGATATCTATAGCGGATTAGTTAGAGTTGGTTATTATCCGACAGATGAGAATCCTCCCTTGCCTACCATGAAGGAAAGGGTTCAAGAAATGGTTAAGGCCGGCATGATCATATATGCCGACCAAGCCGGGAACAAGGTCAACTATCTCCGAAGTCATCATTGATTGGGAGAAGGAATTTGCTAAGCTAAGTGCTGAAAAGAGTGAATCGATCCATTGATCGAGGACATGCCACCACTTGAGGACGCTCCGACCATGAAAATTGATAGTGGAAGTGCCTTCAACCGATGAAGAAATAATTATTGAGATGCCCCGCCTGTATGAATACAAGGATAACAAAGCAGTCCCTTGGTCATACGAGCTAGATGTTGACCTAATTACAAGGTCTGGGTCGGACCTATGCTCAAGCTAATGCCCAACCCGCAAAGCCACTATCGACGAAGAGGCCAAGGAATTTCTGGCTATAATCAAAGCAAGTGAGTATAACGTGGTCGACTCAGCGGAAATTGCCTCGCTCAATCTCTTTACTTGAACTCTTGCAAACATCCCCTACACATCAAAAGTCTCTAATGAAGGTTCTAAGCGAAGTTCGTGTACCGTGAGACGATCGAGGTAGACAGGTTGGAGGAATTCGTAGGATCGATTCTTCTTAAGGATTTAATAGCCTTTTTCGATGAAGAATTCCCTCTTGAGGGGAGGGGACACACTAAGGCATTATATATATCCGTCAAGTGCAAGGCTTCCCATGTGGCTCGAGTACTCATTGATAATGGGTCTGCCTTGAATATCTCGTCCATTGGCAACTCTTCACCGCCCGAAAATAGATCCTTCAAAAATAAGTGCCGCAAAGACCTCCGTCCGAGCTTTTGATGGTACGAGAAAGGAGGTGATAGGGGAGACCCACCTTGATCTCGCAAATAGGGCCGGTGATGTTTAACGTCCTTTTCCAGTGATGGACATTCCTACCGCATTCAATTTTCTATTAGGGCGTCCTTGGATTCACACGCTGAGCTGTGCCATCAAGTCTCCACCAAAGTGTGAAATTTGTTGTCAAAGGAAAGCTAGTCATTGTTCATGGCGAGGAGGATCATCGGATCTATCATGAGACGGCTATCCCCTATGTCGAGCCGGAACGTAGGGAGGAGTCGAGCTACCAATCATTTGAGCTTGTATCCACTATCCATGCATCTCGAGGATCGAGAGCACCCATCCCCGATGTGTCAAATGCAGCGCTTATGGTAGCAAGAGTGATGGTTGGAAATGGCTTTATTCCTGGCCATGGACTTGGTAGACAAGAACAGGCATCCGGAATCCTATTGAAGCCCCTCGAAGGTTTCGTTCCGCCGGATTAGGGTACCATGGAAGAGGTGGAGGACATGAACAAGAGAGGAGAAACTCATTACTCCTCGATATCCGCGAGACATTCCTGCCCCGCTAGAATGATGCATGATGAGGGAGGAATGATCGACACCCGAGGTATCGTGCTCGACGGATGGAATGGCATGGACGACCCGACAACTTCAAGGACAGAGGATCCAGATGATGGGATGGAAGGGATCACGACTCTATTCGATGATCTCCTCATAGGTGCCATTGATGAAGAACCATCGGAGGAAATGGGTGCTAGCCCACAAGAGAGCATGATAGGCAAAGAGGAGAAAACGGTCCAATCCAATGTCATGAGCGATGACGGCGATGACCCTGATGATCCAAATGGTGACTCCATTGGAGTACAACAAAGTTGGGAGCAACATGAAAAACCAAAAGTTCTCACCTCTGAGCAAACCGTCACTATCAATCTGAGTGATGCCGAGGAGCCCAAAGAGATAAAGATTGGGGCAAATCTTCCCAAAGATGAGGCCGAGCACCTGACTCAATTGCTAAAAGAATATCAAGATATCTTTGCTTGGACATACGCTGATATGCCAGGTTTAGATCCATCAATTGTGGAACATTGTCTGCCCACTAATCCAGACGTGCATCCCAAGAAGCAGAAACTTCGGAGGACTAAACCAGAGCTCTCGAAGAAGATAGAAGAGGAAGTAATGAAACTTCTCAAAGTGGGATTCATCGAAGTCTCGCAATACCCTGAATGGGTGGCCAACATAGTACCGGTCATGAAGAAAGACGGTCGAGTCCGAGTATGTGTTGATTACCGAGATTTGAACAAGGCCAGCCCAAAGGACGACTTCCCATTGCCACATATCGATGTTCTCGTGGATAGTACTGCCGGATTTGAATTATTCTCTTTCATGGATGGTTTTTCTGGCTACAACCAGATAAGAATGAAGGATGAAGACAAAGAGAAGACAGCATTTATCACCCCGTGGGGAACCTTTCATTATAAGGTCATGCCCTTCGGACTCAAAAATGCAAGGGCAACTTACCAACGAGCTATGGTTACGTTGTTTCATGACATGATGCATGAAGAAATCGAGGTCTACGTTGACGATATGATTGCAAAAACCCGGCCTGGGAAAAGTCATGTTGAAACCCTCAAGAAGTTATTTGATCGACTCCGTGAATTCAAGCTCCGTTTAAACCCCGCCAAGTGCGTGTTTGGGGCAACGCACGGGTAAATTACTTGGGTTCATGGTGAGTAGCAAAGGGATCGAAATTGACCCATATAAAGCCAAGGCAATATGTGAGTTGCAACCTCCGTCGACGCTGAAGGAGGTTCGAGTCTCCTAGGAGACCGAATTACATTGCACGATTCATTTCCCAACTTTCGAGACCGCTAAGCCATTCTTCAAACTCTTGAGGAAAAACGTACGAGTTGAGTGGAATGATGAATGTCGAGAGGCGTTTGATAAGCTAAAGCAATATTTGATGAATCCACCCGTTCTTGTCCCACCAATATCGGGGCATCCGTTGATTTTGTACCTCACAATCCATAGTGAGTCACTTGGCGCGATGTTAGCCTCGGAAAAGCCCCGTGGATCGAAGGAATGAGCCATTTATTACCTCGTAAAAAGTTCACTGTCTCGGAGCTAAAGTATTCTGATGCTGAAAAAACTTGTGCTGCGTTAGTATGGGTATTGCATAGACTGCGACAGTACACCTTGCATTACCAGACGTTTCTCGTGACTGAGAACGATCCCATCAAGTATTTATTTAATCAACCAAACTTTGGTGGGTAAACTAGCCAAATGGCAGGTCTTGATTTCGAATTCGACGTGCGCTCATGCCACAAAAATCGCTTAAAGGCCGTGTAATTGCTGATATATTGGCTGAGAATCCTAGAACCTTCAATGATGATGATTGTCCTCTGGATGATCGTATCTTGGCCATAAATGAAGATGCATGGTCCATGTTCTTCGATGGAGCTGTGAACTTGTCCGGTTTCGGGTACCGGGCGAT
Organism: Eucalyptus lansdowneana; assembly: GCA_017140395.1. Lineage (NCBI taxonomy): Eukaryota > Viridiplantae > Streptophyta > Magnoliopsida > Myrtales > Myrtaceae > Eucalyptus > Eucalyptus lansdowneana. Next base: position 35,410,500 of record CM029492.1, read on the forward strand.
CGATATCCCCAAACGGACAACACCACCCGCTTGCTGCAAATTAATATTTCCATGCACTAACAATATTGCTGAATACGAAGCTTGTATTCTCGGACTTCAGCCGCAATTGAAATGGGAGTGGCCAAATTGAAAGTATATGGAGATTACGCACGATAATACTACAAACCGTAGGTGAGTGGAAGACCAGGGATGCCAAATTACTGCCATATCATAAGTACCTCGAAGAGTTGGTGAAGGAATTCGATGAAATTTCATTTGACTACCTGGCTAGATCCCATAATCACATCGCCGATGCCTTGGCAACGTTGTCATCTATGTTGCAAGTTACTGATGGTTTAGAAGTTGAGCCTTTGAAAATTGAGGTTCTAGCCAAACCTTCTTATTGCATGGCCGTGAATGAAGAGCTTGATGAGAAGCCATGGTATTATGACATCATGAACTATATTCAAAAGCATGAATTTCCCAGGAGCACTCCAAATTACGATAGAAAGTACATAATGAAGATGGCCTCAAAGTTCTTTGTCAGTGGTAAGAATTTATACAAGAGATCTTATGATTCAGTTCTATTGAGGTGCGTAGATGAAGCAGAAGCTACCCGAATCATGCATGAAGTGCATGAAGGAGTTTGTGGCCCACACATGAATGGGCACATGTTGGCCAAGAAGATTATGAGACTGGGTTACTATTGGCTTGCGCTGGAAAGTGACTGCATACAGCATGTTAGAAGTTGCCATCGTTGCCAAATTCATGGAGATAAAATAAATGTTCCTCCAACGGAGTTGCATCAACTATCTGAGCCATGGCCTTTCTCAATGTGGGGGATCGATGTGATTGGCCCAATAAATCCCAAAGCTTCAAATGGGCACCGATTCATATTGGTGGCAATAGATTATTTTTCAAAGTGGATTGAAGCCACATCATATGCTAATGTCACGGCCCGAAATGTTGTGAAGTTTATCAGGCGTGACATAATCGCCCGTTATGGTGTCCCCGAAGCAATTGTCACTGACAATGGGACAAATCTGAATAACAAGTTCGTTGATGAGTTGTTCAATGAGTTCAAAATCAGGCATTTGAATTCATCACCTTACCGCCCGCAAATGAATGGAGCTGTTGAGGCAGCTAATAAGAACATCAAGAAGATCCTGGCCAAGACAGCCGAGAATTATCGAGATTGGCATGACAGGTTACCCTTCGCTCTAATGGCGTATCGGACATTGATCCGAACATCTACCGGGGCAACCCCTTTCTCCTTAGTTTATGGCATGGAGGCGTCTTGCTCGTGGAAGTAGAAATCCCTCTTTGAGAGTCTTATCCCAAGTGGAATTGTCCGAGCGTAATGGACACAACAAAGGTTCGGAGCAGCTGAACCCGATTGATGAGAAAAGATTAAAAGCTCTTTGTCATGGTCAGACGTATCAACAAAGAGTAGCCAGGTCTTTCAATCGGAAGGTACGGCTGAGACACTTCGAAGTGAATGATCTAGTTCTAAGAAAGGTGTTGCCAATTTTTCCTAATCCTGGAGGCAAATTTGCTCCAAATTATAGCGGCCCATATATGGTGAAGAGGGTACTCCCTGGAGATGCCTTAATCCTTACAGAAATGGATGGTCGTGAGTTTTCAAAACCTGTTAACTCTGATGCTGTGAAGAAGTATTACCCTTGAAAGAATTTGTTGAAGGTACTCATTTCTTCGTTGAATTGTGTGGGAATGGATTGAATGAGATGAGAAGTAGGCCCTGTTCCATACACATATCGAATTCATTTGATTCGGTATATCAGACGTGTTGACCCAGTGTCAGTTCAATTAAATAAAAAAGGAAATGCCCTGAGGACACCACCAGCGCCTTGGCCTGGTGGCACGGGGAATGAAAAGGTCCGAGAGCGACCAGGGTTCGATCCCTGGAAGCGGCAACAAGTTTGCCAAAAAAAAAAAAAAAAAAAAAAAAAAAACAAAAAAAAAAAAAAAAAAAAAAAAAAAAAATAATTTTTTTTCTTACCAACCCTTTTCTTTCTTTTTGAGCTGCAAACTCTTTGTGTTCAAAGCTGATGAGTTCATTGTGACCTTTCAAAGGAGAATTTTGCATGATAGTTTTACCTGTTTAATTACCAATTTCACTGAGGATCGTCACCATCGATCAAGTTAATGAATGATGTGGAATGAATTGAACATGCTAAATGAGACATGTCAGGATGATGAAAGGCAAGCCTTATCCTATACACGGTCCCTTGCTCATATACTGGTGAGATGAGTGTAGGAAGTTCCATGTTTCTAAGGAAAAGAGTTTTCTCGCGAAAGGTACGATGATTGAAATGATGAGAGGCGGTTCATTCTCTATCCCAAACACTACGTGATCATCCATTGTTTAAACCCTTTTGAGCCCACACACGTGGATAATTTTAAATTACCCCTGTCAAGAACCACCCCACATTGGGGCAAGCTGGAGGTAAGACGACATCATGAGGTGAGGAATTTGATAGGAATATTCTTGCTCTCACTTGCATCAATCTTCAGGTATTGCTATTACATTGAATTCATACGATAATTCAAGTGCCTTAGGATGATGAAGAGCAGTTCTTTCTCTATCCTACACACTTTATCCATTGCGTAGCCCTTGAGCCTGTAAATTCGTTTCATTTAAACCCAATTGGTGATCATCCCCCACACCGGGCAAGGCAAAAGGCAAATATTCAAGCAGCAAAATCCCGAGTGCTGACAAAAAAAATGAAAACTCCTCAAGAACCCAAATGTTAAAGCATTACGTGGTTATTCAAAAAAAGAAAAAAACAAAACAAAAGGGGGCATGAAAAAGCAGTGAGCCTAGTAAAAGCAAGGCCAATGCCCATAGAAAATGAAAGAAAGAGTCAAGAAAAATGACTATCAATTGTAAAAGGGTGTGTTCCCAATGGAGTGGTACTCAAAGAACTCAAATGCCAAGTTTTTATAGTACCTATGAGGGAAATCCCAATGATGAAGAAGAAGACCGGTGACAATGCCAAGATGATCACCAATTCTCATCCCCCTATACACATTTTGAGCCTAATGATCCCTTCACTTCTCAATCCATGAACTTAACCTACGTTATGTCCCTTGCAAAGTCTCTTCAGATTAGGGCACCAAAATTAACGTAGGAATTCATATGCTTAAAAGCATCGCTCGAAGAAGTGCGAGCAAGACCATTTCTATCTCATTTCGCAGGTTCCTTGACTTGTAAACCCGAAGGTGATTGCGAAGTATTGTTCTTTCATTAGCCTTGACTCGAAGAGTCCCTCTTTATTGAGCCATTGACCGAGCCTACATTACAGTCCTGATAAAGACCTCTCAAATTGACAAGGTCGTACCGCTTGCAAGAATACTCGAACCCTTATTGACATGATGAAAGTAAGATTGAGTGATTCCTGTGATCCGACATTAATGGTCGGGACAAAATAGCCTTCTTAATGAGAGTGAGTGAAAGTCCTTTCTAACTGAAAGTCTCTCATTTGGTATTCTTGAAAATCCATGTCATTGTCATAAACGATGATTCTCCCCAGTGGAAGTTCGGTGGTGCAAATTTGGTAAAACCATCATGCATAAATCTTGATTGAATGGATAAAAACTTCAGTGGATTTTGGAGTGTGCTGAATTGCTTACTTCTTTGGCAAATGCATGTATTTTTGCTCTAATCATGTCTGACAGGTAATGTTTCCTTGAAGACCCAAGAGCTCCTGACACTTATGTTGCCTTTCAGAAGCCTCGAGGTGAGAAACCTCCATGAATATTTGAAGTACATCCTCGATGTTCCAAAATTTCTGTTTACCAAGAGGTAAGTGACCCTCACGAATATCCCAGGTTTGTCCTAGGTATTCCCAAAATTTTTGACATCTCAGTCTGGATCTGGATGTCTCAAAACTCCTCGTTAAACATTTCACTCTGGATGTGAATGTTTTTCGATCTTTTTCGTTATACCTTAGTCTGGATCTAGGTATTTCGAATCATCTTAATCCAATATTCATCTCACCTAACATTGAGTGTTTATTGGTTAAGTCCCAAAATTCTTGACATCTCGCCTGGATCTCGGATGTCTCAAAACTCTTCGTTAAGCATTTCACTCGGGATGTGAATGCTTTTTTCCGATCTTTTCGTTATACCTTAGTCTCGGATCTAGGTATTTTCGAATCTTCTTAATCCAATATTCATCTCACCTAACATTGAGTGTCCATTGGTTAAGTCCCAAAATTCTTGACATCTCGATCTGGATCTCAAAATCCGGATGTCTCAAAATGCTTCGTTAAACATTTCATTTTGGATGTGAATGTTTTTCGATCTTTTCGTTATACCTTAGTTTGGATCTAGGTATTTCGAATCCTCTTAATCCAATATTCATCTCACCTAACATTGAGTGTCTATTGGTTAAGTCCCAAAATTCTTGACATCTCGGGCGATCTGGATGTCTCAAAACTCTTCGTTAAACATTTCACTCGGATGTGAATGTTTTTCGATATCTTTCGTTATACCTTAGTCCGGATCTAGGTATTTCGAATCTTCTTAATCCAATATTCATCTCACCTAACATTGAGTGTCTATTGGTTAAGTTCACAAATTCTTGACATCTCAGCTGGATCTCGGATGTCTCAAAATTTTCCCGTTTAGGCGACCGTAGAATGGTACGGGTCCTAGACACAACCAAGCAATGCCATGCCGGGCGACCGTAGAATGGTACGGGTCCTAGGAAAGCACTTTCTTTGTGAAGTCATGTTACTATTCTAGGCGACCGTAGAATGGTACGAGTCCCGGACATGTAACACCAACTATCTCGAGTTACTCTACCCTCCCCGAAGGTAAGTTATTCCGGTGTAAGTTCCTTTTATCACCGGCATTAGCATTTCCATGCACCATACAAATTGCATCTCAAAAAAAAAAAAAAAAAAAAAAAAAAAAAAAAAAAAAAAAAAAAAAAAAAAAAAAAAAAAAAAAAAAAAAAATCCATGGCCTGCCAAAATATCATCCATTGCATGTGCATGGTCAAAATTTAGGTATCATATTGTCTTTGAATGCAACCTCTGCGAGCTCACCTTCAAAGAGGGGCACTGCTGACACCTAAATTTTGACTGATCATTTAGTAATTAATTGCATAAAATTTAGGATTAATCTTTAACCCCTAAGAAAAAATATTAAAATTACATCTCATGTAGTCGCATTCGCATCGGTACCAAAACGCAACCAAACACGGCAGCTCGCGGTCAATTACGTGCACAAAAGGTGGTCTCTCTCTTGCTGATTTGAAAGTACCCAATGAAAAAGAAGAAAGAAGAGTTCTTCACGTCCATTGTCTCTTCCTCATTAATGCATGCACCATGCGTGGACAAAATTCGGCGGACGTAAAAAAAATTTCTAGCCGCATGCGTGAAGAAAGCAAAGAAAAATCCACTGCACACGCGAGGATCCGGGAGAAAATCTGCAAAGGCATGGGCTCACCATTTTATAATATTTTATAGTGAGAATTCTCTCCTTCCCGGAGAGCAAATCAAGAAAGAAGCGAATAAAGAAAAAAGTCCACGGTGAGGGGGTTTTCCTTTCGGTCGAGACAAAGGGGGAAAGGAGTGTGTCGAGAAAAAAAAAAAAGTTCACTGGAAGAGGTCTGTAAAAAATGGTAGAGGGCTCCTTTCGTTCACGCAAGCGCAGAGAAAGGTGGGGAGTAGTTTGTGGGAGCTATTAAAAAAGAGAAAACCTGCAGAGAGAAGGGAAAAGTGAAGTCGAGAGAAGGCAACAAGAAAAGAACGTGAAAGGAAAACAATAAAAAAAACAGAGAAAGTACACTGAAAAGTAGGGAGAGAGACTTTTCCTTCGTTAAAAAGAGGAGAAGAGGAGTGATTGGGGGAAGGGAGACGTGCGGCTGCGCAGAGAAAAAAAAAAGGAGCGCCCACTGTTCTTCTTCTTCGCTGAACTTTCCTCCTGGTTCGGCTGCCCGCGTCCGTGCCACGCGGCCGCGCCGCACCGCCGCATCTTCACTTGCCGCCCGAACCGCCGGCTCGTCTCGCCGCTCGCACTACCCTCACCGACGAGTCTGCGCCACCGCCGCCGCAGCAACAACTCAAGCCAGTCGCCGCACCCTTGCTGCTCGCCGAAGCCTTGCCGTGCCGCCGCGCGCCTACCCGCGAGTCGCCGGTGACCCTGCGTCAACACCGCCCCGCAGCAACCGAGCTGTTGCCCTGCTGCACCTTCACCTGCTGGTCGCAGCATCTACTCCGTCTCACCCGCGAGCCCGCGTCATCCACTGCGCCTGCAACCCCCGCCGCGCTCGCACCGCCTGCACCGCGTCGGCTCCGAGCTTTCCCCCCGACGCCCATTACTGCTGTCCCTTCACCGCCGCTCCGGGCCCGCCTGCTGACCCACGACGCCGCTCACCGCCACTGCTGTGCCTCGGTCCGCCCAGCACCACCAGCCACGACGCCCTTGCTGTCCTGAGTTCGCTGACTCGGCATCACAGCAGTTCGCTGCCCGCTCCAACCGCACGCGACCCGGCTCCTCCTCGCCGCGTGTTCGCTGCCCCTTTGCCGGAGTTCCTCCGACGACCGTGTCCACCGCCCACGGTCGCCCGTCGCAACAAGGCGGCCATCCCGCCGTGAGCTAAGTCTCCCCGGTGATCCACGAGAAGGCTGCCGGCCGTGGGTGAAGAAAGCAAAAAAAAAAGAAAAAAAAAAAAAAAAGGGGAACATTAGGTATTTTTTATTATTATTGTTTTATCTTTATTTTTTATATAGTTTATAGTTTGTTTTTATATATTTTTTAGTGTGATTATTCATTAACACATGATTGAAATTCCAATGTAAAACAACCCCTCAATTTAGGGATTATGAGTTCGATTTTCGCGCCGAAATCCGACTCACGATCTCGTATAAAAATCGACAATCCAATCTCATGCCCGAGATTCGATTCGCGATTTAATTTAAAATTGACCAACCCGATCTCATGCGCGAGATTTGGTTTGTCAATTTTGGGTATTAATATTATCTTGATTGGATTGGACATCGGGTTATTTGAATTAACTTTTGTTTTTGCATAAAAAAAAAAATTCAAAAAAAAATGCGAGTTAGATTAGGGCTAGGGTTAGCATATTTGATTATTTCGTTTTTTAAAAAAAAAAAAAAAAAATCCAAAAAAATGCATTTAGAATGTTAGTTTTTTAGAATTGCACGTGTCAATCTAGAATTAGACTTTTACTTCAAAATTTTTATAAAAAAAATCCCAAAAAAATTTAATTAATTTAGGTTGCTAGTTTTTTAGGTTGCATGTTTAATTGTGTGCAAATCTTTAAAATTTCGAATTTTATTTATATATTAAAAAAAACGAAAAAAATCATCATGCATATTAGAATAGAATGCATGTCTCATTTTAAGTTTCAATTTTCAGGATAGATTGCATTTTTAGGAATAGAAATGTCATGTGCACGTCATGTGGGATTAGGTTCATAAAATGCACGCCATGTAGAATTAGGCTCATTTAACTAAAAAATTGCCCGTAATTATAATTAGGTCATTTTGGTTTGCATATTCGATTATTGCATGAAAACACAAAAAAAAAAAAATATTTTGCTCACGTCATGTAGTTTAGAAAACATTGTCATGCCATTCCATGTTAGATTAGTAGCATGCATTGCATATTGCATGATTCTCATTAAATAAGTAAAAACCAAAAAAAAAAGGGGAATTTGCCTGTTAATTAGAAATCATATCTAGGTTTGTTGATGTGAATTCTGATCTAACAATGCAGATGCTTTCGTTGCTATGAGTTAAGTCCTGCAATTTATTCATCGCTTTCTTGGGTGTTAAATTGGTTGGGTGTTAAATTGGTGGTTTGCGCATCCGCATGATCACCTCACATGTTAGGAAAGTGAATTAAAATCAATCCAAGCTGCCTGCAAAACATGTTTTTTTAAAAAAGAGAAAGGTACCGAAAGGGCGTTAGAGAAATCTAGCGTAAACAAGTCCCCGAACTCACAATCTCTGGTTCGTAGGAGTGAAGTAATTCTCCCGTTACTTTACTTGGGTTTCTAATCGACCCACCAAAAATAGATTAGTGGCGACTCCATGATAAAAATCATTTGCATACTAAGAACTTAAACCCTAAGTCGCGAATTGGTATGGGCTTGGGAGAGCCCGAGCTAAGTCTAGGCTTAGCAATCCATTAGCCGAACCCTTAGGGGGAATCCAACCCGCTTCGAGGGAGGTCGCGACAGTCAATAAAAAGTTCTTTCAACGTACTACAAGAACACTGACTTGACCAACCCAAAATCTAGCAAGAAACAAGTGAAATTCAGCCCCAAAATTACTGTTCGTAATCCATCCAACATAGGTAGCCAAATTCAAATTTTCATTTTAGGCAAACAGTAAGCTCAAATCGAGATCCGTGAAATGTCTTAACTTCACAACACCCTGCTCAAATCGAGATCAGTGAAATGTCATAACTTCACAACATCCTAGACTATCATTTCTATAAATATACATAGCCCAACAACTCCTCAATCGAAAGCAACAATTTAGAAATGACCTAAATTCGAATTTCATGCCCTAACTTCAACAATTTCTCTTATTAGACAAATAAGGTTCAAATACTTATTCGTCATTATAAAACAGAGTTAAATCGGCTTTGAATTGTGAACATAAGAAGATTACATTTTCCCTTTCCTTCTTTTCCTCTTTTCTTCTTCACGCGGATGAGCTCTCTCTTTGTTTTTCTTGTTTTCTTCACTGATTCAACGTGCATTATCTGATGAAGAAGAATGGGCTTGGGCTTGAGAGACATGGGTTGAGTTTTGGACTTAACTGATAATATATTGGGTTGGATTTATGGCTCATATATTGTATCTACCCTCCTTATTCAAAATTTTGTCATAAAAAATTTAGAAATACCTTAATCATTAGACAGGTAATGAATCAAAGTACGCTGAAGTGTTGCATAGTCCAAGACTATCGTGTAGGTTGTTCTGAGAATAGGCTTACTTGGTATAGTGGCAGGTATTATAACCAAGTCACGATGGCAAATACCTCAAGTTTGGTGAGTAGCATCGAGAAGCTCAACATCTCCCATTATAATAATTGGAGTATCCATGTCCAATTTTACAAGTTGGGTCAAGACTTGTGGGATATCTTTGATGGCAACAACACCGCACATCCCACGGATTATGATGAGTTGAGAAAGTGGCAGATAAAAAATGGTAAGGCGCTCCACATTCTTATGGTGTTTGTTGAAGACGAGTTGTGATGCGAGACCCCTAAGGAGGCTTGGGCTAACTTGGCAACACTATTTGTAAGGAGGCTCCAACATTCAAGGAACAATCTATTTTCAAACAAGACATGTTGTTGAGTCAATACTTCTCAAAAGTCAAATATCTTTGTGAAGAAATTTCAAAGTTGGATCCTCATAATACCATCTCCGCGAAATGGTTAAGGAGAGTTATAATTCATAGATTACAATCGGAGCATAATGATATTATTACGGCTGCCCATGAAGGGGCAAAAAAATCCAGAATAGAACCTTCTCCAGTAAAAGCAACAAACCATTCTCATTGAAATTAACTAAAACTAACGTTTGACGTTTCAGGTAAAAGCCTTCTCAAAATATATATATAGAACATCCAGAATTCTCCAGTGAATCAATCTGTACTTAACCATCTCAAAATAACATACATGAAGACTGAATCGTCTTTGCAAAGCATTTTACATGAAGAACAAGAGAAGCGTCTAACGGACGAACAGACATTGTAACGAACTCAACTCCTAATTCAGATCATTAATATGAACGCTTCACATTAAGCGCTTCAGTGACAATCATTCAAAGCATTTACAACGCGCATATAATAGACGTGCCAGCAGTGAAATTTTCACCAGCTATTACACAAATACCCTTGAAGTCCTTTGGTATAACATGACAAAGAGATATCAGATGTCAAAAAAAAAAAAAAAAAACAACAACAACAAATCACCGTTCGTGAAACCAAGGACACAAACGAATTGCTGCAGCAGTTCCGCTCAAGGTGGAGTCTCATATCATTTAGACATATTAACAAACTTGTAGTGAGCACATCAGCCAAATAATCAGATGCAAAAGCATGTCAATGATTTGTCCCCACATCATCACAAAGGAAACATAGCGAGTTTAAATCACTACTAGATGCTTGGTTACAGACGGTTTACTCACGATCAGCATCTAGAATTCTGGGACTCTGTTTTGCTAAAAACAGAGCATGTATAATTCTATTGAATAAGAGATGATTACATGTGACGATTAATGGTCAGACCTTAGTAACGAGATTAGAGAAACCTTTTCATGGATCGGGATCTCCAGAAGCAGTGGAAATCACGGGTCGAGTTCTTCGGCAATAGTGACCGAGAATAGGCAGATAGACCTTTCAGTGAGCGGCAGTGGTTAATGGCGTCTAAAGAGCGATGGAGAACCAAAGAAGAAGAAAATTCCACTTGAAGTTGATTCCTGAGGGGGGATTTTTGCTGAGCTGCTGGGTGCGTGTGTGGCGCTCTGTTTTGTGACCACTGGAGCGCGCACGTCTGTGGTAACTGATGATGGACGATAAGCGGTAGTGTTGCATCGGTTGAAGGGGATGACTGGCGGCAGGCGATGGAGAGGGAACTGGTTTATGGAGAAGGTTTGTGAATGTGCTGTCATCTTCCCGAGTGAGCGAACGAGCCATTTGCTTCCAAAGAATCTCAAAATCGTTAGATGGGAGAGGGAATCCATTCTGTCGGTCATCTCTAGATCAATTCCTTCGGTAATTCCCCCACGAGCACCCTTTCAAAATCCTTGGACAGAGGAGCAGAGGTCTGGACTGTTTGATGGGCTCATTTAACCGAAGGTAAGTGAACCGAAAGTGGGTTTAATTGAACCGGGCTTGTGTGTTTGATGGGTTTGAGAGAATTGGGCCGGTCTGATGACCTCGAGCTTTGTTATTTTATTTTCTCTCCTTCCTTTTCTTATATTTGTGTTTATTTTTTGTTCTTTTTACTAGCACTTAATTTTTATTTTTACAGAAATGCATGCAATGGGACGAAGTGTAATGGCATCAATAAGGGTGATTAGATCCTAATCCAATCCGATCCCACCCAAGAACCAAGAACTAGACCCAAGCGGATTGGTTCCCCATTTCTGGAACTAAGAACCAAACCACCTAGTCTTGGGACCAAATAGGACCAAATGAACTAGCCCAGTCTAGTTCCCAGGTGGTCTAATAAAACCACTGAATTCACATATCTTGATTGAAAGTTTTGGATTAATTTAATTGCCAATCTATGTTGTAGTAATTCGAAACTATGATTTCGTCTAAGATTTGTGAAGAAGATTGAGAGATGATGGGGCTGTAATTGTAGGGCATGCCCGATAAAAAAGAGGATTTGGTGGATTCTTTTCCATGAATGACAGACTCACAAAATTAAGGAAAGTGCACATAAGCGAGAGAGGTAAAATCGATGAATCTTTGCAAGGAAAAGAAAGTAAAATAGAGAAAGAAACAAAAGACAAAAAAAAAGCAAGTTGGATGAATCGATTCAACAATATGAAAAAAAACTAAGATTCAGCAATATGAGTTGATGAGCAATTGGTCTAGTACCCAATTCGAGCGGTTCTATATACTTACCCCTAGGCATCAACACGGTCGCATGGCTTATGGTGCAGAGGCAATAGCGGTCCATTACGTTCTATTGCAGCGGAGGGGCAGGAGAGAGGAGGGATGCACAGGATTTATGATTCGGGGTAAAATTTTCTTAAATTTTAAGGGTATCTTGATTCAAGGAATAATTTTGCCTACCTAAATGTAGAGAATCCAAATGTTTTCTACGGTCACCTTTTTAAACTTCTCCGTTCCCTCAGCTTGAATTAACCTCTCATTCGGAGCAAGCTTCATCCCTTCAGATTCTTCTCGTGACGATCAATCAATTCCCATACTCGAGTCACGTCTCTCTCTCTCTCTCTCTCTCTCTCTCTCTCTCTCATGCTCACAGACACAGCGCACGCTTGCATAATTTGTCTGGTATACACCCACGACGCTTTGGACTGCAAAAGGACATGTCCTTTTAGACCAGCAATGAACAAACAGAAGATATTATCTTGTCTGATGAGGGACCAGTGAGTTAAACGTCTCAAACCTCACGAATTTGAGGCAGCGATTTTGCCAAGATCAGAGTGCCTCGAATCGCCCGAGTGAAAGAAAGCCATCCCACAACACAAACCACGGAAAAAAGTAGCAACAATAATGATACTCAATGGTCCCCAGAGTAGGCCTTTCTTGTTCTTGTGCCCATATAAGGGATCTTTCGCTTTCCACCAAGTCTTCGTAGAGCTTTTCCACCAAGTCAATCGCACGCCAACAGTGTGTTGGTTTGTAGGAGGACGTCTGTTCTCCTGTCATCCTTGGCGATACTCGTGCACGAAGAAAGCACTTACTCAAGATCCAAAATGGAGATGGGACCTTCTTCTGTTGGTGAAAAGTTTAGGCCTAACGTTCGAGATCTCGGTGAGTTGTCCGAAATGACAAAGTGGGAGTTTTGTGGCGATGAGTAGTACAGGCTCTTGAACGGGTGAAAAGATATGAGATTTGAGTGGTAAAGATTGATTGGAAGCTTTTCAACGAATTGGCTACATCAAGGTTCGGACATTTAATGAAAGAGCTTTTTCTTTTGGAAGATATGCCCTTGTACATGGAATTTGTGTACCATCCTTGAACTTAAGTGAAAATCGATGGATACCCCCTTTGCATTTTGCCATACTTGCTGAAAATTAATTTGGTAGTAATTGCCTCCAAACTGATTTAATGTGCGTACAATGAAAGGGTTTGATTTTTTTAAAGATGTGATTGATTAAGGATATTTAGTTTACTTAATAAGATTCTTTCTTTTAGTTAGTTTTATCGATCTCTTTTGGCGCCTTTTATTCTATTTTGTCTATTGTCAATCTCAATGGTCCCTTTTTATCTCTTACTATCATTCTAAGTTGGGATAATTGTCTAAAAAGTCCTAAAGCTATTGTACGATAAAATTTCCGATTCAATCTTAAACTTTTCAATTCTGTCAATTCAATATTTTTAATGATTTGCAAGTTTATTCTTAAACCTGTTCAATTTGTCAATTTAGTTCTAAACATTTTGAAAACTTGCCAATTCAATTTAAACTTATTATTTGGATAATTGGATGGCAAGATTACATTGGCAAATCGTTAAAATATTTCAAACTAAATTGTCAAATCATCAAAAGGCTTAAAATTAAACTAGCACAATTAAAAATTTTATGATTAAATTGGTAAATTATCAAAAAAGTTTATAACTAAATTGACACTATTGAAGGGTTTAGGACTAAAATGGTCGTCATATTATAGATTGAGAACTTTTTGAACAATTTTCCAATTCTATTTTTATTCTACAATTTCCCCATTCTAAGTGCATTTTACGTCATATGATATTAGAGCCTCGATCCATGTGTGTTTCACAACTACATGACAACCTAATAGTTAAATTCAAATTGTACCTTTTCTATTATGGTAACTTGATTCAGCAATTCCAAGCCATGATTTGTATACTTTTGATTTCCTAAAAAGAAATCAAGTCTTAAGGAGCAAAATTACGAGTACTGCTTAACTGCGAATATCCTACAATCAAGAGCACAAATTGTACCATTCGCAAATTGTATGAAACGCTTGTGTCTGCTTACAAACTACTAACAAGGAAAGTTCCTTTGAGTATGTGAGGTTAATGAAGTCGACAAAGAAGGTATACCAAAAGCTCTTCGCAGTCAAGTTCTTCTCAATAGGGAAGGTTGATGTAGAGTGGGAAATCTACTAGTATTTTTATCTCATGGTATCGATACCAAATTTTTTTGGGAAAAGAATGCCAAAAAGATCATAAACCTATTGCATTCAAATATTTCAATTTAGTCAATTTAATCATAAACATTTTCACACCGATACCAATTAAGTCCATCCGGCTAATTTAGACCGAAAAATTCCTAACGTGAACATCAGCCATTCTATGTGGCACAGCAAATCTTTTTTATACTTTTTTATTTTTAAAATTATTCCTTTTTTTTTTCTTTCCCTTTTCTTTTTGGCAAGTGGCCAATCACCGATCACTTGCAACAAGCCATAGGCGAGTGTCAACCTTGTTGAGTTGTGCCTTGGCCAAGGCAAGTGTTGGCAAAGCTAACCTTCGCCTTGGTCGACTAGATTGGTACCAATATAAAAAGATTTAAGACCGAATTAATTAAAAAAATTATGATTTAATTGGTATTAATATAATAAGTTTAAGACTGTTTTGGTACTTTTTCCTAATTTTATGCCCAAAGTTCATATTCATGTATTAAAAAAAATGGAACTTATTTTCTTCAAAAAAATATATTTAATTAATTAAACATTTCATTCTTGCATTTTATATGCGTTTAGAGTTCTGAAATTGGGATTAGATTTCTTGAATTTTATTCTCAGCCAAGAACAAGTAAAGAAAGAAAATGAAATGTAGATAATATGTTTCATTTAGCACATCGTTTATGTATATGGTTAGGAGGTCGTGATGATATATCCTACCTCTTGTAGGATTAATGCTTAAATTCGTAAATTTCCCAATCCAGGTCTCATCTTATCACCCCAACAATCGAATTGATTCATGCTAACAAACTTCAAATCTGATCGATGAACTTGCCTAATATGGAGTCTAAATCCTCCTGTGGATTTAAGAGATTACATCTTCAAATTCCATATGCATAACCAAATTTGATTTGAAGGAATCTGAGGCTTTCGGGCAAAGCAACGACTCTAGTGCATAATGGTCACAAAATTGGTTCAAAAAAATATAAATCCATTGTATGGTGGTCAATTCCATCATAAACATTCTAATTTGACTAATTTAATTACAAACATTTTAATAATTTTCCAATGTAATTCATTCGGTCAGTTTAGGTTGAAAATCACTCATCCGGCAATCCAATCAACACCAATCATCCTACGTGCATACACGCTAATGGCTCGCTGACTCAGAAAATTTTTGTAATTTTTTGTGATTTTTTTTTTCCTTTTTCTTTTTTTCTTTCCTTTATATTGGCTTTTTCCCTTCTTCCTCAACCGATCGTTGAGCCTTGACGGTGGCGACCCTTACCTAGGACTAGCAACTTTCGCCAACCATCACCAAGCCTCAACAACCAATGGATGAAAAAAAAAAAAAATGAAGGTTAGATAGAAAAATTAGGAGAAAAGAAAAAAAGAAGCGAAAGAAAAAATTCAAACAAATTTTCAAAAAAATGCAAACATCACCATAGTAGCGCCAACATGGCACATAGGATAGTCACATCCACATCGGTAATTTCCAACCTAAGTTAGCCAAAAAGACTACATTGTAAAATCGTCAAAAAGTTTAGAACTAAATTGTCAAATTGAAAAGTTTAAGATTAAATAGGCTGTCATATATAGGTTAGGATATTTTGGACAATTTTTCAATTTAAGAGTGCACTCTTGTTCACCATTATGCTGGAAATCTGAAGACACGTACCTTATTCTTGCATTTGTACAATGGAGATGGCTAAACAACGTCAAGAAGTATTCATTTGAGGATAAAAGATAGATAGATACGTGTGGCGAGTGTATTGGTGGAAGGTTGTGACCATACTCAAAGCCTGGAAAAATCTTTTGTGATGTGATCGTATTTCTCTATAAATGTTTCATCCGATTTTATTGTATTCAGAGAGACGAGTGACCACGTGTAATGAGAGTTGTTTGTACCTGTTGAAGCAAATAGCCATGAGTACATGAAGCATTATCAAGCATTGCGTAATGTAACTTCTCAAAGTTGGCATAGCGGATTCCAGTCTAAATGGGGCTGATGGAGTTTAGAGAGTGTAGTCCCAATGAATAGGTCGACTCACTGTGCATCAAAATTCTTGCTGCTTCTATTCTTCCACTCTCGTCTTCTTCAGTAGGGCACTCAATTTTTGTTTATTTAACGCAACTTCCATTGAACTTTAAGCACAATTTTCCAACACTAACTCGCAAAAAAAATTCAGGGCTTTAATCAATAACCAATTTACTCCCGTCTCAATTGTTGTATTTAGTTCATGTCATCAGTTCTCTATTTTCTTTTATCTCTCTCCCTCCCTCTCTCTCTCTCTCTCACTCTCACTCTCACTCTCTCACGCACGCACGCACGCACGCACGCACGCACGATTTGTCTGGGATACTTGGGATTGTGAAATGACTCGTTCTGTTCTTTTGGACCAGCAAGGAACGAACCGAAGATATTATCTTGTCTGATGAGGGACCAGGGCTTTGGGCCTCTCAAACCTCACGAATCGTGAGGCATCGATCTTTGCCAAGATCAGAGGGCCTCGAACCGTCCAAGTCTAAACAAAGCCCTCCCACGAAAAGAAAACCACAGAAAAAAAGAAAATAGAGAAATATGATAATAATCCAAGGGCCCCAAAATAGGCCTCCCTTGTTCTTGTGGATCTTTCGCTTTCCCACCAAACTCGTGCGCACCCCAACAGTATGTTGGGTTTGTAGGAAGATGTTTGTTCCCCCGTTACATCCTTGGCGATGCTCGTGCATGGAGAAAGGATGTCTCTTAACATCCAAAAGAGAGATGGGACCTTCTACTTTTGGTGAAAAGTTCAGGCCCAACATTGAGATCTGGATGAGTTATCTGATGTGTCAAAGTGGGAGTTTTTGGTGGCGATGAGTGGTTCAAGCTCTCGTCCGTGTGAGAAGATACGAGCTTTGTGTGGTAAAGCTTAAATGCAGAAGTTCGAATGAATTGGCTACATCAAGGCCTGGAGTTTCAATGAACGAGCTTATTCTTTGGGAGAAATGCCCTTGTATATATTATCTATTCAGACGATGCTCGCACTTCGGTAAAATCGATGGATAACCCCATGCATTTCAAATTCTGCCATACTTTCTCAAAACATATTTGGTCATATAGTTGCCTCCAAACTGATTTAAAGTGGGAACAGTGAAAAGGTTTGATATTATCTCTGGTATTATCTGATTAAGGTTATTTAATCTTCTTATTAAGATTCTTTCTTTGAGTTTGTTTTATTGATCTCTTTCAGTGTCTTCTATTATATTCTCACAATAGTCAAAATTAAAGTTTAATGTTCTCCTTTTATCCCCTTCTTGTCCTTTTATCTCTTCTTGTCCTTCCAAGTCAAGAGAGATAAATTCAACAAGTATGGTCGTCCTTTGGTGGGACGTACTATTGAAACCCAAATTGGGGTTATCCACTAAGAACTA
The DNA here is from genome assembly GCA_017140395.1 of Eucalyptus lansdowneana. Lineage (NCBI taxonomy): Eukaryota > Viridiplantae > Streptophyta > Magnoliopsida > Myrtales > Myrtaceae > Eucalyptus > Eucalyptus lansdowneana. Next base: position 35,427,753 of record CM029492.1, read on the forward strand.
TGGTATGGTAGAGTAATTTATGAACATTTTCATCATGGACTTCGTTTATGAAAGATGATGAGAACCTTAACTCACAACCACTACTGCATTGAAGATGCAATTTCTTATGGTGCCAAAGCAATTTATAAAGCATATGTTGAAACAGGTGAAATTGAAGGGCGTTACTTGAATGCTACCATAGGTACATGTGAATAAATGATCAAAGGAGTTGTATTTGCCTAAGTATTGAGACTTCCTATCATAATGCATGACCACTTAATTGGGGAGCTCACTACATATATACTAGTTTGGGCTCATTATTTTCGAGATAATGGTCTTCTTCTTCACATTCATTATTGTTAATGAATACACCGTTAGGTACTATTATAAGCCTCCCCTAAATCTAATGGTGACCATATTTCCTTCAGTGCTATAGGGTGATCTGTAGCCATGACCCATGCGCTTTTTATCACCACATGACAATATAATGGTCGACTTCAAATTGTGTACTTTTCTTTGTTGTAAATTGAGCAAAGGCCTTGATTGTATCGTAATGATTTTCTAACCGTAAGGCATGTTAACTTTGATGTGGGCATTTAAGCCATCTTCACTCATTCCAAGCACGGGAGGCTATTATATCTGCCTACCCAGTCGTAGCCAGAACCAAAGTTCTAACGTAATGTCTACCTTTATTACCGTGAAGCCCCCTAATTCCCTGTCTATCTTTGTCTTCCCGACAAAGATGGAATAGGAGAATAGAGCGAGGTATCTCACCCCAAGGTAGTTCTCCTGCCCGTTTCCTTCGTGAGCCTTTTAAGGACCTGCTCAAGTCTTGAGGCCTTGATTGTATCGTAATGATTTTCTTAAAAAAAAAATAGGATGCTGCTATTAACCAATTATTTGCAAGTGCTTCTTAAAAGTACCAAAGACTATCATGATCCTACGAGTACGAATTTAAAGATCTCAAAATGAAGAACGAGATTTTTTGCTCACGCCTATCTCTAAAGGGGCGGAAGCACTTAACCGCCTATCCTACAATCAAGAGCTCAAATGATATTGTGCGAACCGCTGCTTAAAGATTACTCCTCGCCAAAAAAAGGAAGTCCCTTGATATCCCAAAAAACTCTTTGAAATCGATTTCTTCTCAGAGGGGCAGATTGACTTCGGCTGGGAAATCTACTGGGATTTTAACATTGACAACAAATTTTTTTGCCCAAAAGTCATTTTGATGCATTTTCCAAAAAAAAAAAAAAAAAAAAAAAAAAAAAAAAAAAGGCAGAACTTGTTTTCCTTCGAATACAAATATTTATTCATTAAACTTTTCATTCTTGCATTTCATGAGCAGTTAATCGAACTTCTTAGAATTGGGATTAGATTCTTTTAATTTTATCGACAGCCAATAAAGAAGAAGTGACTATTATCTTTCACTGAGCTGGTCATTGATGTATTCAATTAGGAGGTTTTGACCATGTATCCTATCTCCAGTAGGATTCACGTCTAAATTTGGAAGTTTCCGAGACCATGTCTCATCATATCATCCCACCAAGTCGACTTAGAGCCAAAATACAGCTGGGATTTGAGTGCGCAATCTCATGAAATCGACAAGTGCGCCCTCGTTCACCATTGGATCATGCTGGAAGTTTGAGGATTGCACGACTCCACTTTTGTTTGTCGAGATGGCGAAGCAACATCAGAAAGGATCGCTTTGCGGAAAAACCAGACAGTACGTGACGGGTATATTTCGTGCAGTTTTAAGGAATCGATCATTATACACTCTTACCACCCGTGGTGGCGGCGTAGTGGTTGAGCTTCAATTCCTTTCGGGAGAGGTTTGAAGTTCGAATCCCTGCGTCGTCTGCTTTGTTGAAAAAAAACCCACGACTTGCCCAGGGCAAACAGGGTGGTAGCGACTCTCCTGCTTCTCCAGGGTTCACTCCGCCACGAAGCGGCACATAGAGATTCCCTGAGTACCAAAAAAACAAAAAAAAATGATTATGCACTCTTTCCTCGTCAGCTCAACATCATTGCATCTAGTTCTTCATAACTAACCAGAGGGTCGAAAGTCCACTCTTCATGGCCAGATCACAAATGTCTTGGAAGTTCAAAAACCAAGCATGGCTTGTACGGAGAACTACCAAAAAAGTCCTAAACATTTTTGTAATTGTGCCAATTTAATCCTAAAATTATTTTTTTAGCTAATTGAATCATAGACCTTTTTATAATTGTGTCAATTCAGTCCTTCTGAAAAAATTGGCCAGCTAACGCTGATGTGGCTGCTTTGGCGGCGCCGCTACAATTTTTTTAATAATATTTTAATTTTTAGAATTATTTTATTAAATTTTTAATCTTTTTTTACCCTTTTTTTTAATCTTTTTTTACCCTTTTTTTCTTCTTTTTTTCCCCCTACCTCCTCTTCCCTCCTTCTTCCTTTGGCTCCCGGTGATCGGCCAGCCCTCGCCGATCGTCAAACTGAGGCGGCTAGGCCAGCAACAGTGAGCTCGCCCAACCACTAACGAGACGAACCCCCACTAGATCTGGCGAGGGGTGAGGATTCCCTCGCCAACCTTGCCTAGCCACAAGCGGGGTGAGGAGCCTCACTTGATCCAACGAGGGAGTCCTTGCCCAACGACAGCAAGGTGAGCCCTCACCAGATCCCACTAGGGGGGCCTCGCCGTCGCTCCGTCTAGCGAGGCAAGCCCTCACCAGATTCGGCGAGGGCTCACCCAACCACTTTAGTCCAACGACCGGCGAGGGCTAGTCGGTTGCTGGAGCCAAAGGAAGAGAGAGAGAGAGAGAGAGAGAGAGAGAGAGAGAGAGGGTAAAAAGATTAAAAAATTAATAAAATAATTCGGAAAAATAGAATATTATTAAAAAAAAGTTGTTGTCGGCACCGGCCGGCGGCCACGTCAATGTCAGCCAACCAATTTTTGCCGAAAGGACTAAACTGGCATAATTGTAAATAATTTAGAACTCAATTAGTCAAAAAAATAAGTTTAGAACTGAATGAGCACAACTACAAAAGGTTTAGAATATTTTTGGTAATTCCGTTTGGCTCATACTACATTTCCTCATACTTGGACTGTTCTCTGATCGTCATTTTCGTGGATTGTTTTTGCCTAAAGCTGTCATAGGATCCTTCTAGGCATGCATAAAATACATGTGAGCTAATCTTGATTTATCGTGAGATAAAAGATCAACCATTTCAACATCAGAAATTCACATGTGATCGCTTTAGTCACTCTATCGTGGATTAGTTTTACTTGTGCTAACTCATACTTATTGGAGAGATCTTAAGGGATTTAATCCTCAACTTGGTTTTAGGGCCCCTGACCAGACCAGGGTTCGATATTCCCTTACCCTATGATCAATTAGAGCGCCCCATGATATATTCTTTATGTGTTTTAGGCTCCTTTCATAGAAATGTGTTCTCTTCCGTAATAGTTAATTTTAAAATCAATGTGTTAGCTTTTTCAAAATCTTTTTATTAGGTTAGCATTTTCGTTATGACATTAGGTCAATTAGTTAGCGATAATGATAAGTACGTTATCTTAATTACTAAGAAAAATTTTCATCGTTTAATAAATAAATAAAAAGTCTAACTATTTTAGATAATCAAGTCCCTATCCGCGTGTCCCTTGGTGATATGGACCGTCTTCTCCTATATTTTCTTTTCATTTTTCATCTTTTGTTTGCTTCCTTCACGAGACCCAATAGAATCTAGATAGAAATGAAATATAAAATGAATGGAATCAGCATCCCACTTGGTTTGATTATAACTATGAAATATTGCGGAAATGGACAGAAAGGACTCGAAATTCCTTTGCCATTTTTAGGATTTTACAATGAAGTACCCCACTTGGGTAGGCATTGTCCGGATGCCGACGATGACGCATATTTCCACTGGTTAGCTTCACGCTAGTGAGTCCCCTATTTCTGACCATGAAGCAAATCAGCTCCAAAATCCGGTACAAGGCCACTATCACTTGGTTTTCTTCTCTAAGTCCTTCCTCCGATAAGATATGCTATTCTACTTTCTCGTCAAAGTTCAAAATGTTATTCAAATTTTCAAAAATTTGTATATATGTTATATATATAATTCACATTTTGATGTAAAATCTTTTTTTAAAAAGATTTCATACATTTAACGTTAAACAAAAGCCAAAATACATAGGTTGCTAGAAAGTCAAAGGTTTGGAGGTGGATGAAGACATGGACTGGCGATTTCTTTAGGATTGATTCAGGGGGTTGGGCGGCCAGCCACGCTGCACCCAAACTGCAGAAGAAATTTGAGGAAAAGTCAGTGACTGACCAGAAAACTTTGTCGGCAACTAGCGAAAATGTCGAGAAAACTGCTTATGCTGATCCAATGATCCAAAGTAAAAAGCAAAACCTCGCGATTAGACAAGTTAAGACAAAAAGCCCAAAAAAACGGCACAAGTTGTAGGCAACATATGGCTGCGTTTGACGTGACTTTGCGAAAACATGAAGCCATTTTCCCAGAGTTGTTAGACGAAAAGTGTATTTTCCGAAAGATAGTCCACTAGCCATTTTTGCTAGACATCGAGATTCGATTCGCTATGCTTGCTCTCTTGCTGTGATTCGCACGATAAGGGTGGCCTTGAGCAAGGCAGAATTTATTTACTGAGGCTCACCCAATTTGTACCTGGTTTACGTTATCAAGAACCCCCTCGCGTGCAAGCCGGATAAGGAATGGCACATGAAAATTCGACTAATGAGGATGGTTGCACATGTGAAAGAAGTAGGACCTAACTTCGATATCATGTTAAAAAATTCAATGTAGAAACTTAAGTTTATAGATAGAGAGAGACATAATGTATATAAAGAGTATGTGAACCCCATTATCAAGTTATGCATGATATTTCACCACATTTTGTCACGTGCAAGCCAAATCAAAAGTAGCACGTGAAAATTTGACTAATAAAGATGGATGCACAAGTAAAAAGGGGTAAAATCTAATTCTAATACCATGTTAGAAAGTATAATTTAAAAAGTAAAATTTATCGGTAGAGAAAGATCACATGTATATAAGGAGTATATGAACTCGTGAAATGTTTCATCAAGAAGGCTATCAAGTCTTATGATTAGGTTTACTTATCATATGCGCATCAAACACTCATTTAGATAATACATATAGTATTCGGTGTTATAACTTGTTCTTTACTAAACAATAGATAGGGGTATAGCAAGTTGTGTCTTACCTTTATTCTATTATATCCTATGTGATTAAAAAAAAAAAATCTAGGACATTGAAAAAGACTTCAATTTTTCTCCATTCATTATGTCCTAGGGTATATTAATTCAACACAGATCGAGGGCGTCACACCCCATGATCCAAGTGGCAAGGTACAATAGATGAGATATTATATGAGCTATACCCTATAAAAACTCGTGCATGGAATGAGAGGACCGTCACATTCGCTTAATCGGCAGATGAAGAAAGTTATAACTTGGTATCTTCTTCACTTGAATCCATGGACAAGGTGTTCATAAACTATCTCTTTACATAAAAGATTTCATCAACATGACGAAACTGCAGTGCACTGTACGAATTGCAACGAATTTCGGTATAATTTACAGATTAGTCTCGAATGAGTTGGAGACAATTCCACTAAGACCAATGTGGGTATAATTTATGGACTTCCATGGCCAAAAAAAATAAAAATAAAATAATATATATGGTTTGATGTTACACATGCGGATCTGGCAGGCGGCAAAAGATGTTAGAAAATCGGCACAGCAATTAACAAATGTATTTCGTCAATGAGTCCTCGTAAGATATCTGTTAGGTAGAGAAGGAAAGTTCATAATGTGCTGTCTCTCGTGCTATGTCTAACCAATATATTGAAGGTCAAAATATTTATTTATAATCAAGAAAACTCATTAATGAAATCCTTAATAAATCGTTTTTAAAAATTTAGAAAATTCCCGGACACAGGAAACTAGGATTTTGCATAAACAGTAAGAGAAATTTTAGAAAGAATGGTTTAAATCCCTAAAAGGCTTCCATCTTTACAGTTAATTTCAATTTTGCTCGAACTAATTTCTATCTAAAAGAAAATCACAGACTTTCACTACAATCCTAATCTGCCCCATGTATAAAAACTGTCGCTGATTTTTTCAAAATTATCAATATCAATAGATTGTTATTGTTCCATATGAAAATAAGGTATTAATGAAAACGCGAGTTCTAATAATGAATATCTAACTTAACCGGATATTAATAATTTTATGAGAAGCCAGTCACAGTTTTTGAAGGCGGGGACAGATTTGAAATTGTAACCAAAGTGTGTGATTTTTTCTTTTAGACAGAAATAATTCGGGGCAAAATTAAGACTAGACATACACTTAGAGAGTTTTTGTTGGGAATTAGGTGGTTTGTCAACCCATTTCTTCTCTCTTTTTTTATTTTTTTTCCTCTTTTGAAGTCTTGAAGGAATCAACCAAGAAAAAAGGGAAAAATAAAAAAAGGAATTGAAGCGTGTGCGGGGGCTGGCCCTGGTGGGGGTGACTGGGCGACCCCGCAGGCTCCCCAGACAAGGAGCGGTGGCGGAAAATGACCAAAATGGGCTTTTGCGAGTCGTCCCTTTCCTTGCGCCTCATATGTCTAGTGCCCCGGTGGTGGGCCCCACATTCCCCCACGCTCGCTCCCTCCCTCCCTCCCCTCATCTCGCTTTGATTCCCGTTTCACCGAAGACTCCCTCTTCCGCCCCCACCCCCTTCCTTTCCCCGGCCTCAAATCGTTTCAAATGTTGTGGTTTTGCTTGGACTCTTCACAGACACTCTCTCTCTCTCTCTCTCTCTCTCTCTCTCTCTCTCTCTAAATCAAATGTTTAGAGATGGCAACGAGTTTGGTTAATCGAATTTCTTGATCCGATCGAGCCCCAATAAGGTCTTAAAAGGATGTCGTGCTCAGGGTGTGGAGTGATGCTTCTAAAATCAAGCTTAAACTCGAGCTCAAGTTCAATGGCTAGAGTTTAGATGTACATAGAGTTGAGTTTGTCGGATTCATTTGAGTATATGTTGTTGGAATAATCTCATAAATTTTGTGAGATTAGGGTTGTATAGAGCTTCATGAGGAGGAAGCTTTTTATCATCTAGTCGTTCAAAATCAAGTTTGTAATAGAAATTACTGATACAAACTTTTTGAATATATAAATTTAAAAATTTAAAATGAAATGAGTAAATCATGTTAGCTAATACAACGGATGCAATTGTGAATTTGAAAGACGCCACATTTCGGTGCCTAAGTAGCGCGATCAAGAAGACGCTTAGAAAAGGTAATTAGCAAAATCTCGTAAGACTTTCAATTTAATCAAGTTCGAAAACTTTAGCCATACAAGCTTTGATCTAACACCCTAAATGAATTTGGATTTATCAAATCTAGAATTTAAAATCCCCCACGCAAATTAATGAAAAATGAACTAGGTTACCACTGATTGGATTGAATTGGGAAAAGAAATTCCCGGCCGAAATTGCAAAGGAATCCAAATTCCAGTTAGAGAGAGAAGCAGCCATGTCTTCTCCTACATTCTCATAAAAAAAAAATGGAAAAGAAAAATGAACCATCAGAATCATGCCTCCAAACCCTGAAAGGAAACCCAAAAAAATTATAATAAAAAAAGCAAAGATAGCCCCCGAGCCTCCAGCACTCCCCCAGTCCGCATAAAAACTCCATAAATACAAAAGAAAACCCAAGATCCCTCCCTCACCCTCCACCTCCCTCTCCTCCCTTCTCTCTAAAAAGCAGCTACTACTGCACCTGCAAACTGCAACTTTTGTCCACCCCGAGTTCATCCCCTGTTTTCTTAAAACTTGCTAAATCCTGTGCCACAAACTCACTGCATCACACAGCACTTCCCCTCTCTCTCTCTCTCTCTCACCCACCAACCCAAAGGGAAAAAAAAATTAGACAAAAATCCCGACAAGAATTAATCAATCGAGGAGAAGCGCACACCGGAAACACCTCAATTCATCCTTCCTCCCCTCTCTCTTTCCCTCACTCTCCCACCCACGAATAATCCTCCCACAAAAAAGAAAAAAAAAGGAAGGAAAAAAACGAGAATAAAGATCCGACCCCAGATGTTCACCCTCCGCGTCCTGGCCCTCCTCCTCCTCCTCCTCCTCCTCGCCCTCTCCGCGCGCCTCCCTCGATCCGCCGCCGACCCGGGCGACGAGCTCTGCCTCACCCGCCTCTCCCAGTCGCTCCAGGACCCGGGCAGCCGGCTCTCGAACTGGAGCAAAGCCGCCTTCGCCGAGCCGTGCAACGGCTTCACCTCCTCCCTCAGCGGCGCCACCTGCAACAACGGCCGCATCTACAAGCTCTCCCTCTCCGGCCTCGGCCTCCGGGGGAGCATCCCGGCGAACCTCGCGAACTGCACCTCCCTCCAGGCCCTCGACCTCTCCGCCAACGCCCTCACCGGCCCGATCCCGCCGGACCTCCAGGGCCTCGTCAACCTCGCCGTCCTCAACCTCTCCTCCAACCGCCTCTCCGGCCAGATCCCCCTGCAGCTCGCCCTTTGCGCCTACCTCAACGTCATCGACCTCCACAGCAACCTGCTCTCCGGGCCCATCCCCCAGCAGCTCGGCCTCCTCGTCCGCCTCTCCGCCTTCGACGTCTCCAACAACCGGCTCGAGGGCCAGATCCCCGGCTCGCTCTCGAACCGGACCGGGAACCTACCCCGGTTCAACGCCAGCTCGTTCGAGGGCAACAAGGGGCTCTACGGGTACCCTTTGGCCCCAATGAAGACCAAAGGCTTGTCGGTGCTGGCCATTGTCGGGATCGGGCTCGGGAGCGGGCTGGCGAGCTTGGTGCTCAGCTTCACCGGGGTCTGTATCTGGCTGAGGGTCACGGAGAGGAAGATGGCCATGGAGGAAGGCAAGATCAGTCAGCTGATGCCTGATTATTGATGAAATTCTCAATGAAACTGATGGGATTTCCCTTTTTCCTTTCGGATGTGAAGATGGAGATGGAGATTTGACGTTTGTTCAGATTCAGTTCAGGTACATTTTGGATTTTTCGGTGAGGGCGATGCTCAGGAAAAGGGAGGAACAAAAGTTCGAGCTCTGTATTTTTAGTATTTTCTGCTTTTCCTTTTCTATTTTTCTTTTCCACTCTTATGGTTATTTTTTCAGATTTTCACTTTTCTCCAATGATTTTTTGGCGGGTTTTTCTTTTTCTTCTTTTGGCCTCCTGCTATTTATTACAAAATTTAGGGTTCCTTCTTCTTCTTTTTTGGTACCTTTTCTTTTTCTCGGTTTTCCTCTGTAATACTTTTTCTTTTGGTTTTTCTCTGAGGAATTAACTGTGTATAAAGCTATCTGAAACATTAGAATGAAATGAAATAGTGCTGATTATCTTGGGAAAAATAAAGAAAAATAATCGCATAGTGCTGGTTGTTCTTTTTCCTGCTTTCATAAAGCTATGAAAATTACGTGCCAGCACCCAATTGGGGGTGAAATAATTTCGGAATTACACAGCTTTAATTTGTGCAAAAAGAGATAGAGAAATTAAATAAAAATTGGGGTGACCAATTTATCATGACCCAACATTCTATTTTCTCCTATATAATCGTGAAAAAAACGGACAAAAATTATTTTCCCTATTTAATGTACAAAATTATCCGAATTTTGGGTTCGAGGCTCCATGCGCCGTTGGATATGGAAAAAAGCAGCGAAACCTCTCGTTGTCTAAAAGCTACCCTGCGACCTTTTAGTCAAACATAAGAATTTGCCTGAATAGAATAAACGAGAGTGAGAGGCCCTAACGTCTGCCTTGGAAGAAAAAGCAACGGCAGGAGAGGAGATAGTAGCCAAATCCTCACGGTTCTTTTCAGTGTTCGGTAGGAAAGGAAAGTTAGTCTCGTTAAATGATGGCCATATGCTTTTTTATTTTATGCAATTTGTCGATCACTCGATGTCGAATCATTCGCGCGTGCTTAGGGTTTGTTTTCCAAACGAATTCGAACTCGACACGGGCTTTCGCGAGGATAAGTTTTGAGGCGAGTCGCGCGCCTAAAGTAGCTAGCCAGTAGCCACCACTATTCACGCGGGGGTAGAGAGTTAGCGATACATCTCTTCCTTTTCTATCTTCAGTTTTTTTCCAAAGAAAGTTAGGCAAGATACAGCAAAAGATTTCGGACCGCCCTCACGAGGGGTGGTGAGTCTACTGCTTTGGACCGGGCGCATCACGGTTGTCCATTTAATGGGTTCACGCGCGTCACGCAAAAATTGGACGGCTGTGATGAATTTGATTCGGACATTAGATCCATACAAGAGAATCCCCCCTCTCGTGAGAAGGCCCGGGTGGAATCAATCGAGCGCAACCTACGGCCACGTGACCAACATCGAAAACTCTCACGCCACCGTGGCTCTCGAGTCTTATTTGAAAAGATGAAATCTTCTGACAAAACTTTCAACTATCTTATCAAAGGTTAGTTGCTGTCCGAGTCCGGGAAATAGGCCTCTAACTGGTGACTCATAAATATGGATGTTATTCATATTTTAGCTTAACTAAAATAAATATAAATGATGGTTCAACTAAAATAAAGTCAGAAAGTTTTTATCCAAAAAACATGTTTTATACTATTTTTTGGAAAAATGACACTTAAAAAATATCATAATTTGTATACATCGTTCATTTTAATGCCAAAACTTTTTTATCGAATCACTTAAGTGTCACTTTTATTTTATAAAAAATCACTAAAGTGTTATCACTAATTTAAGATGTCAAAAATTTCACATGATAATATATATATTTTTTTTTGGAACCAATGTGGCTCATTGGCACTTTGATTCAACATAAATATACTAGACGACATCGTCCAATATGTTTGCCCCAATTTTAAATGCCACCCAATTCTCTACATGGACCTTTTTTTGTCAAAAAAATAACATTTAGGCATTAATATTTTATTTAAAAAATCATGTAAGACTTTTTGGTCTGATTTTATCACCAAAGACACATAAACAATCATTTTTTTCTGATGTGGAATTAAAGTGATTCAACGAAAAGTTTTGACAGTGGAGGGCACGTCATGCGAAATTATAGCATACCTCTAATATCATTTTTTTTTTCCATTCTTTATTCTTCCCTTCCTCCTCCTCCTCCACTGCATTCAATTAGGACAAGCACCGCAGATTCCATATCCGAGCATATCTCATCTGAGGACGTGAGTACAACGTCAATAATTTTTATGTACGGGTGGCCAAAACGCGGTCTTGGATTACTACTAGTACCTAGGTGAGCTGGACATACATTATTTTATAATGGTCGACACGTGGTTGTAGTTGGATCCATAATTACGATCCAAGGATTGAATCTAACTCGGGTTACAAAACCTAGGCTCGAGCCAACATAATGTAATCCTGTAAGATGGAGAGATGTGGCCTAATCGTCCTAGGCGCTATTTCGCCCGAGTCGTTCGAAAACGTTAATTTGGCGCAGTATTTATTAGTGTCCCCGGCACGTTGTCCATTTTGGGGGGACTTTTCTAGGCAATTCTTCTATGGATCACATTTTGACCGTCGATCGTGTGGAGTTGAGCCGAGAAATCGATGTGTTTAACGGTCACGATGGATCCGGTGCATGTACTTTGGCCTTTCTTCGGAGCTGCGCATGTGAATGCGTGCGCGGGTCGAGAGAGGGAGTCAAGTTAGCCAAAATGGATCTCTCTTTTTATTTTATTTTATTTTATTTTATTTTTTTCTTATGGAGATGCAAATGAAATACACCTTAGTTGAAGTCTTTATTTTTTGAAACTGCCCGATTTTCAAGGCCTATAGTTTATAAAATGTCTTTTTTTTTTTGGGCTACTGGCAGATAGATTTCTCTCTTTGATTTTTGATATTTTTGGGAATTAGGAAGAATACCCTTTAGTTGAACTTATATTTTTTAAAGAGGCGACCTCATTTTTCAAGGCCTGTCAAGAGTATTTTTTGCCATTGGGATCTGTGCTAGCAAAATCGCTCACGCGTTGTGTGTGGGCGCAAAATTGATATTTAAAGCATTGTCCAAAATTGGCTCAGTGGAAGCATTCAAATTATTAATGTATGGAAAAAGAATTGTTGATACAATATGAAGAAATTGCACACAATTATACAAGGGGGGCAATTGTCCAATTTTTTTTTTTTAATTTGGCCTAATTTAGGCCTAAACATATCTTGACAATCTTCCCAGTAGACACATTCTGATCAATTTTGATCAGAAATTATTGATGTTCATGATGGCAAGCCTACATGACATGATTGATACCGATGTTAACGATTTTGCAATTTTTTTTATCATTTTTTTCTTTTCTTTGATTTCTTTTTTTCTTTTTCCTTTTTTCCAATTTTATCAATTGGCCACAAGCTAGTGTTGAGACAACCTCACCGGATTTGGATGAGGAATGGGCTAGCGAACAACGGAGGAAATATAGGGAAAAAGAAGAAGAAAGTGTTCAAATAATTTTCAAAAGGGTTAATACTCTAAAAAAACCCAAAACTGGTACACATGTGAAAAATTTACTTCAAACTATTTTTTTAACCATGAAAAACTCCAAACTAGTATATTTGTGACAAATTTACTCCGACTAACTAAAAAAAAAAAAACCCTAAACTTGTATATTTACAACAATTTTACCCTAAACTAATTTATTCAACCACAAAAAACCTCAAACCGATAAATTTGTGACAAATATACCCTCCGCTAAATTAGATTAATACCACAAAAAAATCACAAAAATTGTAAATTGTGACAAACGATACGTAAAATCCTAAATCGATATACTAGTCAACTGTCATGTGTAATTTAACTTAATAGTTTGATAAATAAAATTTAACGAAAATTAACATAAGGTAAATTTATCACAAATGTACCAGTTTGGGGTAAATTTGTCAAAGGTATACCAGTTTGGGGTTTTTAATGGTCAAAAAAATAGTTTGGGATAAATTTGTCACAAATGTATCAGTTTGAGGTTTTTCAGGGTATTAACCCTTTTTAAAAATATATATAAAAATAGTTCACTTCTGTGCTAACCATACCACGTGCCATGTAGGATGATTGGGACTAATTGAACTGTCCATTAGTAATTTCCAAAAAAAAAAAAAAAAAAATTAAAGAAATAAATTGGAAAATGGTCAAAAAATTTAAGATTAAATTGGCTAAAATAAAAATTTTAAAATTGAATTAATTATTTTATAATAAATTTAAGGTTTTTTGGACAATTTTCTGAATATATGGAAAGAGAAAAATATTTTAAAATTTTAACTGTATTTGGTAAAGCTATATATAGATAGAAAAGATGTCACATTTTAAAATCCAAATGCTTGAGAGATAATTTTTTTTTTTTTTTTTTGGTCAAAACTTGAGAGATAAGTTAAAGTGATTGATTCTAGCATTTGTCAACCGTTTAATACTTTTGGGGAAAAAAATCTGATAGAATACTTACAACATCAGTGATGTTACATCGCTAATAGAGTAATAATGTAAATGATGAATAAAGAAACTACACGATTCTATAAAAATACAAGGGCCTCTTTTCTTTAAACGATAGAGATGGTTAACCAGCAGCAGGAGAGACTGGTTGCAGATACGAAAAACCGTGACCTTAAAGACTTAAAAAATAATTTTATTGCTACTTATTAATTAGTGGAATGGAATTATTGACACAAATAAAAATAATTGTACCCATTTATGCGAAAAGAGAATAATATTTCAAGATTTGAACTAATTCTGGAAAAAAATTTCATAGAACATAGAAGATTCAAATTTATGGAGTTATGCACCTATTTTCAACAAATATATTTGAAAATATATTCAAAATCCGCAATTCATTGAACATAGAATATTCAAATTTACGGAGTTATTCACCAATTTCTGACAAATTTTTTTGAAAGTATATATGTATATATTCAAAACCCGCAATTCTCCCCCTCAGTCACAAGTGAATGCACCACCAGTAGCCATTAGCTCCACCTTTTGTGCGCAACAGAGAGAAACGTATTGTATGGGATTGGGGTTTTGTCATTGGTGCGGATTATAGAAGACTTGTATTGTAAATAATATTGATAAGCTCGTAGCTGAAGTACAATCTTAATTGATGTTGCTTGCCATTTGAAGTCCATTGGGTAATCTCGTTATAAAAAACTTGGTTTTAAAATTAAGGATGCAAAGCAAGTTTAGATTAAAAGTGAGGGCTTTTGGTATTTTCTGAACTTAAATTAAACAAGTACGGATTCGGAATGTTTTTGGTGTACGATCATAATAAAAGTGTTTTGACCAAAAAAAAAATTATTTCGACCAAAAAAAAAAGTGGTGGTTTTGAAAAGAAAAAAAAAAAAAAAGCCCCATGTGCTTGCACATGGCATAACTCTCGTAGCACCAAGTGTCGTCCCTCACGACCGTCTGATCTTTTGATACGTTTTGACCTTCAATGTTGACATGTACGTCCACTAACTACCGTTCTTTAGGCACGTTTTACTTTGGTAATTCGCACTTTATAGTTTGCTCAATTGCACTCATTGTTTATTTTTATTTTTGATTGACTATTGGGACATATCATTGTATTTAACTAATACAAAATATTTAGAGATGCAAACACACTTGTGCTTTTGAGTCCACAGATTGATTTCAATTGATCTACTCTAACGATTAGAGTAAAATTACCCAATCAATCCTATTATTATTATTATTATTATTATTATTATTATTATTATTATTATTATTATTATGCGCATGTTAAATTAATCCAAGATTTTTTTTTTTAAAATTTTGCCAATTTACTTATAGACCTTTGCGTGAAATTTGAATGTAGTCATTTTAGTTAATTTTTATCAAAAAATTACTGACATGGTGATCCAGTCATCAATTATTGTCTTACATGGCACGTTGCTAAGTTAGCTATTTCCAGTGAAAATTAGCCAAAATGAATATATTGAAATTTTGCGCAAAGATTTAAAATTAAATTGTAAAAATTAGAAATTCTATGATTGAATTTACATATATACAATAGATTTAAAACTAGTTGGATGGTTTCTCCAAATGAATAATATATGGGATCATGATTGTGAAAAATGTAGATTGGTTCATAGAAGTAATGGCATTGGTGGCCTAGGTCTCCTAAGCCTATCCATGGAGGTTTTGGAAAATCATAATTCACATCTTGTACTTCATATCCACCGTTATCTAAGTCAGTCCTACATATCCATTGAATTGAACGGTTTTGTTCGCTTCTATTGATGTTTTTGATTTGTGATGCTTGTCCATCACTACGTGAATATATGTTGTCAGACTCAAGAACATTTGCCTTCGGAAGTCAAACTTATTCCCCTACAAAGTTTAGAGGCAAACACTTTATTTGTTGACCTTTTCAGGATACTGGCATCTCTAAATGTACTGTTGAGACAAATTTGGGACAAGTAAGAATCTGCTTTAATCTTGATAAATTAGTGTAAGACATTGATGCCCCCAGATAACAACCTTCAGCAACTATTTATATGTCTCTAGACCATTGAAAGAATGGACTGTTTTTATTAAATTATGAACAAAATAGGAGTATATAAAGAGGACTTAGTTACATAACATAACATTAATCAATTCTGATCTTTTTCGCAAAAGTAAAGCCCAAAGAAATGCTTCAATTTGCCTATGACGCTTTAGGATTCCAATTTTCTTTGCATGTTTTGTCAATGTTGGATGACCTTCTTCGCTCACCCTATTTTACAAGCAAACTACGTGAATAAAAGTTACAAACAACTCAAATTATGGGCTAATATGTTTTTTTAAATTAAAAAAAAAAAAAAAAAAACTCAAAACTTTAAGCCCAATCCTAATTATATTCCAACTTCTCAACTTTCTCTCTACTCTCAAATTTGACCATGTATCTAAAAATTTATTAGTTTCTTCAAGATTATCATTACCATGAGGCAAAGTGAGAGTATAGATGAAGACGCATTTTGATAATAAACTTTTAACTGATCCCAATGTTGATAATTTGAAGAAACTAATGGCAATTTTTGGACTTGTGGGTAGATATGGGACTAAAGCAAAAAAGGAGTGTTTTTTTTTTTTGGATAAAAAATGCAGAGCACAATTGAGATTGTACCAAATTTTGAGGACTTTTTAGGCAATTGTGCTCAAATTATACGTAGAACTAAATTGTGATCACATAAAAAGAAAAGTCTGGAAAGAGAATGGAATCCTGCCACTAGACGATGCACGATGACAAAACACGAACATTCTCACATTAGTTTGACGTTTGAGTCTGTATTATATGTAAATGGTCTGATAAAGAAAACTTGGTACCTATCTCGAAACGAAGAAGATACCTTTTAAACTTTTCCTTAAGTTGATTGAAAATTGCATCTTTGCAAATGAGCAAGGTATGCACATACACAACTCGTGAGAGGTGTGAGAGAATTAATGGTGAGAGGAAGGTGAGAGCAAATATAAATAAATAAATGCTCCGTAAAGGCAATTAAGTTTTGAATGTTTGAGCTAATTACTCCATCTATGAAGAATGTATGGAAAATTTTTTAGCGGAATTTATTTTTCTTTAATTATTGCAGATTGAAGGAAAATAGGAAACTTTATCTCCTACTTTGAATAGCTTTATTTGTTTCTTTGGCATACTACTTTAGGAGGCCACAAAAAGACTCTTAACATTTATCATGTAATCCATTTGATTTTAAAACAAAATTAGTGAGAATGAGAGAGAGATATATATATAGACACACGTAGAAGCAAATATGTATTTTTGTTTGCAAAATTGGGATGTAGATACAATTCATGTAATTACCTAAAAAGTTTTGCCTCTCTTTGTCATTATGCTCGCTTTTAGTAAACTACATACTCTAATTTTAGGTCAACCATAATCTCAAAGAATCATATATGTATTATGAAGAGCAAATGCAGTGGATCACTCAAGCTTATCTCATAATGTACATTGCATCCGTCATAAATTCAAATATAATAAATCAAATGTAATAATCAATATTCAGAAAACTCATAAAATCAAGTCACTATAGCTCATCCATAAATCCACCGCAGCTAGCGTTAGCAACGCCTCCAATAATCTCTCTCTCTCTCTCTATCTAGCTCACACCGTTACTAAGGTTGTGAGCACAATCTCGTCGAGCTCAAGGTCCTCCATATAACAAACGTCATCGCCTAGGAGGTTGTGGCGGTCTCACGGTGGTTTAGGTCGCCTCTCAGAGAGGGAGAGAGAGAGAGGGAGAGAGGTGATGAGATAGCTTCGCAATAATTATTTTTGTTTTGAGAATAGAAATTTGTTTGAAAACGACACAAAATCTTTCCCCCCTTGATGGCCGGCAAGTAGTGACGGGAAGCGGTGGGTGGTGGTGAATGATAGGTAGACAACTAGTTAGTAGCAAGGGCAAGCAATGAGAAGATATTTTATTATTCATTTTTGTTCCTAATCTATTCCTAAGCTAAAAATTTGTTCCAAAAATAAAAAATAAAATTGCATTACCACAACTTTTTGTTCCAAACATGTTCCCATAAATAGAAAAATAAAGAAAGAGAATGGTTATTATGCGCACTCTAAGGGTTTTGATTTAGCTATTTTGAATTCCTTTTATAAGTAGGTAAAGTCATATTTTTTCGCAAGAATAATATTGGATAAACAATCATGACTAGGGTGAGCATCGGTCTAAGGTCAATCCTAAACTGACTTTAGACTGGCCCAACTTGACCGGTCTTGATCCAATTTCGTGTGGGTTGATCATTAGTCCTAAGACTTTGACCAACCTTATATATATATTACATATATAATAAATATTATATTATGTATACATCATATGTATTATATAATATATAATTTATAAAATTATATAATATATATTTTCTACTTTAACCCCTATTGCCTTCACCTCTGTTTTTTCTTATGTAGTCTTGCCATGTAAATTATAAAGCAAAAACCCACTCTAATTTGACAAAAAAAAAAAAACCCCCTTTGCTTGCCACTCACCTCTTACCTCTCCTTACTTGCCTCACGAGTGCATCTTAGCTTGTGAAATCACTCACCTCTCTTGGCCCGCCTCATGAGCACAGGTTTAACAATCACAAATGGAGATTTTTGTTGTTACCTTGTCTTAAATTCGTATTTGATATGTATTGGTATTTATAATTTGATTGCTTAATGTCGCATTATCGTTGGATATGTACTTTGAAAGAGTATGTTTATCCTTTCAAGAAATACAAAAAAAAAAAAAAGAATTTGTTGTTCCAAAGTTGATCTGGAATCGGATTAGACCCATAGGATCGGTTTGATACTCAATCCTACATTTAATAGGGTTGGCCCTTGGTGGAAAAAATTAGAGACCAACATTGTGTGGGCTAGTCTCGTTTCGTTTTAATCCAATTAGGTGCTAAACCGGCCTAGCTTAGACTATGTTCATCCCTAATCACATCTTATAATTAAAAGTCTAGGTAGGTTAATGCCGAGTATGGATATTCATGGTTTAAGATTGATTAGTTTCAGGGTGAATCAATTTTCATTTTGAAATTGGAAACCGAACCGGGTGGGTTTCCAATTAGTGGAACTAAGAACTGACCCTACCCATTTTGAGATTGGACCAACCAATTTTCATTCGGTTTCGAACTTGTCCTAAAAACCAGGGTGTTATCTTTTTAAAAATGTTTTATTTTCTTTTTGAAAGGCTTTCAAAATTATTTAAAATTATTTTAATGTATAATGAAATTACTAATCTAGATAAGTTACTAGTAAAAGAAAAGATTACTTTCATAGATAATATGTATTGTTTATCCTTACTGGATAAAAAAATAAAAATAATAACATACTTTGCATTAGTATCATTGATTTAGTCTGATTCTTCTCGAGGTATTGGGAACTGCCCAAAGTCGGCCAAGTAAGTCCAAATTGATCCGGTTCTTGGATTAGAACAGGATTATGACCGATGCACTCTTAGATAAGGTGGAATGAATGTGGTTTTAAATAAATGGCTCTAAAAGAGTTAAATGTGTAAAAATGAGTCGATTTATTCATTACCTGATCCATACTCGACAACCCATTTGCCATCTCTACATAACAAATACAGCAAATGCGAAAGCATATTAAATGTTGAGCAGTAGTCTCAATTTTCTAAAAATCGGCTAGGCCAGCATGTTCTCTTTTGCCCTTTTTCAACCTGCTGAGAAAGCAAATCCAGTTAAATTTCCTAGGAAACCTCAGCTTTCTGAATAAGGCGCCAAAACCGAAATCATTTGATGTGCGGCATAATCATTTGAGGTTTTCGCCAAAGTGTGACTCCACAAATCACGTAAGGCCCTCATGATTTCGGTCTTCGTGCAAGCACGACAGATAGCAATGAGGACGGTCTGCCACAAAGTAGGCCTAGTAGATTTTTTCCCCATTTCTTATAGGACATCAACCAAATATATAGGAAAGTATTAATAATAAAAAAAGTCTTATAAAAAAAAATTGTAGTATGTCATGCGGAATATCTTTCTTGAGGAAAGATTTTCTTAATATGCTTTTTCGACCGACTAATAAGTTCACTTTAGATTAACAAAATTCGACTTCATAAAGTATTCAACTAGATAAGATGCTACCAAAAATCCGAGCGATTGATCTAAATATAAAATCGTTTACACTTAATAAAATGAAGGGTTAAACTTATTTGTGTGTTCTAACTCCCACACGTGTCCGATTTTTAACTTTCACAAGGTAACAATTTCAATTTAAGTTTAATTATGTTTGCCTTCATAACTATTTACGTGCAGTGGGTGATCGATGTAATTTACTTTTTCAATGGGGTTGAAAGAGAGAAAAGATGAGGAGTAAGGAAATGGTCAAAGATTCTTGGAGTCCGGCCCAATAAAATTATTTTTCACTACAAAATTCGATCTCTCCCAATATCCAGAATAAAGTGAGAGGATACGCTTTCTTAATTTATGTAGTTAATTTTAGATTTTTTTCCCGATGCTCTTATGCCTTGTTTTGACCTCATAAAGTCTTCTATCCATCTTTTTTTCTTTCACCTAGACTAACGAAAATACTCCCCTCACACTTTCTCACCTTCTTTATATTGGGAAAAATTACATAAAACTCACATGAACTTTGTGGGCTAATATACTTCCACCACTAAAATTACAAATGTTAACATGACTCTCTTGAACTTTCTTTTTATTGCGATCATTAACTTTCCCTTATATTTTTTGTTTGCATGCGTAATGCACATGATATTTAAGGAATAAATGTGTATTTTCATCTCATTTATTGAATTAAATCACACTTTTATCCTTAAATTCTGTTGTAGCACCCTCCTTCCGTCTAGAGAATCGAAGGTCTCAAAAATGGAAGTGCTACTACATTAGGGTTTTGGATTTTTTTTTTTTGGGCAAATTCAGGGTTTTTAAAAATAAAAGATTAAGTCGCAAAAAAGATAGCTAGGCTGATTAGATACCTACTTTTGAAGGAGAAAACTTTGGTTCATGGGTTCGGTTACATGTGAGGAGGGATTAGCATCCCTGTTATACCCTTTCGATACCACATTCTTCTCGTAAGTCCTTTAAATTGTAATCTTCAAAATGGTTTTTAAAATATGTGATTCAATTTTTTCTTTCTAAAATAAACGGATGCAACATGCACGATTCTAGAAAAGTACATGACAATTGCAAGGACTTTTATTGAAAAGTTTAACATGGCTCGAATTCTGTGATTAGTTGTCACTAATTGTCTCCATTGGAGTCACCAATCTATAGCACCCTCTTCTATCGTAGGACAGCCGAACAGATGTTCAAAGTGAAATGTTATGATATTTTCTTTGTTAAAGATCTAATCTTTGTAATTCTTGCTTATGACATGATTTCTTTAGGTGGAATTAATTGATCGAGTCAAATGATAATTTCCTACAACTAACAATTGGATGGTCAAGATTAAAAGATGAATATCTCTGAATTTGGTCGTCTGATTTTAGAAAATTGGGCATTGTAGAAAGCTCTTAATGAGCATGACCTAGTTTTACCCTTCGACTGAATTTTTAATGAATAATATTTTTGGTCGAACCTTAGATAAAAATTAGGTGCCTACATTTGTGAAAAATGAAACAATAAATAAATCGGAGAAAATCATCAACTAAAAGGTTAACATTTGAAAAATAAATATTCAATAATCTTATAAATATATATATTTTTTGAAAACAAGGGATATATTAATAGGACTAAAAAGATATTTTAAGTAGAACCCAATTAAGTCAAAGGAAAAGGATCAATAACAAAAATGTCAATTAACAAAAATTGGATACCGATTATATATATATATATATTTTTAAAATGGTTCATTCATGAAAAAAAGATTGATCAACAAAAGATATTTTAAAAAACCACCTTAAATTTCAATCAATCATTTCATTTTACTCTGAGGAAATCATCTTTGTTATCGTAGATATTTTTGGAAATCAACAACTTTTTACATTAATTAACCCTTTAAAAATACATAATGAGTAACCAATTTTTTTTTTTTTTGAATTTGATCTTTTTGTTATTTAGGACTTTTCCCTTTTCTTTATTCTTTTTCTTTGACATATGCTATTTAGTATCACTAAAGTAAAACTTGCATTTTTTAAAATATTATATTTAGTTTTCTTCCATTTTCAATCCTTTCATTGCAATTAAGGGTAAAAGAGGTACTTTTTCAAAAAAAAAAAAAAAAACGAGAGGAACATATATTTTTACACCTCAAAAGTTATGAGCATTGCGCATGCTAGCGAAAAAAAAAAAAAAGAAGGGCTAATGATTGTAACAAATAGTTCAAGGTAATGCGTAATAATTAAAGTTCGGGGGTAAACATACACTTCACTCGAAGTTTGCGGACATTTTGTGCTATTTCCCTCTTTATTGATTCGCTTTTAAGAACTTTCAGACATAATGTGGATACTGCTTTTGACTTGAGAATTTTTGTCCTCATATCTGTATAGAATATAATCCAAAAGGCAATAGGTGAACTGCATAGGAAGGAAAAGAAAGAAGTGCTCAGGACATACAAATTTCTGGAAATGTAAAGCCCTTTCAAATTAGGATAAAGACCTATCTTCACACGAATAATATCTGCAAGTAAGTGGAGGATGCCATTTGAATGAGGGCCCACTTTTGTCCTCTCAAAGCTCAAAACGAGCAAATCCTGATCCATAGGAGGTGGTGGTTGAAATTTGGTTGGTCAAGCCGACACCGAAAGAGGACGAAAGAAAATAGAAGAGAGATGGTCAACATGTGCTTTCGCCCCTCGCATCAATTGAGCCGTCCCAGAAATGACATGCATGTCATCATGAGCGTCGGCCCCATTTGTCCGGGCACTATGACATCGTCTCTGCTTTTCAATTGAGAAAATCGTGGCTCTTGCTTGGAAAAAAAGAATGGTAGACATGATTGAGGTTTCCGTTCAACCGGAATTTGATGCCCAAGTGAAACTTATCAAATCGAGAAATTCTCATTCCAAAATTGATGGTTCTTGATTTGGTTTGGGTTCTGGCCTGTTAACATTTTAATCAAAACTGCCAATGTACCGTAAAGAAGCAATACCCACAATATATAAACATCTAATCAAATCTTATCTTTGCATAATATTCAACCAGCAAATATTGCATCCTCTAAAATACGAAAAACATTGTGATAGAGGAAATCTAAGGAAAAATATGATTTGAGTTATCTTAAGAAATATGTTTAAATTACTGCAAGATATAGAAAGTTACCTTCAGAATCTACATAAGAGAGATTATTCTACAATAAATTATCTTTTTCCATTTCGAATTGCTATCCGATACACAATCACTGTTCACTTTTCTTAGCTAGCGTGGAGATTTGGTAGAATTTATAGACTAAAGGTTGCGGTTGAAGGTTCCTTTTGAGTTTGCTTCATTATATGGAGGGACTCTAGGTTGGGATCTGCCCAGGGAGTTCGACTAGAAAACCTAGCCCCGCTTTCCTTTTGAGCCATTGATAATTGTTAGCGCGACTGAGATGTTGGCCATGAAATCCATCACCACACCAAGTAGATCATGGGCATATACATTTCTAGAATCAGCAAGGAGGAAGGGTGTATTTTTGAATAGGAAAATGACATAAATGATCCATAAACTTTGATCAAATATGCAATGCGATTCATAATATTTTAATTTGTTCAATATAGTAACTAGACTTTTTGGTACATGTTCAATTTAATTCTTTAACTATATTGTAATTTCATTAATTCAAGTTTAAGGACGACATTAAATATTTTCATATTATTAAGTGACTAAATTAAACATGTATCAAAAGTCCATAAACTATATTGAACAATTAAAAATTTTGGGACCACGTATATTAGGCCAAAATTTAAAAATTGTATTGGACAAATTAAAAGCTCGGAGACTATATTACATATTAACTCAAAGTTTAAAAATCAAGCGTCCTTTTTTCTTTTTGAATTGAATGTTCGAGCACGGGTAGTCTTTTTAAGTGTTTTAAAATAGAGAACCTTCTGATTCGCATGCTGCGTAGTGGGTAGTGTTGGCATCGCATTAATGGGAATGCTTAACGGGGAGAGAGTGATTGGGTGATCTCTTGCACCTTTTGCACCTATCTCGTTGAGAAGGATTTGCCGCTTTCTTGGTCATAAAAAAGTCAATAAATCTCTACTGTTCCTAATACACAAAGAACGCACTGCAAAGCCTGAAATGCCGATTCCGACGTTCGGGATCAGATCTTTTCAAATTCGAAGTAGTAATTGAAGTTACACAAAGTCACAAGCGAGGATCTTTCATAAGCCAGGATCTTTCCCTCCTGATATGGCGTTTCTTCTTTTCAATAGTTATCTATAACAAAAGGCTCATGCTAATTTTCCCTTTTTAGTGGCTATAAAATACCCTAACTTATTGAGTTGACAAAATAAGAGAATTAATTATTCAAAAATAAAAGAAAAGAGGTGAAAGTTGCTATATATTGAAAATGCGAAAAGTATGCATTTTTTGAAAATACAAGACTGTTCGTATAAATTAAAAAAAATGATGTTTTATTCTATATATTTGTTATTTTCCATTCGTTTTTATATAGACTTCAATTCCTCTCTTTACTTATGTGTTCAAGCTGATTTTTATAAAGAATTTTTTGTAGTGTGTTCGAAACTTTTTGGTAATCTTATTGATTATCATATTTTATGTTTATATAATAATCCTAAACTCACAAATTTAACCAAAGAATTCCCTAATAGAAACTTGCACTATTGAATTGGACACCATAACGAATTATTCCAAATTGAACTTTAAACT
Organism: Eucalyptus lansdowneana; assembly: GCA_017140395.1. Classification (NCBI taxonomy): domain Eukaryota; kingdom Viridiplantae; phylum Streptophyta; class Magnoliopsida; order Myrtales; family Myrtaceae; genus Eucalyptus; species Eucalyptus lansdowneana. Next base: position 35,452,014 of record CM029492.1, read on the forward strand.
CAACTTTAACCAAAGAATTCCTCTAAGAGAAACTTGCACTATTGAATTGGATACCATAACGAATGATTCCAAATTGAACTTTAGAGAGATATTATAAATAAATGTACTTTAATAATGTTGTTTTAAATATTAATCTTGATCATTAGATTTATTTAAATACTTGTATTTTAGATGATTCTCGTGAAAGAACATCCAAAGTGTAAATCTGATTTAAACACAAAAGAAGAAGAAAAACAGTTTATGAAATGTTGATAAAAATCATTAAATTGATTGATCTATATTAAAGGTACATTTTTCAATTTTCATCAAACTTACCATTAATAAGGTCTAAGCCTTTGCTTGTTTCATGAAAAATGAATGATTTATAAAACACTTTCCTAAAAATGATCATTTATGTTGTTTATAAAAAATGAATCAATGACAAAATATTTTTGTTTTTCACAAAAATTTTTAAGGACAAATTATTTTTGATAATAAATTTTTTTCAACTAATTATTTTAAGCAAAATAAGCAATCATTTTAGGAAAATATCTTTCAAAGTATTTATTTTCTATGAAACAAACTCACTTGAAGTGAAGGCTATTTTAGACCGTTTAAATTATAAAATATGTCTCGAACTACTTGAGGAGTGAAAATAGGTTGAGCCTAAGAAAATAGGTCAAATTGATCAAATCAATTTTTTTTTTGAAGTTCTTAGATTTACCTTATGTGACATCTTGAATTTCAACCCCATCTCGATAATATGAAATGGGCATTTTGTTGACGCGCCTATGGTCCTTTTACTTTGAGCGGGCCCCTCACGAGTTAACTGATCTATTAAGTGAAACCATTAAGGGATGTAAACATGATAGACTCGATAATTCAATAAAAAATCGACTGCTCGACCATAATAATCGGCAATGGTCAATATGACACCGTTATAATCGATTAGTGATTGGATATAGGTCGATTTGACGGAATCATGTAATTGAATTGCGGGTGATTCCGTGTGATTGCGAAATTCGCATTGAACGGCACTAACTCGATTTTCTATCGATTTTATACTCGGTACACGTAATTGAAACCTCGTGATTTTTACAACAACCGAGCGTCACCTACGAGTTGGAGATGCACAAACGTGGATCGAGAATTATCGACCATGGGTCAAACATGCTAAAATCCCTAAAAGCTACCCGATAAGTTAGGTTGTACTAAAATTGAGTTTGGTCGACTTAACCACGAAATTGAATTTGTTTTTAGGAATCGAACATTTGAGCGTGTCACGATTCATTTTTAGGACGTCATCTCATCTTTCGGAGAAATTTTGTCGAGTCCGGGATTTTATGGAAAAGTCGATTTTGGACAAAAAAGATTAAGTGAAATTTGGATAGCTGAAGATTTGGATTATTTCTACCCCTAAAATGGTTTAGTTTTGAAGAATTGAAGCTAATTCCTCATTGGTGGAGTGCTTGACATTAAGGATGAAGACTTTTGGGGCTTTCTAATGAGTGTTTAGATATTTGCAAGGCTTTCTAATTGGCCACTCCTTGGACTTTCTTCCCTCCCTCTCTTTCTCTTTCTCTCTATCTCACGCAAGCAAGAAGCTCCCCCCATCCTTTTGCTGATTTCTTTTTCTTCTTGCTCACGTCCCCTTCATCTCATTTCTTCTCTCCAACATCCCTTCTTCTTCTTTGTGGCCACCCCTCCACCCACCACCAGAAGTCCACACGTCAAGCAACCCCTCATTTCAATTTTTCCTTAGCTCCATCTCCCTTTCATTTCTGTTGCCGCCAACATCACTCTCACTTCACCCATCACCAACACTCCATCACCTCACCACCGAGCAGCCAAGGCAGCTGCAGCTTCACCTGGCCAGCAGCGCCACCTCAGCCAACCCACCAGCAACCACCGAAGCCCAACAACTCAGCCTCAAACAGAACCGAATCCAGCTTTGGCCGTGAGCTTCACTTGGCCTTTTCAGCCTCCTTTGAGTCTCCGTTGGAGACGCAATAGTCTCGGGTTCTCATCGCTGTTGCGCCACCGTCGCCTTGAGCCTACCGCCATCCTAATCCAGTGAGTTAACTCCTTAATCCTTGATTAGGTTTTTAATTGTGCTTAGGGGTTAGATTAATGGCAATTAGCTTAATTAAATTAGTATTAAGTGAGATTAACTTTAATATGGATTATTGTTAATCTATTTGGTTATATTAGCCTTAAGATGGATTAGTATTGATCTAGTTGGTTGAATTAGTACTAATGAGGGTGATTTAGCTTGGTTTAGTGGATTTCTCCTGGATTAGTTTTGCTGGACGCTCACCGCTTGCCATTTTTGTGGAGAAAAATGTGCTATGATTTTGAGATTGCTTTCTACTTGAAAAATATTCCAAACATATTTATCTATGACATATATTTTAATCAAGATTTTAGGGATTTAAAATAATGAGATTTTAGCTTTGTTATTTGCAAAATAGAATCTCAGATTGTGCTGGAAACAGTGACCTTTTGGTGTTCAAAAGATTTTTATCAACTCTTAGGGTTCGATTTTCAAAAGAGTTTCTTCACAAAAGTTGTTCATCACATCTTTTAGTTTAATATAATCAAATTTTAGATCAAACAAACAAGTTTTGGACCTCAAATTAAACAGAATTTGCAAAACAGAATTTCTAGACACAGACACAGTTTTTGTAACGGTTTGGGCGATTTACTGCTCTCATTCTAGAAAGATACGGGTCAAGGTGTCTTCACAATTTATTTTTTTGAGTTTCCTTTATAACATATTCAAATTTGATAATTTTCTAAGTTCGTTTAGTTAAGATTATGGAATTAAACTTGAAGATGTGCGAGTGGCCCGATTCTTGCCGGTTAGAACCGATTGTGGTTTTGTTGTTGTTCTTGGTGTTGGCTGACAACTTCTATGTTTGGATCATCAAGCTTTGGCTTCTTTTACAGAGGTTGAGTAAGGGGGCGGAGATGTATGAGGGCTGCCTGCCCCGTCCCGAATAGATGAAGTGCAAGGGCACTCCCATTTTTTGCTTCCTCTTCATTACGAGCCCTCTCCAAGAATGTTTTTGTAGATTCCCGGCTCTTTTGAATGTGAATAGTGAGTGAAATCCCTTGTGTTTGCTGGACAATGCATATTTGGTGATGTGGTTGACTTTTGGCATGCTTAGAATTTATGCGTGATGATATGTGAATGGTTGTTCTATGGTGGTTGTTTATTGTTATTGCAAGAGATGACCTTTGGGCCTTTAAATGGAAAGAAAATTTCGGTATTAGGTTTGGACAGCAAAACTTATTTGCCCAATAAAACAATGAGGTTTTAAACTAAGTGCGTGCAAAGTTTGACGGATTAATTTTGAGTATGTGAGCACATATGAATTTATTTCTAAAAGTTTTGAACAAAAAAAAGGGGTTACTAAAGATTGTTTTCAAGAAGAAGTGGTTGGAAAAGAAAATAGAAAATAAATGAGGTGTCGGGTTTGGACGCCAAATTTTATGTGTTCAATAAAACAAGGAGGTTTTATATTAGATGCGTGCAAAGTTTGATAGGTTAATTTCAAATACATAACCCCGTACAAATTTATTTCCGAAAGCTTTAAAGCAAAAAAAAAGAGTTGCTAAGTTGATTTTTAAAAAGGGATTTTTGGTATTCTTAGCTATATGATAGCATTATGCGTGATATTGATGGTAGTTATTGAATTTTAGTAGAAAGCTTGGTTTTATGGGCTTTTGAATGGAAAAATGCCAAGTGTCGTTCTTGGACGCCAATTCTTATGTACTATATAAAATCATGGAATTTCAAAATAGGAGCATACCAGGTTTGACGGTTCACTTTTAATTATGTGACCACGCACGATTATGTTTATCGAGATTTTTAATACAAAGAAAAGCAGCCAACTTCATTATTTGAAAACGAGATATTTGAACGCAAAGCATGGTGCTCTTGGCCAAGTATGTGCTCATGTGATCACTAAGTGAACTTGTCCTGATGCGTATAAATACGCGGGATGATGCTCCTATGTGGAATGCCGTCTAGGCGGGGGTTTTGGACGATGTCATTCGTGGATAGATTTCGAAACGATGCTCTTGTGTGGAATGCCGTCTAGGCAAGGGTTTTGGATAATGCCGTGCTCGATGGGGCGAGACGACACTCGATTATGCCGGATGACCACTAACTGTTGAGTTGGCCGTGGCCGATGGGTCGTAATAACTGGAACACACTTGAGTGGTTGTGATAGTTGTGGGACAATTGTGTGGTACGGTATGTGACGTATCATAACGATTTGGCCTTATAATCGGGACCCATGTGATTGAAATGATGTGTTCCGGTTATTAAACTGCGCTTGTTGCATTGATGATGGTATATATGTTAAGCTAATGTGCAGGTACACACTGAGGTGAGGTAAGCTTTGTATGGTGTGTGCTTAGGATCGCCTTCAAGGCGAATTTGCATCCTGGTCGGGGCTTAAGTTTTGACTCGCTGAGATTTTATCTCACCCCGTTGTGAGCTAATCTTTTTTAAGGCCGTAGAGTGGAGATTTGTTGAGTGCGGATGTGGTGGGCGTGACACCTTAGGCTTGGGAAGTATGATTAGATTCCATCTAATTCAGTAGAGGTTGCATCTTGAGCATCCATCAAGTTCTGTCATATTAGTAGCGATAGCAAGAGCACATGGTAAAATTAGTTAAGTATTGTTGTATACACCTTGCATAGATCGGTTTAATTCTCACCTTTTCAATGAAAGAAAAGTATGACTATGTTACATAAGCCACTAAGGGCGCGTTTGGTAACATTTTTGTTTAAAAATTGTTCTAGGAAATAGAAATAGAAAAAAGTGTTTCTATTCCGGAGAACAATTTTTGAACAAAAAAACACGTTTGGTAAACTTGTTCCGGGAATAAAAAATGAACAGAAACACGTTTGGTAAATTTGCATAATTTTTTATTTCTTTTATTTTTAAATATTTATATTTTATATTTATATTTTCTTATTTATTTTCTTATTTTTTCTTTTTCCTTTTTCCTTTTTTTTCTTTTTTGGCCGGTCCGCGCCCTCGGCCATGGCCGGCGACTGGCTGATGAGGGCCGGCGGCCTCGCCTAGCCAAGCCACGACGAGGCTCGCCGGCCCCCGGCGAGGCCGAGCTCGCCCAGCAGCCGGCAAGGCTCGGTGTCACCGGGCCACCGCCAGGCGCTAGTGAGGCCGAGCTCGCCCAGCAGCCGACGAGGCTCGGTGTCACCGGGCCACCGCCAAGCGCCTATGAGGCCGAGCTTCACCAGAGGCCAGCGACGCTCGGCCTCGCCGGGGGCCAGCGACGCTCCGGCGAGGTCGCTGGCCCTCGTCGGCCCTCGACGACTAGTTGTCGGCCTTAGCGGAGGCCGGCGACCGGCCAAAGAAAAAAGAAAGAAAAAAGAAGAATAAAAAAGAGAAAAGAAAATGGAAAGTGTTTCTGAATTTTATTTCAGAAACAAGAAACAACTTTTTTTTTGTTTATTGTTTTTACTGCCCAGGATGTGTTTACGGAACAAAAAATAATTTTGGAACACAAACGCAAACAAAAGCGTTTTTGTTCCTTTTTTGTTCTCAGAAAAAAAAAACAAAAAAAAGTGTTTAGAAACAAAAAAAATAAAAATAAAAACAAACGTAGCCTAAACTACACATCATTGGTGATGGCAAGCCAACTAGCCAGTCACGTCACATGACACGTAGGGATGTTGCATACTGATGACAAATCCCGTGCATGCACGGAATCAAATTTCCTAAAATCAATGGTTGTCAAGTCATAGCTATATCTTCACAATGGAAAACAACATGTGATTAGACAGATATAGAATTCGGATCGTATTGATGTGTTGACATGGGTTGATTAGATTAAAAGGGACTGAATCAGATTCGTTAATCATCGGGTCTGTCCACGTTTATGAAGTCATTTCTTTCGTTAGGCGCAATGTTTTATTTACTATATTAGGTGATTGTGTGTTCAAAAGCACCTTGCACACCAAATTTTTACAAAGGTTTTGAAAAGGTTGACTGAGTTTGACTGAGGTCTCATTTAATTTTAGATTTGATCGGAAAATAATTGAATCATAAAAATCAAGAGTCCTAATTATCAACACCAAATTTGTCCAAATTCAACCATTAGTATCACTATGTCATGTTATGGGAGAATTGTCAAATCATTCTTAAACTTAGTGTACATCAATTTAATCTTAATTTTTTCAATTTTGTCAATTTAATCCTAAATTTTAGTACAAAATTCTAAAATCATTCATTTAGTCAATTTTTGTTAGAAATCACTGATGTGACGCTAAGTAGCCACTGATAACTAGACTACTATATCAACTATTTTTAGTGAAAATTGGCATTCATAGAGTCCCCCTTAAAGTCTCTCTCCTCTACCACTTTGGGCAGTGGTAATCAAACAACGGCTAGTGTCTTTTAAAAAAAAAAAATTGATGATTGGACAATATTTTATCCATCCCCTACGAAATAACTTGGGCTTGGTATTTATCTTTGAGTTGGCTGGCATAGTGGACAAGGCTCAAGGACCATTCTCATCTCCTTTATCAATTCTCATTTTGAACTTGTTTTAATTATGGTGGGTTATTGTATCAACGAAAGTGAGCAAAACGATGTATGCATTTTTTCATTCGTGTATCTCATCTATTAATGTATCTCTCAAGTACATGTATCTCTTAAATTCATGTATCTACTTAATTCATATATCTATTGAGTTTATGTATATTTTGGATTCTTGTATCTATGTAATTCATGGTTCGTGTATCACTTCTATACATGAATTATAAAACTCTATAAATAAATTTGAAATTCTTCATTCCAATTATTATTATTTTTTATAACTCTCTTAAATTTATTAATTTTTCAATTACAACAAACAGGATTACGTATTCTTCCCCTAATATATTTCTTCTTCTTCATCTCCGTATTCACAACAGAACTTGCTTATAGTAGTAGTCTCTAGAGCACTAGGTTGTAGAAAGGTCTTATTCCACCCTCATTTCAATAGTAAGTAGCCTTCCTATCTTAAGGTGTAGACCCTTGGATCCTTTTACAGGGTCTGGTTACAACTAGGAGCAATTGCTCAATTGGGACAAGCCGTAAAATGTGTGAAACTTTTATGATATTACCTGGGAGGATTTGCCAATAGCGATTGTCCTTTCCCACTCCTTTTTCTTCGTAAAAAAAGAGAGGGGGAAAAAAACCATAGGCTTTGTATGGTTCATCCTGTCAAAGTGAGTTGATTTAGATGTACTTGTAGTTTTTAAACTTCTGGTTACTCCCTAGCGTAGTGCAATAAAATATTTGACTTACTTAATCCTCGATAGTGTGATAGTAGGAAAATTATCAAAAAAGTTCTAAATTTATTGTATTTATGTCAATTTAATTATAAATATTTTAATTTGGTCAATTGAGTAGTAAAACATTTGGACAATTTGTAAATGTAGTTCATCTGGCCAATTTTGATTGAAAATCTCTAATGTGGATGTCGATTGTCCTACATGATACCACCAGCACTATAGTGGACATTTATGCAATTTTTTTTGAATTATTTATCTATTTATTTCTTTCTTTTCCTCTCCTCTCTTTTTCTTTATTGTTGGGCTTAGCAACCCTCACCTAGGCAAGGGTGGCCTATGCTAGATCGACTAAGGGAGACCCTTGCTTAGCTCTCATTGACCATTGCCTGTGGTTGGTTTCTGACCATCACTTGGGACTAGCCTTAGGCAAAAAAGAAAGAAAAAATAGAAAAGGAAAAAAATAAAATCTTTAAAAAATTATCTAAGATAATGCCAACCACTTCACAAAGAATAACTGTCATTGTTGGACTTCCACGTTATCATTTTCTAGTCAAAATTGGCTTGAGGGGTTATATTGGAAAATCGTCTAAATGTTTAAAATTGAATGGACACAAATGCAATAGGTTCGGGATATTTTTGATAATTTTTCCCATGTGATAGCTCCGCGTTCCCTGTACACCATGTATTAACGAAGCACACAAATTCGAGTTCCTATGGATGTGTCCAATAGAATGTTACATGCTGTAATCCAGATGCATCTTGAGTGAGAAAAACCGACACATATACCCTCTCGAGGAACCTTAAATTTTGGAGACATCAGTCGCGAGGTTAGTAGCGATTAGCGTCTCATATTTTCATGTTGATGTCTCTTTGGAACTTTGAGTTTGCTTCGTATACAATCTTCCAACTCTCAAAGTACCGAAAAAGCATTATGGACTCGAAAATTTGCAAAATCGAAGTTGCTAGTTGGTAGCGCCTTGGTTCCTCAAATCTTCCCCGATAGAAGATTTGGGTAATTTATGAAAATTAAACGATAGAATTCGTAAATCAGACTAGAGTCTCCACCTATCGATTGAAGAGAAACCTCGGTCGTTTTAATAGCTCAGGTAATATGGGGTAAGTCAAATTACCTAAGTGATGTTGAAAGTGCTAGTCCGATGAATCCTAGAAACCCTAAATTCCAGGGTTCAGTTATGCATCGGAAGTGTTAGCCTCCAACGCCCTTTCCGTATCACGTTCTCCAATCATGTTCTCAATTGCAATTATCCAGGCTAAAGACCTTTCCACTTAATCAATTCATGAAATTTATGGGCGTTTCATGAATTTTCAGGTATATGTGACCTTAGATAATAAAAACAAAATTTTATTGAGACTAACAATGCAACCGGGGTAATTAGATAAATAATCTCGTGAAGAGAGTCAACATCATTTCCTTTATTTTATGTAATGACTAATGAAGTATGTAAAGAGATAGAAGATGATGCACACAAATAGTAGTTTGACTTAGATTAAGTTTATGTTTACTCTTCCAAACTAATAGCTACCAATAGGAAATAATCCACTAGTAAATATAAGAAAACAAGTGCAGCGTCTACCCGAAGCTGATAGATTCTATTTTCAATAACTAAGTGCTACTCTTCTTGCAAAAGAATGATCACAAGTGAATAAAATCGAGCTCGTAGAGTATCGAGAAAATGCGACCGTATCAATATTTGTAGCTTTCTTTGTTTTCTAGTATATCCTCAACATATATCAATTATCTTATGTAGTTTTCAATCTCCAATTTAGCAATCGGAGGATCTTCAAGAGAGTCAATTGGCCATCCATGTAAGTCTTTTTGGCAATGGTAAGGTTTTCCCAAATTGAGTCAACTACACTTCTCAATAGGCAAAAGAACACCTCAAGTGTCAAAATTTGGCATAAAGGGACATTTAAGTGTCAGAAGTTAGGAAAATGACACTTCTTTTTTGAAAAATGGGACACTTGAGTTCCGCCGGAAATCCTATATATATATATATATATATGTATGTATGTATGTATGTATGTATGTATGTATGTATGTATGTATTAATTTTGCTTCCTTACATGGCTTGCTAGAAGGTTGACTCAACAAAAAAAACATAAAAATGACGTCATTTTGGCATAACTCGAAGTTTAATATAAAATTAATTAAATTAAATTTAAAACCTTTTTTTTCTTTTTAAGGAGGAAGAAGGTAGCCGGTGGTTGAGGGCTCAACCCTCGCCGCTGCCACCTCCCCGTCGTCGCGAGAAAGGTAGGGGAGGGTCAACTAGGGTCGCCTAGCCTTGGCCAGGGGTCGGTGACCCCAGCCAACCGGCGGCGAGGGCATGCGAGCCCTTGCCTAGATTCGGCAAGGGTCACGGCCCTTCCTTAGATCTGGCAAGGGTCATTAGCCTTGCTTGGCCAAGCCAAGGGTCACCGCTCGTCGATTGGCTAGGGTCATTGGTCCTGGCTAGGGCTCAGTGACCTTGTCGACCCTCCCCTACCTTTCTAGTGACAGTAGGGAAGGGGCGGCGACGGAGCTGAGCTCTCAACCATCGGTTGCCCTTTTTTATTATTATATAAATTTGGTTTAGATTTAATTTAACTATTTTTATATCAATTATTTACTCATGTTAGCGTGCATAATGACGTCGTTTTGCACTTGGCTTGTTAGAAAATCACCACGTCGCATTTTTGGCCAAATTTTCTTGATGTTGGCACTTAAGGGTGCGTATGGTAATGTTTCTTGGCCAAGGAACGATTTCTTTTTAGAAATAGATTTTTTCCATTTCTACTCGAGAAACAATTTTTGAGTAAAATAAAGTATTTGGTAATTACACATAATTTCTATTCTTGAAATAAAATAAAAAAAGAATAGAAGTGTGTTTGGTACAATTTTTCATTTTTTGTATTTATTTGTTTTTTATTCTTGTTCATGTACCATCGACCACTTGCCGCTTGTCGCTCATTGCCGCTACTCATCGCTTGTCGCCATCAGATCGCTGGCCATTGACTGTTGCTTCTGCTCACCACCCGTCGCTGTTGGGCCGCCGGCCGTCAACTGTCACCACTGACCGCCGCCACCGATCGTTGCCCACAGCCAACCAGTCACCACCAACGGCCAGCGGTCTTGCAGCGGTGACCGGCGGTCGGTGGCTGCAACAATAGTTGGGGGTGGCCGGTGGGCTGTGAGCGGCAGTGACGATGATCAAACGGTGGCGGCGACGATGCTCGCCGCCGGTGGGGTGGTGGCGATCGACGGTGGCCGTAGCCGGTTGGAGGTGGTTGGCAGTTGGCAGGCGACCACCCAAGGCTGCAACAAGCAAGAAAAATAAAGAAAAGAATAGAAAAGAAAAAATTGGTTTATTTCTAGAAATTGTTCTTGGGAATAAGAAGTTACTTTTTTTCTTGTTTCTGTTCCAAATTTGTTCCCGGGAACAAAAGTTTTATCATACGGATTTCTACTATTTTTTTTGTTCTGGGGAACAAAAGAACAAAAATTGGGAGAAACGAAAACGTTACCATGCAGGCCTTAATGGATCCATTTTGCTCAAATTTTGACATTTAAGTATTTTTTTCCTAACTTTTGACACTTAAGTGTCCCGTTGTGCTAAATTTTAACACTCCAGGTATCTCAGACTCCTTCTCAATATTTCCATTCCTTTGATTAACTCAATTATGTAACAATTGACTAGATTTAGCTCCAATTCTTCTCTCCGAAATTTTGAGCTTTAATCGAGTTCATATATCATTATGATCTATAAAGATCAGTCTAACGAATATTTGGGTCTTCTTATCTGGAACATGAAATAGACATGTTCATCACGATCCCGTGAGTCTATCCAAGTTTCTCATTGGTAGTTGACTTACGAATTGCCGTGGATTTGGTCGTTCGCGTACGCTAGTGATCAAGACTAACTGTTCACCTTGTCATGGGACCTCCAAGTCTTCATGAACTACCAATTCTCCTCAAGTTGTCCACCATCTATCGAGGTTCATTTTGCTTTTATCTTTATTTTTTACTTATGTACTTTGGATTCAATTGATGGTGACAAAGAGACTCTTATATTAATACAACTTGAAATAAGCTATATGCATTAATCAATTAATAATAAGAAATAGATGGTTTTGTCAACTTCAAAATAGTATGGATATTTTTCCGAAATGCAAATCTCAAATGTCTTCCTAGGTTTTGAAACGAAAGCATTTTAATTTTGCCATTACCACGTTTGAAAGAAAATGCTGCATCACTATGGGTACAACATGACCCTTGTGCCCATGTGTGCTTGTATTTTTTAAAGACGCGTGCATGGCATGAATTTCAAAATCAGCTACAGGTGCATTGGCCCTGATGGGTCGGCCCAAGCCCTACCTTTCCAATTTCTGGGTCTTAAAAGGGCTTTAGAGCCTCCAACAATCAACCAGCGTGTTAAGGGGAAAAATGATCATCCCTTTATAAGTTGATCCCCTTCCACTCTCACTTTTATCATTCCTCTATCATAACTTAGTACCACTTCCTGATGCTCTTTGTAATTGCTCGTCAATCCATCCTTTTCCCTTTCTCTTTACAACAAAGTAGCACCTGGAATCTCTCGGACCGGGGGGTCACCAGCTTAGTGCCTTGGTCCTTAGGATCTTCCCAAATCGTAAGTTCATGTAATTTATAGGATTAAGATACAATCATGAACTTAACCATCAAATTTTATTATTGATTAAAGGGGCCATTTTCTCGTATATTGATTAACAAAGCCGTTTTCTCGTGTTTGGTAACATGACTCCAATTGTTTATGAACATGTGTATGCTAATGTCAATTGAAATGCAAAATTAAATCTTTACGCATGAGAATAACATAACTTGGCAATAATCACATATAGTGTGACAAGGAAAATCGTATGCAGAAAATGGTCATGACATAGCAATAATCACATACAATATGACATCGTAAATCAAATGCAAGACACAAAAATGAAATAATATGACATGCCAATAGTCGCATCCAGCATGATATGGCAAACCAGATACAAGACATAATGATAAGATGACACTCATGACACTAATTTTATTGAGCATGCCATGGCTAATCAAATACAAAACATATTAATAAAATGACATGACATGGCAATAATCACATATTATATGACACGACAAATCAAATACAAGACTTAATGATGAAATGACATTATATGACATTAAAAGCAAAGCATGACATGGCAAATCAGATGTGAGATGTTGGACAATCAAGCCATACAACGTATGGTCAATTTGAGTGTCAATGTACCCAAGTTGAATAGTCAACTAACAAGAAGAGGCATCAACATATGAGAATTGTGTTGGATTAAAGAAATCTTGGCCTTGATCCATTATGTAGTGTGCAAATAGTGTCTACAAACCTTTGCTTATAATTTAGACAATTGGATGGGACATGTCTAGTGATCTCAATTGTAATGGTTAATATCATGAAAAATCTCAAATTGGTATACTCATAACAAATTGACCTTAACTAATTTTTTGACTATAAAAAATCCAAAACCGATACATCTGTAACAAATTTAAGCCAAATTATATTTTTGACTACTGAAAACTCCAAATTGGTATATTTGTGACAAATCTACCATTTGCTAGTTTCCATGAAATTGAATTAATATCACAATAAATCGTAAAACGGTACACCTATGACTAATGGAGGATAAAACATCAAATTGGTATATCCGTCAACTGTGATGTGTCCTCTAACTCAATAATTTAATTACATACTGTATCAGTTTGAGATTTTTTTGTTATCAATAAATTAGTTTGGGGTAAATTTGTTACATTTGTATCAATTTGGGATTTTATGTGGTATTAGCTCCAAATTGTAATTGCCATTAAGAGGGGCACGTGGGTAGGGTGGGTCAACTGACAAAGTGTAGTTATGGAATATCAAATTTCAGACACTTTTGAGTGTACTAGTATGTTGGGTTTTCAATATATTATGTATTGTCTTAGTTATCCTAAAATATGATCCTTTTCTGGCTATTGCTATTGAATATAGTAGTTTCTAAATTCAACCATTTTCATTAATTCATTAAATGAAAAATAATTTATGAAATTTAAATCTTACCTAAACAGGCACATTTTTTCCTAGTCCTAGGAAGGGAAAATGCCTTGCCAATCCTATTTTATCACTAGGAAATGGTGTTAAGATTGTCAGGGAAAATAATCAATTCAATCCTAAAGTTATTGTACGGATGCCAATTCATTCCTAATTTTTTTAATTTTGCAATGTAGTCTTAGACTTTTATGTAAAAATTATAATACAATCCTTTTAGTCAATTGCTGCTAGAAATTGCTGATGTGGTCGTGATTCACAAGTTGTCCAAGTCAAAACATGCTATGTAGGATGTTGACGATGATTGGACATCACGTCGGCAATTGGACAACCCTAATCAACACTAGAAAATGGTGGTGGGATTTTGGGCGAAAATTATCAATTTAGTCCTAAATTTATTATACATACATCAATTCATTCATAAACCTTTTCAATATTGCCAATGTAATCCTAAACCATTATAGGAAATTTCAATATAATCTTTTTGATCAATTACCACCAAAAATTGCTGATTAGCATGTCTTGTAAGATGATCGACGATAACTACGGGGTGTCAACGGTTCGGTTCGGTTCGGTTTTTTTGAAAAACCGAACCGAACCGAACCGTTAAAAAAATTTTCCGAACCGAACCGAATGGGATCCGAACCGAACCGAACCGAACCGAAAATTTTCGGTTCGGTTCGGTTCGGTTCGGTTTTTCGGTTTTTGAGTTTTCGGTTTTCGGTTTTCGGTTTTTGGAAACCGGGGGCTTCTGTTCGTTCCTTTGAAAAAAGCAACACAAAAAGGAAAGAGAAAAGAAAGCTTTATAGGAAAAGTCAAAAGGAAAAGCTGTACAACAAGAAGCGACAGAGAGGGAAGGGACGTGAAGGACAGGCCGGCAGAGGGAAAAAAGCGGAACACTGTTCATCTTCTTCCCCCCGCTCTCGCTGCCCGCGTCCGCCGTTCGCAAGCCCAGCACAGGCGGCCTAGCGGCCGGTCACCGCCGCTCCGCCGCTCCGCCGGTCTCGCCCGCGATGTGCAGCCCTGTCGCCCGATCGCCTCCGCCATTGCCCGCTCAGCCATGCCGGAATGCTTGCCGCCTCCGAGCGTCTCCGCCTGCAACCTGATGCCAGCAAATCCCGGGCCGGTCACCCCTCACCCGCGAGCTCGCACCGCCGCTCCGCCCGCCGACCCGCAAGCCCGACGCTGCGGTCGCGCCACCACTCACCCGTCCCCGCGGCCCGCAGCTCCTCCCTCCGAGCGACGGCACCACAGTAGCTTCCCCTCCACCGCACCTAAGTGATCGCCGTCGCCGTTGCACGTCCAAGCCGACCAAGACGAGACACGAGAGGAGAGGACTCAGCGTCGGGAGAGAATAAAACCGAAGATTTGATTTTATCGGTTTTTGGTTCGGTTCGGTTCGGTTAACCGATAAAAACCGAACCAATTAAAAGATATTGGTTTTTCACGAGAAACCGAACCGAAAACCGAACCGAACCGAAGAAATCGAATTTTTCGGTTCGGTTCGGTTCGATTTTCGGTTCGGTTTCTGACACCCCTAATAACTAGATTTCACATCAGCAATGTCTGGTGGCAATTAATTGGAAGAACTATATTAAATTTTCTTTCAAAGATTCAAGATTATATTGACAAAGTCAAAAAGTTTAGGACTGAATTGACATTTGCATAATAAATTTAGGACTATTCCATAATTATCCCCAGACTATGGGCCTTGACTGCATAAAAAAGTTCACGAAAAAAGGAAAGAGGCCATGGGATTTCAAGTTTGAGAGTCATGTTCTCTCTAGCCCAAATTCAGCCCAATTTAACTTAATTAGATATATAAATAAAGCAAACTGGCCTACAGAAATCGAACTCGGAAAGTTCTCACATTCTTTTTTGGGTCACGATTCTTGGGCCCATCAAGATGGTTTTTGGACATTCTTCCCAGGCTTACTCTTGGGTGACTTTCACAATTTTTTTTGGGGCTACTTTTGACATCTCTTTGGGCTGAAAATACAACTTCTTCTTAATCAACTGACAAATTGATTTGTTTCTGTTGTGCTTAGGTAAATATTGGAAAAGAATAATGTGTGCTCTTCGAACCGATCTTGTAATAGTTCGTGGAGGAAATTGTTCGATTGATTTCGGTCTGAGCTCGGGTTTTGTGAATCCATATGCCCGTCTCTTTTTGCTAAAGTTTTAGAGGGAAATTTCAAAAACTACATTTGAATTTCTACATAAGCGATGCTGTCTTTTCTTCCCTCTCCAAACCAGCAAAGCCGACAGCATGTTAAAGGTTAAGTCCATCCAACAATCTCAATCTCTGTCTCTCTCTCTCTCTCTCGCGGTGGCCCGCATCCAAAATTTACTTTGCTCATTTCTCTTCTGTCTTCTCGTTCGACTTGCTTGTTCATCACTATGTCGGAATTATTATTATTATTATTGTCCCATTATAATCTATCCATACCATATAAAAAGCTACCCTTTCAATTTTAGTATCTATTACCAAAATAATCATCATAGCCACACATCTGATATTAAGTTTCATGCCATTTTTATTTCAGCTTAAGTAAAAGCTAATCCAGCCAAAATTTAACATATTATTCAAATTTCAAAAAAATACAAATATATACGCAAGTTTATGCGTCAACATTTGTACTTGTGAAACTCTTAAATGTTTCTAATTTAACAAAAAATAAAGTGCGTAACTCGCAGAGTTTTGATTAAGTAAATGTAAAAGTATTTATCAATCTAAATGTGTCCTAACTTAATGAAGTAATTAAGGGTAAGTGTGACTTGCGCAATCTTAGGGTTACTATACCATGATCTTAGGACAATTGAAGTTGAGAAAAATAGGCAAAAAGAAGAAATGGTTTTGCTTGCATATCTCATTAAAAAATGTTAACAAGGAGAATGCCAATAATCGGTCACACTAATTGGAACATTTTTCATGCGTGCATGAAGACTAGTATTATTAAGCCAAAACTAGCCTCTCTTCATCTCATTTTCATATGCCAATCAACCCTTTCAAACATATTTTCATTGCAAACTTAAAAAACATTCAAAACTTTGAGGGAGAAGGGTATTAGAAGTGTCAAAAGTTATGCATGGTATTCACTTTAGTATCAAAAGTTTTTTTTTTTTTTTTTTCGGTTTACTTAAGTGTCACTGAAAAAAAAGATCACTTAGGATCTGCATGACAACGTTTCTATTTCCCTATTCTATTGTCCTCTGGAATAAAAAAGAATGGAAATTTATTTGGTAATGTTAGTTAATTTTTGTATTTTTCAGAATAGACAAGTGGTCGAGAATAGATTTGGAATAGAAACATGAAGTAAAAAAAATTAATTTCTTGTTTTTGAGAACAATTTCTAAAAATAAGTCATTTTCTTTTCTTTTTCTTTTTTTTTTTAATATTGTCTTCTTCTTCTTCCTTGCAGCTCATTGCCATCCACCCCCACATGCCACCTATTGTTGCCTCTTGCTGCCTGTTGCTTGTCGCTTGCTGCCTTCCTTCGCCACTTGTTGCCACCACCCGCCGCCTTCGATTGCTGCTCGCCCACCAGGCAATCGGTTGGAGGAGGAAGAAGAAGAGAGGAAACAAATAAATAAAAAAGAAAAATCTCAAAAAAATTATTAAAATAATAAAAGAAATTTAATGTCACAAAAAATTTGTAGATCGTACCAAATACATTTATTGTTCTTTTTCTATTCTAAAAATATAAATTTTGTACAGTTATCAAACACATTGTTTACTCATAAATTGTTCTAATGTATAGAAATAAAAAAGAATTATTTTTGAAAATAGTTATTCCCAAGAACAGAAATATTACCAATCTTACCCTTAAGTGCCAACTGCGATCTAGGTCACCGAAAATCCTACTTGGCCATATTTCATTAATTTCTTAGTTTGACGTAGTTCGTTGGTGTACTCAGTCATCATATAATCCCTAAACGATGTTGTTTAAAAGTTGTAAATAGTGATCGTTTGAATGCTATTTTTTTTAAAGTAATCACTTCAAGGCCAAATATGCCACATGGAAATGCTATGTGGACTGGATTTTTTGAATAATATGCCAAATCATATAAAAAAATTTATTATAAAAGCCACATATTATTTGTACTAGAATTACTTAGCCTTGGCATTTAAGTGATTGTTTTTTCTTTCCAATTTAGCACTTAATTGATCCAGCAAAATTTTTTGGCACTAAATTGAGTTTTGCACAAATCTTTTGATACTTATAATATTCTTCCGCCAAACTTTGGTCAATGAATCTAAAGATCTGGAGAAATTCTGTCTTTGTGGCAAATTATCTACCCCTAAAACCTGTGTATCATAGGGATAAGGACCTCTAGATCTTGATTACATCATTTAAATTTTTAATCTATACATCTCAAGCAACGTTCTTAAATTTGTACACTTTCAAAAGATTCTATTTTGTCCTACCCATTGTCAATAGATTTAGGCTTCATTACTTCTTTACATAGAGATGATTTTTAAAAAAGTCATAAATCTATAGTATAGATGCGAATTCAATCTTAAAATTTTTAATTTTGTCAATTTATTCCTTAATCTTTTGACGGTCTACCAATGTAGTCATTTCGGCCAATTTTGGCTATTAATCGCTGACGAGGACATTGGCCATTATATCTGTTACACCTGTCACTAATGTAGATGATTTTTTTTTTGCATTTTTAATGATTTTTTTATAGTTCTTTTTTTTAATTTTCTTTTTCTCTTTTTCCTTTCTTCGTCCGTTGATTGCCATGGCTAGATTGGCCGTTGTCAAGGGCTAGTGAAGGAAGAAAGAAAAAAATAATTATTAAAATTTTAAAAATGCAAAAAATTGTTTACATCAATATCAACTATACTACATGAGATGACTGGTTTTCACGTCAGTAATTGCTAATTAAAATTGGCCATGAGACTATATTGGCAAATTGTCAAAATGTTTAATACTGATTAAATTGAAAGATTTAGAATTGAATTGACACTAATACAATAAGTTTAGAAATTTTTTGGTAATGTTCCTTCTCTATGTATCGTGCACGTTGCTACTTTCTATACCTAAAGACTTAATGTGTGAAATCGAACAACCACATAGCTTTTAATACTTTTGGCTATCACTCCTCAAGTCCTAACACAATTTCGTCAAGAATAAATAATGACTATTTCGCGTAGGTTTTCCACTTGCATGTCTCATTATAAATTCCTTTTTATCTAATGTAGGCAACCACAGAAATCTAATGGTGTGGACATAGTCGCAACAGAGATTTTTTAACAATAGTCCCAACAAGATAGTGATAGGGTGTTACCATCATATAACATCAAAGTTGAATGATAAAATGCCTAGAGTTGAATGACTATTAAATGATAAAAGTACCAAAAAATCATAAATCTATTGCATTGGTACGAATTTAGATCCAAATCTTTCAATTGAACCAATTTAGTCATAAACATATTCACATTAGTACCAATTCAGTCCATTCAGTCAATTTAGATCAGAAATTGTTGATGTAAACACCTGTCATATTATGTGGCATAGCCGGCATTGACATGGACATTTTTAATAAATTTTTTGAATTTTTCTCCTTTCCCTTTTCTTTTAATTGGTGGCCCTCGTCGGCCATGGCCATAAGCGGTGGCCAGTGAGGGTTGGCAAGGTCATCCCATTGGCCACAAGCAAGGGTTGGCCTCATCAAGCCGACGATGAGAGCCAGTTGTCTAGGCGTGGCCAAGTGAGGCCACCCTCGCCAAATCTAGCGAGGACCCTCACTAGATTTGGCAAGGGGGGCCTTGCTTGGATGGTTGGCACTCGCCCTCGCCAAGCTTCAGTTTGTGAGGCCAACCCTCACCTGTGGCTGATGGCTAGCAATGGGCACTAGAAAATGAAATGGGAAAGGGAAAAAGAAAGAAAGAAATTTTAAAAAAATATATTTAAAAAATTCGTAAATTCAAAAAAATATTAGAAAAATTGTTAAAAATATTCAATTTAGCGTCGGCTATGCCACGTATATTGCCCATCGTCCACTATAGTAATTTCTAGCCTAAATCTACTAGATATACTAAATTGATACTAATGTGAAAATATTTTGAACTAAATTGGTCAAATTCAAAGGGTTAAAATTGAATTAGTATTAATGTAATAGGTTAAGGACTTTTTTGGTATTTTTTTCCTTATTCACATTTGATCAATACGACATTGACTAATAAATCATCGACACAAATTTTAATATGAAAAATGATGGAGATTAAAAAAAGGCCTTGTTAATAAGTGTCTTGTGAGGCTTAGGACACTATCATATTTAATGGGAAAATTATGGTAATTTAAGATGTATTGACTGCGCATAACAAGAGACAGAACGGTGCATAAAAAGCGACGGTCTTTCTCTACCTAGGTTCTTAAATTAACAAAATCCCTAAGCAAAAGTCCAAACCAAAAGCCTCCTGTGCTTGGTCAATGGTCAGTGAGGAGGGAAGGGGAAAGCAAAAAAGTGACACCTGCACCAAATGGCCAAAGTTTGGCAGCACATTAATGACAAGAAACCGGCCGAGGCCATAGAATGATACGAGAGCGGTCGCGAATACAGGACAAACGCTACAGGGACTGAATCGACGGCAAGGCCTGTCGACCACAAGAGCAGATTTAGGTGGCGTCGTGAGATGGCGGGCTTCTTGTTTTGGCGCAGTCACGACTCGACGTCCATAAATGAATTCGGTTCCTGGTCATAATATTTTTTTTCCCTCTCTCTCTTCGTGCCGACAAATTTTTATACGCATGTTTGGGAGGACAATCCGAACAAATGGAGGCCGAGAACGCTACATGTTTTGCTTTGGAAGCGGACGACAAGTACTCAACTGAATTCGGGTTTCTTTTTCTCGAGGAAGGAAAAATTATAAGAAAAAAATAGGTAGAAAAAGCGTAAGGCAGAGAAACCAACTACGTAATATAAATTCCATTTATTTCGCATAAAATAAATGATTCAAAATGATTGTTTGTATCATTTGAAATAATTAGTTAATAAGAAATGTTTTCATTATTGTCAACAATTTATGTCTAAATATTTTCATGAATGATGAAAATATTTTTTGTTTATTAATTTTTATCAGCGATAGGAGCAATTATTTTTAGAAAAACATTCTTGAATAATTTATTTTTCATAAAATAAACTCACTCAATGCATATTTCATAATGCAATACATATTGTCTTGCATATCTGTTATAAATATATTAGGAGTCACACTCTTTATTCGCAATAATAAGATTTACAAATGTAATAACTATTACAAAAGAAAAGGAAGCAAGACCCAATAACAATCAGAATTGCAATTGCTATTACGAAGGACCCTCCACGTAAAACCTTTTACATGTCTATCACTTTTAAAAAATAAAACACTATTACACGCTATAGGAAATATCGCAAATTCAATCATAACCTATTATAATGATTTAATTTTTTTTCTAAACCTTAATTGAACTAATGTAATCCTAAACCACCAAGTGAAAATGTGATCAAGTCTCCCGGACAAATCTTGCATGAAATTTCTGACACGATAGTATAGTAATCGTCAACCATCCTACATATAACCACAGTGGTATGACAGAACTGTCATGTTAGATAATTTGATTATCTTTCTTTTTTTCTTTTTCATTCCTTCTCTTCCACAACCTCTTAGCCGACCGAACCCTACTAGCCAGCTCCCATTGATCGCCCTTCGTTGTCCTACATCTGATGGATGCCTTTGCTCTACCTCCGATACCACCATACTCAAGTCGTTGCCGTTGTAGTCGCTGATCTCACATGCTACTACCATCGAGTCAGCAAGCCCTTGCCGCACCACCTGTAGGCCCGTCATCATCCCTCCCAGCTCTCTGCAGCTTGCAAAGAGGTAACGACCTCTACAATGGAGATACATTGAAGCTCATGACATGCACGACAGTCGACAATGATGAGACCATCGCATTAACAATTTTAGGCGAAATTTGGTTAGGAAAACTTGATTGTATTTTTACTCCAAAGTTTAGGACTGCATTAGTTCAATAAAAAAAAAAATCTTAAGACTGCATCGAAGTCTACAAAATAGGTTTAGGTATGAATTTGCTTTTTTCCCACGTCTATCATTGTCAATTAGTTGGAAAAAAAGAGAATGATTTTCATAACTAGTGACATTATCTAATTGACTCAGGAATATATTATATATAATTATCATAGTATAATTGTTTATAAAAGATAAATGTTAACTATATGATATATTATTGTTGCAAATCTTGTTATTCTATCGTATATAAGTATAATAACTTATTATATAACGATTTAATTTACTTTGAGACTCCGGGCATTTTGTATAATTTGTGGCTATTCTTTTATATTTTTCTAATGTTAGTTTAAACAGTCTAGTAGTTATTTTGTTCCTCCGTTCTAATTTAAAGGGAAAATTGTATATAACAATCTAAAGTGATATTGTTTTCTGAAAAAAGAGCTTAGGGTACATTTTGTCTCAAAAAGGACTCAAAGTGGGTACTAAGTCTTAAATAAGGACTTGAAGTGACACTTAATTACTAAGTGTGAGGGAAAACCTAGGGGCATTTCTGTTTATACTTTTATTTATTTTTTCTTATTTTCACTTTTTATCTTCTTCTTCATCTAGCCTTTGTACTGTCACTTGTTATAATATTTTTATTATGGATAATACCCTAAAAACTCTAAACTGGTACACTTGTGACAAATTTACCCAAAACTATTTTTTTGACCACCAAAAACCCCAAACTGGTATATTTTTGACAAATTTATCCCAAACTGGTACACTTGTGACAAATTTACCCTATGTTAGTTTTCGTTAAATTTTATTCTCAAATTATTAAGTTAAATGACACGTGACAGTTAACCAGTATATCAATTTAGGATTTTACGTTCCGTTTGTCATAGTTTACAATTTTTATGATTTTTTTGTGGTATTAATCTAATTTAGCATAGGGTATATTTGTCACAAATTTACCAGTTTAGGGTTTTTTGCAGTTGAATAAATTAGTTTGGGGTAAATTTGTCATAAATGTACCGGTTTAGGGTTTTTTTATAATCAGTCAGGGTAAATTTGTCACAAGTTTACCAGTTTGGGGTTTTTCATGGTCAAAAAAATAGTTTGGGGTAAATTTATCACAAATGTACCAGTTTGGGGTTTTTTAAGGTATTATCCCTTTTTATTAATGTAATCCCACATTCAGTTTAAAATTGCCCACCTTAGATGACTATGGAGATTGCCCATGTCTATTAGGATTAGTCTTGATGGAAGATCGTATCTACTATGATTTGTACGGGCATATAATATAAATAGGAAATCTAAACCAAACACTCTTATTATTCTGATAATTCCAATTATTCTGATTATTTGAGAATTGGAGAACGCACAATCAATGTTGAGAAGGCAATTGGCTATAAGTACTTATTCATGATCGTTCAAGCTTCGCGTATCTGTTCTCGGCTTCATCGATGACTGGAAATTAGTACAGAATTTTACATATTTCTGTATCCAATCCTGATAATTTGAATCTTGGTTTTCTGTAAATTTTCTAACAGTTGGTATTGGAGCTTGTTTAAATCTCTGCCTTGATGATTTTTATTGAGCTTTTTGATTGAAAAATTGGTGATTTCGGCAAAATTCGGGTATCCCACCACCCATTCGGACTAGTACGGTTGCACCACATGGGCGACAAAAGCCCCAAGTTAATTTGGCATTATGTTGATTGCCAGATGTAGATTGAGAAACAGAAGTTGTGGTCGTTAGGATGCCCATAATCTAAAGTGAAGCATTCGTTACACATGCCTATAAAAATGCCAAACAATATTGTTTTTATATTTTGGTTTATCCTTACTTTAACTCTCAACTCACTCTCGGGTGAAAGTCGAATTCAACACTTAAAACTAAATGTCCCTATCCCTTACCCCTCTTAGAGGATGGGGATTCCCCTTCCCATGTGAAAAGAGTGGCCATTGGAGCAAATCTCAATGTTCCAAACAATATTGTTGGAAAACTCTATATTATTACATTAAATACAAATTAAAAACCGAACATAAAAATAGTGTTTTACAGTCTCCAACTTGCATTTCTTCTTTCTTTTTTCTAATTTATCCTTTGATTTTTTTAGTGTTTTTTTAGATAAGCAGATCATAAATGGAGCATCAATGTAGCAGTTTATTCCTTTATCTGTATTGTATTATTTGTTCAAATTAAGGATAAAAAGGGCATTGGATTCTACATTCAAGGTAAATCTACTATTTTTATGAAAATAAGTGACTTTTGCATCTTAAATGCATTGAAGTTTAATGAAATGAGTCTTTTCCCAAAAGATAATTTAAGTGCTTTTACAAAAACAAAAAAGAAGAAAGTTCTTGTCAATAAGTAGTAAAATGAACCTATGAGAATGAGGGAATACTTTTTACTAAAATTCAATAGAAATTTAAAGAAAAAACATAATTATTGATATTACATCTATTTATAAAAATCTAAAGTAATAAGTAGTAAAATTAGCTCTATGAGAACCAGAAAGTAATTAAACTTATAATTTTACATAAAATTGACTCTATTGTGCACTACATGCCAAAAACATTCATAGAAAAAGATATACTTGTAAAATTGTAGAATAATAAGAAAAACTGATTTTGTCACTTGCAATACAATACACCACTAGACTAAAATTACTTCGATTCCATCTCATACAACATATAGTAAATTATGATACTAGTGTCAATGTTGCTTAAAAATAATAACTACTCAGAGAGAGATTATCAAACGATCAAGTTAAATTAAATGAAAATCGTTCATGAAAAATTCAGTTTTGCAAAATATGAGGAAAAAGATTTTTTGTGAGTGTAGAGTGAACTGAAATATAAGACAAACGAACTCATTATACATTTATTTTCAAATTATATTTCTTTTACAATTTTATGATTATCATCACTGCTATATCTTTAAAAATACTATTTTCCATATAAGTTGAATGCGTAGGACGAGTGGTTTTAATAAACATAAATTCTCAGCAGAAATATATTTGAAAAAACTCATGCGAAATAAGGAAAAATATACTAGTTTGATAAAAAGCAAAGTCAATATGAAGTTAAATGCGAGTGGGTGCCTATTCAAAAAACTAAAGGGGGGGGGGGGGGTGTGTGTTCAAATGATTTTCTTTTGTAATATTGATATTTGTTTGAGAAATGCCTAAGTTGGCAAGACCGTTTAGTTTTTTTTTTTTGGACAAAATAGAACTGACTATTACTTGATTAAGGAGGAGTCTTACATAATACCGATGGAGAAAGATCTACACATAAAATATTCCATAGAGGAAAAGGGGGAGAAATCAACCAATTACGTGGGAGAGTGTTAAGCCGATGATTCCGTACGATCCAATCCACTGCTGCATTTGCTTGGCGTGGACAATGGATCACCATAATATTGTTACTTTGAGTTAACCCATTCCTGCAGCGCTGCACGATTTCTTTTAGATTCCATGGAGGTTCGGCCCGGCCCATGACCATTTCTACCACCACGGAACAGTCACTTTCGATCAAGCACTTCCCAGTTCGACTTCCAAAGTTCCCCACGTGAGTCAACTGAAGTTTGTGCATATATGATATGCCGTGTAAAATCGCCTCGGCTTCCGCTTCACTTGCCGAAGAAACCCTAGCCGTGGCCGCGAATCCTTTGAGAGCTCTTCCAGCCGAATTGCGCATCACTCCTGCGACAGAGCAAAGAAATTCGCCTGAACACCATGCCGCATCCACATTTAGCTTCAGATCCTGCCCTTTCGGAGGCCTCCACTGATCAGGTTTGTGTCGATTAAGTGATCGTTCATTTCTGTTTGGTTTTCCTCTGCTGAATGAGAGCTGTTGTTCCTGTGCTGTAATCAACAGATCTGCTGGTCTGGGTTCTTTCGCTCGAAAAATCCAATTATTTCTCGCCTTCCAGATGTTCCACAGAACCATACCAGTAAGCTCTCGAGCAGGTGAGAACTGATCTCTTCGAAAAGCATTGAAAATCCACTGATCTGTGCGTTTGATACTGCTGTTTGGTCTGATCGTTTCAAATCGCGGGTCTTCCCAGACTTTCTTTGTCCATTTGCATAAGAACAGAAGGTGTTTTGTGGTTTCTATGCTAGAACAGCAGAGCGGGCATAGTGGTCTCTAACTATTTTCCTTGTATATAGGTTTTCCCTCGTAGGAAGGGCGTTTTGACAGAGGCTCCAGAGGAAAGAACGGACCTTTGGTGGCACATCAAGACTCCATATTTGAGTCCATAAGGTACGTGGCGGTTGAAATGAACAAGAGGGTCGATTCTGATCTGTTTTGCTTGCGGTTATCATTGCTCTGTTGTATCCGCTCTTGACAGAGTATTGCCCTGTTCTGTTACCTATCCATATAAGCGTATCTGGCTTTGGTTGCTGGCTTAGGGGGATTGCTAAAATCTCGTTTGCAATGTTGACTTCATAGAGTTGATGGATAAGTTGTTGTTTCCATTCTCTGGAATCTGCATTTATCAATTCGGACACTAAAATAGGCTCTGTTTGGTTTGCTACCCTGCCAATTACTCCTTGTGAAAGCCATCTGTCTTCTCTAATACGAATAGAATTTCCATCCCCTACTGACCATTTAATGTTGTTCTTTATGGTGTCTCTGCCTAGCATTAAACTGTGCCAGTCCCATGATGGTCAGTGTCCCTTAGAAGCTATCCAGACATCACCTTTGGGGAAGTAAATCCCTTTCAACACTTTGCTCCATAGGGCTAAAGGGGAGGTAACTAATCTCCAGGCTTGCTTGCTTAACATGGCTCTATTAAAGGTAAGCAGATCCTTAAACCCAAGTCCTCCTGCATCTTTTCGAGTTTTCAAGACTTCCCAGCTTTTCTGATGCAACCCTCTTTTAGCATCTCCATTCTGCCACCAAAATGACGCAATACGTTGTTCTATGGCTCGGCAAATAGACACGGGCAGCTTGAATATGGACATTGCGTAGGTAGGTAGGGATTGATCAGCACTTTTTATTAACACTTCCTTTCCTGCCTTTGTTAGTAATTTTTCTTTCCATCCTGCTAACTTTGAATTTACTCTGGCCAGGATCCATGCAAACAACTCTTTCTTGGATTGACCCCACTCGGTAGGTATGCCCAAGTACTTTCCTGTTTTCTGTAGAACAGGAACTCTCAATTTGTGGCCAAATTATGTTTTAATACTGCTGGACAATTACCACTGAAATAAACCCCTAATTTATTTAATTTGATTGCTTGTCCCGTGGCATAGCAATATTGCTTTAGTATTTGGGCAAGATTCTGGCACTCTGTAAGAGTTCCATCCAGAAAAAATATCATATCATCGGCAAACATCAAATGTAATAGCTTAGGGCAATATCTGTTTAACTGTATACCTTTGAGTGTTCCATCTGCTAATGCTTTTTTCATCATCTAGGTTAACACATTGGACATCAGAATGAAGATATAGGGTGAGAGTGGATCACCTTGTCTGAGGCCTTGCGAAGGATGGAAAAAAGAGGTAAGTTCTCCATTGATTTTCACGCTGAAAGTGACTGTTGATATACATTGCATAATTAAGGAGACCCATTTAGCATTAAACCCCATATGCAGCATAATATCCCTCACGAAATCCCATTCTATTCTATCATATGCTTTATGTATATCAAGCTTAAGAATGGCCTGATGTTTTTTCTTCTTTTTTGTTGTGCGTAGTTGATGCAGAACTTCCTGTACTATGAAGATATTGTCCTGAATTTGCCTCCCCGAAACAAAAGCACCATGCTCTGGTTCAATGATAAGTGGCAACCACTTTTTTAGTCTGTTTGCTAAAATTTTTGAGATAACTTTATAACTGAAGTTGCATAGACTAATGGGTCTATATTGACTGATATTTTCAGGGCTTTTAACTTTTGGAATTAACACAATATGGGTCTGATTGAGCCGGTGGTCAAGAACACTCTTCTAAAAAAACTCCTGTACTAGCTGCAGCAGGTCAGTTTTTATAATTTCCCATGATTGTTGGTAGAAAGTTCCATTGAAACCATCAGGCCTAGGAGCCTTGAAAGCTCCCAATTGAAAAACGGCTGCATGGATTTCCTCCAATAAAGGTACTGCCACCAGATCTTCATTTACATTCTCTGTTATTGGTTTAGGATAGATTGGTAGTGTCGTGGACCCTCAGTCCTGTATAGATTCTCATAGAAAGATTGAATATGTTGCTGTAGCATAAGGGGTTCTCTGCACCAACTATTATCCTCTAACTGCAGCATTGTAATGCAATTTTGTTGCCTCCTTTTGACTGTTGTAGCATGGAAAAATCTGGTGTTCTGGTCTCCCCAATGTAACCATTTGATGCGTGACCTCATTCCCCAGAACTGTTCTTCCTGTCTTCTCAATGTGTCTATTTGACTGATGATATGCTGCACTTTCTGCTTACTCGTGTGCTGAGCTGTTTGATTCGTAATTGCTATTAAGGTTTGATTAAGCTTTTTGATCTGTGTGTAAGCATTTGCAAACTTCTCTTTACTCCATTTAGTTAATTCTTGTGATGTCCTCCGTAATTTCTCTGCAAAAGGGAAACCTTGAGTTGATTTTTCTGCCCATACTTGCCGGATGACTTCCTGATAATCTGCATGTTCTGTCCAGAAAGCTTCCAATTTGAACTGTTTCTTCCTTTTCTTTACTCCAGGGTACAGTCGAAGGACTAGGGGACTATGGTCTGAGCCGATAGCTGGAAGGGCTTGGACTTATGCTTCATGAAAGGTAACTCGCCACTCTAGAGTACAGAGCACTCTATCGAGTCGCTTTTTAACCAACTCTGCCCCCTCCCTGTTATTAACCCATGTGAATGCGCATCCATGACTGTCTACATCCATCAGAGATAGATCATTAATCATGTTTCTGAATGCTGCAATTCTTCTATTGTCTGCTTCTTTTTTCCCAACTTTCTCCCATACATACAGTATCTCATTGAAATCTCCCATGCAGATCCAGGGAAGAGAAGCTAAGGGTTTAAGGGTTTCTAGCAGTTGCCATAACGCCATACGCTCTCCAAAATCAGTAGATGCGTGGACAAAGGTAATCTGCATAACTTGTTTACTTTCAGGGTCAGTACACTGCACATCTATGAACTGTTTTGAACTTGCTTGCACCTTTAAAGCGATTTCCTCTTGCCACATAATTGCCAATCCCCCCGCTATTTCTGTTAGATCAACCAAGTATAATTTCTGGAACTGAAGTTTTTTACAAATCTTTTCCACTATCATTGCTTTATTTTTCATCTCCATGAGAAAAAGTAAGTTAGGCCTTTCGAAATCTATTAAAGCTCTTAATTCCTGAATTGTCAGGGGAGTGCCCAGCCCCTAACAATTCCAACTCACTAGTTTCATGGCTTTTGTGGTGGCTTATTAGGGCTAGCCACCAAAGCCCATTTTTGTCCATCTTTGATCAGGTTCACCGAGGTCTCCAAAAGGTCTACATCATCTGGGAGGAGAGGTGATATTGCTGGCATGCATTTATGTTTTTTTGCCTTTTGTACTTTCATAGTCTTCTTACTGCTTTTCCCAACTTTTAATAACAGTGGGTTTTAAATTTCAGGGCATATTACATGTTTTCCACGATCTCGGTCTTCTACTACCATAGGTACATTTGCTGGACTTATCAGCTGTTCTGGGCTGCTTTCTGGTCGCTTTTTGCTGCATGCTACAATTTGCATATCAGATGCTGGTTCTCGATCAATGGAGTTCACTCCACTCGGTTTGGTTGAAGGAGCAGGTACTGTTTCTTCCACTACAACTCCTCTTCCATTTTCCCGCAGAAAGCATCTCAATAAGGGCTGTGATCACTGGTTTCTGCCTTCAACCAGGGTCCATATAACCCTTTTTTGTTCATTGCCCAAGGCGACGTTGCATATGGAATTTCAAGGCAGTCAATTGCATAGTATCCAATTCTACCACAAGAGAAACAGTAATGTGGGAGACGCTCGTATTTGAACTCCACCTAGAACCATTTGTTACCAATATCCAGAATAGCTCCCGATTTCAAAGGTAAAGTCAAATCAATCTCAACTCTAACTCTACCTCCTCTGTTCTGTGCATTAGTTGTTGAGTCGAGTTGAACTTCTTTTACACTTCCCATCATTTTCCCCAGATCATTGAACACTTTGTCTATTCTCCAACCAGGGGGAACTCCTCCAATGCGAACCCAGAAAGCTGCCTTAGTGAAATCATAGCAATGCTCAGGGACTTCAGGAAGACACTGCTGCAGAATGAGCAAATTAATTGAATATGACCAAGGTGAGTTCCTCATTATTCGCTGTTTTTCCTCCTCCGTTGGAAATACGAAAGTGAAGTGCCCTGGTTCCTTCTGAGAGCATATAACCCCTTCTATTTTCCATGCTTTTTTCATTGTGGTTATGAAAGCAGGATAGTTCACATTTGGTTTGGAGAACAATTTGCCGAAAAGAGTACGTCTGCATTCCTCCCGTTTCTGTTGAGGTATTTCATTAGATACTTCGACTACGTCTTCCTCAGACCACAGGTGCCAAAGGCTTTTGCATGAGGTAGCCACTCTCATCTCATTTTCTTCTTTACTCTCCATTTTCACTAACTATCAATCGCTTGTTTGAGGCTCAGATCTAGGCTATCAACATCCCCGAGACTACCTAGCTTCAGATTTATCTAGATCCTGACTTCTACCACTCCGATCTCATCAGCCAAGCAAAACAACCTCAAGAGATACTAGGCGGAAACACAGATATATTTGATACTTAGAGCAGCGAACAACACTCCACCTAATGGATGCTTTCGATTAGGGTCATCCCGACTGATGGAATCGAGAGGCATCCGGATCGCTGAGAAGAGATTCAAACATATTACTTAGAAGTGACATTTCTTTTTTTTTTTTTTTTTGGATGCTGGGGGGAAGAAACACAGGGGAATGGAACAAGAAAAGGGAAGAACACCAGTAAATTAGGGTTTAGGGCTGGAAGGAAGGGGGGTAGACGCTACCATGAGGTAGAGAGAAAACTCGCAGAGGCGAGAGTAAGACCGTTCAGTTGAACATTGGTGTCTTTGCTTCGGTCGGAAGTAAGCCTTGGGTTGATTCCAAACTCGTCGTGTCCGTCCCGTCCCCAAAAGCATTCGAGCCCAAGAAAGGACAAGAGCTCAGTCCCTGCCACTTCCTATTCCTAGTCTCTCGACGTTCCTGTAAATGGAGCTTCCTCCCTACAATCTCTCCAAACCTTCTCGAGCCTACAGAAACCACTTGATCTCGTTCAGCATTAATTGTCTCCACCCAACGGCCACCCGGCACGACGAGACAAGACATCAAGCGCGCAGGTTGGCATTGCTCCGAGGCAGGGCGAGGCGAGGAGAGCGCGAGATCTCCCTTCCGTCGTCTCTGTCTTTGTCTTCCTCATCTGGGTCTCGTCGGTTGATTCGTTCCAAGAAGGAGAAGGAGAAGGAGAAGGAGAAGGAAATGGAGATGCTGGTGATCGATCATTACATTGTGGGGACTTTCTTGGCTTCTCTGTTGGGCGTCGTTCTACTCCACGTCCTGCGTCGGAGGAATGGTGACGTAAGGGCAAAGTTTCCGAGGAAGGACGGAGACTACGTCGCCACCCGCGACGCATCGCCGTGTGATTCTGGGAATCGCGATTGCCCGCCGGAGAATGGCTTCGGCGCCGCCGACGTGATCATCGTTGGCGCCGGAGTTGCCGGCGCTGCTCTTGCACACACCCTCGGCAAGGTATGTGATTTCGTTGCTTGAAATTAGAGAAGAAAACGATCATATCAACTGTGATAATCTTCTCTGAGAAAGTTCATTCTTTTCTTGTTGGACAGCATTTTGTAGAGCTACGGTTCATCTCTTCGTGTCTTGTGTTTGTCAATTTATTTTTGCATAACACCTCGTAATTTTAACTTATAAGCTAAATGATTACTTGGATATAAACATATTCACCTGTGGCACACATAAGTGAAGCGTCTCATGTCTTTGTAAATTGTGTTTGGCGTCGTGCTGGATTCCTATAATGTAAATGGGTCGTGCGCAATATTGCCAGCCTGTGAATAATCGAATCGACCTCAAAGTGTCTCCTCTCATTACTTTGTTATTCTCAATCATTTGCTCCATTCCATTTCTTTTTTCCTTTTTCATCGCTGCACTAGTAGTATAATTCATAAAAATAATCTGCCGTGGCATATATTGACCCCGGGCTTTTGAACAAATTTCTTGGGTTGAGTCTGTTCAACGAGCTCCCAGCGTTTTGACTTTCTTGTGGAGGGATGGAGTTTAGCTGGTCTTCAGATATGTCAATTTGACAGCATAAAAAGCTCCTGGTTTTTTCTTGTTCTTGATTTGGATAATTAACTGGACATAAAGCCAAGAGACTTAGCTTATCTTAGTGTCTGTTTTTGTCTGGTTTTGAATAGAGGATGACAATTGATCTCCAAGATTTCTGGGGGTTAATTTAATCTGACCCTGTGACCCTGTCAATAGGAGTTGTTGAGTGCAAGTTGCTTGTTGATCGATTTGAGAGTCGCCATAAGGGTTGACTTCTTAATTTGACTGCAGCTATATTGGATCAGAAGTAGAGCATTTCGAGAATTATCTAACTATGAAGTTTGGAGATGAATCCTAATCAAATATTCTTTTGGTGGAACTATGGCTGGCAAGCTCAGTTGCTTCACCTCACTCTCTGTAATTTTGTGGCAGTGAATTTTTGAAACATTGATTGTGTGTGCTGGGAAAGTAGAATATTTTTCATTCCACCAGTTTCTTGTGATAGCTGTCTCTTTGGCTACTTGCAGTTTTCTTGGTCATTGGAAGCCAATATCTCTATCTTCTCATACAATATGATATTTTGCCTAAAGAAAAGCTCAATTTTTTATGCTTTAACTCACGGTCCCATTCTCACCTAGGTGCTTATCTTACTAAATTTCACAGAACGTCATTTAGTTCACTACAGTGAAACATTACCATAGAGAATGGGCATACTCACTCCTTCCTTTCTTTAATGTATGAATGACTGCACCGATTGTACAAGGGCTTGTGGTTATATCAAGCTATTTCATCTTTTTGATTTATTTGATGCCAAATAATGAACTGCAAAATCTATCACTGCAGGTTGGAAGGAGAGTTCATGTCATAGAAAGAGACTTGACTGAACCAGACCGAATTGTTGGCGAACTGCTGCAGCCAGGGGGATACCTGAAACTTATTGAATTGGGCCTTGAGGGTAAGCATATAAAAATTATCAGCCCTTTATCTTATGTATAAAGCTATGACACTTCTCAAATACTTAATTTTTTTCTGGTTTTCTCAGACTTAAACGTTAATGAGAATGCTTGCCCTTTGCAGATTGTGTCGAGGAAATCGATGCCCAGAGAGTGCTTGGCTATGCTATGTTTATAGATGGGAAAAATACTAGACTCTCATATCCAATGGGAAAATTTCATTCAGATGTAGCTGGCAGGAGTTTCCACAATGGACGTTTCATACAGAGGATGAGGGGAAAAGCTGCTACTCTTCCCAAGTATTATTTGTTCCATCTTTAACGTGATTTTTTTTTTCTTATCTGTTTTCGTAACGCTTGTTGATAATTTAATTTCTTTTGTTGTTTCAAACCTAGTGTGCGATTGGAACAAGGGACTGTTACATCACTGATTGAAGAAGATGGGACTATTAAGGGTGTGCATTACAAAACCAAGGCTGGTCAGGAGCTGGAAGCATTCGCTCCTCTAACAATTGTTTGTGATGGGTGCTTCTCAAACTTGCGCCGCTCACTGTGCAAGCCAAAGGTGATTTCTTATCTAGCAATATGTGTTAACTTGAAGAACTATTCTGCTTGCAATTGGTTGAAGCTAAAATCATCTCTTTATTGTTTCTGTCTTGCTAATGTCATTTTCTCTCTGTTTTGTCACAATTTGTGCAGGTAGATGTCCCCTCTCATTTTGTTGGACTTGTGCTCGAAAACTGTGAGCTTCCCTTTGCAAACTATGGTCATGTCATTCTCGCTGATCCTTCACCTATATTGTTTTATCCAATTAGTAGCACAGAGGTTCGATGTTTGGTTGATGTACCTGGTCAAAAGCTACCTTCTATTGCTAATGGGGAAATGGCCAAATATTTGAAGAGCGAGGTGGCTCCACAGGTACTACCATTCTATCTTTTCCTGACTCCTCTATGACAGAGACAGCATGGCAAGGAAAGGGAGGATGGAAGCTTACGTAATATTTAATTAGGTTAAAAAATAATGCATATGCGAGCATGATAACTTATATGCTGTTCTATATCTCCATGAATCACATTTCTAAGTATACTAGGGTTGGTTTACAAAATGATGTGGCAAACTATTACTCGGATATGTTCTGCTTGTTCCCACGTCCACTTACCTTTTTCTGCATCATTTTTGCACTACTTATGTAAACCAGAAGGTCCAGAAGCAGTTTGAATATGCCTAGCATTCATTAAACGAACTATATGCCATACAGATTGAAAGTTTCATGAAAGGACTTGTTTGTGTGTTTTTTTTTTCTATAAATTTCTTTATCATTTGGCATCAATAAAAACATCTCCCGGCTGTCCAAATTTTACTTTGATTAACCTATAGAATATTTGTACCAGATCCCTCCTCAACTTCATGATGCCTTCATTGCGGCAATAGAGAAAGGCAACATAAGGACTATGCCGAACAGAAGTATGCCAGCTGATCCCCAACCAACGCCCGGAGCCCTTCTATTGGGCGACGCATTCAACATGCGCCATCCTATAACGGGGGGAGGGATGACTGTGGCCTTGTCGGACATTGTCATACTCAGGGATCTTCTTAAGCCATTGCACAATCTTCATAATGCAACTGCACTGTGCCGACATCTTGAATCCTTCTATACCCTGCGCAAGGTGATTTACTTCATATATGGTTTATGCTTGTCTGAGCTCTTGAGTTAGCCTTGTCCTCAAGCTTAGATGTTCTCTTTATTGAACCTTCGGTGGTTGCTATCTTTGCAATATTTTAAATGGAATACTGAATGCATAGATGTTGATGGTTTTAATATAAATGATGTTAGTATACATGGTTAGCCAAAATTTAAGGAGAAGGAGCTGTCTTCTGCTGACCGAAGCAGTAATTATGCAGTTAACAAAGTCAACTATGAATTGATGGGTTGGTATTGAATTTGGCTAGAAATAGTTTCACTCCCTCTTACATGATTTGATTCTATATAAGTATATATTTCTCTTATCTGTGCTACAACATTGAGCTTCCAAATTCATTGTCTAGCTGAAGAAAGACAGTTTACATTAGTAAAGTTAAACCACATCATATGGACGTACTGATGATGGGTTCCCTTTCTTGTAGCCCACGGCATCCACTATAAACACTTTGGCCGGCGCTCTGTACAAGGTCTTTTGTGCTTCTCCAGATGAAGCGAGGAAAGAGATGCGCGAAGCATGTTTTGATTATTTGAGCCTTGGAGAGGTCTTCTCAAATGGACCCATTGCTTTGCTGTCTGGCCTAAATCCATGTCCCTTAAGTTTAGTCCTCAATTTCTTTGCAGTGGCTATATATGGTGTTGGCCGACTGCTGTTGCCTGTTCCTTCACCTAAACGTCTCTGGATCGGAGCCAGATTGATTTTGGTGAGTAGCCTTGCCCCCTCATTTTCCAGACTTCAGGGATTTAGATGAAGCTAAAGTACTTCTTGCATGGCACTTTCTAAATCAAGGAGGTACTCAATATTCTGCAAGAAATCTCACTGTTTTGCCATTTTTTCTCTATTTGGATGCACTTCTTGATGAATCATTCTACATTTATGCACCCCCCCCCCCCCCCAAAAACCTCTAATTTTCCAGTAGTTTACAGATAATAAACGTTTGATTTAGGTGTCAAGCATTGTTTTCACTGAAACAAAGCCCTTTCAATTTTTTGTGCAGGCGGCATCAGGCATAATCTTCCCTATTCTCAGGGCAGAAGGAGTGGGGCAAATGTTTTTCCCTCGGACTATTCCATCATTCTACAGAGCTCCTTCTGATAACTAAAGCAAGTGGAAATGGAATTTGTCGTGAAGGAAAGTTGGAGATTGGCTTTGGGTTTTTGCTGTTTGGAATCTTTGAGTGAGATCTGTTTGTGCTCTCAAGTGTTCGGAGTAAGATTATACAGTTGCCACCATGGTCACTAAGCTTATGTGTTTCCAATTGATAAAAAGTATCAAAAAAGGACTCTGTACAGAAAGTTCATGCTGCAAACATTGTACATGGTTTCTGCATAATTGATGTCCTCAGCCTGGCGCTCTATTTCCGCAAATTTTGCTTGATTTGAGATATTTTCATAAACAATTTCTATTCCTTTCATCTCCTTTTCCTTATTTTGTTTTGTTTTGTTTTTGTTTTTGTTTTTGTTTTTGTTTTTGTTTTTGTTTTTGTTTTTGTTTTGTTTTTTTTTTTCAGAACAACAATTTACTATTTGTGGAACTTCGACGGTTGAAACTGAACTGAGATTTACTTAATTTGTTTGAAAGAAGACTATTTTTAGGAAAATATATTTGGACTTTTCAGTATATCTTTCTAGTTGATGTACTTACTTTCCTTTAGAGTAATTTGTACTAGTTTGATAAGCTTAACGCTTCTTGTTTGAATTGCCACGGAACCTAATTCAAATAAAAATTGAGGATCCAATCTTTGGTGAAAGCTATTTTGTCGCATTGAGCCACTCTCGGCGAAACAAAATAGGAATAACAATCTTTTCTTTGGGGTCAACAGCGGCCCTTGTGGACTTTCAAGTTCGTTGGAGGTGCTGCTGATGCAACAGTAGCGTGGCCTTTTTATCATTTGCATGATTGATTGTACATGTTTTTTTTTTTTTTTTTTTAATTTAATTTTGGGCATCACAGACAGACGAACTTTTTAATTAGTGTATATGTTCTTTCGCAAGTTGCTTTTAAATCATGAAAGCAAGGGTTGATCTTTCGAAGAATAACTGAAGGTCGTTAGAATTATTTGTCGGAGCAAGTAATAAAGCAATCCCAATTAAATCTTGAACAGTCAGTCAACTTCGTACAAAAGCCAATTTGAGGCTATCTCCTCCCTGATATATTGAAGGAAAAAAAGTATTGAAAAATTTAAAACTTATTACGAAAATATAATTAAATCCTAAAACTTATTATAAATGTGCAATTAAGGATGCGTTTGTTTCGCGAAAACATTTTCTGGCATTTGGTTTGCTCAGGAAGTTGAATTAACAGAAAATGATTTCCTAGTTAACAGAAAAAGTTTTCCAACCAAAAATTAAATTCAGGAAAATAATTTTAGAATGAAGTGGAAATGTTTTCTGATCAAAGCTTAGATTCGGGACTTGGTTACCAAAACAATTGTTCTTATAAAAATATATTTTAAAAATTCGATTTTTAATTTTTAATTTTTATTCAATTTTCTTTTCTTTTCTTTTTCTTTCATTTTTCTTTTTACTTCTCCTCAGCCCGTTGCTAGTCATAGTGATGGTCATCGAGCTTGTGGCGAGGCTCGAGCTTACTCGAGGTCGATGAACCTCAAGCCTTGCCAAATTGAGTGAGTTCACAACCTTCAATAGTAAGGCTTGAGCTTGCTGAGATTAATGAGTCTCAAGCCTCGCTAGATTGGTGAGCTCATGGCCCTTAGTGACAAGCCTCGAGCCTCACTAGACTAGGTGAGCTAGCATCCGTTGGTAGCTAGTTGGTGAGGCTCGAGACT
Source organism: Eucalyptus lansdowneana (assembly GCA_017140395.1). NCBI lineage: Eukaryota > Viridiplantae > Streptophyta > Magnoliopsida > Myrtales > Myrtaceae > Eucalyptus > Eucalyptus lansdowneana. The sequence goes on from CM029492.1 coordinate 35,489,125, forward strand.
TGTCGCCAAATTAGGTGAGCCTATAGCCTAAGGTGGCAAGGCTCTAGCTCATGATCACCAGTGATCCTCTAGCTAAAATTGGGGGAAGCCTGCTTCACCCTCGGCCATGAAGGCATTGGGCTAGGCCATTGGGGCCTCGTCGGCCACTGGAGAGGCCACGAGGGCCCTCACCTACTTTGTGTGGCATCGCCCGTGGTCGGCAAGGCTGTGACATCCTAACCCAAGGCCTTCATGATGAGGGCAAGGCAGCTCTCACTTAGATTTGGCCACGAAGGCCACGAGCGAGGGCCTCATGACCTCACTGACTTTGGGCAAAGCAGTGTTGTTGGCGACTGCCCAAAGCTAGCATGGGCCTTCATGGCCTCACCAGAGATCGGTGAGCCCCTGACGACCTTGCCTAAGGCCTTCGTAATTAAGGGGGAGGCAGCCCTCGCCTAGTCTAGGCAAGAATTTCGCAACAAGTGAGGGACACCGGTCCTAAAGATAAAAGCCAAAAAAATAAAAGTAAAAATTAAAAAAAATATGTTAAAAATATTAAAAAATTATCCACATCATGCCAACAAAGCCACTTGGACAACCGGTGATGCCATATTAGATGACCTTTGTCCACATTGAATTTTCTAGTGAAGGAAATCGGAACTGACACTCAAGTGAGCGATTTTTTAAATTTGTGGCCTAAGTGGCACCTAAGGTTGAGCATGTTGAACTGCCCAAATTGGGAATTGCTTGGACCGGATCGGATCAAACGTGCCAATTTGGTCTAGTTCTCAAAGAGATTGATTTGGTTCCCGGTTCCATAAAAATGGAACCGATGATTGTTGGTTCAATTACTAGTTCCGGGGGAATTGGAGAAAATTGAACCAGACAAACTCTTTTTTTATTAAAAATATTTTTTTTAATTTCTAAAAAATAGCAATAAAACTTAAAAATAGTAACAATTCTTGTATTTTTCTTAATTTTTTTTTTAAAAATTTTTGCTAAGTGATCGGTTCTATGGAATTGGACCACATCGGGCCAAATCAATCTATTCGGTCTAGTTCCTGGCCCTAGGACTATCCGGTCCAATCCTTGATCCAAAAATTAGGAATCGATCCTCCCGATTTGGTTCCTCGTTCTTAGGTGGAATCGGATCGGATTGGGAACCGATCGCCTCTAGTAGCACCAACACCAACACACAAAACACGACACAATATGACATGATAAGATATACTGACACGTCATTTCTCAAAAAACAAAAAATTTCTACATGTTGAGATACGTTGGAACACGTTGTGTATTAAATGTATATTTTTATAATACATAATGATTATTTCAATCAAATTAATTTGATTCAAATTCATAAATAAATAAATGATAAAAAAAAAAAAAAAGCTAGAATGAATTTACACTAAAAACATTTATTCACCATTGATTAATATCATTAATTATTTCAATTTGACAAATTCAACTCCATTCCAATAATTCATAAAATTTGGAGGAAAGGAAAAAGTAATTCACATTCTAAACTCCCATGTCGAAATGTTGGAATAAAAGAGAAAAAAGAATTGGGGGAGGGGTGAATTGTGTATTATGGGAAGTGAAAATAAGAGAAGAGAATATATTTTTCTTCTTTCCCAATTAATTATTTTTATTATTTTTATTTATTTTACATATATACGTTTTGACCCTAATTTATTGAAAATTTTTTAAATTGATCTTGCATGTCGGAAACTTGGATGTTGGAATTCCAACTTGAGTGTTGGAGAGTATTATAATAGTTGATTAGGTGTCGGATTTTTCAATACATATTGACCGAGTGTTGAAGAGTGTCCGAAAGTGTTGGACACTCCGACACAACACAAAGGTTTTTGAAAAGTGTTGGTGCTTCCTAATTTTTGGTAGTCAGGTGAGCGGAAAAAAAATTGACACTTAAGAGAGTATTGTACAAAAGTTTTGACACTCATAATATTCTTCTCCTCATTTATCATTGATGTGACAAATTACATTATCGTCCTCACAATGTGAGGGGGAGTTCACATTTGGTTTTTGTTCTTTCTTTGGTGATAATTTTAGTCCTTATGCTCTCTCTTTGGTAAAAATTTTAGTTCTTCCAATAGATTCCGTTTGTGTTTTGTCAGAAATTACTATTGACACGTGATGTCGCTACATTTACAAATTTGTAAATAGAAATTTCACTTTAGTCAACCTATTTTTAGGCTATTCAAATTACGTCTATGTAGTTCATTTTTGCAACAATTCTAGTTCTTATACTATTTATTGATGAGATCATAAGTAAAAAATTTTGCATTTCCAATCCAAAACAAACTGAGATGCAATACAACCTATTATTCGATACGTGATGGGGAATATGTTAAAAAAAGTTCTAAGTTTATTGTATGTTTATTTATTGGGTTATAAATCTTCTAATTTGGCAAATATAGTCCTAAACCTTTTTACTATTCTTTCTAAAGTAGTCAATCCGATCAATTTAGGTTGGAAAAAGTTGACAATCTAATTAGCAACGGAGCATGGCTGATGGCTTATGTGGACGAAACGATGTTGTTTCACCATGTTTTTACTTGTCCTCACTTACTCAAAGGTCCCCCAACAACCACAACTGGTAGAGGAAGAAGATGAACTGTAAAATAGGGAAAAAAAAGAAAAAAGAAAGAAAAGAAAAGGGAAAAATAATGAAAGTGAAAAAAAATTGCATGACACTGTTCAATCCATGTTAACCGCCAACTGTGCTATGTGGGACCATCAACATTGATTGGACTATTATGTGAATGATCTTTGGCCTGAATTGGGTTTATGAGTGTGAAATTTTAAAGTTTAGTATTGATAGCCAAAATGGGTTTAAGATTTTTTCCTTCATGAATAGTTTCTGAAATAAAACATTTCCATGTGTTTATCAGATTCAAAATTAGACAATGGATAATTTTGTTAACTTCATATATATATATATGTCTAAAACAAAGAGTTTTATTCAAACTGGAAAACCAAAACATCCCTTACACAAGGCTTCAGAACATAAAAGATCCAAAAGGGGTTGGGGAGGTGAAAGAGGGCAGTTTGGAGGAAGGGTGTTTTGATCATGGGCTTTAGCACCCCAATCGGCAATACAATTTGCCTCCCTCCTATAGTGCTGAATCCGAAGGTTGGAGAAATGGGGAATTAGTGCCGCACACTCAGCAAATAGAACACGAATCTCCCATGGCGTCAAACTGGGGTTATGCACGGTAGCAATGAGTACCAGACAACCGGACTCCAGTAGTAAGTTTTCGTTCTCTTTCCCTTTTTGCAGCAGATATTTGAGGGTGAGGGTTAGTGCTTGTACCTCTTTGCTTGCAGCACTAAAGAAGCTTGGATGGCGTTGGAAAAGCGGTCGACAAGTTTTCCCAAGTGATCACGGAACATGCAAGCCATCGCGCCCTTGTTTCTTGCCGTTGGAAAAGTCCCATCTACATTAACTTTCACTACTCCAGGCTTCGGTGGACGCCAAACTAGATCTGGGTTTGGAAGCATTTGCTTTGTTTTCAACGATGGCCGATTACAGCTGCGGGCGACCCGTGTATTTGCGAGAGCCAGCTCCACCACATTCTCTGGATCTGGGCGCTGATTCCTAAAGACAAAGCGGTTATGCACCTTCCAGATCTGCCATAGTATGGATGCTAAAGTCTCCAAATTAGGTAAGAGATCTCTGTTCCCTATCAGATTTGCAAGCCAAGCGTCTATTATGTTTACTCCCTGTTGTGGTATCTTGAGATTGATTTGTGGGTGTGACCAAATACCTTGCATCCATGGGCATAATAGAAAGATATGTTGTTTCTAGGAGTTGATCTTGGCATAAAGTACATATCGGATCTGGGATGATTCGTCTGTTAAATAGGTTTTCCTTTGTAGACAATGCATTGTGGCATAAGGACCACATGAATATGCGAAGTTTAAGGGCTATCTTCATGGTCCAGAGTTATCTCCATAGTTTTCGTGGGGTTTGATAGGATGAGGAGGCGAGGCTGTGATTGTTTCTGTTTTCTATGTTTTTGATGTAATTATACCCACTCTTCGCTGAATAAGTGCCGGCTTGCGTCCCTTTCCATATGAGTTGGTCAGTTGTGGACTGGGTTTGTACTTGGATTGTGAGAATTTCCTCAATGGTCTGTTCATCAAAGCTTTTGCGAAGTAGGGGAACATTCCATATAATCTGTTCCGGAAGAATGAAATCCGCCACCTTCACAGTTTCTCCAGTTTCTCCTCTAGGTGCAAGCCCCCCTATAATGCCTTTGATAGCCATTTATCTTCTCTAACTTTTATCCTTTGCCCATCGCCAACCAACCACTGTAGTTGATTTGATATTAAGTCCCTGCCCATTAATAAGTTTTGCCAACCCCAGGATGATCTAGCTCATTTTTCCGCATGCCAAAATTCCTTAGAATGGAAATAAACTCCTTTGAAGATTCTGCTCAACAGGGAGGATGGGTGTAGGATGAGTTGCCACGCCTATTTACCCAGCAAAGCTTTGTTGAAAGTGATTAAGTCTCGAAAGCCAACCCCTCCCGTGTCCTTTTTGCATTTGAATATTTCTCATTTCTTCCAGTGGATTCCCGACTTGCTACAATTATTTTTCCACCAAAATCTTGTGATTTTCTATTCAATGGATTTGCATATGGACACGGGAATTTTAAATATCGACATGGCATACTGCGGGAGTGCCTATACTACTATCTTAATCAAGATTTCTTTGCCACCTTTGCAAATTAAATTCTCTTTCCACCCTTCCAACTTAGCATTCACTCTACCTAGAATCCAAGCAAACATCTTCTTTTTTGGAGCCCTCCAATCAGATGGTGTGCTTGGGTATTTTCTAGTCTTTGCAAGCACAAGTACTCTTAATTCTCTCGCCAAGTTTTCCTGCAACCTAATAGGACAATCTTTACTAAAAAAGATCCTTGATTTATTCAGGTTCACAGCTTGTCCCGTAGCTAAACAATATTGATTCAATACATTTGCTAAGTTCTGACATTCTTGGAGTTTTCCATCTAAGAAAAAGATAGCATCATTCGCAAAAAATAGATAAGATAAGGTAGGACACCACCTGTTTAGTTTGATTCCCTTGATATTTCCCATGTTGGTGGCTTGTTTGATAAGAGTGGATAAGACATTCGCCAATAGGATGAAAAGTTACGGAGAGAGAGGGTCTCCCTATCTAAGCCCCCTTGATGGATGGAAGTATCTTAAGGGTTCTCCATTAAATTTGACACTAAGGGAAACCATGGTAATGCATTGCATCACCCACTATACCCATTTGACATGGAATTCCAATTCGAGTAGATATTCCTCCAAGAAATCCCATTCCACTCGATCATAAGCCTTTTGCATGTCCAGCTTCAGTTCTGCCTGAAAAGTTCGCTTTCTTTTTCTAATCTTGAGTTGATGGAGTGCCTCTTTGACCACTAGTATGTTGTCTTGGATTTGTCTGCCACTTATAAATGCACTTTATTCCATAGAGATCAACTCAAGTAACCATGGTTTTAGACGTTTAGCTAGCACCTTGGATATGATTTTATAAACAAAATTGCATAGACTAATTAGACGATGTTGATCCAGCCTTTCTCGATGTGGTATCTTGGGAATCAAGGAAATGATTGTTTTGTTGAAACCTGGTGGCATCACTCTTGAGATAAAGAAGGCTTTCACTGAGATGAATATGTCTTCCTGTAGAATATCCCAATAGTTCTGGTAAAATAATCCATTCAAGCTGTTCAGCCCAAGAGTTTTAGTATGCCCCTATTGGAAAGTTGCTTGCTGTACTTCCTCCCTAGTGACTGCAGCTGTTAAGATATTATTCATTTCCTTTGTTACTACTTGTGGACATTATGCCAGAATAGGCCCAAATTCATGATGCCCAATTGATCTATACAAATTTTCAAAGAAATCCATCGTCATCTCCTTCAGTCGGTTTTGTTCTCGAATCCACCCTTGATTTTCATCCTACAACATACTTATGCGATTTCTTTGTCTCCTTTGAATAGTGGTGGCATGGAAAAATTTTGTATTATTGTCCCCCCATCTAAGCTAGCTAATCCTTGATCTCATTGCCAAATATTGTTCCTCCTATTGTCATAATTGTCTTATTTCCTCTTTCAATTGGCTAACCCTCGCTTTGTCATGGTGGCCACTAGGTTGATTTATATGATTTTGAATTTGCTGCTTCAATGAATTGATTTGATGATGCCCCTTGGAAAATTTCGATTGACTCTAGGTAGCAAGGGCCAGTGAGACAACCTTTAACTTTCTGGGTAGTGCTATGGCTTTTAACTGTAAGGATGCCCAAGAGTTTGCAATGACCGTGTGACATTCCTTGTCCTGTAGCCAAAAGGCTTCGAATGTAAATGCCTTCTTTCTTCTAACTTGGGTTACTTCAGTGATTAAGAGTATTAGACTATGATTAGAACCGAGGGTAGGTAAGGCAAAAACTTCAACTTCCGGAAATGTCACTCACCAATCCATGGTACAAAGCACCCGATCTAGTCTTTCTCTAACAAATTCCTCTCATTCTCTATTATTTACCCACGTGAAGGCACATCCCTTACTTTCCACATCCATCAATGAACAATCATTCAAAAGTTCACGTAATGTATGCATTCGATGCGAGTTAGCTATCCTCTTGCCCACTTTCTCCCAATGATAGATGATCTCATTGAAATCTCTAGTACAAACCCACGGTAAGGTATTATAGGAGTTGATTTGTCGCAATTCGGCCCATAAGTGTTGTCTTTGCTGATACACTGCTGGCGCATGAAGACATATGAGATGCATTGGTATTCCACAATTCACATCCTTGCAAATCATATCAACGAAATCCATAGTGTGACGATCTACACATAGGGAAACCCGATCATTCTAGAACACCACCATACCTCCACCCAAGCCAATAGGGTTCACCACATGACAACTTGGGAATTTCAATCTCTCCTGAAGTCTTTGGATCGCCACCTCCTATTTTTTGTTTCCATCAAAAACATTAAGTCAGGCTTTTCTTGAGCCACAAGGGCCCTTAGTGCTTGAACTGTCAGGGGATTGCCCAAACCCTGACAATTCCAGCTTATTAGTTTCATTTGTCACTTGGTGGCTTATTAGGGCTAGCCACCACAGCCGAATTCCCATAACCCTCCACCTCAAAAATCAGTGTATCTAGTAGATGAGTTTCATCGATCCCCTCTTGCATACAAGTTTGTAGCCCATAAGGATTATACCTTTTAGCTTTCTTGATAGGGCCAGCTTTGGTGTTTAGACATGTATTCTTTAGTTTCTCAAATTTTGAGGATCCCTCTGCTAAGTCCCTGTTATCCATAAGCTATTTGGGTGCAGAGGACTTAGACATAGTAGTTTCATCTCCTATTGGCTCTCCTTCTTGATAACGCTTCTTTATTTTTTCTGGATTGGTATTGGTTTGTTTCCCTACTATTAGCTCTACGATTTCCTTGTTTTTACTGTTCCTATGAGGCTTCACAAATATCAATTGGGTGGATGGCTTAGGGGTTTCCAATATAATCTCTGTTACCTCGTCCCATTTGTTTGTGTCTTGTAAAAGGTTAACCAAAACAGACTATATTCCCGGACCTCAGCACGCAGCCATTGGCCATAATACATCATATCTTTACCTTCCAGTTTTTCTTCATCGAAAGGGAAGTCTTTGCAGTACATAGTTTGATGGCCAAGTTTTCTGCATGAGTAGTAATAGTGTGATAATATTTCATATCGAAAATCCAGCCAAATGTTCTTCCCTTCCAGTTTGATCAGCTTGCCTGTTTTAAGCAGTTCTCGTAATTGATTTTGACTCTGGCCCTTCCAGCTCGGAGAGTAGTCCCTTCTTTACATGTCTAACTGCTTTGCAAATCATACTATTTGTACACCATTATAGGGGAAGCCCAAATACTTGAACCCAAAAAGCACAAGTTATGAAGTCATAGCAATGTAGGGGAGTATTCGGTATCCAAGGCTTTAAAATCACTAGGTGATTTGAGAAGAGCCAAGGACCATTATCCAATACCCTATTTTTTTCCCCTTCAGTGCGGAACTTAAAAATATACGGGCCAGCTTCACGTTGAGATATCTCTACTTGATCAGCTCGCCATGCTCTATTCATTGTATTTTGAAATGCTTGGAAATTTATGGATGGGTTAGAGAGAAGCTTACCCACCAGTATAAGTTTGCATTCATCAATTTTTTTCCGTTGGGGCCGCATCATCCCATACCTCTATTTTCTGTTCTGACCACAGTCGGCCTACTGTTGCAGAGTGTGGCGAGACGTGCTTCCTCTTCCTTCTCAGTGCGTTCCATCAGATGTCCGACAGCAGGCTGGTTCACAGGAAAGGTAATCAAGGCCGACAATCCCGCATGCAAAGTTGCCAGGAACTATCGGGCTGGAATCGTGACTTGCGAAGGATGCAACCTGACGAAGCAATTGCGGCATGCAGTGGTCAGGAGATGGGGGTTGAGAAAGTAAAGGTGAAGGTCCGTCGTTGGGGAAGTGATGTGGGTTTGGGAAAAGGACGCGATTGTAATGGCGATGGTCCCACTTTGGCGAAGTGATGTGGGTTTGAGAAAAGGGCGGTAATAGCTAATTGAGGGAAGAGATGTATGGTGAACAAGCGATTTCCTTAACCTGTACTGGAAGTGAACGATGGGAAAGTGAATGGATTATCTTGAAGGACGATAGAAGGAAGATGATGACGATCATCGGTGGGCTTTATGGTTTCTGTAGGAAGGTCTACCATAAATGTAGAAAGAGCTCTACATTTCGAGAGAAAACTAACTTCAAATATATTAAGAGGTTTTCTCAACATCCTCTAACTAAACGTAAGCATTCAGATGCGCACTTGTATGCACATGTTCAAGAATTGACTAATCTCTTTCTTTAGGCTATCACGGATAATCCCTTATATTTTTTTATGCGGTCAACTGTTTGTTTAAATAGTGGTGCCGGGTACTTGGCTTCTATTTTGATTGCTCTGATGGTTTATCCATCATTCCACTGTAACCACTTGAAATGCCCAAGCCCACAGAAGATTAATAAAAACCCTACTTCAACAACCATCCCCATTAATTTTCCCCTGATCTCAATGTGCCATAATTGAAGTGAATTTTCCAAGAGAACACACCTGCGGCGTGGCACCAAATAACGTTGCAGAAATGTTCCTTGTACGATCCAAGGCCATACTACGTGAATTACTTGCTTTAATTGCAATTTGTAGAAGAAAGAAAAGAGTAGATGTTGTCGAGAGTCAACACGCAAGATTGTCTATGCTATCTTGACTCAGTGAGGCTATAGAAGAATATTACTCAAATCATTTGCATATAAAAAACTCAGTCATTAACAGATCAGGGATTGCCGCTTCTACTTAAGATGCGAGCATCGTAATTACTTGTTGAATACTACCTGGAAAGTGTTAAAAGCTAATAACACAACCTAGAAGGGGGAGTTGAACGGGTTGTGCTGTGATGCAATAAAACTTTTGCGGATTAGTTTGAGCTTCTACGTATGTGCGAGGCTTGTGAAATGAAGTAATAGTAGAATAACAATGGAAATCACGAATCCGAATAGAAGGTTGACTTACATGAGTGAAACGATGAATAGGAGAAGAGGAATTGGATGCGGGTGGATAATTTGCAAAAAGTACAGACACGTCAGAGGCCATCGAAGTGGGATGACTACGGATACTTGCATTAATATTAGGAGAAGATAACTCCAAAGAGAGAGATTCAAATGTTGTCTCTTCGTGAAAAAGATCCATTGAAGGATTGGTAAAGAAAGGAGTTACTGGAGAAGAGTTGAAGGAATGAAGTGATGAGAACATATTGTGTTCTCAAAAGGTAACATAACGACAATTTCGTATGGATCATTATTTGTTAACAGCGCAAATGGGCTATCGATCATAAACAGGAGGTTAGCTAGATACGCATGTCTTGCATGATGGGAGTTTGATTTTAGAGTTTTTATTAATACCCCAAATATTATCTAGGAGTCACCATTAGCCTCGTTTTTGGAGGCCAACTAGATATTCAATTTAGAAATAGGAGGTTCTTCTTTATTTCTATAGAACCAAAGATTTATTGGCTTTGGAGACTTTGGTTATGCTAATGGTTCTATTAGCACATTTTCAGTACCTAACTTGCTAGGATGTTATCTAAATGACCATGCGTTTGTTTTTATCATCTTCATGTTAAATGGGTCTAAAATCCACTAAGGGATTGTGCAACATGCTCGTCGGTGAGTTCAATTAGAAACTAGGGTAATTCCTATCCAAATCTAGGATAACGGTTAACACACAATATTGAAGTATGACGCAGAAAGTAAACACCTAATGAAATTGACAAGATAAGCTATTCTAAGTGCAATGAAAGAAAACCTGCAACTCGCCGTGTAATTATTACAACCAATTGAAAACCTGAGACATGATCGTGTATTACATAAATGAGACCGGAGTGGATATTAGTCTTAAACCACCATCTTTATGAGTTCAGGCCACCTCCTTCATGGGTGTCGGCTTTTATGTTTAACCCCATTCATTTCAAACAAATGACATGCAAACAAGAATCAAGGCAAAGCAATATCATTCATTCATCAAAGAATGACTCGATCACCGGATCGGCCTTTGTTTTCATGTATTTCGAGTATTCCAGCCCACTATTGATTACAATTGATTGATTAATGGTTAATGACAATTGGCCACTGTTTGCATTCATACAATGATGGTTTAGATCGATTAACCCATAAGTTTGGTACTAATCAATCCCAAGTGACTACCATCAAGGCATGCATTGCACCTATCCATACATCTAAAAATCACATGCATAGACATCAAAGTGAACATTCACTTAAGTCATATGACCTTAATTTACAATCAATCACACAAGAGGAAGTGAGCCCTTTGATGGATCACTTATTCGTTTTACATTCCAAATTCGTACAGATTATGTTTTAATTTGGTTAACCCATCAAATGAAGTCCAATTGATATGATTCAAGCACTAATAGAAAGGTTAGGACGTGCATTTTAAAAGTTGTGGGGACCATTTCGACCGGTTCTGACCTGATTCACCCGAAAATTGCAATTCAAGCTTGACATTCTAAATTTCACTCGATTTTGGCCTATGATTTGAAAATTAGGGGAAAAAAAATCAAATGAAGTCGAAAGTGCGCCAAACTTTTATATGCAATTAGTAAAACATGTCTTTAACAACTTTTGTGTTCTGACTCTTTGTTGATGTCCCTTGATTTTTCCCAGTAAATCGATTTTCACCCAAGACTTAGTTAAGAACAATTTTGAAGGCCAACTGACCTATCCAAGTAATTGCTTGTAAGGGCCTCTTAATCTTACAATTACGTCTTTAAATTTTCTAAGTTACTAAATCAGATCTCAATGAACATTTTTTTTTTTCAGTTTTGAGTTTTTGCAGAAAAGGACTCGAACTTAATTGAATTTCCAAAACAAAACTGGTTTGTTTTGAACAGGAAATTACGGAGCACTTTCCAGAAACTCATTGACACTTCAAGCATGAGTTAAAATATATCAAAGTAATTCAATATACTACAAGATCAGTTGGAAGAAATTTATTTTTCTCATACTCTATGTACATGATATTTTGTTTATAAGTAGTGACCTTGAGACATCTTTTATCCTTTGTACTGAGGTCCGTAAGGATTATTTTCGCAATATTATATTAGATTTTCTCAGAAAACATTTGCTAATTGTATTTTGGAAATATACTATATACATCATTGCAAGCCAAGAATTGCTCCTATTGTTAAGGGTGATGGACCGAATCTATCACATTATCTTTATTTAGATATTGAGAAAATTTAATTAAATTGTATACCTTGTGTCAATGCATTTAAAATTATAATGTATGCTCAAATTTGCATTAGACTAAATATCGTCTTTGCAATGGAACTTCTAGGTAGAAATCAATCATACTGAGTTGCTGCCAAGAATGTTTTAAAGTACTTAAAGAGGACAAAAGATTATATGTTAATTTACAGACATGTTCAATTCTTGCAACTAGTAGGATATTCGGATGTAAACTTTACTGGCTATTAAGATGACATGTGATCCATAACGGAATACATATTTATGTTAGCAGGAAGTGCAGTAAATAAAATTCTATGTCTACTATGTAAGTAGAGTCTGTAATATTCTTTTAGGTTGTTACTTGAGTTAATAGGTTCCGGAACCTCATTAAGAGGTTAAACATTTTTTGCTTTATGAATAGACCCATACGGTTGTATTAAGACAATAAATTTGTAATATTATATAATAATAAATGTCTCAAGGGGTCTAAATATAAGGCGGTCAAAATTTTTTACCATAAAAAAATGGTACAAAAATGTGACGTTATAATATAGCATATTTCCACATATGATATAATTATAAATTTACTAACTAAAGGCCTACGCCCATGTGTACTTGAGCGGCAAGTCATTAATACGGGCCTAGGAGTATCATGAGATGTTGTTTAGTGGAAGCTATTTTGGTTTTACTCTAATAAAGGTTCCATCTATGTTCGTTACACTTTATAACGATTTGATATGTGTCAATTTTTGCATTCAATAAAATATTTTTGAATGTGTTGTTATTAAGTTGAATACATATTAATAAAGTTTCAAGATACTGTATAAACCTTGAGTGAATGCTAGGGGCATCTAGTTATTAGCTTTGTGCATATGTCTTATTATACATAAAGAAAGGTTAACCGTAAGGATAAAGAATATGTGGGTTCATTGAAACCATGAAGACATTCTCTAGTGGCATAAAATTTTTTGTGACACTTAAAGTAAGAGAATGGTGACTGATAAATGGGATTTCTCTATGAAAGATATTATCCATTTACCACACTACCATATTGAATATATATATCAATAAAGTTGAGAGCACTCGTGATCATGGAAGACTCTGTGTGTATACATATAGTTATTGCCAAGATTCGGTGTTTGAGATTTTATAGGATAAGATTGACTATTAAGAATTATCTCTGGACCAATGTGCGCACATACGGTACAATTTTAATTAATATAGTCAAGTGAGATAATATAAGAGTTCTCCTAATATGGATTACATTAATTGATAATGTAATTTACTGTTTTTACTATTACTGTAAAATATGGTTGGTCTAAGATGAGATAGAATGTTTCTTAATTAGTCTAATATGAGGCTAGCTAGTATGGGCCGAGTTAAGCCTTGGACGTAATGAGGGGGTTTGGTTGGAAACTCTATAAATAATGTTCAAGTTTTTCCTCTAACTCTAATTCTCACATGTATCCTCATATAATGATCGTTTACCTAACGTTAAAGGTGAGAGAGGCTGCCTCATTGAGCTAGTGATACGGAGGGCAATAGAAGAGAAAGACTTGCACGTGGATCATTAGTTTCCGCTTCCACTTCAAGAACGATAAATCCCAAAATATGTGCGTTAATCCTTTTACTTAATTTTGCATATTCTTGTTTTAGTTATGAAGATTTTGGGATTGCGCAATTTGCATCCAACACATAATGTGCTCGAGTTCGACAACAAAATGGAGCTCACCCATGCTGGTTCTTACAAGCATCCCATCAAACAGGTTGTGAATGTGAATTTAGAAAGAGGTAGGGGACCATTTCAAGACCCGCAACATCGTACCCAGACTCGAGAGAATCACTCAGGGACGCTCGAAATGAACAAAAACTGAAGGCACCTACTCTTGGCTCGTGCTTCACTCAAGACAGGGCAAGGCAAGAATTTTGATAGCAGGGAACGAGCGTTTACTTGCAGGGGTTCCAACCCGGCTTGGAGGAGGCAGCCCGCAGCGATTTTGATTCGCAGAGTCTCCGAGTTGAGATCTTCGGGTAAGAGAGAGCGCAACAACCGGAAGGACTCACCAAGATGGCACAGGAACTGGGAAAGCTAGGTCACAAAAATGCCGGTCGGAGGTCGTTAGACAGCAACGGTGGAGGTGGCTGGTCGCGTGCAAAAGGGGAAGGAGGAGTGCATGAGGCGAGCATCCAGGACGAGCCTTCTGATTTTTCCCTTATCTTTGCTCTCACCTTCTCCATAAAAGAGGGATCTTGTAAATATTTTTCCTTTTCATTTTTCTTTTATCCTCTTTACCACTTTCACTCTTTAAAAACGGAAAAGAGACCATTTTCTTTGTCCTTTTGCGCTGCCACCTTCAAGATGGGAAGGAGGAAAAATAGGCTATTTCCTCTTGGAATTGTGAGACCGCACCAAGTGACACAGTCTCGAGGAGTGCGAGCTCAAATTTTATAGTGCTAAGGGTCTATTTGGTTCGGTTTTGAACAAATGTCATTGGGAAAATGTAAATACCTTTAAGCTAAAGGGGTTTGTAAAAATGCAAATAAACTACAAAATGTAATTTTTACCGAACGGTGTTTAAGCTAAAGTCCTTTCACATTGCACTTTAAAACTACAATTTACCAAACGCTATTTGCATTTTCACAAACCCCTTTAACTCAAAGGTATTTGCATTTTCCCAATGACATTTGCCTAAAACCGAACCAAACGGGCCCTAAATATGATGCTCTAAACGATCCATTGGCTCTTCAAGTTGAATTATATTTAATAATTTTGCAAAATTAGACTTGAGGTCCTTAAATTTTATGGTCCCTCAATTAAATGTCTTAAGAAAAGATTAGAGACTAAAGAAATAACAATAATTTTTTTCCTTTCTTTTTCCTTTTCTTTTTTATTATTTTGAAAATTTGAAATCTAAAGGCCTAATTTTGCATGCATATGCTACATTGACATTTATTATGCAATTGAGATATTAATGACATTAATCTAATTTCTTAGTCGAGAAACAAGACTTTTGGTCCAAGAGACAAGACTCCTCTTGATCGGTAATTTTGAATTTCAAATTGTCAAATTTAGACCGTCGGAGAAATTTGGGTGTCAATAGAGCCTAGACTAAAAGAGGAAGCAAAAGAAGATTCATAGCCTCCTTTGACAATGTGAGAGTAGCGCGCAAAGCAAAGCAATAGTGGTGGCCATCGGGCACTTGTGTTCAACCACCACAAGTTCTCCATAGAGGGTGGTGAGAAGAGTTACCTTCATCCGACTTCAATCGCCTGTCTCTCTCTCTTTCTACTTAACTTCCAAGCCAAGATTGATGAGTTCAGGTTGGAGCTTCTCGAGGGTAGAGGGTGAGGATGAAGCAAGTAGCTTTGTGTGGCTCACTTAGCCTCGCAATACTTATCGTCCCTCCTGGAACTCGTTAAGCACACTCACAAATGCCTAAAAGAGAAGATAGTTAGCTTAGAAAATAAGGGCAGAAGAGAAACTTCCTAGCAAGATTGATAAGGGGTAAAAAAATAAGGGATAATACCCTAAAAAACCCCAAACTGGTACACTTGTGACAAATTTACCCCAAACTATTTTTTTGACCACCAAAAACCCCAAACTGGTATACTTTTGACAAATTTATCCCAAACTGGTACACTTGTGACAAATTTACCCTATGTTAGTTTTCGTTAAATTTTATTCTCAAATTATTAAGTTAAATGACACGTGACGCTTAACCGCATATACTAATTTAGGATTTTACGTTCTGTTTGTCACAGTTTATAATTTTTATGATTTTTTTGTAGTATTAATCCAATTTAGTATATGGTATATTTGTCACAAATTTACCAGTTTATGGTTTTTTGCAGTCGAATAAATTAGTTTGGGGTAAATTTGTCATAAATGTACCAGTTTAGGGTTTTTTATAATCAGTCGGGGTAAATTTGTCACAAGTTTACTAATTTGGGGTTTTTCATGATCAAAAAAATAGTTTGGGGTAAATTTGTCACAAGTGTACCAGTTTGGGGTTTTTCAAGGTATTAACTCAAAAAATAAATCCAAAGCTGTTTTTTTTTTTTTTTAGTGAGACTATTTAATGTTTTATGTGGTTTAGGTTAGGTTGAGTCAAACCAAACTGCCATGATATCCTTTTGTTTTTGCTTTTGTTTTTTTTTTTTAATACCTATTATCTTTCTCGGTTCGGGTTGATCCGAGCCTTTTTTATACTCCTATCCTTTTTGGACAACTTGTAGTTGCTCTCAACTATATTTCTTATGAAGCAAGAACCGGCCCTCTAATTAAAATTTATAGAATGGGATTGAATTACCTTAGTACTAATGAAGGCATCCAACACTACATTTCGGGGCAATTTACATCACCCTTATGCATATATTTAGGAGCGACGAAACCTAGAGGTGTCAAAATGGGTACACAACCCATTTATGAACCCATATTTGTTTAAATTGGTCATTAATGGGTCAAGCTTCATTTTCCAAAGCACCCATAATAGGTTCTAAAAATAAAGAGACTGAAATATATGAGTCTTAAATGGATCTAATATGCACTCATTTAAGACTCATTTAGGATGCGCATGGTAACGCTTTTTGGCGATGGAAGAGTTTTTTTTTCAAAAATAGTTCTTTTCTATTTCTACTCCAATGAAATTTTCTAAGTAAAATAAAATGTTTGGTAACTATACAAAATTTATACTCTATAAATAGAAAATATAAATATAAATACGTTTGGTACGAAACAATTTCTTTTTTGTATTTATTCGTTTTTTATTTTTGCTCACGGATCGCCGACCGCCAACCACTGGCCACCGCCGCCTGTTGCTGCCTGCCCTGCCGCTGACCGCAGCTGCACAACCCATCAATGGCGGCAGTCGGCAATAGCCGGCGGGCGGCGGTGGCAGGTGGCAAGCGGTGGTCGGCGGTGGCTTCGGGCTATTGGGCGTGCATGGAAACGCTCCAAAGAAACGTTTCTAGAACACTTCTGTATGGATTTTGTTAAACAAAAAAAAATGAAACGCTTTTTAGTTGCATTTATGTTCTTTTTTGTTTTTTTGTTCCCTAACAAAAATTAGAGCAAAAAAAAGAAACACAAAAAAATTGTTTCTTGAGAAAACACTTCTTTTTGGAAACGCTTCTCTCTTCTCTCTCTTCTCTTTTCTTTTCTTTTCTTCTTTTTTTTTTTTTTTTTTTTTTCTTTGGGCCGGTTGCGCCCTTTTCGGCCATGGCCGGCGACCGACCGTCGAGGGCCGGCAACGCCCTCGAGGGTCGGCGACTCGCCGTGGCCGGGCGAGGCCGCTGCCCCGTCGGCCGGCCGCCGCCGGAGGCCGGTGACCCGCCGAAAAAGAAAAAAGAAAAATGAAAGGAAAAAATGAAAAATAAAATAAAAATGTTTAAAAAATTAAGAGAAACAAAAAAAGAATAAAATTTACCAAACGTGTTTCTATTCATTTTTTATTCCCGAATAAACGTTACCAAACGCGTTTTTTTGTTCAAAAATTGTTAAACAAAAACACTTTTTTTTTTTTACGTTGCTCTCAAACAAAAAAAAAAAAAAAAATGTTACCATTTTTTTTTTTTTTTTGAAAGCGAAAACGTTACCATTCGCATCTTAAAAGAAACACAAATTGGGAGAAACAGAAATTTATCATGCAGCCCTTATCAACCCATTAAAAATGAACTCAACCCATCACAGGAACAGGACACATACGCGATTACTCTCCCTCTTTGTTCTCTTTGTTTTCTCGCTTAACTCCCATCTTCTTGTTCTCCTTTTCCTTCCGTCGTCAACCGCCACCCCTGCTGTCGCCGCTGTTTTCGCCGTCCGCGGAAAGTAGAGGTAGGGGGGGGGGTGGATTTTTCCGGAAAGGGGGCGATCGAATTCGCTCGCAGAAAGCGATTGCGCTTTGTTGAGCGGATCTACGGATCTGCGGTCTTTTAGATCTCCGTCGCTGTCGTCCGGCGCGGTTCGGCCGCAAACTACTGTGAGTTGCTATCCTTCTCTCTATCCTCCCCCTTCCCCCTCCTTTCTTTTGGGTTCTCGTTTTGGTCTCGTGTCGTCGCGAAATTCAAGCGATCGGTGTCCTTGCTGCTGGACAATATCCTGACTGAAGATTGGGCTCAAACGACTGGTCTGAGTTACAATCATCACTCACAAAGTCTAACCATTTTTGCTCTAGCGTGGACTATGAGGAATAGGCGCCTTTAGTCTAAGTTAAACAGTATCTCCCTCTTATTCCACTACTCATGCTTCGACAAGTCGATGGCAACTTTACAGCGAGACCTAGACTTACCCGAAAGATGATGCCGGGTTTGATTCGCTGTCTGGGTAGACAGGGCCTTGCTAGGACAGTTGCCTGTATCATGTTATTCATGGAAGTTGTATATCTGAGGTTATTGTGCTGTTTGGCGGATGTACCCTTTTAGTTTTTTCAACGGCCTTGATATAAGTGGTGGCATTTTGTATCTTCTTGAGCTATGGTTCTTTGCATGATCATTTAGACAACTCTGTTCATGTTCTTTTTTACCAATGATGTTGCTTTGAATTAGAGACTGTGAACAAGTTAAACAAACTGGCAGTTCTGTTTGGAGTAGAAAGATCTGACTCTTATGTTGTATAGAACTTGGATGAGTGAGCACTTTCTGGAGCTGGATAGCTTACCTGTGAACGGTATTGATTGGAAGCTTACTTCTAATGAGCTTCAGATATAGTGAGGTTTCTGCTGCAGCTTTAGAGTAGAGAGGGTTAAGACTCACATGTCTCTTCTCCTTTAATATTTTGATTGCCGAAGGCAATTAAATAGGTTAACCCATAATGGGGGGGAATTCTTTGTAGATGGTCTCTGTGTAAGCCCTAACATAGGTCAAGGTATTTTTAATGCACAAAGTTATTGGTGTTTCTATGTTTTCTAATTCACTTTCCCTTACTGGTTTCATTGACACATGTGACCAGCGATTAATGATTTCATGCAAACTGTGTATACAAACTGTTTATGCTACCTGCTTCCTCAAGAGTTGGGTTTATACGAAATCAGCTGCAGCTGGTGGTGTTTACTTTCTTTGTTTTTATTATGATGTTTTAGGTGCTTTCCTCCCCTGTTTTATCTGCTGTTGGCGAGAGATATTACAAAGTCACAACAAAAGCATTACGAGTTTGTGGGGAGCTTGTTCATGTTGTTCGCCTAAATATTGAGGTGGGGTACATTCATCTTATAATTTAAGATTTCTTAGTTGACACGTTAAGACATAACGAGGATCAAGGAGAATATTTAACTACTGAATGATCCGAGAGACGTAAAGTTACATCGTTACATCCTTAGTTCAACGAGGAAGATAACTCTACTTGCTCTAAGCGTTCAAGAAAATGCATTTCGATTGTATGGTCTGCATTCGAAAAATTCACAAATGGTGATGGCATGAGGAAGGCTAAATGTAAGTGGTGTGAAGTAACTTACATGGTAGCCATGGGACAAAAAACTTGTTGCGTCATCTATATGTGCTGATCTTTTGTCACCAAAGGGGGCTAACCTAAATCTAATGCCTATGACTTGCAATAAGTAGACTTAACCTCAGAACCTATGTCATTCAGTTGTGAGTTTTGTCTGGTTTTTACTTGTTTCATGTAATTTTTGACAGTGCTTATTGTGCCTTGCACTTGAAATAACTGTCAAGAGTTGATTGATATTTCTAGCTTTGAAATCTTTTGGAATTGGACACTCTATATATGCAATATCTTCATATTGATAGGAGTGAATGTTAGGACAGTCTTCATGTAGTTTTCTTTTTGCCACATCGAGTTTGGTGTGTGGCTCAATTATTTTTTCTTTCTTTTCATGGGATACATGGGACATAGGGTCCGTTTGATTCAACTTTGGGGTAATGACTTTGCATTTCTCCAAGTATCTTTAGAGGAATGGGCATTTGATGAAGGCGAAGGTGTTTGGGTACTCTATTTTGGTGTATTTTGCAAAGTGGCTTTGAGGTGAAAAGAAAAAGGAAAAAAGGAAAAGGAAAAAGGAGGAGGAGGAGATGCTGAAGGAGAGGGGAACGAACGGGAGGCAGCCAGAGCTAGTGGTTGTGGTGGGGGAGGCGGCTGGTGGCAGTGGTGGTGGGGAGGCGGTGGGTCACACAACCCACACACCACCGCCTGGGTCACGGCCTCAAGCGGCATAGCAGAGGGGAATGAACAGGAGGCAGCCGGAACTGGTGGTTGGTGGGGGAGGCGGCTTGTGGCAGTGGTGGTGGGGAGGCAGCAGGTTGTGTGACCCATGCACTGCCGTCACCTAGGTCGTGCGTCCTTAAGCAGCGCCACCTGGGTTGTACGACCCACGCACCGCCGTCACAGCCTCAGGCGACACTTCTCGGCAACCAGTTCCGGCCGGCTAAGCTCTGCCGACAAGTCCAAGGAGGAAGACGATGAACAGTAAACTTTTAAGGTAAAAGAGGAAATTGCAATTATTAATGAGGGCAATATTGAAAGAAAAAAAATTCATTAAACCCCTATTTAGCATTCCGAAAATGCTGAAAGCCCAAAGCAGGTCCCCACCTGCTTTGGGTTTTCAACATTTCAAAGGCAATCAATTGGCCAAGGAGCCTTCAAATGCTGAACTAAACACCCTAAAATTTTGCCCAAGGGACTTTGGAGGCTCAAAGCCCCATAGGAATGCTGAACAAAATGGGCCCATAGCGAATTGCTCTTACTTTGATTTATTGGTCTTATATGTGAAGTGTTCCTTTTGCTTGCTCTCTTTTTCCCTCTAAGCTGTATGGTTTTCTCTTATTGCAGACACATGGGACCCTTGAAATCCATGAAAAACGGTTCATTAATGAAGGCTATTTACAAATTCACATTGGTTCGCCTAAATTATGGTATGGGATGAACATGTTTTCTGACATTTCTTTGAAAATGAAAACCGCCATTGAGGACAGTGTACTCTGCAGAGGAAATTCTAGTGTCCTGTTACCTCTGTTCCGAGTGTTTAATGAAATTCGTTTCAATTATTCTTTCCCACTCAAGATTGCTATCTTGAGACAAGTTTTTGGTTGGAATTTCAAGCTACTGTCAATAACCGTTGGTTTACAAATTTTCGGTTGCTTCTTCCAACAGGTAAATGAGACGTCTGCGAGAAGATCAAGATATGCACAACGGGCTATGTATATTTGGGAACAACATTGTTTCACCATATTCATAGATTCTTCTTTTTTTTTTTTTTTTGAAAATGCACCATATTCATAGATTGAACGGGTATATTTTGTACAAACACAGAATGTATACTAGAATGTTGGGCAAGAAAATCTAGTCCGATGGTCCTACATCGTTGTCAGTTTGAGCAATTTTCTTTGACTGGGAGTGAAAATGGGAAAGTGAGCAATTTTCATTGTCAGCTCGAGCAATTTTTAAATGGGTCATAAATGGGTTGCTGAGCATTTTTTTTTTTTTTTGGTTTGGTGCATGCTTAGCGATTTAATGGGTTTTAAATAGGTTGGCCGGTGAACCTCTCTAGACGCAAAAGAAAAAAAGGAAAAGAAAGAGAAAGAAAAAAGAAAAAGTAATTTTTTTGAAAAATTATAAAAATTGAATTTTTTTTGTAGATTGGTGTTGCTTGGAAGTATTTTAGTAATATAATCTTTAAAAAAAAAACATAAGAATAATTTTTCCTAAATTTGGTTAAATATGAAAATATTTATTAATATGAGTCGGGTCGGATATGGGTTGAAAAATTTACATTAGGCATAAATGGGTCATAGATTAGATAGCACTGACACAAACACGTGACACAAAACGATATGTTAACACATCATTTCTTAGAAAAAAAAAATTCCGACACGTAGGGACACGTTATATATTAAATAAATATTTTTATATATACATGATTAATTATTATATAGAAATAAATTTATTCAAATTCATAAATAAATAAATAATAAAAAAGAGCCTATAATAAATATATACTAATACCATTATTAAATTTATTCATAAAAATTTGAAAAGACATTTTTTGACTTTAACGAAAGTTATCGATAAAATAAATAACTAACGAAAGATTAGAGTTAAAATAAATTTATATTTTTCTACGATGATAAAATTTATCATTATTTAACATCTAGTGCTTTTATTTTTCGAAATAACTTTTTAACCCGCATATTCATTTATTTTTTAGCCTTATCATGTATTAATAAAGTTATTTAACATTTATATATATATATTGGACTAAATGGGTCCCACCCATTTATTTCACCCTATGTTTTCTTTTCCCTCCCCATCCACTACTTGCGCCTGTCACTTCCCAAGGTTGAAGTCACGCTACACGAGGCTTTCGTTTCTTTGCCAAAAACTGTCATCTCTCTCTTTGCTCTTCTTCCTAAAATTGGAAAAGCAATTAGTAAAGTAACTACCTAAAGGGACCACTGCCTTGGTGGCCATGTTGGCTAGAGCTCCCTCCCTCTCACAAAAAGGGAGGAGTTCAAATCCTAGCGTGATCGCTTGAGATCTTAAGCGTGACATTATAGTGGTGGATCCTACATTAGTATTACCTCGGGTTTAAGTCACCGGCTGTCGGCTTATGGTGGTTCCCAGGTCACCAAAAACAAAAGTAACAGCCCAAAGGGTAAAAACCCTAGCAATCGCCTTCTCCTCTCCCTTGCTCACTCTCTACCTCTCTCCCCACTACCTCGCCTTTGTTCCTCCCTTTGCCGTCGTAGCCTCGCATCCAACCTTCCATCGTGGCATTGTGGTTCTCCACCTCGGCGTTGCAGTCGGTGGTCGCAACCAACCAAGACGATTGAGAAGCCTTCTTGGCATTGTAGTCGGTGGTCGCAACCTTCTCAGCGTTGTAGTCGGCAGTTGTAGCCCTCCCTCGTCGTTTACCTCCACCCTCCATCACCTTCTTCCCTTCGCACCTGCAGACCCGCCCACAAACCTCCAGACACGCACGTCGAAATGTGTTGAAAATAGTTGACCACGTGTCGAAAACTCCGACATGTGTTGACCGTGTGTTTGAGTGTCTGACCGTGTCCGACACGTGTCGGAGTGTTGGACACGACACAAAAGCCCTTTAAACGTGTCCTTGCTTCCTTGGTTATAAATGGATTGATAGGTCAATTTAGATCAGACCATTAATAACTCTACCCAAACCCGACCCAACGCACCCATTTAACTGCTCTAACAAAACCTTGTCAAGGCATCTTGGTAAGGGACAACAAAGCACTTCCACTCCAAAATGCTAAACCGCCCCCCATCAACTTGGGTCCAAAAGAGTATTACGTGTGTGCACGCATTGGAAATATTATGAGCTAATATCATGAAAATCTTTAAATTAGTACATTCATAATAAATTTATTTCAAATTAATTTTTTGGCTCATATAATGGTACATTCTATAAACTAATTTTTTTACCATTAAAAACCCAATTTACCCTTTGTTATTTTGTTAAATTAAATTAATATTGTGAAAAATCACTATATATCTATGACAAATGGATAATGAAATTCTAAACTTGTATGCTAATGGATCGTCTCGTACTGTGTAACTCAGTAATTTGACGGGAAAATTAAATGGAAACTAACAAAAAATAAATTTATTATAAATATATCAATATGAGATAAATTTATCATAATTACATTAGTTTAGAATTTGTGATAGTATTAAACCACAAATCGTTAGAGTGAATACCTTGACTAGAACCTCGCGTCTTCTTCCACACGCATATTACAGATCCCGAGAGGTCCTCGGCAAGTTCGCGACAATTTATTCCACTTCAACAAGTAACGAAGCGGTCCTGTTCAAAAAAAAAAAAAAAAAAAAAAAAAAAGTAACGAAGCGGTCACATCGATCCGTCGAGAAAACCTAACGTGTCTCAAAGCTTAAAAGGACCCGACAGGTGGTGGTGTCCACGTTATGTTCTAGGGTCAGATGCATTTGCGACGTAAGGACAACGTTAGGTTTACTAGAACCGGCCTACAAAATTTAATATCTTCAAAAAATCTAAATTAATAAATCTATAATAAATTTTCTGACCAAAAAAAAAAAAAAAATCTATAATAAATTTTTTCTAAATAAGGACAACGTTAGGTTTACTAGAACCGGCCTACACAATTTAATATCTTCAAAAAATTTTAAATTAATAAATCTATGATAAATTTATTCAAAACAATTTTTTATCATAAAAAACCCTAAATTAGGAATGTGTAGAGGATTGAAAACTATCTAGAATCGAATCGGATTGGAATGGAACTAGTGGTTTCCATGAGGATCGATCTGGTTCTTAATTTCAATTTAGTTGGATTGATAAGTATCAATTTGATTTACGGTTCTAGACGCGGAATTACCCCATCTATCTATCCAGACCGGGTCGATATATTTTAAAAAATAAATTCCATCTTAATTACTTAATTACTTTGTAGTTTTTGACCCCATATATAGTTATTGGATATTAGTGACTAATTTTGTCTCTTAAGTATATAATAGAATTAACTTCCCTGTTTTTTTATTTTTTATTCGAACAATTCATTTACTTGCTTTCCTAAACCAAAGCAAAATAAACAAACAAAGAGGAAGGAAAGAATCGATTGAAGATGTCCATTAATATCGCAGCACTTTATTATCATGATATGAAATTAAGAGCCAAAGGCTCGTTTTAATAGTATGGTTAGGTCTTTCCTAAGTTATTCCTAGATTAAATTAGATTGACATTAAAAAAAGATGAATCAGATGATTAATGTTTTAACTTATGTGGAGGTTAGGACTTTTAAAGTGGAGTCTAATTCTCCACAAGTTTCAAGTGTTGAGAAACCCTAAGAGAACCACACCATGGCCTTCGAAGAAATTAAAATTTTAGCTAAGAAATATTGTCTATTTGTTTCGTCTTATAATTTTCAATCCTTAATCAAAATCAATGACTCACAATACGATTCGAATATAATGCCACACAAGTTTTTGTGTTCTAAATAGAAACTACATTCATAATTATATTAATTGATGAATGCAATCTTATAGGGATTGGGGATACCCACTCGAGAACAAGATTGGATCGGTTCGATTTCGAGTGGATCCATGAAATCAATGGATGGGTTTTGATTCCAATTTTTCGAAACCAGTCCTTAGTGGGTAATTCCCGATTACAAGATGAGAATCGTCTACCTGGACCATGCTCACCTTAGTTCAAATTGATACACCTATAATAAATTTATTCTTCATTAGTTTACATTAAATTTAATTGTTAAATTTTTGAATTAGATAACACATAATAGTTTATACACTCAAGTGTATCAGTTTGTTCTTTTTCATAGAACTAATCCAATTTAATGAAAACTAACGAAAGATAATCTATCACAAATGTGTCATAGGTATATCAATTTAGGGTTTTTCGTGATATCAACCCATTTTTATAAGTAGACAAATAAAGTCTTATTCAACGACACCTGATTAACACTTTTCTTAATATTTGAATATTCTTAACATAAGCTTTTATAATAGTTGGAAATGATCCCTCAAATCTTACCAAAGGAGAAGGTCCTGTGTTAAAAAATTATACATTTCAGTCCATGCATGAGGAAGAATGTTTGTCAACTTTAGAGATAATCTTGATAGACCTGATCTTGCCGCATTGTAAATCATTCACCGAGCATACCATGCCTTCATTTATTTATTTTTTAAAATTCTAA
The DNA here is from genome assembly GCA_017140395.1 of Eucalyptus lansdowneana. Classification (NCBI taxonomy): domain Eukaryota; kingdom Viridiplantae; phylum Streptophyta; class Magnoliopsida; order Myrtales; family Myrtaceae; genus Eucalyptus; species Eucalyptus lansdowneana. The sequence goes on from CM029492.1 coordinate 35,514,614, forward strand.
TCTTGTACTTCTTTCAGTGTGGGAAAACGAAAAACGGAATCCATCTTTTGCAATTTGTAATTCGACTCCTCGTCAGCATTTATTCTTCTTGTCCGCCGAACGCGACCGACAGCGTCCCGAAGGTCACCGCGTGGTATGGGCTGTGCCCGCACCTTCGAGCACACGCCAACTCTGCGAAACGCCAAAAGGGGTCACTTCGAGTAATTTCAGTTCCAAGTCTCTTTCGTAAAGTTGGCGCAGAATCAGATTTCGATGTGCCTTTGTCCACTGAATAAAGTTTCTGCCTCTTTCCACTGAATAAAGTTACACGTGACGACCGTCTTTAGCGTTTACATTTCACAATTCGTTGGTGGTGTTGTAGCTCTCGGAACATCCCGGTCAGGCCCTGACAGAGGGAAGGGGGAAGGAAAGGGCGAAGGAGAAGAAGAAGAAGAAGAAGAGTGAAAAGTGAATGGCCATAGAGTACAGATGCTGCGAAACAGGGTTCTTCATCCACATAGGGATCATCACTTTCCTAGTGGTCTTCGCGGGTCTCATGTCCGGGCTGACGCTGGGTCTTATGTCAATGAGCCTCGTCGATCTCGAAGTCCTTGTTAAGTCTGGCACACCAACCGATCGTAAATATGCCGGTACTCAGTTCTCCGAATTGATTAAGCTGTGTTTTAGTGGTATCTCACCCCAAGGTTGTAGAATGCACCGGTTCATGTGAGCCCAATATGAAGTTGAATGGATCCAACATCAAATGCGCTGGTTCATGTTAGGCATGTTTTTAGCAAATTCTAAGCGAAACATGCCTATCAATTTTCACCATCACGTGAAGAAAAATTTATTGGTATCACTTCTTTGAGGGCTGGACCTCCTTTTTATTATGACTTCGACCTGGTGACTATAGTTAGTTAATATAGAAAAAAAGTCGAAATTGAAGTGTTAAAAAGCCTCTCACAGGTGGTGACATCGACATGAAAAACAAATTGTCCCAGCAAAGTGTCCAAATTCTGGACCCTTTTGAGCTGAGTCCTAGATTTTTTGTTTTGGCAAAGTCCAACATATGGATCTGTGTCCATATCCAATCCCTAAAACTGAATCTAGGTAACATAGGAAAAATGAAGGTACTGTGATCGGCTCTGTCTGATCTCTGTCTGATAAAATAATGTTTCACAACTATTCTTATATTGCTAAACCTTTGTGGAGATGCTATGCGAAGATACAACCTGTTGCCTCTGCATTTCGTTTGTATGGACACAATTCACTTTCCCTTAGAAAATTATACCCCGGAAGGTGGAGAGTTGTGCAAAGGACCGGTAGTCTGACTATTAATATCCTGAAAGACGGATTATCTGTAGCCAGACTTGCAGCTTTTGAGATATCCATCATCTAGCTGTTACCCTATTGACCAAAGTTCAATTCTTTTTCGTTGTAGAAAAGATATTGCCGGTTGTTAGAAGACAACATTTGCTGCTGTGCACCCTACTAATTTGCAATGCTGCTGCTATGGAGGTAAACGAGGTGAATTTTCTCCTTTGCGTTTTGATGAACAAGTGATTCATGTCTCGGTTTTGTTTGTTGCGCTTGCAGGCACTGCCTATCTTTCTTGATAGTTTGGTAACAGCTTGGGGAGCTGTTCTTATTTCAGTAACGTTGATACTTCTGTTTGGTGAGGTACGTTTTTTCCTAGTAGCTTATTTGATGTTGCATTCATCAGCATGAGCTTCATCTAGGAATAAGATATTTACTATGTGTTCTAGTGGAACTTTTGGTGCGGTGCAACTTGATAGGGAATTACAGGAGTTTATTTGTCAAAAATTACATATCATGTACTTATCTTTTGTCTCATACGGAAAATTTCTAATCTGTACCAATGATGTTGGGTTTCCTTTAGCTAGGGATTCCAGTATAGTAAATTAACGTCATTCCAAATGTTCAACTTCAGTAGTGAAGGATAGTGGAGAAGATACTCTTGGTTAGCTTCAATCACTACTGTTGCATTGGGCAACAGGGATTGGGCTTCATTTTCTGCATATGTTCACATTCGAACGTACCCATCACTCCATTGCAGATTTTACCCCAAGCAGTGTGTTCTAGGTATGGTCTGGAAATTGGTGCAGCAGTGGCTCCAGTAGTCCGAGTTCTTGTCTTTATATGTTTTCCTGTTGCATATCCCATAAGCAAGGTGAGATTTTGTACCTTGGGAATTAGCTTAATCCACTACCACAAGCTAATATCATCATAAGATTCTGACGATAGCCTGCAAAATGTATATTGGCAGCTTTTAGATTTCCTTCTGGGAGAAGGACATGAAGCTCTGTTTCGTCGTGCTGAGTTGAAAGCACTAGTTGATCTACATGGTAATGAGGTAAGAACAGACATGCAAATCCATGCCCCGCCCTTGATAAATGATCAAATTTTATCCTGTCCTGCCTGATGAATCCAATAATGGCTAGTTATGATTCTGTGATATACAACCATACTTCAAAATTCATGTTGGCAACTGAGTGGTCTTTGAACCATCAGGCAGGGAAAGGTGGCGAACTTACACGGGACGAGACAACTATAATCACAGGAGCACTTGAACTCTCTGAGAAAACTGCAAGAGATGCGATGACTCCTATATCTGAAACTTTTGCCATAGATATTAATGCCAAACTTGATAGGTAGCATGAACCTGTTTTAATTATACAATATAACGGTGCATTTGTCTCACCTATTTAGGAGAGGCATTACTTGGTGTTTGTTTCAATGGTGCAGAGATCTGCGCAAGTTGATTTTGGAGAAAGGACACAGCAGAATTCCAGTATATTATGAGCAACCGAGAAATATAATTGGTCTTATATTGGTAATTTTCCTGTTAATCTTATGAGTAATATATTGTGTTCAGCACCACTCAGACATGTCCCTTTTCAATTGATGTGCAATTGAACCCTGGATTTCTTTGTGTTTAGATCCCTTCATGTTTCACACATCAAGCTAATTAATTGGCCCATTATTTGGTCAGCTACTCATCCAAGCCGCTGCTTCAGTAGCACAGTTGATGAACTTGCCTGTTGGACTGAGAGAGCGTTTTTTGTTCTTGATGTTTTCCTTCCTCTCGTTGCATTGTCTATCTTAAAGAATAGCCCAATTTTTCTGCTGCTAACTTGCTGGCATTTTGTATGAGTTCTGCTTCAGTTTACTTGCACTTTATTAGGAGGAACTCGTAAAAGAAAAGAGTATAGATCAGTCAAATGTTACTAAGGCTTCAGTAAATTATTCCCTCTTTTACTTGCTTTCCATTTCCATCTATAAATTCCCTATTCAACTTGCAGGTGAAGAATATACTAGCTATTCATCCAGGAGATGATGTGTTAGTGAAAAATGTCACCATGCGAAAGATCCCAAGGTATTGGTCCAGTTCTGTGGCTATAGATCTCAGTTGTGTTTTTCATGGATATGTATTTGCATGACTCTGTGAGGAAAGTATGGACAGAGTAGGTATTGTACTTTGAAATTAAGATCACCAATGGATTCATCTGATAAGCATGCTAGATTTTGGTGCACTACAAGAAGCTTTTAGCTTACTTACGTGCATGAATGGCCTCTCTTCTCAGGGTTCCCGAGTCAATGCCTCTCTATGATATACTGAACGAGTTTCAGAAAGGACATAGTCATATGGCAGTTGTTGTGAGAGAGTGCAATGATAAGGAGCACTCGGCAGCGGATCAACAAAATGAGGGTAAGAGCTAACTTAATTTGACAACCTCAATATTCAAGTTAATGACTTAGGAAGGCTTCCTTTCTGGACTTCAGCTTGACTACGTTTAAATGAATCACCTGTACAGCGAGAGAGGTCAAGGTGGACATTTTCAGAGAGCAAGATCACCAAGGGAAGTGCCTAAAGGAAAAGAGACCGATCAAGAAGCTGAAGGTTTTGAAAGGAGGAGATGCTAAAGAACTACACAAAGCTGCCAGCAAGAGCAGAAAATGGGCCAAGGACTTCCACTCTGAAGTCCTCCATTTCAGCGAGGATTCACTCCCGAAGCTCGCCGAAGAAGGAGAAGCTATCGGCATTATAACATTGGAAGATGTAATCGAGGAGATATTACAGGTAAGCCGCCCACCCTCATTTCTCTACTTTCCGGGATTACTGCTTTTCCAACGGTATTAGAATGTTTTGATGCGATCCGCTGACTTTATTTCTGCAGGAGGAGATTTATGATGAGACAGATTACGTCGCGAGAAATCACGATCCTAATGCTTCGTAGTGGTACTGTTGCGGAGCAGACACACAGATGAATGTTGGTAGAAGCTGCATTGATCTACAAAAGAAGGGTATATAAATTGTTCAATTAAAGTCTACGGATTTGATAGGATATTTATATTTATAAGAATGCTTATTCATAGATACTCTGAAAATATCAGAGTTATCCATGTTTATTCAATTAAGCATAGATAATTTTTAAAGCAGTTTGTGATAAGTTATGGCCTACCTTTAATTAGATCACAGAGCTTATGACTCGGTTTAGTGCACGAAAGCTAATTGAAAATACTGTAACTCCACACGCTATCTTAGAAGCATATCTCATGGTATGTAAACTTTCGGGATTATTGTCCAAAAAGTCTTAAATTTATAATACAATTATCAATTCTGTCATAAACCTTTCGATTGTGCTAATTTAGTCATAAATATTTCAATTATGTTAATCTAGTCATAAACTTATTATTTAGATAATTAGCTAAAAGGACCATATTGATAAATTGGTAAATCGTCAAAAAGTTTAGAACTAAATTAGAATAATTGAAATATTTATAACTAAATTGGTAAATTATCAAAATGTTTATGACTAAATTGACATAATTAAAAGGTTTAAGATTGAATTGGCGTACAATAAGTTTATGATTTTTTTAATTAACTTTGAGTTCAAAGCTAGGGCACTATCATTGCAATTTGCAAGAGAATCGATTGATATTCTATCGGATGAGCATTGCCATTCAAGTTTCATTTCCCTGGATTACTTTGTCAATTGTTGTGACGACTAGTCGTAGAAAAATCAAGGGCTAATGAACTATTCTATTATTCAAAATCTGATTCGAACTCTTTTGTACAAATTCGTCCGTTTGTTTCAAAGTAGGTTTAATGCAATTCTCCCGTTAACTAGACCGCCTTTTGTTTCCTTTGCTAATTTGACCTGCCATCTCATCCAAAATCATATTTCAAAAACAGGTTCACATAAATACTTTGGTTTCTTCTTTTCCTTTCCTTCTTGAATCGCCTCGGTGTCCATTGCTACACGCCTAGCTTGAGTCTGACCACACTTCCTTACCAACCACCATTTGCACCTCTAAGCCACCGCCACCGACATCGATGGGGGTTGCGACCTCCAACCCTCTCTTTGATTTCCACGACTCTCTCTCTTTTGCACAATGTGTGTGTTGACCACCCATGGAGGTCGCAATGTTGACGTGGAGGTTGTGACCCCTTATTTTGTTGAAGGTTATAGGTTTGAGAGAGAATAAGCGGTTACTTGAAATATTACATTAAGAGATGTCAAGTTTGGAACGCATTTCGATAGTATTCAACTAACATGTAGGAAGCCCTAGAGTTTTTATATGAAAATTATTGGGCTTCGGCCCATATGAACCCAAAAAACTATACTTTCACTTATTGGACTTATAAGTGAATATATTATTTTGGATTATATTAACGATATATCTAACATATTTGAGGTCGCAAACCCTTATTTAATGGCGGAAAATATGATGGACTAAGTCTTTTGCATCATTTTGAAGAAGTTCGTTTCAAGAAGCAATAAATAACTCTTTCACATCTATTTCTTTTTTCATAAATTATATGGTTATGGAGGAGTTGCCTTCGGCCGAAGAATCTCTCCACTATCATTTTGCGAATCACATTTTGCTGATGTCCGTCCCGACGCAGCAAATCATTGCGGCCGCGTTTTAGAAAAGTGGCTATCCAAATTGCCCGCGACTGGAAATTTCCACAAGTGTCATTCAATCTCTGAAAAAAATGTTGGGATCATGATTTTCAGGGAATCGGGCTAAACATACGATCGAGGTGAAAAGTAACGATATTTTCTCCATTAAAAATTTGATTGACGTGATTTTTAAAGTGTCAGAAGGCTTATGACTTGATTTCCAAGGTGAAATTAATAGATAAAGACAAATCATAAAATTCCTGACACCTCATGATGGGACGGTCGTGGTTTTTTTTTTTTTTTTAAAAGATGTGACATCTTAAGATCCATTGCTCAATTTCAAGAAATCGGATATTGTTGGAAATATCTTAAAGTAATATTTTCGGCAAAAAACCAATCCAAATGCCAAAACTTGGTACAGGATGGCATTTAAGTAAAAAAATTTAGAAAAGTGACACTTAAATGACATTTAAAAAAAATATGAGATATTTGAGTGCTAAGTCCAATGAATCTTGTGAAAAATCTTACGTGATAATTTTTTATTAATATTGCTTACATATGCAGCTTGTTAGAAAGCTGACTCGGCAAAGAGACACCAAAATGACGTCATTTTGGCATAAATTTGAATTTAATATAAATTTAAAATCAAATTAAAAAAACAGTTGTAGCCCTTGTCGCCACCTCCTCGTCATCATCTGGAAGGGTTGGTGATGGTGGGAGAAGGGCGGCTGAGGTCGTTGGGCCCTGTTCAATGGCCGATGACCTTGACCGATTGATAGCAAGGCCTGCGAGCCCTTGCCTAGATTCGAGACATGGATTACGACCCTCCCTCAAATTTGGCGAGGGTCGCCGGCCCTTACTTGGCCAGGCTGGATCGTCACTCAATGAGGCCCGATAACCCCGGCCAACCCTTCTCCCACTGTTGTCAGCCCTTCTTAGCGGTGGTGGGGAGGCGCGGCAAGGCCTAAGCCCTCGCCTTCTACCTTGTCCTTCTCTTTTTTTAATAATAAATATAAATATTTAATTTTAATATAAATATCAATTAACCTAAATTTAAATTTTTTTTTTTTTAAGATAGAGATTGCAAGCAGCAAGGAGCTACGTCGGTAGCAAAATGACGTTATTTTTGCACTTATACATTAGTGTGCAAAATAATGTCGTTTTGTACTTGCTTCGTTGGAAAATCACCTTATAAGCATTTTGGTTAGATTTTCTCCCTGTTGACACTTAGGGGGTGCATGACAAACTAGAATTTCTGTTCCGAAACAATTTTTCTATTCCGCACTTTGTTTTCGGAATAGAAATCCGTTTGATAAATCTATTCCGTTTTTCTATTTCTGGAATAGATTTCTATTCCAGAAATAGATTTTGATAAGAAATCAGAAGTAGAAATTTTCTACTTCTCTATTTCTGGAATAGAAATCAGAAATAATTTCTCCTTGAAATTTTCTACTAAGATGAATATGCTTAGAAAAAATATTGCCAATAAGATGGCAAGAGATCATAATATGCCGGAGATACCATGAGATTGTGTTTTCAACTTTTGTAATGTATTTATATTATTTTGTATTTGGGGAATCCCAATCTTTACTTTTGTAATGTGATAATGTATTTAATGATTCATATCTCAATTCTTGTAATATGATATTCTACTTGAGGATTTCCTTTATTTGTAATAGTCCTTTATGACAAGTTCTATTATACTTCGTAAAATTCGCCGATTTTGTAAAATTTGTCACAAATTACCCAATACACTTCTTTGTGTTTTTTTCTAAAACAATTGCTCGATATCGTAAACTGTGGCGGTGATCGACATGACACACTAGCATGAAGGATATTAGAATATGGTCGCCCACCTTCATTCTACTAGAGTTTTGGGAACCTTCTATCATGCTCAAAAGTAATGCATATTGATTTCTTTTTTCTATTGTATGGAGATTATTGATAAGTATATTGTTTGACCGTAATTACCTATCTAAGTGGATGCTAAAGAATTTTTTGTGAAAATTTAGAAAATTTGATATAACAACTCTTACTTTGTATTTGTTTTCAAAAAAGGAGACTTTACTAAAAAAAAAAAAAAAAAAACTCTTACTTTGTATTTGGGTCAATGGGTTCATAAGCATATGAAATTTGTAAGAATGGACATTTCATTTGCTCCAAAAAAAAAAAAAAAATTTGTTTTAAGAAATAGAAATTTTATACTGTTATCAAACGAATTTCTATTTCTAAAACAGAAATTTTGTATCGTTATCAAACAGATTTTTTTGCTCAGAAACTCGTCTAGAAATAGAAATAGAAAAATCTATTTCTGTTCCATAAACTATTTCTGAAACAGAATGGTTGTCATGCGCGCCCTTAACTAATTCATTTTGCTTTGATTTTGATACTTAAGTGTCATTTTCCTAACTTTTTGCACTTAAGTATCTCCCTTGTCAAGTTTTAACACTCTAGGGGTCTGGATTTCTAATATTTTTAGTCAATCTTAGTCAAGTTTGAGGTCAAATATTAAATGCCTGCATGGTTTTTCCTTCGTATTTGTGAGAGGAATCTTATTTGTAGTGGGAGTTGACTCTGTAAAGGCTAATGCGTTAGTATATAGAATTCTCTCTTCACCCTCCATAGGCTCTCTTTTCAAAGTATTGTCAAACTTGACATGGATTGACTCTTCAAAATATTGTGTTTTATTAAAGACACAATAGGCTTTTGCTAGATCGTGAATAACCCAAAAATATTGCCTCTTTTGATCTAGGATCAAATTTACCAATAATTCCATTAGTGTTCTTAAACACAAAGCATTTGCATCCAAAAGTATGGAAATCTACCATAAAACTCATAAAGAGTTTTCTCAATGATTTGTCTAAGGTGCATTCTATTGGTTGGAAATCTACCAAATATTTGAAAAGATAACTTAGCTGAAAGAACAAATTGCAACACTTGAAAAACATGAAAAAAGGTTTGTGTTACATGATACGTTTGTTCTCAATATTCCACATTCATTGTCTCATGGATGATACAATATGGAATAGGTACAAGACTGTCTTTGCAGACTGAAATTCAGTGTTTTGACGGGCATCTTGTGAGCTTTTTGGTTACAAGGTACCTTCTTTGTACTTGTACCCATGTTTTTCCTCTGATATGGCAGTTGACTTCTTGGTAAATTGCAGATATCCGTAGAAGCTTTCACAGTTTAGGAAGCTAATTAGGGGTGGCCAACCATAAACAAGTTGTACTATGCTTAATTAGTCCATGTGATCATTTTTACATTGTTTCATTATGACATGAGGGGGAGAGGATATGGGGATTTACAGGTTGGGGAGGCATATGCAAGTATTTTCTTCTCATAAAAAGTTATGCATTAATTAGAAGAAAAGTTTCATCTCATTGTTAAAAGATGAACTGTAATTGGTATCAAGTTTAGAATTTTCTACCTCCAGAATTGAAGATATCATCATATTTGGGACATGGTCATGTTCTGTACTTGGTTGTCCCCCAGAAAATAAGTTGAGTTCTTGCTGCCAAATTTTTTAAAGTCTCTTGATGCATTTACTTTCATTGCTCAAGGTAACATCCAATTCCAGATTTGATGAAGCTCACATAAATCCGACCTGCAAAAGATTATTTCCATTCTTGCCTTTGCAGATGTTTCATTAGATAGTGTTCAAATAGCTAATACTTAGTCTCAATAGTATGCTCACTTTAAATAAGAGAAGCATGTGCATAGTCTAATTTATAGGTTTTTTTAACATTTTTTATTTTATTTACTATTTTTTAATTTAATTTGAGGTTTTTATCCAATTAGCATATAACTTAAAGTGAGCGTGAGTTTTTCTAGAATATAAATGGATTTTAGCAATATGGGTTGAGTCGGGTATGGATCGGATCGGGTATGGGTCGCTAAATTTACACTACAAAAATATGGGTCAAAACGGATTAAATTAATCAAATATGAGCCCATTTTTGACCCCACCCATACCCGACCCAACCCACCCATTTGACGGGTCTAGTGCCTAGGAAACAATACGATACTACATAGCTTTCCATAGGTGCAAAAATCAAATGTATGAGTCATGTGAAATCATAGATTTTTCCCAAAATCTGCACAAAGTTTGCATCGGTCAGGAGGAGGCCATTGAGAGGACCAAACAGCTTGGCCGTCAATGAGAGGAGAAAACTCTTAAAGTTGGATTTGCAAAAGGAGAGTATAATTCCGCGAGCTTGTATGGACTCAGTTTCGAACTTGATCGATGCGTTGGTGAAAATGAAACAAAGAGAGAAAGAAAAAAGAAAAAAAGAAAAAATGTAATCGGGCAAGAGTGCTGCTGGATATGGACAAAATTTGGTTAATTGGTGAAACCAGGTTATTTGAGATTAAATTGGCCATATGAGACTCTTATTTGAGAAAATATCTTGAGCTCCTTTTTTGAGAAAAAAGTTTATACTTCAGGTTTTTATTTGAAATTTTCTCAAAATTTTCTTTTGTAAAGATTAATTCAGCACAAGAAGATACAAACATATCAATGGGATATAATATATGCTTATGGCTTAGCTCTTACTAAAGTATAGTTAAAATTACATTAAATGAGTTTACTATGCTTGTCAAGTATATATCATTGATGTTCATCAGGAAAAGGACACTACAAGTATCATAACTTTTGTACAGCGTTCACTCGAGTACCATATTATCCTTTTTATCACTTGAATTCATAATTTATGTACGATGCTCACTTGAATACCATAAATTTTTAAAAACGATCAACACAAATGTTATGCCACATTGGATTTCCAACACTTGGATGGACATTTTAAAAAAGAAAAAAACTACACTTAAACAATCGATTAAAAGTTATAACGTAGTTTGGTGAAGGAGCTTTCTATAGGAAGAGTTGTGACTCAGTATCGAGGCAGGCAAGGGTTCTCAAGTAAGTGAACGTTTTTCAGAAGTTATAACATTTTTAAGTGGTCGAAAGAAAAGGTTATAGTATTTAAGTGATCGTTATTTGAATGTTATGTCACTTATGTTATTTTGATCCCAATGTTTGGAAATTAAGACTTTTCCACATGAAATACACATAACAAACAATTGAAAATAATTTTTTAACACACGTTTTCTTGTTTGATTTGGTACTTAGTTTCCTCAAACACCTATCTTATGAAACTCATATTAATTATTTTTTAGGCGTTCGGTTTCGACTATAACTAATTTGATTTTTTTTCCTAAATTAGGAGGTCCAGAATCTATGGTAAGTCATACCGTACCTCTCCTCCGTCTAGGTTATATAACAGGACCCAGAATCAGAGAAGCCACGAGACCGTAACTTTAGGGCCTGCATGGTTGGACTTTATTTCTGTTCCCAGGAACAGAAATTTCTGTTCTTTTGTTCCTGGGAACAAAAAAGGAACAGAAACGCGTTTGTGTGCGTTTCTGTTCCTTTTTTATTCTTTTGTTCCCAGGAACAAAAAAGAAACAGAAACAAGAAACAAGAAAAACTTGTTTCTTGTTTCTGGAACACAAATCAGAAACAAAAAAGGAACAAAATTGTGTTCCTTTTTTATTTCTGATTTGTGCTCGAACAGGCCTCCTCTCCCCCCCGCGACGAGCTTCCTCCTGCGACCTGCGACAAGCGACGAGCGACGGGCGAAGAGCTTCTCCTCCGGCGACGTGCGACGAGCGACGGGCGAAGAGCTTCTCCTCCGGCGACGTGCGACGAGCGACGAGCTTCTCCTCCTCCGACCTGCGACGAGCGTCTCCCCCTGCGACGAGCGCCTCCTCCTGCGAGCAGAGAAATCCATCGTCTTCTCCGGCGCCTGTCTCCGACGAGCGCCTCCTCCAGCCGCTGCTCCTTCACCAGGTAAACGTCGTCACTGCTCCTCCTTCCCTGATTGTCTTCACTTCGGCGAGAGCTCGAGTGTTAGGGCTCGCTCGAGGCAGCGCTTGCCCAGATCTGCGAGCCGCTTGCTCGAGCGAGTCTCACAGATCTGGGCGAGCGTTGCTCCCCAGATCTGCGACAGCAGCTCGTCTGCTCGCTCGAGATCTGGGCGAGCGAGCAGAGCAGCGAGCTTCGCTGCTGCTCGGGCTCGGCTCGAGCGAGCAGAGCAGCGAGCGTCGCTGCTGCTCAGGCTCGAGCTCGGCTCGAGCGAGCAGAGCAGCGAGCGTCGCTGCTGCTCGGGCTCGGCTCGAGCGAGCAGAGCAGCGAGCGTCGCTGCTGCTCAGGCTCGAGCTCGGCTCGAGCGAGCAGAGCAGCGAGCGTCGCTGCTGCTCGGGCTCGGCGACGCCAGAGCCTCCGCGACGCGGGCCGCCCGCTCCACGGCTTCGTCTTCCTTCAGGTTTCGATTGTCGAGTTCCTCCCGCGCGCGCGCGTACTGAATCCCCGTTATCTGCGGTGCTACTTTTTTATGGTCCACGATCCATTCTCTTATTGGAGGCAGTTACATGTTTTAGTGTGTTTAATGCGTCATCCATGGAGAAATGTTGGTTTTTCTATATGTATTTCTTTCAGTTTTGTTTCTTTTATTCTGACAAGGATGTTTGTCGATCTTGTCTTGAAGGCACAACAGGGGTCGTGGACTATACCAACTATGAAGACATGAAGTATGCAGTAAGTCTTTTGCCTTTTTCATGGTTAAATTGGGAGGTTAGGATAGAGATTTATTTGCCCAAGCTTGTTGGGATCTGTCTGTCATTCTGTGAATGAGATTGTCTACATTTTCTTTGCAGATAAAGAAGCTTGATGATTCAGAGTTCAGAAATGCCTTTTCCCGGTCATACATTCGGGTATGACTTTTGACACTGTTCTTTTATCAATTACCATCAGGTGTACACCTGTGTGAATAGATTTATGTAATTTAATTTGCTTTCTTTTGTATGTTCATGTGCAGGTTAAGGAATATGATTCAAAGCGTGAGTCATCAAGAAGTCCTAGGGGCCGAAGCTATAGTCGCAGTCCCAGCCGCAGCCGCAGTCGTAGCAGGAGTGTGAGGTCTGGTTTTCTTGAATTGCGATACATGTATTTTTAGTTGTCTTTTAATTTTTCTAAACCCTTTTCATTTAAAATGCAGCAAGTCTCCAAAAACCAAAAGTACACGGCGTTCACCTGCAAGGTCTCGATCTCCTTCACGCTCCCGCTCCAAGTCACCCTCCTTATCAGGGTATGCTTGCTCAGGCTATAGTTGGCTTAACTGTGGTTTAGTCCTCCATTTAAAAGTGGTTATAATGCAAAAGGGCATATGTGAAGTTTCAATCTACAATATTTTCTTTCATAGAGTATGATTTTGGTGGGGATTTACCTGACTATGCTGGCGGCCAAGTCATGGAATCTTATATATTCCTCCTTTTGGTTCTCGAGTTTGATAATTATAATCTTGTTTTGCCAATGAAATACTGACATTGGTGCTTAGTGAATTTCTTTTCTCCTTTAAATTTTCTTCTGTTTAGTAATCTCTCAAGTTCAATCAGATGATGGGTCCGAGATGTTGATTTTTTCCCCAACTATTTGCACTTCAAGATTTTGTAAGACTTGTGTAGGAGGAATGTTTTGCTCTAACTATTGGCCTAAACTCCCTATTATCCATGGGTCTTTACTAATTCTAAGGTGTTATCCCCTTACATGTTCGTGTGGCTTGATATTATTTTGGGGATTATTTGATGGCTTTTGCTCATCATGATTAGGAGATCGATTTCCAGAATTTGAAAGTGTTTTTATCTTCATGGATCTAGTGCGAGTCTTGTCTGAACTGAAGTCAGCTAGCTTGTACTTTGCTCTCTCTTCATTAACTATTGCACGGTTGGGGGTGTCTTGGAACTTCTTTCCAAATAACTGCTCTTTTGCTTTCTGTATGAAAATCATCTGTTCTCTTTTTATAGATATGGATATGGATATGGATAAATGCGGCAAACTGGGGATTCAATATTAGGATCTTGGTGGGATATGGTTCATTTGCCTGCAACTATATGGTTTTGATGGCGATAAATATAGTAGTAACTAGTGATCTGTTTAAGTTTTTATTGTACAATCTTCTTTTTCTTTTTTTCCTCCCGAACTGGTATCTTGGTTGCATGAAGGTTGGTTTTTTTAGGTACATTATCTGTTTTATATTCATATTTCTGTGAGATAATGTTGGCATACTGCAGCGTGAGAAACAACTGAGCAAAAGCCCTAAGAAGCGCAGTGCAAGCAGGAGTCCTAGCAGGAGCAGGAGCAGGAGCAGGAGCAAGAGCTTATCTCGGTCTTGTCTCTTTTCCAGCATGATAGTTTTTATTAATGTTGTGCTACCCCTTTTTTGCGTTAATGGGAAAAATAATTTTGATATAGTTTGCTCAAATTTTAGCGGTGCTTATTGAGATTGCTTTGCCATCATTTTTTATGTGTGGGTGGTTGTGTGTTTATTGCCACTTGTGTTGATTGGTTTTCCTTGGTTTCTTCATTCGTCTATCAAAGGATGTTTATCAATTGATTGGTTCTCGCAGTCTATGCATTTACTTGTTTTTTGAAATGACAAAACTAGCGGTTCACTAAGAACAAGGAGGAATATTCCAACGTATACGTGAATATGATGTATTGATGGGTGTTGTTAGATCTGGCCTTTGCTGGCGTTCCTCGACACCATGACGAGTTGCTGTTCTGTTGATCTTTGTCCCACGATCCTGTTGTCCCGCGATCCTATTGTTCTATGGCAAATATCTCCTGTTGTTCTCAATTTGCGTTTTGTCCCGTATTGCTTGGATTTGGTCGAATATTAATATTTTCTGTGTGTCTCTATGAACCCTTGCGACTCAAGGGGAGAAAGACAAAAGGAAGAAGATGACGCCCGAAGAAGAGAACGTGTAGAGGGGTAGACTAAAGGGGAGGAGAAAAATAAAAGTGAAAGAAAAGAAAAGAACAGAAAAAAATAAAAAATAAAAAGGCACGTGAGAAGAACAACGTTGTCGACTTGTTCATTTAGTACATTCTTTGTGAATCTATAAGAACAACGTTGTTCGACTTTTTTTTTGTAGGAATGTTGGGGATTATACATTATGCGAGATCCTTGATATCTTATGACTATAATGCTTCGATTTTTTCTCTTTAAGTTATGGATTTGCAGAGAATGGAGGGTGCTGTTTCGTTGTTGCCTTATTGCTTATTGTCTTGAATTTTTCTTTACTTAAGGTACATCCTCAATTGGTTGATTCATTCTCAAGTGAACGCTGATGCTTTGAGAACTTCGGTGGATCCATCCAAAGTTCCGCCTTGCCGGTGCCAATCCACGAAGACATACTCTTTTTCCCTTGCTCTGTTCCGAATTTGCCAGTCCCTGCCACATAAATCGCAATTTGCTGAATTCGGAAGCAAGCACTTGTTGTAATTGCTTGTTGTGCTCTCCACAATTATATTCGTGATCAAGATGCGATGGATAGGAACTTTTCCATATATGGAGATCCGGAATATCCATGCGGACCTACAGAATTGGAGGTTGCAGATGATACATTGCATGATGCACCTGGAATAAACATGCTTAGGACAAGGATTGCAAATAAAATGGCGAGGATCATAATATGCCTGAAATTTCATGACTTTGTGTTTCTGACTTTTGTAATTTTGTTTTTAAGTATTCACTTATCAAATCCAATGTGATGAAGTTGAACAATGAACTATATTACTTCATTATTATGATGTTATGTATGAAAGGGTCTACGAGAGATCTATGAAGTATTCTTCTTTTAGGTAGCTCTTATGGTGGGATTTTTACTTATGAAATTTTGTTCCAAGTATGCACATGATCATGTTCAAAATGTTTGTCTTCAACAACTATGAACAAAATTAAATTGATGAGCATTTCATTAGAGTTATAATGCAATACCAAGTTTACACTTTATTGAAAAAAAAGGCACGTGAGAACAATTTGGAACAAAGTTTATTTATAAACTTTTCTTCAGAGTATGCACTTATAACTATGTTCAGAATGTTTGACTTTACTCACCATGAACATAATTAAATTGATGAGCATTTTATGATAATGAGAATTGAAAGTCAAGTTTACACTTTATTTAAAAAAAAAACAATAAGGAAAATTTTGGTACGAACTTAAAATATTTATTCCGTTCAAAGCAAATATGATCAAGTTTAGAATGTTTGTTTTCACTTAATATGAACAAAATTAAATTGATAAGCATTTCATGAGAATGATAATTTAATACCAAGTTCACATTTTATTAAAAAAAAAAACAATTGGAAAAAAATTGGAACAGAAATTTTGTACATAACCAAACGCGTGTTTTTTTCTATTCCGGTAAATTGTAATTTTTTTACGTTACCAAACGCGTGTTTATTCTTTTTCTATTCCGAAAAATGTAAATTTTATACGATTCTACCAAACGCGTTTTTTGTTGAAAATTGTTCAAAACAGAAACACTTTTTTCTATTTCTCGTTTCCTGGAACAATTTTTAAACAAAACGCAAACAAACGCGCCCTTATATTCCCCTCTCTTTGAACCATCGCGCGCAGGGCTAAAATGGAGAGCCTTGCAACGTTGGCAGCTCAACGACCGAATTGCCCGGTTTGCCCCATCCCGCCATGGCCATGCTCTCAAGTCCTCATCGTTCTTCCCTGAGAAGAGACCCCTCCCTCCAAAATCTCTCAGGGTCAGTTCTGCTTGCAGCTGCAGAAGCAATGCCCCCCTCAACAACCGGCTTCTCTATTAACATGCAACGCTACATTATGTGATACTTACAGGTACCTTCCTCACACCTGTTTGTTGCGGTTGATGTTGGGTTTCTTTCTCTCTCTTGTAAGGGCCCTTGGAGATTGACATTGAGAAGCTCGGAGGGTTATTGGTTTCGCACCAGCTGATGAAAGTTCCATTCGTCTGTGCAAATACAGTAGAAAGCACAGCCAAACAACTCTATAGGCTCAACACTTCGCTCGCGAAGCTAACTCGCTCCAACCTCTACACAGAATGTCTCCAACTGTTTGTCCAAATCCGTGGGAGTTGTCACTTGAAGCCGGACCACTACACTCTCTCCAGCGCCATCACTGCTTGTGCCAATGCTCGCAACGCCGTGTTTGGCGAGCAGCTTCACGCCCACGCTATTCGGGCCGGCTTCAAAGCTTACCCACACGTCGCCAACACCCTTCTTTTGCTCTATGCAAAAGTGGAAGATGTGGGTTCGGTGAAAAAGGTGTTTGGGGAAATTGAGAACCCAGATGTGTACTCATGGACGACAGTGATGTCGGCCTGTATGAAGTTAGGGGAAGTTGACTATGCCTGTGAGGCGTTTGATGAAATGCCTGACAGGAATGTGGCAGTTTGGAATGCTGTTATTACTGGGTGTGCAGATAGTGGGCATGAAGAGATTGCCTTTGCCAAGTTCCGGGAAATGCATGAGCTGGGTGTCAAGCATGATAATTATAGTTTCGCTTGTGTGCTGAGTTTGTGTTCTTTGGAGCTGCTTGAGTTCGGGAGGCAGGTGCATTGTTTAGTTACTAAGACGGGATTTCTGATCAAGCCCTCAGTTGTAAATTCCCTGCTTACAATGTACTTCAACAGTGAATGTGTTGGTGATGCTTACAAAGTCTTTGATGATGCTGAAGTGCGTGATGAAATCACCATTAATGCAATGATAGATGGTCTTGTGGGAATAAGTAGAGATGAGGAGGCTCTTTTGATGTTCAGGGAAATGCAAAGGTCTGGCCTTAGTCCTACTAACCTCACCTACGTAAGTCTCATGAGTTCATGTTCATTCGAGAGAGGTGCCGCTCAACTACATGTTCAAGCTATCAAAAGAGGTCTTGAATCTTGTACTGCAGTTATTAATGCTGCAATTACCATGTATTCTCGCTGTGGCATATTGGAGGCAGCCAAGATGGTTTTTAATAGATTTGATAAGAAGGATCTTGTGTCTTGGAATGCCATGATCTCCAGCTATGCTCAATTAAATTTAGGTACATCAGTGATTTTGACCTTCCTACAAATGCAAAGGCTTGGTTTCGAACCTGATGAATTTACCTTTGGAAGTTTGTTAACTAGCTCCGAGTCAACAAAAATAGTGGAGATGATTCATGCCCTTTTATACCAAAAGGGGCTCCTCTTGAATATTCAGGCTTCCAATGCATTAACATTGGCATATTCTAAACATGGAAAGATGATGCATGCCTACCAAGTGTTTCGAGACATATCTTTAAAAAATCTGATCTCATGGAACACCCTATTTTCTGGTTTGCTATCAAATGGTTTTCAAGTACAAGGCTTACAATGCTTACCTGAGATGTTTATTTATGATCTTAAGCCAAATGCATATACTCTCAGTATTGCTCTGGCCATGTGCGCTACCCTCTGTTCCTTGGGACATGCAAAACAGATTCATTGCTACATCATCAGAAATGCATTTCTCTCAGAGGCTTCTTTGAGTAATGGACTGATTACAGTGTATTCAAAATGCGGAGTTCTGGACTCTTGCTTGAAAGTGTTTAATAAGATGCCTGAGAGAGACACGATATCATGGAATGCCCTTATCTCTGCTTTTGCTCAGCATGGGAAAGGGAAGGAAGCAGTGAATTGTTTTGAGGCAATGCGAAATGAGTCCAAGTGTAAACCAGATCTAGCCACTTTTACAGCATTATTATCTGCTTGCAGTCATTCTGGTCTGGTTAATGATGGTGCTCGCATATTTGACTTAATGTTAAATACGTTTAGCCTTAAACCTCAAGAGGACCAGTTCTCATGTATGCTTGACCTTCTTGGTCGAGCTGGATATCTCGATGAGGCTGAAACAGTAATAAATAGTCAGCACTTTCAAGCATATTCTGGCTCATTATGGACATTGTTCAGTGCTTGTGCATCTCATAACAATTTAAGGCTTGGAAGAGTTGTTGCTGAGTTGATTCTAAAAAACGAGCCAGACAATCCGTCGGTTTATGTGCTTTTGTCAAATATATATGCAACTGCAGGTCAATGGGATGAGGCAGCAAATGTGAGGAAGATGTTGAAGAGCTATGGGGTTACAAAGCAACGTGGTTGCAGCTGGATCAGATGTTAATCCCTTTGAACAGTAGATATACATTATTCTGATATTGGAAACATTAAAGACTTGAGAAACGGGACGTTAAGTGAGAGGTGAGCCGTGATAAAGTTTGGTAGGAATTTTCTGCAATTATATGGTCAAGGCTTTCTGGAACTTCCTGTAATTAGAGTAGGTGCTCCTCTGTCAAGTGAAGTAAAAGTTATACATACTAGCCCATGAGTGTGTACTTTTGAATTTACATGGATACTGTTGAGAGCTTGCTAATATGCATGGTTTTACCCCAAAATTATCTCATAAGGTTCCTCTTTTATCACAAGTGTTCTCCAAATTTTTAATCCGATGTTACTTATAGTAGGTTCCAGATAATATGATCTTTGCTATGATTTGGTCCATGTCCTGTACATTCTTTGATTTAGCCAAATTGGAGGATCGATTATGTCTGAATTTGTTTTCACATCGTGGGCTAAGACCTCATGAGATATTTTACTATGTGAAAGATCATGAGGACTTGTGAGAGTGATTTTACATAAATAAATGCTCCTAAATCTCCACAATTTCCCTGTGTGCTGTACTTACTGTCTGAATTTGTTTGGCATTAGATGTACCTTTTCATGTCCAGTATCTGAAGCCATCTTTCTCATATGCATGTGTCTGATGCATTCCAATGGTGAGTTTGGTTGATGGAGATTATTTTCAATGACAATTTATATTTGTCTTGTCTTGGCTCCTTCAAGCAGTCCAAGTTGAAGCTTGTTTCTTCTCCAGTGAGCTTTTGAATCCCAATTGTTTGAGTGGTTGTGTCATCACGAATGATTCACACGCTTGCACATTTGCAATATATTCTCTGAGCAGATACTCCATCTTCTTCTACCATTTATTGTTTATTTTATAAAGATATACTGTGCTGCTAAGTTGCTTACTGACTTCCTCTGAACTGAAGTAGTCTCACTATTATATCCTGGAAGACAGATGATCTGTTGCTAGAGCTGCAGCCTTTCAGATACATATCATCTGGTTGTTACACTATTGACTGAAGATCAGTTCTTTTCCACTACAAAAGATATTTCCGGTTATTAGACAACAACATTTGCTGCTGTGCACCCTACTAATTTGCAACGCTGCTGCTATGGAGGTGAATGAGGTGAATTGTCTCCTTCGCATTTTGATGAGCAAGTGATTCATGTCTCTGTTTTGTTTGTTGCACTTGCAGTTGCCAGCACTGCCTGTCTTTCTTGATAGTTTGGTAACAGCTTGGGGAGCTATTCTTATTTCAATGACCTTGATACTTTTGTTTGGCAAGGTATGTTCTCATTCTTGGTAGCTTATTTTATGTTGCATTAATGAGCATGGACCTCATCTAGGAATGTGATCTTTACTGCTCATTGCAGTGAAACTTTGGTACGGTGCACCTTGATAGGGAATTACTAGAGTTTATTCCTCAAAAGTATGTATCACTTACTTGTCACTTGTTACACTTGGAAAATTGCTATTATGTTACTGATCATGGTGGGTTTTCTTTAGTTATAGATTCCAGTGTAGTAAATAAAGTGATTAAAATTATTAGGCTTTAATAGAGAAGGTAGTGAAGGATAGTGGACCAGAAATCCTCAGTTCAACTTAATATACTGTGTTGTTAGTACTGTTGCATTGGGCAGCTGGGATTGGGCTTCCTTTAATCTTACTGGGTGTATGTTCAAATTTGAATGTACCTGTCACTCCGTCACAGATTTTACCCAAGCACTGTATTCTAGGTATGGTCTGGCAATTGGTGCAGCAGTGACATTAGTACTCCATGTTCTTGTCTTCATCTGTTTTCATGTTGCATATCCCATAAGCAAGGTGAGATTTTGTATCACAAGAATTAGCTAAATCCACTAATGCAGTTTTTAGGCTAATATGGTCATAAGATTCTGACAATAGTGTGCAAATTGCATATTGGCAGCTTTTGGATTTCCTTCTAGGATAAGGATACAAGTCTTTGTTTTTCCATGCTGAGTTGAAAAAAATAGTTGATTTACACAGTAATGAGGTAAGAACATGCATGCAAATCCATACCCTGGACTTTGATGAATTATCAAATTTTATCCTGCTTGATGCTCATTTTGTTGATCTAATAATAGCTAGTTATTATTCTGTGATATGCAACTCTTTACTTCAAATTTGTGTTTACAACTGAGTGGGCTTTGATGCATCAGGCAGGAAAAAGTGGCGAAGATACACGCAATGAGAGAACTATAATCGCAGGAGCGCTTGACCTCACTGAGGAGACTGCAAAAGTTGCGATTATTCCTATATCTGAATTTTTTGCCATAGATATTAGTGCCAAACTTCACAGGTAGCATGAACTTTTTTCAATTATACAATAATATAACATGGCATTTGTCTCACCTATTTAGGGGAGGCATTACTTGGTGTTAGTTGCAATGGTCAGGGATTTGCTCGAGTTGATTTCAGAAAAACGGTCACGGAAGAAATCCATTAAAATATGAGTAACCAAGAAATAAACTGGTTTTATATTGGTAATTTCCTGTTAATCTTGTGATAAATATGATGTGTACAGCACCACTTAGACATGTCCTTTTAAAACTGAACCCTGGATTTCTCTTGTGTCATGTTAAACTAATCAATTCACACAGTCACTTGGTCAGCTACTCATCCAAGCCACTGCTTCAACCGCACAGCTGATGAACTTGCCCATTGGACTCCCAGAGAGCCTTTTTTGTTCTTGATGATTTACTTCCTCCAATTGCATTGTTTATTTCAAAAGGATAGCCTTGCAGCTAGCATCATTGTATGAGTTCTGCTTCAGTTTACCTGCACTATTAAAAGGAGGGGGGAAATCAATAGTCAGATCAGTTAAACTATTCCTGACCTATCTGCAAACTATTCCCTAATTGGCTCCATATTCAACTTGCAGGTGAAGAACTTACTAGCTATTCATTCGGGAGATGATGTGTTAGTGAAGAATGTCACCATCTGAGTTATCCCAAGGCAAGGTCTGGTTCTGTGGCTTTAGATCGTAATTCTCTTCTTCATGGATAGGTATTTGCATGATTCAGTGAGGGTAGCACGAACAGAGTAGGTAGCATACTTTGTAACTAAGATTGCCAGTGGATTTCATCAAATGAGTGTTCTAGATTTTGGTGCACTATAAGAAGCTTTTTATAATGGATTATTTTCTCTGGCAAATACTGCCATATACATGTTCATTTACCTGGATAACTTGTTAATTGTTATGACAATCAATTGTAGAATAAGTTAAGGGTTAAGAAACACAAACTCTGATGGGTTAAAGAAAATATTCTCTTTGATCGCAAGCAGTCAGTGCATATTTTTAGGTATCAATGCTTCTGTTGTTGCATGAATACTATGCTCAGGCACATGTAGGTATGACCAACAAGTGCTAGTTTTTCCCCATTGTTATCCACCTAATATGTCTTTTCATATTTGATGGAATTATTGTGAATAGAAAGGAAGGGCGCATGCTATAGATTGATGGAGTATGGAAACCAAGGGGCTAGTCATGCTAGAAGAATGTAGATGGAATGAGAGGAAAAATTAAAGCTCTTAGGAAGTACGGTGAAGTTCACACACTAGGGGAGTGTGGATGCATTTTTTCGCTCCCTAAGAGAGGTCCTTTTGTCATTTATTTATGGTGTAAACTCATACTGCAAGTGTTAATTTAGCTCATGATTTTTAATGCATTTCAAGGATATGCGTGCTGAGAAATTTATGCTTATTTCCATGATCAAAAGGCCTTGCATCAAATGCACTGGATTTTGCATTGGGTTTTCCTACATTTCCTGCATAGTTCTGTTAAGCTTGTGCGCAAATGAAAATTTTTCTATAAGACTGCCCTTCACAGGCTTCCTGCTCTTCAGAATAAATGCACTTATAGTCAAGCTTACAACTTAAGAAGTCCTCCCGTTCCATGTGCTAAAATCTGGAGACTTATTTTTCTTTTGATGGTTATATACAGCTGTTGGTTGGTCTAAAGTAACCACTCTTGAACTCTCTCTACTGTCAGTAGCTGTGTGATGCATCCTTATTTCTCAAGAATTGCAATGTGCTACTTTTTCCCTTGTCCTAATGCTTGTTTGTTCATATGGTGTCGATTAGAAAACTTTTTGTTTCTTTTGGTGACCTAAATAATATGGTAGGCGTTTTTGCATACAATGTGGCTGCACCACCTTAGTTTAGCCACTGTCATGAGGGTGTTAACAGGTGGATGTTCTGTTGCTGCATTCTGCAGTTAGAGCATTTTGCAGAGATGTATATTGGGTCACTTGTTTCTGATGCTTGCCTTATAAAATGCAGGTTGAGGGCTCAGCTTGCAGTTGTAGTGGTGGATGTGTTGCTAGATGCTGATGAAGTTTCTATCCTGGGACAGCTGTGGTTGGATCACCAGTAGGAAGCATCACTTACTGCAGTTGAAGGTAAAGCCACTATTAGTTGGGACTCATCTTTGATTGGCTATGATTGCTTCTAATGACTCGTGACTGTGTCAACGATCATCATTAGAAAGCTGGTTTCAAAGTTCAAAAAGTGTCAAAGTATATCATATGAGCAACTGCCACCATTAATCCTTAACGTGGCATAGACTTGGTCTCGCTCGAGCCTCCTTACTGTACAGTGCAATAGTAGCATTGAACTGATTGTGCCTTGATTACATAGAAAAGAACAGCCATTCATCCCTCTAAGCTGTTGAGTTTGGAACTCTGAAAAGCACTTGTTTTGAAACAAACTGACACTCTAACTTTTGTGCTAAACAAGAGATTCCTTGTTTTGTGAAAAATCAACTTGTTTATATGTGTGTCCATAAGAAAAAATGCGAGAGCATTAAGTCTGCTATGTAACTTTTCAGCAGGGTGACTTCAACAGGTATGTTCTGTACTCACCAGACTGCAGATGGGTCTCATTGATAACAAGATGAATTGGACTGTTGAGCTGCGATAGGCTAGGCGAAGCAATTATATCTCTAATTTGATTTATTTCAAGTCTTTTGATCAGTGACTTTCAGTCCTTTTCCAGTAAAGCTATGCAGCTCCTTCTCTCTGGCTGGTGATTGATGTAGATAGGTTTTTGACTGATTGTGAAAAAATGCTCTAAGACCATTGTGGTGTGAAAGACCATGTTTAGTCTTGAAACTGTTGGTCTTCTCTTTGTATATTTCCGTCAAGTGTAACTTTCCCTCAGATGAAAGAGAAACATTGGACTTTTTCGTGCTTTAGCTTAGGCATAGCATCAATGTTTAAGGTTGCTTGTTCTTTTCACCAAATTTAACTGCTTTTGAGTAGTAGTGACAATTCATGTCTAACTAAATTTTTCTTGCTTGATCAAAAAGTGATCTAGTATATACTTGTAAAATTACTCTCCGGAACTATTTCATGGGAATGGTGCTTGTTACAGGTCACTAATCACAATATGAAGAGACTGGTTATGCTGCCCTTCATTTCGAGGCAAGTTGTTCGAAGAGTGAATGCTGTTTATTACTCGGCCGTGTTGAGTGCAATGGCCATGAGAGACACTGAAGAGCCAGTCGCAGTCCGTATGGGCTGTGTCTTATATTATCCAAAACATCAGTTAATCCATGTCGAATGGTTAACACTCGATAGACGTGTGTGGATGTCTATGGTGAGAGATTGCTTCAAGTGGCTTGTAAGGTTGGGCTGGTTGGCTATTCGTGTTGACTGTGTCCTTGTACTTCAGGTCAATTTGAGTTAGCAATAGCATTGACATAATTACTTTGACTAAACACTCGAATGATCGATGTAACTATGACAAGTGTGCCACATGGTGCCATTTAAGTTTTGTGTTCTTTTCTGTGTTTTCCTAGTGTTCCAATCTACGTACAGGTTATGTCTAACATTTCCGACTTAACCGAAGGTAGGAATCATGCCACATCTCATATATAGTAGGAGCTATTGAGTTGTAGGTTTTCGAAACTAATGGCACGTTTAGTGGCAATGATGCCATGAAAGTTATGATGTATTTGTCGTGAAGGCTCTAGTAGAACTACAACATATGAGAATAGGTATTTATTATGTGATTTAGTGAACAGAGTAGTTACTATTTAATTCGCTTTGACACTAAAATTAGAGGTAAAGTATTCAAAATATCTTGTCATTTTTTCTGAATCAGGAAGTTCATTGTATGTTATAATGTAATAAAACTATTGTACTGTCACGATAGAGTCAAATTAATTGACAAATGAGATAGTATTAATGGTGTCATAGTTTGGGAATCCAAATGCCATACATATATAAATGAGTTATTTGATACGAGAAAATACGTTTGAGAGTGTACTCTTATGCGTATAATGTGTTTGACATTAATGTTTGAATTAATATAAACATGCTAGGTCGACTTAAAATGGGTGATATAACTGTATGGTTTTCTTTTTTGATGTGCTCCTAGCGTGATAAAGAAGAACTTATTTGTCTCTACATTTTAATGGAAATGTTATAACCTTGAGCAAGAAGATAACTTTGGAAATGTTATAACCTTGAGCAAGAAGATAACTTTAGACACTACTTAAAAGATCGCAAGTTAGAAAATTACTGGGTAAAGTTTCAAATGAACTTGTTAGCCTGATGGATTGCCCCATCTATTTGCATTTTCATTCTCAATAAATACATTTTAGCAATATGAGTCCTCTTGAATATTACCCATTGAGAATCCAGCGGATGCCCAAGTGAAATAAGTACTCTTTGATTAGTACTATAAGAGCAAACTCTCCACGCCTACTCAGAATAACATAATATATGTGATTGCGAGATGATTGTTAAAAAACTAACATTAAGTTCAACTCTACACACAACTGCAGTTTATGGCCAAAAGGTACAACCCATATGAAAGAACAAACGCAGCATTATAGCAGCGGTGTTCCGAGAAATTAATTTATTACAGGCCAAATTCTCATTCCAACACTCGGCCACCGCATTGAAAGCCATAATCAAACTAATCCACTAATTCAAATTCCTCTTCGTATTATCTAAAAGCACACAAGCCGTCTGATGTTCTAGAAATGTTCTATTACTCGACTTTTATGCCTACACTACACCTGGCGGAGACACCTTTTATTTCTCTACACTCACATATGGATCACTTGCTCCTATATGTAGGGAGATAATGTCAATGCTCCAGTTGACATTGAAGCACTCCACATTAATCGCTACATTGCAACTTGCTATTAAAAATCCGAAGAAAGAAAGGATTAAAATAATCTGGCAAAAGGCTAAATTCGGAAAGATGAGAGAAAAATCAGTTAAGAAGTTTAAACTTATTATGTCAGTTTCAATTATATCAATTTAGTCACAAATCTTTTATTGATTTACTAATTTAGCAATTTTTGTGAATTTTGATTAGAGATCATTTACATGGATGCCGGCTAGCCATAGGCTATCTTATGTGGTATAGTCGGCACTAATACGAATAATTCATACATTTTTTATAATTTTTTTATAATTTTTTTCCTTTTTTCATTGTCTTTTTTGCCGGCCTTCACGTGTGGCCGGTAAATATAAAAAAAATTCATAAAAAAGTATAAAAATATGCAAAAATTATTCACATCGGTGTTGGTCATACGATATAAAACACTCGATAGCCAATTAGAGTCCACGTCAACTTTTTTTGGCCAAAATTGGCAAACAAATTAAATTGAGAATTTTTAAAAAATATTAAAATTAAATTGATATTAATAAAAAAATTATTATTAAATTGATTAACGTCAGAATAGTTACCCGGGGAAAAATCTAGAAATGAGAGGAGAAAGAGACGGTGCTTTTCGATTTACCTTTCATAGTACAAGAAGGTCAGGAGGACGGCTGGGTTGGCCTCATAAATATTGACCTTTTTAATGCCGTACGACTATGAGTGGAAATAAGAGAATCCTTGCAAGAAAGTAATTAAAGAGATGACAATGACAATGCAAGAGACGAGACAGACACCTCATAGGTAAGGAAAAAAACAGACTTGCCTTCAAGAAAGACTTGGGAAGCAATATAACATCGTGGGTCGTGAAAATTGCTTGAATTGCGAAAGAATTATGTTGAATGTGGATTTTGCAAGAGAAGAGAGAATAGAAAGAAGGGGACCGCAAGGAAAGAAGAAAGAAGAAATAAAATAAAAAGAGTTTCATCACATTTGACGAAACAAAAATGGGGACCACTTCTATAGAATTATAATTGAAGTGGTGGGTGACAAAAGGAATTGTATGGTCAATGTCTAAGGCCATTTGGTTCAACTTTGAGAAAATGTCTTTTGAAGAATGTAAATACCATTAAGATAAAGAGATTTCCCCAAATACTACACCATTTGGTAAATTACAATCTCAAGTAGCATTAAAAAATAACTTACACTATTTGGCAAAATTTACATTTGTAATTGGCTTTTTCTATTTTTATTTTTTTTAAAGTCCGAAAATAAAATACAGCGGCCGGTGAACCACCGGCCAATTGCCAAATGGCAAATCTAGCCACCGAATGGCCAGATCTAGCCATCAGACCACCAAATCTGACCGTTGGACTACCAGATTTGGCCTCCCGACCGCCAAATTTGGCGGTTGAGGTTGCGACCTCAAGTGGCGTTGCCTGGTCACACGAGCCAAGCGACACCGCATGAGGTTGAGCGGACCCAGGCGGCGCCGCCTGGCTCGCGTGACCCAAGCGACGCCGCTTGAGGTCACACGGACCTAGGCGACATCGCCTAGCTCGTGCACGCCAAGCGACGCTACTTGGGTTGCAGGTCGCGCCACCTTAGGCAGTGGTCACTGGGGACGCACGATCCCCACACGGTGGTGGCGGTTGCTAGAGAAGCGAACTCTTAGGCAGCGGGGAAGACAAAGATGAATAGGGAAGAAGATGAACAATAACAGTGATGAACAGTAAACTTGCATCTCCGAAAATGTTCAATGCTCAAAGCTAGTCCTCCCCAGCATTTAGCTTTTGGCATTTAGAATGCCTGCATTTGGCAAATGAGCATTCAAAAACATTTGCCAAACACAAAAAATTTTCCCCAAGGGGCTTTGGGGGCTCAAAGTCCCTTGGGAAAGCCCAATCAAACGAGACCTTAAGTCAAAAAATGAGTGAAAAAAAACATATCTTATGATAAATCATATTCATCTTTATCTTATTTTAGGTAAGTATCAAATACATGATTTATCCTTACTACTAAATGTAGCCTAATATAATATATCTTCTTTCAAGTACTTGATTTGTTTTTCTATGTCTCTTATTAGGACATTGATTTCCTTTTCATAGATTAAATGGTCTTGTAACAAATCCAAACCTACTTTATAAATAGATTGAATGGTCTTGTAAGAGATTAAGTTATCTTTTATATGTTTTGTAACAAATCCAAACCCACTTTTATCTCGTTTTGTTTTTATTGCTTTGTATGTCACTTGAAATGGTTTAGTTAAGTTTATAAATAGGTGTACCTGAAATTAGATTGTTGATAATATTTATTGTCAAAAGAAAAGATGCTTGTTTGTATTTCTTTATTGGTAACTTTAGTACAATTGAAGTCTGCTTCAATATTTAGGGAGTTTTGTTGATAAGATTGGTCAATTTGCACAAACTAATCGAGAATTGATGCCTCTTATCTGATGATAACCATATTAGGCCAAAACTAGTTATTACGTTGGATTCAGACGCATAACCTACTTGGGATAATGAGATGTCCAATTTGTTCAAAGTTTTGGAATGATCAGTCACAATGAGGCACTTTACGATACAGGCCACATGAATGTCACTTTAATCTTCCCCTTATAATTTTGAATTCAAATTTTGTTCAAACACTTCGTGATCAAAAATTTGAAAGCACTAGATCGAAGCGGGAAGAGTACCTTACTAAGATTGCCTAGGGAGTTAGACAAATCAAGATGCATGGATACCGATCCGAACACCTCTCAATAGCAAAATGAAAAGAGAAAAGTAAATTTCTTTTTCAAATCCTCTAGGTTGATTTTGGTTGTTCCGATATGCGAATACTTTCTTAATTTCCCTTTTTCAAATAAAGAGGTTCTTTCTATTTGAAAAGAAAATAATGAGCAATCCACGTCTAATTTAAGTAAAGAGAGAATCTAGAGATACCCTTGGAAATGTCTTTGCATTCGTCAGTCAGTCCTCACAGCTTCTCTTACTTGATTTGCACGAGCAAATTGCATGTCTACTCCATTTTAGTTTTTTTTAATATTGTTTTGTTGGTTTCAAAAGCCACAAAAAGACAATCATCCGCCTGGATGGCGCTACTAGCGGCGAGCTTCTCTCCCTAAAGCAAGGGGAGGAGTTCGATTCCCGGACATTGCAAAGATGACTTACCTAGGGCACAAGAGGTGGTGATGACTCATGTGCCTCCATAGGATTTACTTCGCCGCGCTGTCAACGTATGGGTTTCCTGGGTCATTAAAAAAAACAAAAAAAAAGACAAAAAGCTCCACTTGGGATTTGTCTAGCGGTCCGGCAAAGTGAGTCTGCCACGCAAGCACGAAAATTCTTGGTGGGTTTATCAAGTTAAATTTGTATAATGTGTTAAGTACAATATTAAGAAAAAAATGTTTTCTTTTCAACAATTAATTAGCCAGTCATTAACAAAAAATCCTTTTTCTAATTTAATTTGGTGATTAAATCTCGTCAAACGCTTCTTAATAAAAACCGTATTTATTATATTAGGTGCTAGATTTTGACTTGGACTTTTCCGGCGATTTTTTTTTTTTCCATTAAATTAGGCAGGTCTAGAATTTATGTCAAGTCATACGCTGCCATCGTCTAGGTTAAATAGGACCCGGAAACAGAGTAGCCACAAAGACCTCAACTCTATATTCTCCCTTCTGCTCTCTGTCTCTCTGAACCAGAAGTCATGCAGAAGCTCAAATGGAGAGTACTCCAGCGCTGGCGGATCCCCAGCCGAATTACCTGATTGGCCCCTCTCGCCATGGCCATGCTTTCAAGCCCTCTTCGTTTTTCCCTGAGAAGAGACACCCCTCTGCCGCATCTCTCAGGGTCAGTTCTGTTTTCATTGTTGCTGGTATAATAGCTGGCAGCTCCCCAGCCGAAACTAATGGCACGTTTAATGGCAATGATGCCATGAAAGTTATGATGTATTTGTCGTGAAGGCTCTAGTAGAACTACAACATATGAGAATAGGTATTTATTATGTGATTTAGTGAACAGAGTAGTTACTATTTAATTCGCTTTGACAATAAAATTAGAGATAAAGTATCCAAAATATCTTGTCATTTTTTCTGAATCGGGAAGTTTATTGTATGTTATAGTGTAATAAAACTATTATACTGTCACGATAGAGTCAAATTAATTGACAAACGAGATAGTATTAATAGTGTCATAGTTTGGGAATCCAAATGCCATACATATATAAATGAGTTATTTGACACGAGAAAATACGTTTGAAAGCGTACTCTTATGTGTATAATGTGTTTGACATTAAAGTTTCAATTAATTTGAACATGCCAGGTCGACTTAAAATGGGATGATATAACTGTATGTTTTTCTTTCTTGATGTGCTCCTAGCTTGATAAAGAAGAACTTATTTGTCTCTCCTTGTCATTTTAATGGAAATGGTATAACCTTGAGCAAGAAGATGACTTTGGACACTATTAAAAGATTGCGAGTTAGAAAATTACTGGGTAAAGTTTCAAATGAACTTGTTAGCCTGATGGATTGCCCCATCTATTTGCATTTTCATCCTCAATAAATACATTTTAGCAATTTGAGTCCTCTTGAATATTACCCGTTGAGAATCAAGCGGATGCCCAAGTGAAATAAGTACTCTTTGATTAGTACTGTAAGAGCAAACCCTCCACGCCTACTCAGAATAACATAATATATGTGATTGCGAGATGATTGTTCAAAAACTAACATTAAGTTCAACTCTACACACGACTGCAGTTTATGGCCTAAAGGTACGGCCCATATGAAAGAACAAATGCAGCATTATAGCAGCGGTGCTCCGAGAAATTAATTTGTTAAAGGCCAAATTCTCATTCCAACACTCGGACACCGCATTGAAAACCAAAATCATACTAATCTACTAATTCAAATTCCTCTTCGTATTATCTAAAAGCACACGAGTTGTCTGATGTTCTAGAAATGTTTTATTACTTGACTTTTATGCCTACATTACACATGGAGGAGACACCTTTTATTTATCTACACTCACATATGGATCACTTGCTCCTATATGTAGGGAGATAATGTCAATGCTCCAGTTGACTTTGAAGCATTCCACATTATACCACTACAAATATCTCCTATATTAATCACTACATTGCAACTTGCTATTAAAAATCCAAACAAAGAAAGGACTAAAATAATCTGGCAAAAGGCCAAATCTGGAAAAATGAGAGAAAAATCAGCCAAGAAGTTCAAATTATTGTCTCAGTTTCAATTATATCAATTTAGTCATAAATCTTTTGACGGTTTACCAATTTAGTAATTTTTGTGAATTTTGATTAGAAATAATTTACATGGACGCCAGCTAGCCATCAACTATCTTATGCGGCGTAGTCGGCACTAATGCGAATAATTCTTTCATTTTTTATAATGTTTTTCTAAATTTTTCCCTTTTTTCCTTTGTTTTTTTGCTAGCCTTCGCTTGTGGCCAGTAATTAGTAAAAAAAAGAAAAGAATTCATAAAAAATTATGAAAATATGTAAAAACTATTCACGTTAACACCAATCATGCGCACGTAAGACGCTTGATAGCCAATCGAGTCCACGTCAACATATTCGGCCAAAATTGGCAAACAAATTAAATTGAGAAGTTTTTAAAAGATTTAAAATTAAATTGGTATAACTAAAAATTTTATGATTAAATTGATCAATGTTGGACTTTTTGAATAGTTATCCGGAAAAAAATCTGGAAATGAGAGGGAAAAGAGACAGTGCTTTTCAATATTACCTTTCATAGTACAAGAAGGGGTTGCATGCGGTAATGAAATGGGGCTCGTTAGGGAGGCCGACAGTTAACCTGATACCTATGCGAGCAAAAGGTCGGTAGGACGGCTGGGATGGCCTCATAAATATTGACCTTTTCAATGCCGCACGACTATGAGTGGAAAGAAGAGAATCACTTGCAAGAAAGTAATTAAAGAGATGACAATGGCATTGCAAGAGACGAGACTGACACCTCATAGGCAAGGAAAAAAGAGACTTGCCTGCAAGAAAGACTTAGGAAGCAATATAACATCGTGGGTCATGAAAATTGCTTGAATTCCCACCTCCTTTGTCAGGAGGCAGGCCTCGTCATTTTCCTGTACCCAGCCTAGTACACTAGGAAAAGGGCATTGCGGGGATCAGAGGGGGTCCCCACTCGTAAAGAGTCGACCGGGGTTTCCCTTGGGGACATTATCCCGTGTTTTTTCCCCTCACTTGTCTTTAAATGACTTGTGGGGAGAAGACACCCTGGGATGGGTCTAATGCCGCATGACTATGAGTGAAAAGAAGAGAATCACTTGCAAGAAAGTAATTAAAGAGATGACAATGACATTGCAAGAGACTAGACAGACACCTCATAGGCAAGGAAAAAAGAGACTTGCCTGCAAGAAAGACTTAGGAAGCAATATAACATCGGGGGTCGTGAAAATTGCTTGAATTCCCACCTCCTTTGCCAGGAGGCAGGCCTCGTCATTTCCTTGTATCCAGCCTAGCACACTAGGAAAATGGCATCGCAGGGATCAGAGGGGGTCCCCACTCGTAAAGATTCGGCCGGGGTTTCCCTTGGAGACATTATCCCGTGTTTCTTCCCTTCACTTGTCTTTAAATGACTTGTGGGGAGAAGACACCATGGGATGTCCAATTCAGAGTGGAGCAGTTTAAAGACCTGCTCAGGTCTAATGCCGCATGACTATGAGTGGAAAGAAGAGAATCACTTGCAAGAAAGTAATTAAAGAGATGACAATGACATTGCCAGAGACGAGGCAGACACCTCATAGGCAAGGAAAAAAGAGACTTGCCTGCAAGAAAGACTTAGGAAGCAATATAACATCGTGGGTCGTGAAAATTGCTTGAATTGCGAAAGAATTATGTTGAATGTGGATTTTGCAAGAGAAGAGAGAATAGAAAGAAGGGGACCGCAAGGAAAGAAAAAAGAAGACATAAAATAAAGAGTTTCATCACATTTGACGAAACAAAAATGTGGACCACTTCTATAGAATTATAATTGAAGTGGTGGGTGACAAAAGGAATCGTATGGTCAACGTCTAAGTCAAAAAATGAGTGAAAAAAACACATCTTATTATAAATCATATTCATCTTTATCTTATTTTAGGTAAGTACGAAATACATGATTTATCCTAACTATTAAACGTAGCCTAATATAATATATCTTCTTTCAAATACCTGATTTGTTTTTCTATGACTCTTATTAGGACATTGATTTCCTTTTCATAGATTGAATGGTCTTGTAAGAGATTAAGGGTGCGTTAGTAACAATTCTATTCCTAAATAATTTTTGATGAGAAATGATTTTTTTATTCTATTATCGGGAATAATTTCTGAGTAAAAGAATATGTATAGTAACTTCCCAAAATTTCTATTCCTAGGATAAAAATATGTTCGGTAGGATTCTTAGATTTTTTTTTTATTTCTGTTAATTTTTTAATTCTTTTATTATTTTTTCTTTTCCTTTTTCTTTTTCTCTTTTGCCAGTCGTCGGCCACGACGATGGCCGCCGATAGGCCAGAATGAAGAAGAAGAATAAAAGAAAGAGAAGAAGAAAAGAGAAAAAGAGAAAAAGAGAGGAGAAAAAAATAGATTCTATAAATTGTTTCAAAACAAAAAACTACTTTTTTCTATATCTTCTTTTTTGTTCCAAATCTACTCCCGAAAAAAATAGATTTTTTATTATCGAAACAAAAATTTTACCAAACGGGTTTTCAATTCTTTTTTTGTTCCCTAAACAAAAAAAAAAAAAAACAAAAATAGTTGTTCCGAGGAACATAAATAAAGTTTGCCAAACATGCCCTAAGTTATCTTTGATATGCTCTGTAACAAATCCAAACCTATTTTCATCTCGTTTTATTTTTATTGCTTTGTATGTCACTTGAAATGGTTCAGTTAATTTTATAAATATGTGTCCTTGAAATTAGATTGTTGATAATATTTATTGTCAAAAGAAAAGATGCTTGTTTGTATTTCTTTATTGGTAACTTTAGTACAATTGAAGTCCACTTCAATATTTAGGGAGTTTTGCTGATAAGATTGGTCAGTGTGCACAAACTAGTCGAGAATTGATGCCTCTTATCTTATGGTGGCCATATTAGGCCAAAAGTAGTTATTACGTTGGATTCGGACGCATATCCTACTCGGGATAATGAGACGTCCAATTTGTTCAGAGTTTTGAAATGGTCAATCACAATGACGCACTTTACGATACAGGCCATGTGAACAACTGTTGAAGAGGATAGTTGGCTTGGTGAATTGGCTGGCCTAGTGCCACGTGGGCCCATGACTGAGGCCAATCGACTCAATTCGTGACATATGGGTAATCTCCAAACGTAGCAATAAGAAGTCTATTTTATTATATAGCTTATGGAAAGATCAATCTAGGTAATTATTACTTAAAAATGACCTATTTTAGATAATTGTCATTTACTCTTCTCCTTATAGTTTTGAATTCAAATTTTGTTCAAAACACTTCGTGATCAAAAATTTGAAAGCACTAGATCAAAGTGGGAATAGTACCCTACTAAGATTGCCTAGGGAGTTAGACTAATCAAGATGCATGAATACCGATCCGAACACCTCTTAATAGCAAAATGAAAAGAGAAAGGTAAATTTCTTTTTCAAATCCTCTAGGTTGATTTTTGTTGTTCCGATCTGTTAATACTTTCTCAATTTCCCTTTTTCAAATAAAATGGTTCTTTCTATTTGAAAAGAAAATAACGAGCAATCCACGACTAATTTAAGTAAAGAGAGAATCTAGAGATACCCTTGGAAATGTCTTTACGTTCATCGTCAGTCCTCACTAGAGGTGTGCAAAAGAACTGGGATTCGCCTGGATTGCCCGGAATCGAACCAGAATCACCCTAAAACGGTGGTTCTTGAGGGAATTGGTTCGGTTCCTTGTTCCAATTTATGGAAACCGGTGGGTACCGGTCTAGTTCCTAGTTCCATGAGCGGATCTATCCACTTGCCCATTCGGATTAGATCGATTATATTAAAATAACATATTAATTTTGAATATTAAAAAAATGATATTACAAATTAACAAACCCAAATCAAATAATTAAAAAAAATTAATTAAAGTGGGAAAAAAGTCCAAAGCGCACCAAATAGAGAGGTGCCAATCTCCAATCAAACCAAATGGAGAGGCATTGAAACTAAAATGTCCAAAGTGCACCTTGACAAAATGTTGAGCAATTGGTGGGCAAAAATCAAGCACGTGAAGAAGTAGGGTTGTAGGAGGAGGAGGAGAAGAATAGGTCTGGCAGTGAAGAACCATCAATTTTGGTCGAAAATCAAAGTTGTTTCTCATCAAGATTGGAACTTTTGAGAAAAATGATATTATTATTATTGTGAGACCGGTTCCATAAATTCACCGGGCTTTGGACCAATTATATTAAATTAATATATTAATTTTTAATATTAAAAAATGAAATTACACATTAACAAACCCAAACCAAATAATTAAAAAAATTAATTAAAGTGGGAAAAAAGTCCAAAGCGCATCAAATGGAGAGGCGATGATCTCTAATCAAACCAAATGGAGAGGCGCTAACACTAAACTATCCAAAGCGCACCTTGACAAAACGTTGAGCAATTGGTGGGCAAAAATCAAGCACATGAAGAAGCATGATTGCAAGAGGAGGAGAAGAAGAAGAATAGGTCCGGCAGTGAAGAACCATCAATTTTGGTCGAAAATCAAAATTGTTTCCTATCAAGATTGAAACTTTTGAGAAAATAATATTATTATTATTGTGAGCTTGGTTCATGAATCCATCCGAGTTAGACTAATTATATTAAAATAATGAAATTATAAATTAATGAATCCGAATCAAATAATTTAAAAAAATTAATTAAAGTGGGAAAAAAGTCCAAAGCACATCAAATCAAATGAAGAAGCACACCCCTAGCCCTCACAGCTTTCTCTTACTTGATTTGCACGAGCAAATTGCATGTCTACTCCACTTTAATTTTTTTAATATTATTTTGTTGGTTTCAAAAGCCACAAAAAGACAAAAAGCGGAGGCCCATCGACTCAATTCGTGACATATGGGTAATCTCCAAATGTAGCGATAAGAAGTCTATTTTATTATATAGCTTACGGAAAGATCAATCTAGGTAATCATTTCTTAAAATCTTACAAAGAAAAAGACAAAAAGCTCCACATGGGATTTGTCTCGTTGGTCCGGCAAAGTTAGTCCGCCAAGCAAGCACGAAAATTCTTGGTGAGTTTATCAAGTTAAATTTGTATAATGTGTTAAGTACAATATTAAGAAAGAAAATGTTTTTTTTTTCAAATATTAATTAGCCAGTTATTAACAAAATCCTTTTTTCTAATTTAATTTGGTAATTAAATCTCGTCAAACACTTTTAAGAAAAATCGTATTTACTATATTAGGTCCTATATTTTGACTTGAACTTTTCCGGAGAATCCTTTTTTTTTTCCCATTAAATTAGGCAGGTCTAGAATTTATGTCAGGTCATACGCTGCCGTCGTCTAGGTTAAATAGGACCCGGAAACAGAGCAGCCACGAAGACCTCAACTCTATATTCTCCCTTTCTGCTCTCTGTCTCTCTGAACCAGAAGTCGCGCAGACGCTCAAATGGAGAGTACTCCAGCGCTGGCAGCTCCCCAGCCGAATTACCTGATTGGCCCCTCCCGCCATGGCCATGCTCTCAAGCCCTCTTCGTTTTTCCCTGAGAAGAGACACCCCTCTGCCGCATCTCTCAGGGTCAGTTCTGTTTTCATTGTTACTGGTACAATAGCTGAGGGGAAAAGGAATGTCTTGATCCCTCTCATTATATGTCCGAATTGGAATGATGGGTCTTTTAATGGGTTTCTTTCTGCAGCTGCAGAAGCAATACCCACTCACCTTTCGCGGTGTTCTGCAACAACCGGCCTCTCCATTGACGTGCAATGCCACATTATCTGACACTTACAGGTGGCTCTCTCTCGCCTGTTTGTCGCAGTTGATGTTTGGGTTTCTTTCTCTCTCCTTGTGAGAGTCTTTAGAAAATGGCTTTGAATGCATTTCATCGCTTTGGTGTTTTTAGCGTGAAATTCTGGGAGAATCTGCTTAGCTGTTTATAAGGTTTTCAGGGCAAGGGTAGTGAAGTCATGGAGTTTCGGGAAGGGCTAATAGATAGGTGGCAATGATAATGGCACCAAAGGGCTTGCTCATTGTTTCATTAAAGCGTGATTTGTCGCCTGTGGTTGGCCCCAGTGCTCTATGTTGGTTGCAAAATATGCTTCCAATGTTTATTACAGGATCAGTAAAAGTGGTGGAAATCTTGAGGCAGTGGTTAGATACCTAAGGAACAGCTTGATTGAGTTGCCCAATTAAAGGGGAAACCTGCATATGTTGCTGACATGTTTCTTTGAACATTGCAGTGAGGTAAACGAATTAGCAGACATAGACTGGGAGAACCTTGGATTTGGATTGCTCTCCACTGATTACATGTACACCATGAAATGTGGTCGAGATGGAAACTTCTCTAAAGGTGAATTACGGCGTTTCGGGAACATTGAATTGAGCCCTTCGGCAGGAGTTTTAAATTATGGCCAGGTCAGATATTAAGTTTGGTCCAGACTCCGCCAAAATTTAATTTTTTATCCATAAATGCATTGCACTTACTGGCTAGATTTTGCTTGGTGACATAATAAGTTAAAATTTCAGGATTTATGTATGATTTGCTACCCTTTTCTTTTTCGATTGTAAGAATGAAGAAGATGTCATATCCATGCTCTTAAGGCCGTTTTATTCTTTAGTGTCTATTATATCTTTGTGTTTGTACCTTTAATTTGGCGGGCCTATGTGTTTTCTTCCAACACAGGGTTTATTCGAAGGTCTGAAAGCTTACCGGAAACATGATGGTAATATCCTTTTGTTTCGCCCAGAAGAAAATGCACTGCGTATGAGAATGGGAGCAGAGCGTATGTGCATGCCAGCACCCACTGTTGAACAATTTGTTGAGGCTGTAGAGGCCACTGTATTAGCAAATAAACGTTGGGTAAGAAATCCACTTTGCATATGCATCTCTCTCTCTCTCTCTCTCTCTGCTATTTGCTTTATGCCCGTAAATTTTTTTCTTTCAGATACCGCCAAATGGTAAAGGTTCCTTATACATAAGGCCATTGCTCATGGGGAGTGGAGCTGTTCTTGGTCTTGCCCCTTCTCCTGAATACACCTTTCTAATCTATGTTTCACCTGTGGGAAACTACTTCAAGGTCTGTCATATTCTTTTGTCTAAATTCAAGTTTATCAGCTTTCACTTCAGTCGTATGCTTTAGTAACAAGTCAATCCTTATGTTTTGTCTCTTTCTTGTACTATTGTAAACTGTCTCTATATTTGGAACAAGTTGCTTGTACTGTACTTGTTGTCATGATGAACTTGAACATAACTAGGAGATCAATCATGGTAGACTTGAATCTCTGACATGAAGAGGTCTCAAAGGGCTTCTATTTTTCTCATCATTTGGTAGTATTATATTTGAATCTATTAGGAGTTTCTTTTGCCAGATAGTTTTTTATCTTTTGATTTGGCAGCTTTTTCTATCTTTCCCTTATGTTTAGTTTGAACCAATGCCTTCCAATATGAATGACAGGAAGGTGTAGCACCAATACATTTGGTGGTGGAGTACGAACTGCATCGAGCTACCCCTGGTGGTACTGGAGGTGTCAAGACTATTGGAAACTATGCTGCGGTAAGCAAGCAAGTCTTTTTCCTTGATTTCAGATTGCTTGTTTTTGTTAATAGCCTCTAGATAGGTAGTAGACGTGTGTATCTGCACTCATATCTCGTCTTCAAGTTTTCTTTATTCTATAGTGTTTACTTCTTCATGGCGATTACTTGCTACAGTAAATGATTGCATGGAAGTAAAAAATTCGCACTTATTTTTCACTTAATTAAAAATAAAATTAAGATGCTGTCTTGTTGTCCTTCTAATAGTTTCAATTTTGAGAGCATCTAGAGGGGAGCTTCCACTTGTGAAAGTTATTTCTTCTCTCTCGCTAAATTTTCTAAACTCGAAGCTTATAGAAAACCAATGTGAAATATGTGATTGATGGCTTATTTATCCTTCTTGGACAGTGAGAGTCTAAGGCCTTCTTTGGTTCATGAATCTTCTATTTTCAATTTCCACTTGAGAGCAAAAACGGCCTAGAAAATATGTTTGCCAGCACTTTCAAAACAGCTTCCAAATGAAAACAAGTAAATTGGGAATACCAAATGAAAAACATCTCTTACAATTTTATTGCACAGACTATGTTTCCTAGAGAGAATATCTGTTTGTATCTATGATACATGTTTTAAGAAAATTAAATACGAACTGAATATTGAGACAATATTCTTAACCCCGTTGGGGTCAACTCTTACATCAGTTTCATCTTCTTCTGTGTTCGTATCTGTTGAGATCTACTTCATTGTCTCTCACATCCATTTTGTATCTCTATAGTTTAATGAGAGAGCAGAAAATAAGTAACAAACTAAATATTGAAACAATATTCTTAACCCTATTGTGATCAATTCTTACTTCAGTTTCACCTTCTTCTGTGTTCGTATCTGTTGAGATCTACTTCATTGTCTCTTACATCCATTTTGTCTCTCCGTAGTATAATTGAGAATGCTCTCTCATTTTCCTTTTTATTTTCCTTGTTGTCTGTTATCATTTAGGGGCAGCCATTCTTAAATGTCTCTTGGGCCTTTCTTGTCAGTATAGTGAGGCATGAGTGTTTGTCGGTAGATTTATGTATTAGTATGTGAACTTGAATGATGATGTCTTCTTTCTGATTGTCTTGTAGGTTCTGAAGGCACAATCTGCTGCCAAAGCCAAAGGCTTTTCAGATGTTCTCTACCTCGATTGTGTGCACAAAAAGTATTTAGAGGAGGTTTCTTCTTGCAACATTTTTGTTGTGAAGGTATTTGTATTGATGGAACATTTGCCAGTTAAAAATCTATATAATTCTCATTGGTTCTCCATGAAACAAACTCTAAAGACTTTTTAACTGCTTTAGCTCCATGATTTTGCCACCACAACAGTTGGGTGCTTGTTGACCTAGAAGTATCTTGTTTTTTTACATGGAATACTGAGTAAACAAACTAAGGTGTGTTTGTTTCACTGAAAGAGCTTTCCTCGAATTAGTTTTCTGAATTTCACATGTTTGGTTCATTGAAATTGCTTATTTAATGGAAAAACATTTACAGTTATAGAAAACATCCATACCTGAAGTTAGGAAGACAGATTTCCAGTAAATAGAGGAAACCTTTTTTCCAAGCATAACTAGTCTCTTACCACAAATTCTCAGTACCTTCTTCAGTTTCTATCTTAAAATAGAGTTTTATGTGCTTTTCAGCATACCACCAAACAAATAAAAATTAATAATCTTCCTGGAAGCATTTTCCTTTATCATAAAGTTTTTTGGGAAATCAACGCATCCTAAGGAATGGCTACCTTTTCTGAATAGGGCTTTGATAGAGTCTGAGTGAGATCAGGTACTTATATGCTTATGAGAATGCTTTATCCAAGTTACCATGATTCATAATTAATTATTCTACATAAAAATATGCTATGGATTTCTATGTCAGTCATAGATACAAATCATGGTCAGCACATCATAGACGGGATCATGAATTTTTACAGATATCTAATCTTTGTGTTGCACTTAAAATGACACTTAGTTTGCCATTGACTTTTGTCACTTGGTGGCAACCAACATCATTCCTAGACTCACCTTTTTGGAGAAGTCCCATGTTTTCTGTTCTTTTGACTAGCATGCGGCAATCTTGGTTTGGATGTTTAATGTCCTTAAGTCTTTTTTATTGAGAATTATTTTTTATTCACGGTGTTACTTGAGAGTCTTGCTGATAAACCCTTATTTCTGTATTATGAAGCAGAGCAGTGAAGGCACTTTTTTCATGGGACTGCAATCAATCTGTTCTCTTTATTATTCAAATGTTGACTTGGATATAAATTTCTGGCCTGGTTGGACTGTCGAACCTGATGATGCAATTACCTTTAATATGAAAAGTAGTGCAATTAGTGTTGAAAGTTGGGGGTGGTTATTGTCAGTTCTTCTGTTACATTTTGGTGGACTTTTGTAGCAAATTTGATTTATTGGAAGTGTTGCATGATCAAATTGTTTGGAATTTTTAGAGTCGATGCAGATTTAGTGAGAGGATAAAGTCATCTTCAAAAGTATAAGTGTGCGATTGCACCAAATTTTTTCAGGGAAAGAAGTTTCCAGTTGTGATTTGATTCGATAGATGGGGACCAATTTTTCTGCATCATATGAGAGTGTGAAGAAGCCTCAATTCTTTAAATTATGTAAATAAAGTTATTGCTATTTTGGTTAGACTGGAGCTGTTTAGACCTTAATGTCCCTCTTTGCAGCAATCTTGGCTGTAAACAGAGTGTTTTCACTTTCTGGTGGCAAAAGTGAAATTTGAGAGTACTGCCAATCATTATATTCTTATGTATTTTTTACTGTTGTGTTGTATTGGTATTCCTAAACCAATGTCTTCAGAAATCTTAATTAAATGC
Source organism: Eucalyptus lansdowneana (assembly GCA_017140395.1). Taxonomy (NCBI): domain Eukaryota; kingdom Viridiplantae; phylum Streptophyta; class Magnoliopsida; order Myrtales; family Myrtaceae; genus Eucalyptus; species Eucalyptus lansdowneana. Next base: position 35,556,248 of record CM029492.1, read on the forward strand.
TTTTGGATTTGTGGCTTTTATTGTTACAGTATGTTATCCTGATGAGTGGTAATTGTTCTGCAACTATCTTCACCTGCATCCCATCATTCTGTGCATAAAGGATAATTTTGGCTTATAATGTGATTGGGATGCAATTGTAGGGTAATGTTATAAGTACGCCGGCAATAAAAGGGACAATCCTACCAGGTATTACGAGGAAGAGCATAATTGATGTTGCTCGCAGTGAAGGTTTCCAGGTACATTTTTCCATCTTTGATAGCAAGCAGTCGATGCATATTGTTAGGTATCATTGCTTCAGTCGTTGCATGATACTATGCTTGTGCACATGTAGTATATGACCAACCAGTGCTAGTTTTCCCCCCTTTGTAATCCACTTTTTATGTCTTATCTGATAGAATGATTGAGAATAGAAAACAAGGGGCTAGAAATGGTATAGATTTATGGATGATAAAAATGAGGGGGCTAGTCATGCTGGATTAATGTAGATGCCAAAAGTGGAAAAATGAAAGCTCTCACGAAGTAAAGTTTACTCATTTCAGAATGTTGATGCCTTTTTCCCCCCTAAGAAAGATTTCTTCTTATCATTTATTTATGATGTAGCCTCATACTACAATTGCTAATTTGTTTAATGAATATGATGGGGTTCAAGAGCCATTGTGCTGAGAAAAATATATGAACTTCCATAATCAAAGTCCTTGACTCAATTCCACTTGATTTTCATCAGGTTTTTGTGCCTTTCCTGCATAGTTCCTGATAGCCTGTGGGCAATTCATAAATATCTATGAAACTGCCCATTATAGGCTTCCTTCTCTCTAGAATAAACACACTTGTAGTCAAGCTTATGACTTGAGCAGTCCTTCCGTTCCGTGTGCTAAAATGTTGACACTTTTTCTTTTGATGGTTATATATAGCTGTAGGTTGGTCGAAAGTAACTCATTCTTGAATTCTCAGTAGGTGTGTTGTGCATTCTTGTTTCTCAAAAATTGCAATGTGCTACTTTTCCTTGTTGTAATGCTCGTTAGTTCATGTGGTATCAATTAGAATACTTTACAATGCCAAATTAGGTGGTGTTTTGGGCTTCAAAATGCAACCTAATTTGGCATTGTAAACCGTGGCAAGATACCATTTGTTGGGCCCTAAATTCTCTTTCGGGCGATGACTTTTCCCAGTCAATTGCTAGGTTTTCCTTTGCTGCTCTCCGCCATCTTATTTGGAAAACTAGGAACGGCATCTTGTTCCGGGGCAAATCTCTCTCTATACCCGCCGTGAAGAATCACCTCCTTAAAGTAGTGAGGGACAAAGCTATCTCTTTTAGCCAAGTGGCGGATACTCCTAGAAACAGAAGATCCCAACGTATGTGGGGTCTTGACCCAGCTATTTTCGCTCCTTAGCCTCTTCGGAACTCCAGTACTTTGCTGTCGTTCGGTCCTCTCCATGGCGTGCAAGTCCTTCAAGCCTCTCACTTCGGAGGGTTGGTTCTGGTGCGGTTGGAGGGTTTCGATGGCCTTAGCTCCTCTTCTCCTTTTGTTGGCCCCGCTGTTTGGCTGTTTGTTGTTGCTGTGTGCTTGTCCCCGTCGTTTGGCTTCTGTATTGCTGCTTCAGTAGCTTTGTTGTTCTCCTTTTTCCCTGGCATCCTTCCACTCGATGTGGCTTGTTGCCTTTTGAGTGTAAGTTTTTGGTGCTGGGCTCCCGTGTTGTATAGTTTTGGTTAAAAGTCAATATATTACTTACCTTACCAAAAAAAAAAAAATTAATAATAATAATAGAGCAGGTGCTTTTATGTAAAATGGAGCTGCTTCACCTTAGTTTAACTATTGTCAAGAGGGTGTTAACAGGCGGATATGCTGTTTCTGCATTCTGCAGTTAGAGCATTTTGCAGAGATGTATATTAAGTCACTATTTTCTGACGCTTGCTTTTTAAAATGCAGGTTGAGGAGCGGCTTGTAGCAGTGGAGGAGTTGCTTGATGCTGATGAAGTTTTCTGCACTGGGACAGCTGTGGTTGTATCACCAGTAGGAAGTATCACTTACCGTGGTAGAAGGTAAATCCACTGTTGATCCTTAACATGACATGACTTGGTCCCACTCAGAGCCTATTCACTGAACAGTGCAATAACTAGGGTTGAAATGATCGCACCTTGATTGCATAGAAAAGAACTCTAAGCTGTTAAGTTTGCATTTTGGACACACGCACTTGTTTTGAATCAAAGTGACATCAAACATTGTGCTAAACGAGAGATGCTTTTTTTGTGAAACATTGACTTGTTGATAGGTGTGTTCTCATAACAAGAAGTACATGAATATAATTTTGCAATGTAACGTTTTGGCAGGGTGACTTATGTTGAGGGGGGTTTTGGAGTCGTTGCACAACAGCTTTATTCTGTACTCACCAGACTGCAGATGGGTCTCATTGATGACAAGATGAATTGGACTGTTGAGCTGAGATAGGCCAAGTGATGCAATTATAGCACTAGTTTGATCTTTTCTAGTCTTTTGGTATCTGTGACTTTCAGTCCTTTTTCAATAAAACTATGAAGCTCATTTTCTCTGGCGGGTGATTGATGTAGATAGGTTTTTGATTGAATGGGGAAAATTTTTCTGAGACGGTTGTGTCGCGAGAGACCATGTTTAGTCTTGGAGCTGTTGGTTTTCTCTTTATAGCTCTTCCTACAAGTGAACAGTCCCTCAGATGAGAGAGAGATGTTGGACTTTTCGTGCTTCAGATTAGGCATAGCATCAATGTTTAAGGTTGTTTGTTACTTTCCCGTCTTACTGAATTATTGTCGCTCGATTGCTTATATGATCTAGTATGTATTTGTAGAATTATTAACCGGAACTATTTCATGGGAATGGTGTCTGTTATCCCTAACTAATGACAACATGAAGAACCCGGCTATCTGAAACCCCCTTCCTTGTGAGCTCCTTCATATCTGGGCAAGTGTTGAGTCCAATGCTGTTTATTAATAAGCCGTGTTGAGTGCAATGGCCATAAGATACACAGAAGAGCCAGTCACAGTTCTTATGGGGCTGTCTCATAATGGCAAAAACATTAGTTATTCTAGTTGCGGATGGTTAAAACTCGATAAAGATGTGAGGATGTCTATTGTTGGAGATTTGCTTCAACTGGCTTGCAGGGCGGACCGGTTTGGTATTCATTTCTACTGTCCTTATAGTGAACTCCATGGTGCTATATTCGGTTCTGTTCTGCTCCGTGTGGTTCCTAGTTTTCTTATCTCAAGAATGCGTTATGTCTAATGGTCATAGTGATAGGGAGTCGTGTTGAACATGACCGTCTTAATCTTATTTACTGGTCGCAACTCTAATTATAACTTGAAAGTGTATACCCACCACTCGAACTGGGCGGACGACCCTGCGCTCGATCGGATGAATTATAAATTACCTATCTAAAGATTGATAGAACTTGCAATTAATGGATTTTGAGGTGGGGATGGGGCTTAATTTTTCCACCTCGGCGTGCTGGGCAAGGGGCATGAATGGATATGGTGCCCGGCCCCGTGATGAAGAAATGAGGCGGGGTGGGGTGCGAGAGTTGCATTCCTCATCCCCGCCGCATTATCATTAGAAATGGCCCATCCCTGGTCCAAGTCCCGCATGAGACATTATGTACTCCATTTCTAGCTCTAGCGGACCTTGGACCGATCTTAGACCAGCCCAAACCTACTGGTCTTGATTCACTTCCTAGGGGGACTGAGTCGGTCTTTGGTATTGGGATTCCTAGACGAACACTTTGCAGGTTAGTTCTTGATCTTGAGAATTTATGGTCGGTTTAATCTGGATCAATCCTGACTATATATTATATGTAATATATCTAAAATATATTGTGTATATTATATATATAATATATTATTTATAATTCTTTTTAATATATTCTAAAGAGAAAACTCTAAGTCAAATGGCATCAACAGTATTAAACAGCTTCTTACGGTGTCTAAAATAGCATAAACAACATTAAACAGCTCCTCACGATGTCCTTCCCGTCCTCTACTATCTTCTTTGTTCTCTTAGTCTTCAATTTGCCAAAATTAAAGGAAAATACTTCCCCGTTCGTCGCTTGACACTCATCCTGCTCAACTTCCTTGCTCGCCGCTCAACGTCCATCTTGTCATATACCTCTATGAGCGGTCTTAATCCCTTTTATGGTTCCTTGCATTTATTATGTGTGAAATTTCTATTAGTGCCTTATTTTAAATTTTTGAATACAATGTCGTATTATTGATGGATATGTAATTTGCAATCATAGGTTTGCTTTTGCAGAGAGTACAAAAAATGGAATAAAAAAATTATCGGTTAGTCCCGGGTAATCCCAGAAACCGAACTGAATCCATTGGGTCGGTCTGGTTCTTGGTCCTAGGCTCAATATGGTCGGTTATTGGTCCCAAAAATTGAAGATTAATACTATGTTGATTAGTCCTAGGGTTAAGAGGTGGACCAACCTAATCTGAACCATGCTCACTACGCATGTGAATACTTGACTCGCTCTGCTCCACTATATTTTGATGTTACAAAAATTTAAATCAAATTCTCCAGCAAACGATGTTGAATTTATGTAATAATCTCTGGAAAAAGGAAATGCAAGTTGAGCGAATCATTTATGGTAAGAATAATATGAATTTGGAATTCTAAGGTCTGGTAGCATAAAGTTCAACTTGGAAAATTCCCACGATTAATAGATGAGAAAAAGGTAACAGATTTTTAAAAAATATTCATGTTAATATGGGAACCGTCGCTATGTTGCCAAAGTGATACAACTTATATAAAGAAACTAGATTGACACGAAAAATGTCTAAATTTAAACATAGGATCACGGGTAAAATCCAAAGTCAATTGCTTTACAATTGGCCCCTCCAATTTTGCTTTTTCTCAGTTTGCGTTCTTAACAACCAGAACCATTTCTATGCTGCAAACACATGAGACAAAATGACAGTGAAACTACAGCCGAAGTTTTATTGTCTTATGGCAGAAAAGCAGATCAATTTCTGGGTAAATGCATCAAATCATTCAACAGACTGTATAAATTATGCTTTTGGATTGACTTAAGTCTAACGCACCAATTACTGATGTCCCGAACTTTGCGTGAACTTTCAAGTTGTGAAAGTACATGATGGAGAGACAGTAAGACACCATATGAACTTTAGGTGTTAAACTGCGTAAATTTTACGAGACAAAATGAACTTTATCCGAATTATAAATTTCCAAAAAAATTCATCAATGGAAAGCAAAGTAAAAGCTAATAATTGAAGTTATTGGATAATTTTTAATATTAATACCATTAAAAAAATCTTACACTGATTCTACATGATACATTTAACCCAAACCAATTTTCATTTCATAAAAAATTCTTAAACGGTATTATGTAACATGTTTACCCAAAATTAATTTTCATCTCACATGAAAAAACCAAAACTAGTATCCAAAGCCTAAATTATTTCATCCAACGTCTCATGAAATTGGTACATGCCAATACATATGCCAGATGACTATAAAATAGATCTAACGTGAAAAAATTATTAACACGTATGCATTTTAATATAGGATAAATTTAGGCGAGGGCATAAATTTGAGATTTTTTGCTAGACGCAAAATAATTTTGGGTAAATATATCATGATGTAACTATTTTAAGTTTTTTTATGAGACGGAACTAATAATAATTTTTTTTTGGAAGCCAAGACTTTTCATAATTGCTTTCCCGTTCCCACTTCCCACAAAGTCTTAGCTTTTAGAAACCTCCTTTATAAAAACTTTATGAACTTTCAACTTTCTCGTTCTCACTACTTTTTCGCAAAGGAGGATTAGCAATAGTTAATTTTGATTTTGCCACCTTTCTTTTCTTAATTAATTATGTTTAATTATGCAGCGGTCAATTTCGGGAGCATTTAAAAAGTAGGAAATAATATCGCACCCAAAGTAGAATTGTAGTCTCTGAAGAGTCAATCACTCTGGAAACCAGGCGACGTGTTCGACATGAGGGTGTGAGCGCTGAAAATCACCTGTAAAGGATCAGACCAGTTGTCCTCTTGTCTTTTTGACCTTTGGGCAACACATTCCGCAATCATTCATGTTCATCTTTTCGCAACTTCATCATTTGGTCATCATGACGAACCCTTTTCCCCATTAAGTGAATTGCCCTAATTACCCATTTTTCATACATTACAAATCAAATAGATTAACAAGTTACTATCTTTTTGACGAGTTGCGAACGAGCAAGTTCATACCAAATGATCCTAAAAAATATTCTTCTGAGAACGATCACTCCAATTACTAACGAAAATGAATGGATGAAAAATAGTTTTGTCATCAACAGAAAACAGAAATGTTCAAGCGTGAATTACTGTTATTTTTTATCAGCTAGTTTTATTGAAAGATACAAATAAATAACTTTAGGAAACATTTTTCAAACAATTCATTTTTGTCTTTATTCTTGTAGTTTGTATCACATGTGTGACCATAATTATGGATATATAAGATTGTTAGGAAATATGATTGATAAGCATCTTGGATCCATTTTCTGGACATGCTAAAATTGTTGAACATATATATTTCTACTGAAAGGAGCTTACTTATTAATAATTAGGTATGTAACAAGGAATGAGATTAAGAAGCTATATATGGACTGATATGAACACCTATATATATGTAAATCACCTTTCGACCCCTTTTCTTTGAATAAGTAAAGACTTTTTGAAACATCATTATGCGGAGGCGGAGGGAGGGGGGAGAGAGACAGAGATTTTTGAAGATTGCCTCTGGAAGATAGCTACCTAGAGATTGTACTTGAGCAAGACCTAAAAAAAGGTTGCATTGCAAAGGTCAAGCTACGCACTAGCTACAGCCAAATAAGACAAAGGAGATAAAGGAAGAGAGATGATCGGACGTGCTGGTGGCCCGCATATGAAAGACCATTTCCATCTTTTCCCCTAGAAGACTTTCACACTTCACTTTCCCATGGCAATATCCCTTTTTCCAAAAAAATATAAAAGGAGAGAGTAGTTGCCGATGGCAGCTACGAAGGTTTCCAGGTAAGTTATAGTATTTGTCGTGCCCCGAAACTCATCCGGTCATATTGGTTCCTAGTTTCTGCACTCGAAACCTACTCCTTCATATTCTTAGGACCACCTTCTAGATAACCCTGTAATACTAGGTACTTTAAAATCTTTTCTTCAATAAAAAAAAATTAAATCAGCTTATCAAGATTTTTAAGTTGATTTAATAAAAAATTATAAAAAGTAAATAGAAAATTAAATCAGCTTCCTCCATTTCACACATTTAGTCGTGAAAAAGTTATTAAAAAAAGAGAAAATTATAAATGTTTAAGAACTATTATACTCTTAAATCATATGCAAGGTATCATGTTCCTTTATAGAGGTGTCACATTTCTTTCTAGTGGGTATCCTGCACAGAGTACAAAGTGAGTATGAACACAGACACGGAACCCACTTTGCACTCACCGATGCCAAAATTTTAGATCCCGTGATCATAATTTGCGACCTTTAATACCCATCTTGAAATCTATCTGGTCGTACCGAATTTTTTTATTTTTTTGGTCGGTTGCTCATACCGATTTTGCAAGTACTCTTTTGCACATCCCCTAGCTAATAGTTTAAAGTATGAAACAGGAAAAAAAAGAAAAAAAACGACACTGAAAACATTTTTAGCGGTTAAGTGATACCTGAATCAATTTTTATGCATTGAATTAAGTCCATATTGCTTAGGTAAAGTTGGTTCACTAAAAGATTAGGAGATTTGCCAAAAAAAAAAATTACTTTTATATAGATTTATACTTTATTTGTTCAGTGAAAAATGAATAATTTTGAAATTTGTTTTCCCAAAAATGATCATTTGTATTGTTTAGAATAATTCGCTAATCAAAATTATTTTTATTATCAATAACAATAAATATCCGTGAATGATGAATGGACAAAAAATAAACAATAATTTTTAGGAAGATATTTTCTAAATAATTCATTTTTCGCGAAATAAACGAAGTGTAAGTTACGTGATAGCTCCAAATAGGAATTTAAGATGGAAACTTCACAATTGACCTTTGTTTTCAAATTCTTCGTCACAACTTTATTCTATAGTTTTGACCTTACTGGCTAGTTTTGTCGTTAATGTGAAGTCCATTCGGACAACTTCGCCTTGATTTCTGATAAAATTTCTCCGAAAGAAGAAGAGAAAAAGAACTCATTATAATCTGCCGTGGATCCGCCCTCCATAGTAAATGATGTTTTCCAGCTAGGGTTTTCTCATCATGTTTAAAAATTACTGCAAGGGGGACTTTGCGTAATTATGATGGCTATAGCTTGAGGGATAAGCTCAAGATGTCAGATTTATTTTTATTTTTATTTTATTTTATTAAAATGCCTAACTCAAAAACTACATTAACAACGGCGCGGGAAATTTGAATAACGGGGATGGACGCAAATGCAAAAAGAGTAAATCTAGTTCTGAAATCATGCTAGAATGACAAACCCGTAAACTTAAACTAATAAGTGAAAGAAGATTACATGTATATAAAAAGTATATGAATTAATCGAGCCACAAAAATTTCACAGCAATAAAATAATTTAAAGGACAGAAGGCCTTTCCTCAAGAACTCAAGTTGGCAGTGAGTGTTGACCAACTCGACTACTTTTTTGGGTTCCTCGGGTCGATTTTCATTTGATATTTTATGTTTTTCCCTATTGACGGTAATCACATTTTTATTAGTGAGATAGAAAACCTTAATTATGAACTATGTAAGACACAGGTTGGTTTCTCAATATACTAAATTTCTGGAGTGGATACTCCAACGGTCCTATTTTTAACTTGGAAGATGTAATACCAAAGTCTCCCGATTTGACAGGATAAAGCTTGTGCCTTGATTCATAAGTAAAATCCATTCTCATAACGGTCATTATTTGAGTACTCCTTTCGAGGCTTAGCGCATTTGGGTTTGGCGGAGTTGTATGAAAATTAAGTGCTGCGTAGAACAAAGTATTTAGTGGCTATAGCTGTGTAATTTCTGCTATAGCCAACGAAGTATTTATTGGCTATCTGGTGGAGGCACTAATACTTGCAACTTTTCAAACCCCAAAACCTTAAAGCAAGGTGAGATAACTTTCCAAGAAGCTATCGTAATCTAGTTCAATTATGGGGATGCTGTCCTGCCGTGACAATACTCTGGTGAAGAATCCCACTTGCTTAGGGGAATATCCTGGGCTTGAGGCCGTCATTAACAAAGGATTTAAATATGGAAATAGATTAAACCTTCATAAACGGTGGGTCCATAATTTCTACATTGGGATTATTTGAGCTTATTTTATTAGGTCATATATAAAAGAGTGACGAAACCTGGAGGATTATAAAAATTTTAAACCCAAGGATTCCACAAATCTTATTAGATTATGCTGACTCGAGCGACACGTACAAGGGGGTCACATAGGAAAAATGAACCGGGCAGATTTTGACTTTGGCACCATATCACATTGTCCGATCCAGAAGCTTAATGTAATAAATAGATTATAGAGGGCGGCCACAGGTAAGAACGAGTATTTATGAGAAAAGTTCTTGGTTGTTCTGGGTGCATGGCATCCGCCAGATCTAGATCTGTATGTGATTGCATTCGCATTCACACGTAGTATGCAAGACCCGTTGGGCAGATCGCATTTGACTAAATCAAGAAGTTTTAACCTAATTTATTCTTTAATTCGAGTTTATTGCTCCGGCCGGCTTTGACTTCCATCTCTTCCTCCACAAGTCTTCCTTTTTTCCTCATTTACCCTTTCAAAGTTCCTTTCAGATGCTTATTTTTTTATTTTTAATTTTTTATCTTTTATCCAACTATTCAAATTCTACATGCACACCTATACCATTGGCGAGGTATTTTTAAGTCTCCCTGTATTTAATTTTGACAATTTTAGTTGAAATATATTATATTTATTTTTCTTTGCTAGGAATTACGCAATTATCAAAACTTGTCAATTAAGGTGCATTTATTTTGCGTAAAATGAATAATTTAGAAAATATTTTCTTAAAATAATTGTTAGTATCACTTATAGAAATGAATAAATGAATAATATTTTCATCATCCAAAAAAATATTTAGATATAAATTATTGTCGACAATGAAAATATTTTTATTAACTAATTATTTTAAGCAATATAAAAAATCATTTTTAGGAAAATATTTTTCAAATAATTCATTTTTCACAGAATAAAAAAAAAAACGTTAATAACTCATTATTCTTAGTGCGCGAAGTGCAACATATGCGACTTTAATCCATTAATAATATTTAATTGACTTTAGAGGTACAAGCTATAGGGAAATCATTAATTAATCGGGAGGTCTAAATTAATTTTTTAATAATACAGGTCGTTTTTATTTCGCAAGTGATTTGCCATGTAGTAGACGGGGCTCCCAACGAGGCTGCCAAGAGAAAACGATGCAGCTGTAAAGAGAGCAGTAATCGCAAGGGACAGGCAATAAGGTCTAAATTGTTGACGCCATTGATGTGATAGTGGGCAACCGTTTGTCCACGGAATTCCAACTTCAATAAAATAATAATAATCATTGCGATTATAATAATAACAATTACAACAACAGCGATATATAATAAAAGGAAAAATCAAGGATGGAACTTGAAACAATTATGCATTGAATCATTATCATGTCCTTGATCTTGGTTTGGGACCCCATAGGATGTCCTTGTTTCCAGAATTGTCGTGTTAGATCATCTTCCTTCACCTCCCCCCAGAAAGCCATCAATTACGTCCGGCTCCTGTTGATTAATCGTTTTAATAATCGTCCCGCTACAGTGCGAGGATGTGATTTCAACCCTTCTCTTTTTAAGTATTGCGCATAGGGTAGAATCCAGGATCAACTTTTTGCATAGTAACTGGTGGACGAGACGAGTCGCATTGACCGTTGGACACGTCGGTGTTGACGAGGTCTGGTTCCGAGAATTCTCACCCTCGTGGATCCGAGAATTTCTCACCCTCGTGGAAGGATCAGCGCCGCGCGAAGACAGCTCTAGAAGCGGGATGAAGCAGAGAGGGCGTGAGAGGAGGAGCGACTCTAGTAGGCTTGAATGTTGGGCGGCGCATGAAGACAGCTGAGTCAAAGAGGAGTGAGTTGTGGAGCTTGTTCACCTAAAATTTAGACTCCAAAAATGCTGAATTTTAATGAGAGAGAAATGTTTGTATGACTGTTTTTCATCCACTATTTTCTATGGAAAAATAGGGAATTTTCTCTGCGGACTCTTCGTGTTCTTATTTCATTGGGCCTTCAGGGTGCTGTGATTTCCAAAATGATGGGACGGACTGATCTAATGCTTTTGGAACCCATGTTTCCCAACAGATTTCCAACTGTCGAGTTTTTTAAGCCAAAAAAGGGCCGGAGAGAAGATAATTTATTTTGGGTTATAACAATAAATAACAAATAATTTAAAATTATTAAGAATTTATAACTCACACCATGCTATTACTCTCCCGCTAGTCCAAAATTTATTATACTAGGAAAACCCTTCTAAAAATGTTGAAGCCTAGAAGTCCAAGAGCATCCAGATCTAGAAGTCTAAAATTCCCTAATGAATTAATTAACCCGTGCCCTTTAGACATGCAATAAGCCGTGATTAGACTGCATCCTCGTGACACACGACAAGCCATCCGCTGCAATTTCCCTAACATTGAATGCTACATGGAACCATCCAGCTTAGTAGCCATCCCTATCTTATAGACTTTATAATAGATCTACTAGATCACAACAGTTCAGGGCACTCCTAATAAAAGATTGCTCTCTGGTGGTCTCATCTAAAGGAATTGGGTCCAGTAGAAATTGCCAAAGTCAACCTAAGCTATTTGACGTGACACTATATTCATGTAGTTTTGATAAAAAAAAATAAAATTGTATTAGTAGTTCACATCTCTTTGCAAAACCATATTAGGGTCTCTCGTTTGGTGACCTAACAAAAATCGAAGACGGATTCATCGTCCCAAATGATAGAAAGCACTTTCTAGCCTCTAGATTTTTATTATTTCTTTCTTACCTTTCTTCTAGACTTTTAGCTTGATTTTAGCTTCTTCTTTTTCACCCATTGGACCAAGTGCTCAGATTTCACTCAATCTCCAGGTGGAATTGAGTTTTTCAAAGTATAAGGTGGGGTCGACTCCTATTACACATCGGGTTTGAAGTCTGTCAATCTTTCTAGAACCCAATGTCCCAATTAACAATCTTTATTGAATCCTTCCTAAGTCTATTCGCATTTCACAGCTCCTTCAATGTTACAAAAATATTTTTTACCCGAAGTTAATACGAGACTTGCTTTGGTTTGCCAATTTACTCACTAAGAAAATAGATCTTTAGCAACTAAAAGAGCTCCCCCAAAAAATTTAAATGTTATTACAAATTTTTCTTGATGACGTTCGATATATTGCCTTTTTGAGTAATGATCAAATCTTGTTGAATCACGATAGTCCTCCCATCACAAACGTGTCTATTTTGCCTAACGAGGGCACAATCATGAACTAAATTGCAAAAATGAATTCAACAATATAACCTTTCAACTAAAAATAAATCTCACCGGAAAAATTCTAAATAATGGCCAAAAATGCTATCATTTTCTCACATAATGGTCCAAAGTGGACATTATATCAAATAAGGACATAAAGTGGTCATGATTGCTTCAAATAAGGGCTTAAAGAGCCTATGCTCGTTTCAAGTAAAGGTTTGACCTTGCTGGTTGCCAGCCAGCTAAATATTTCAACTAGTTAATGGTATTTTCATCCAATTATAATTATAATTTTAAATCATTTTTTCTTCTTTTAGCAAGGGCTAGTGGCCGCTAGTAAGGGCTGGCTAGGTCAGGGCTTGCTAGCCCTTGCCTATGTTAATGAGGGCTCAGTGATCCTTGCCGGCCATTGGTGAGGGCTAACCTCTCTCGTGGCCTCCCCTAGGGAGAGGCAATCCTCACCCAGGTGAGGCCATCCCTCGCTAGCGGATGACAAGGTCATCAAGCCCTTGTAGGCCCTAGGCAAGGCGAACCCTCGCCAGATCTGGCGAGGGTGGCCTTACTTGTGGTTAGCGAGGGTTGGCGGCCTTGGCTTACCTTACTAGCGGTTAGTGAAGGTGGCCCTCGCTAGGCGAGCGAGGGCAACCCTTGCCTAGCCTTTTTCGACATTGCTAATGGCTAGCCAGCGGCGATAAAGAAAGAAAAACCAGAAAATGGAAAAAAAAAAAAAAAAAAAAAAAAAGCCAAAAAGGGAAATAAAAATAAAAAAAGAAGATAAATGACTAAAATGCCCTTGACTAATTGGAAAATCATATCTTTATCTAACATAGACATAGTCACTTCAAGAGTTTGTTTGAAACAAGATCCGTTTCAGGCTTTTATTTAAAAAAATGAAGATACTTTAGACCCTTATTTGGAATTTTCCTAAACTCACGAGCACTAAATATTATAACAAATATGTTACATTGCCAATCCTACTTAGGAATGGTATTTTACATCACTTATTTGGGATAATTATAAAAAAGGTCCCAAATATATTATAATGATATTAATTTACGATCAATGCTAACACTTTGCAATTAATAAAAAAAATTATGAATTATTTTTTTTTTCTATTTTTCCTTTCCTTTTTTTTTTTTCCTTTCATTTTTCATTTTTCTTATTTCCCATCACAAGTCTACGGCCACGGTGATGGCTGGTGGAGGTTACCAGCCATAGATGAGGGCCAAGATGCCTCTGTTAGATCTGGATGAGGGTTATAACCCCCATGCTAGATCTAGGCGTGGCAATTCGATGAGGGGCCACAAGCCCTCACCATGCTTAGCAAGGGCGTTGTGGCCTTTGTCCAAGCCCTCTCTTGTAGCCAATGGAGGAGGTTGTCGATCAGTGGAGGGACATAAGAAAAAAGTAAAAAAGAAGAAAAAAAGAAGAAAGAATAGAAAAAGGAAAACAAGGAAGAAAAATTAAGAAAAATGCTTAAAAACTTGCAAATCCATAATAGCATTAATTATGCCACCTAAGATAGCTGATGTCTACATCAGTAATTATTGGTTAAAATTGGCTGGAATGAATACATTGACTAAACATTAAAATGTTTAAGACTAAATTGGTAAAAAAAAATATTAAAAAATTAGATTGAATTGATATTCATATAATAGATTTGTGATTTTTTTGGTATTTTTTTTTTAATTTATAGTTACTAGTGATATAAAACATCTCTTATATGACTCCTCCAATCCCTTTATCCATTAGAAAAAAAAAAATTATGAGGTTATGTTCATTAATGACTCGGTGTTATAGTTATTTATTAACAAAATTAAGGCTCCGTTCATTTTGCGGAAGATGTAGCGATTATGGAAAATGTTTTCCGAAAAGCCATTCTAGGAAAATGTAATTATTTTCTAGTGTTAGGCTAAAACCTAAAAATGAAGTGGAATGCATTTTTTGCTATTCGATAAGAAAAATATTTTTCTTTATGCACTTTCTTTTCAATAATTATTTTATCATTTTATTTTTTAAATTTTTTTCAAAAAATTGATTTTTTAATCTTTTTTATTTTTTATTTTTCTCTTATTTCTTTTTATCTTCTTCTTCTTTGGCCGGTTCCCGGCCATAATGATGAACGACGACTAATTAAAGGCAAGCTTAGACTTACCAAAGATCGGTGAGCGTGAGGGTGAGCCTCGAGCTTGTTAGCCTCAGGCGTTGCCAGATTGGCCAGATTGGCGAGCTTAAGGCTTGCACTCATCGCTAGTTTGTTGTTCTAGTGAGCAGCGAGCATGAGGCTAGCATTGACAAACCTCGAGCTCGCCCAAGGCTGGTGAGTTAGAGGCTCGCTTATGGCCGGTTGCTAACTGTAGCGGTGGCTAATGACTGGCCAAAGAAGAAGGTGGAAAAATGGGGGGAAAAAGAGAAAAAAAGAAAAAGAGAAATAATTAAAAATTTTAATTTAAAAAAAAAAAGAAAAAAGAAGAAGAAGAAGAAGAAGAAGAGGGGCTAGTGGGGTATGAAATAAGCGAGAGTGAGTAAAGAAAATGTTTTCCCCAACTTGAAAAATGGAAAACATTTTCCTCCATTTGAGAAGACCTTTTTTCCTTGGAGGAAAATGTTTTTCACAATTAGTTCATTTTCCATAAAACAAATACAAAAAATTAGGAAAATGTTTTCTTGGAAGTTGTTATCTGTAAAATAAATGGAGATTAAGTAGAATCTCGAATTTATGTTTTCCCCCAAATTTGGGGTATATGTACATATACATGCATGATGCAAATTCATGTGTGCAATTAATTAAACAACTAGAAGACAAGTGTTAGATCCTTGAAGAGGAGGCATCGTTTGTATGACAACTTTTTAATTGAAGTACCGCACGAATATCATTGCATGCTCCATATATGACAAACCCGATCAACTCTTAAAGTTAGCACTACATTAAAATTTCGCAATAAAGGTCTAGAACTATATTGACGAAATTGAATCCCTATAATAGGTTGAATACTAAATTGGTAATTTTCCAGGCTATAACTCAATATAACCCCTAAAATTATAAGAGCATATAAATATGTGTGATTGAGATACAGCCACAGGCAATATGTTGTGATCTCAAGATAAGTAAATATGATAAGGAAGATCGCTATAAAGAAAAACGATCTTATGTAAATATAAAGTCGCATATGCTTCTCAAGATAAGTACACGCGACTGGTCCTAAATTGAGGATGGACATTTCCCTCTCACCATCTAAATTCACGTATGTAACAAGTGCAAACTAGAGAAGTTCAGAACTACCCTTAATGATGATGTGGAAAGCGCCTTTTATTACTTAATGACGGCATGATAATGTGGAAAGCTGCTTTCATTACTTAATGACGGCATGATAATGTGGAAAGCTGCTTTCATTACTTAATGACGGCATGCCGGTACAATTTGCGAAATTAAGGAAGGAAGTGCCGGGGAAGCTGCGTTTGATATCTCGAGGGAAGTCCGCTTGCGTTGGTACATGAAGAGCCGTTCCAACTATGTGCGTAAGCCAAGAACCATTCAACCAACTTATATTCTTTGCTTGGTAATACTCTTTTAACTCTCTTCTTGATTCATTATGTGCGCCATACGAAGAGCGTCATCCAGTACGCAAGACGATTTCTTTAGGAAGGGAACCTGGTCTATGTACCTTTTAGTCAGTTATTTGGGCTAGGGTTTCGATGGAAATATCCTGACATTGACCACCACGAATGACGTCGCCGGACTTAGGTGACACTACATCTGGCCAGCTAATGTTGGCAATGCCGAATCTTGGCTCGGGTGAGGGTCGGACCGGACGTTCGAGCCCGGATCCTTGACTTGCGACCGATTGAGAGAGATGGTGAGAGGCTCCCTGGCTCGGGGTGGCGGTCTTTGACGCTAGCCGACGATGACGATGACGATGGGGCAATGACAGCCCGGCGACGAAAGAGAGTAGATGCTGTGGCACTTTGTGGTGGAGCTCGCCAAAGACTGTTTTTTTTTGTAGATGCGGGTCTATCCTCATGTGTGTTTGAAGGCATAATCATAACACCAGGGAAAATGAGAAAAACTTATGCTTAACGAATAGTAGTTAATTCTTATCCTAACTTTATTCATACCGGTCAAGTGAGAGATTGGGATATTTTTTTTCCCGAAAGAAACTAGGATTCATTTATGCATTGAATTTGCACAATTTGCGTTGGAGCAAAATCCATATTTCGAAGAGCAATCAGATTACTAGCACAAAGAGCACAGGCGATGCATATATGTTAACTCGCCCGATCAAGCCTAATTCACGAAAGCAGACAACAAACAACAAATCTACTAAGAAACCACACCAAAAAAAAAAAAAAAAAAAAAAAGAGAAGGACATCGTAATGTCATCTTGACAGACCTAGTTTCCAAGCACATACTGTCACACGACTCACAAAACGATGCCCAAATTTCGCGTAAGTGTTTGATTGCTGAACTCTAATTTACTATGAAGAAACTACCCAAATATGTTGGACACACAATTTGTATGAACATCTGATGACCGATGCGAAGATGCCTTCTAGGCTTCTAGTTCAACATCATCAAGCACCATCGCCTTGAACTCTTTTTTTTTTAATTTTTTTCCTCCGTGGCTTCTCACACTCAAATTTGAGTTATTTAAACCCCATGTTGATGCAATCAATTGGACCACACAAGATTGTTAGCTTTATGAGCTGGAGGTCAGTTGTTCAAATCCCGCAACTCATACAAACTGTTCTTGAGTTAAGGCCACTTATACATGTTAAAGTTTAGATTTATCTGTTTCATAGTAACTCATATGTTGTTTCATAAGCTTTTAAGTAACCGGTTACTGCACTTGTGTCACCAAAATATATAAAAGAAAAGATAAGACAAATTCGACTTATTTCTATCGATCAACTGAAACGATAATTCGCTGACAATTCGTGTTCACGTGTTGTATTGGTGTTTTATAATCATGCCAACTAGTAACATGAACAAATTGCTATGTTATTTTGTTAATTATGTCATAAAATTTATGTACGTTAAATTCACGTCTATATATGTCACTTTAGGTTTGTCAAATAATATTTTCAAACAATATCCCGCTAACCATGCATGAATTGGTGAAATTTATTCACAAGTGAACCCTAAATTAGAGAGAGAGAGAGAGAGAGAGAGAGAGAGAGAGAGAGGGAAGGGATAGAGTCAATGTGGGATGGCGATAGTGCGTATAACCCGATCCTTGGGATAACAAGACAAGAGGAAAGACCCCCGGACCTGTTCGGGGCAATTTTCAAAATACCCCCCATTATTATATTCATAAAGCTTCCTCTTTTTTCTTTTCAAATCCCTACTTTTTTGAAATCTCGTTGCCCAACTCCATGTCTTTCCTTCTCCAGCCATTATTGTCTCTCCCCTCCCTTCTCTTTCGCGTGCATATATATTAACATTATCATCATCCCCCCGATTGACATCTACCCTTCAAGAAAAAAGAGAGAGGTCGAATCACACTTCAAGAAATCACCATAACAATTTCGAGACGCAGGAAAAACATGGGCAGAGCTCCTTGCTGTGACAAAGCCAATGTCAAGAAAGGCCCTTGGTCTCCCGAGGAAGATGCCAGACTCAAGGCTTATATCGAGCAGCATGGCACCGGCGGCAACTGGATTGCCTTGCCACAGAAGATCGGTATGTCCCACGCTTCGAGGCAGAGCGGGTTCTTCTCTTTTTTTCCTCTCCAACTTTGCTCTTGATGAACCGAGTCGAAAGTCGCCTAGCCGAGTTTAGAAAATGATTCTTATTCTTCAAGATGCTTGTATTGTTAATACAGGCCTCAAGAGGTGTGGTAAGAGCTGTCGGCTTCGTTGGCTCAATTATCTCCGGCCAAACATCAAGCACGGCGCCTTCTCTGAGGAAGAAGAGAACATAATTTGTAGTCTCTATATCACCATTGGAAGCAGGTGATTTAATTAGCTTCTTCCTCTAATTCTTTGTCAAATCTCCCGAGATGATCAGGCTCGTTGTCGCTCTAGCCATCAAATTTTGCCTATTCAAACCGAGTGCTTACTTTCTTTCTCGCTCGACGCTCATGTAGGTGGTCCATCATTGCTGCGCAATTACCAGGGAGGACCGATAACGACATTAAGAACTATTGGAACACGAGGCTCAAGAAGAAGCTCTTCGGCCGGCAGCCAAAGGAGCGCAGCACTGGACGGATCACGAATGGTTTGAAGGAAGAAGCTACGAAGAGAGATCAGAAGGAAAGTTCGATGGTGAATGGTGCCGGAAACGGGACCATCAATTACAACCAGTACTGGCCCCAGCTACCAGACTTCGCTACTCCATCGGCTCTCCATGAAATTCCCAACATCCCTCAACACGGATCACAAAGCGATCTGCATACTTGTGTTGAAGCACGATTCTGTGAAGACCACCTGAGATCGGTCTTTAGCACTTTGGGCAATTTCCAAAACCCTATTCACATTCCTCCTTCTCCTTCACTAAAGTTTGACATGCCCACAGAACCCTTGAGCAACGGACTTGGTTCTTTCCAGTCTGTGAACTCTATGTGCTGCGACACCTCTCAGTTATCAAATCCCCACTTCATCAGTACCACCCAAGAGGCTGTTCCGAATGCATGGAACGAGCTTCAATATTACGCAAATGACGTTGGCGAAGATGAAGCGGTCTATAGCAACCAACAGAGCTCAGATGTGCTGTTGGAAGCTTTCTGCGGCACCTGTAGCAGTCAAGCGAGCAGCACTCCAGAGAGCAGCTACAGTTGGAATGACATGAGCTCCTTAGTCGATCCATCGACGGTCTCCAAGTATGAGGCTTGCCGACCAGAGATTCAGCAAGATTGTTCCGAGCCTTTCAGGGAATTGATGTACTTTGGGCCGCAGTAACACATACATCAATCGGATGCGACCTGAGAAAATTCACCTAGCTAAAGAATTTTTTGTCACTGTTTAACAGCAAAACCTAGTTGCCTGTTGTTGATCATGATGCTGTCCATCTCTCACATAGCTTTTCTTGAACTGATATCAGTTTTTCACTTCCCCTTTCTTCTGTGTCGCCTTCTCGGAATAAGCTAATTGGTAACGGAATAATTGCTCATGGAATATGGGAAACTCTTTAAGAATCAATCTCACTCGAAATGATCAAATTCTCTCTCATATGTTACTCATTCCTTAGCCGAGCGATAAACTCAGGCGTTCGAGATACGAGACATGTGAGAGCGGGGGAGCTTCGATTTAATTTTTGTTGTCGACTGATTCAGTTATATAAGGATAAAAGTTAAACATATGCAGGTTTTGAAGCTGCAGAAAGACATGCTCAGATGCAAGCCATGGTGATCGTAAATAGTGTAGAACATCCGGTGATATTGTTATGTCTCTTCTTTGCCAAACTGGAGCTAAAAGAGAGAGGCAGATTAAAGTTGGAATGGTGCTTTGACGTTTTGGACCCAACTAGCTTGGCTCGATACCCTTTGGGGCTCTCTAAAATGGCCGGTATCTCACTGTCCGCAACCGCACCAGAGAAGTCCGAGCAAGTATGCCCCCCCTCCCCCCTCCTGATATTCGTTCTCACGTTCTGTTTGTTTCTCTCAAATTGAACATTTTCAGACCTGGGTCCGGATGTTGGTTTCTTGGTTCTCTGAGAACTCGTCCCCGATTGCCAGAGAGAACTGGGTCCGACCGTTAGGGATCGGGCTCTAAGTGACGGTGACGTAAGTCCGGACTAAATCAACACTTAAAAAATATTTTCATTTGGTTATATTGACTCATTTTCTTGAATGATTCAACTTCTGATAAAAAGGGGGAAAATATTTTTTGGTAGTCAAATTTTTACGAGAACAAAACTTACCGAGTAACCCTAATTAAAAAATTTCAATCAGAGACCCACCCGAGAATTCAATAAAAAAAGGTCACTTAAGGTTAAGGAATAATAGAGGAGCGCAAAACATATGTGGGATCGAGAGGGCTAAAATATTTCAATATAATGTTAAAAAGAAGGAAAAAATAAAGAGCCAATTGGATATGAGAAATGAAGAACACTTAGCTCGCGTCGCGTTGTTCTATGAATTGTCTGGCTGCTGAGTATTATTTATTTGGAGTGGGATTCTTTGTGGAGTACGTCAGATCAGCTTTTCTAGTTTCTGCTCCGCTTGTGGATGTCGTGTTCACTTTAGTCTTTGGGTCCCCTATTAAGCAGAAATTGCACATTCCTCCCATCTTGTTGACCTAAATTTGTTGCACTTTAGACCCCAAGTTTTTGTTACTATGAATATTTAAACTCCGTTTGTTTCACAAAAAATTAATGATTTGAAAAATATTTTCCTCAAAATTATCACTTATATCATAGATAGAAATAAAATAGATAGAAAATTATTAGTCCTCATCCAAAAAAATTTAGATATGAATTATTATCGATAATGAGAACTAATTATTTGATAGAAGTAATTATTTATAAACAAATATTTTTTATATCATTCATTTTCACGAAATAAACAAAGCCTTGTATCCTTAACTTCCCTTCTTTTTTAATTTTGAGATGACATGAAAACAAGCATCATATTTTAGTCATTTTTTTGATATTCTTTTCCAAAAAGAACTTGAGAATACATATCGATTTAGTAAATTATGTCAAAAGTTTTGAAGGATTTATGTGAATATGTGCAATTAAGTAATGAATTCGAGGGGTGGCATCCTATTTGCATCATATAAGTACGATTTGGACCAAAACCATAGGGCTTCAATCAAGCAAAAACGGATTTAAAATAAAACCCTGAATCCCACCATTAAATCTCAAATCTAATCCTCTAGATTCAATCAAAGTTTTGGTCAACCAACATTATATGCCTATTGGACCTGACTAGGTAGTTTTGGTTAATCAACATTAGATGCCTACTGGACCTGACCAGGTCCTTAAAAGACTCAAGAGAAAGAATTAGGCAGGAGGTCCACCCTCGGGTAAAAGAACTTGCAACATTACCCCCATATTCCCTCTCGATTGGAAAGACAAATACTAATTTGACAATTAGGGAGCCTTTCGATGATGAAGGTAAATACCAAGTCAAAATTTTGACCTTAGCTACTGTTGGGTAGATAGGTATAATAGTTTCCCACATTTGGGATATGAAGGGGTGGGTGTAAACCTCTCTGTTGGATTGGCTGGCTAAATGCCAAGTCTAAATAACCGACAATCAAATTTAATCCTCTAGATTCAATCAACGTTTTGGTCGATCAACATTAGATGCCTACAATCATGGAAAGAATGCTATTGACTTTTCGATTTCACATTTCATCATTTTTTTGTTGATCGGATGAGGATTAGAATTTAGCTAGTCTTTTGAAAACTACCTTTTACTGCTTGAAGTTTGCCGCATGGGTCCTATTATTACAATGAATTTCAGTTTAAATGAATAATTGACTTTTTAATGGGTCGAATTGAGGTCTAGGATCAAGTTCTACGCTATTAGTTTAGATTGGATGTGCGCTAGACTAGGAATAAAATTTAAGTTTTAATTTCAGTTGATAGCCAATTTACACTCCGGGATAGACATAACTCACGTGTTTTATTATTGGGTTAAAACAATGCTTAATGAAGCCCTCGGGTTGGTGTAGTTGATTGGGATATTGCGAGATTTCCAACTCAAGATCCGGACATAACCTATTTAAATTATGTCAACTACGTACAAATTACCTAGGGAAAGAGCCACTTCACAAGCCAGATGTTCGGAGTTAATCAAGTCATGTGGCTTGCAAGTTGCTTTATAAAAATTAAGGCCGCCGATCTCCATGACCATGTCCCAGTCATAAAAGAATAATGCTTAACTTTGTGTGAAATCCAAATAGTCCGAAATTGTGTCTACCAGATGCTACCACAACGAAATTAGAACTTGAATCTCCGTGTTTTTAAAACATTTCAGATTCAATTATATTTTTTTAAACGTATAGAACTCGATTGTGCTACGTACAAAATGGTTTAGGAATTTTGGTGCAATTTTCCCTTATGGAATCATGTAAAGTAACCTTCCCAGAAATTGAGTTCTTTGCTTTGTTCTTTCTCTTGCGTTCATGGAGAAATTCTGGTGTATCCGAACGTGGCACCTGACGACCATTACTTTGCTGCACTTGCTTGTAATTTCTCCTAAGAGGAATGCGAATCCACCTTCCCTCTGAGGCTAAAAAGGAGAAAGAGGACAAAAGGAAAAGATACAAAGACGAGCACCAGCAACCGATGACTATTTACTTATTTTATTTTGCTATTAATCCAAAGTACGAAGTTCATGTTGAGAAACTTTGAGATTTCTATGAGTGGATTGGGGAACTATTATTCAAACTGATCATTTTAAAGCGAGTGTGAAACTTTTGTCATAATGCTTAGAAGAATAGCTAAGTTGGTTGCCCAACCCATCTTTGATTATAAAAAAAAACTAAAAGTATTTTATGGGTCGAATGATAAATAAATAAATTATGGAGAGCCTTATTTTCTTTATTTTTTATTTCATTAGTACCAGTCATCGGTATACAATGACAAAAATGCACTCACTAAGCTACTTTTTCTGCGTCCATATTTTGCTAAAGCCGTCAGATAGAAAATAACTTTTTATATACCAGTGTCTATCGCATTCATAAATGCCCCCAAACCAACATTCATTTGGTCGTTCAGATTTAATATTCTCTCTTAATTGAGGAAAAAAAAGAGGAAAAACACAGAAAACATGTCGTCGCTCACTATTCATGTGTTCTCTAAATTCAACACCAATATTTTTCGAGAATGACATTATGAAGAAATAAGCACATTGATCTTCTCCCCCTTGGCTGATACCCATGAACATCTAGAAGCGCATGAGTCCAGTCAAAATGACTCTTAAGCTAAATGTTATCTCATTTGCCATTTCATAATGTACGTTGAAATAGTTTGCTATCATTAAAAAAAAAAGTGATTGTTAGATATGAAAAGAAGTGATTTTTGACATGAATAGAAGTGATGGTTAATTATATAAAATGGGAAAAAGGTACTTACTCTCAAGAGATGTATTAATTGATTGTCTATAACTAAGACCAAATCGTATATTGTTCAACACAACTTTTCAAAAAACAATTTTCTCCTCTTCATAATATTCTTTCTTTTCACACACAAGTTTGGCAATTCATTCAAGGTAAAATTCGAAAAGTGAAATCAAGTAATTCTTGAACTTGTTTCTCCTTGACTTTAGTGTATGTTGTAGAGGTATATTTGTTTTAAACTCTACAATAAAAAGGTACCTTATAAACAATTATCTTCATCATGCATCAAAATATAAAAAATATAAACTGCTGTCTTATTTTCATCAACACCAAAAATTCCCAAGAATTTTAAGGTATATTTTCATGAAAATAGAGTCAATGGTCTTGACAGATAAGTATTAATGAAACTTTTGTTTCAATTTTTATGCTTAAGTCATCTTCCTTATGACATCACAGATTATCTCATGTTGGCTAGCATAAATTGAGATTGTGAATAAAAATGGTATGATATTATATGATAATCTGAATAAAAGACTGAAGAATATACTTACAAGCAAATATGACTAAGAAATTGTTCTCAAATGTAGAAAGATCTACTAAGGTATGAAATATGACTAAGAAATTGTTCTCAAATGGTATGATATTATATGATAATCTCATGTTGGTATGGAATATGACTAAGAAATTGTTCTCAAATGTAGAAAGATCTACTAAGGTACTTAAATTGATGCATTTTGATATTTACGAATTAAATGGTATTGTGCATCAAGCAAATGCACTGTATTAAAATGGTATTGTGCATCAAGCAAATGTAGAAAGATCTACTAAGGTACTTAAACCGGTGCATTTTGATATTTACGAATTAAATGGTATTGTGCATCAAGCAAATGCACTGTATATACTACAACAAAATGGATTGATAAAAAGAAAGAATAAAATTTAGGTAGATGTGGTTAATTCCATGATCTTACAAAAAACAATTGCCAATCAATTTGTAAAGAAAAGACTTCTTACTACATGTCATGTTCATAACAACTTTGTTCAAAGAAGTTTAAAATATCTCCATTAAATTATGGAAAGGAAGGGTACGGCATATCCAATACTTTAAAGTGTGCGGATGCCTTGCTTATCATAGAATTCCTTATCCTAAGTGTACTAAATTAGTAAAAAATATTTTGTTGGATGTTTTGAAAATTCTAAAGCTTATCAATTATTAGATGTTGAATCTAATAATGTTGTGGAATCAAAATTTATTAAATATCTTGAACTCGAATTTCTTAATGATTCAAGTGATATCTTGACATATTCGCAAACAACAATTAACACAAGCAATCCTTCATTAAGTAAAAGAAAACTGTTTGATTCTTCAAGTGAGCCAAGAAGTCAAAAAGTGTAGAAAACGGAAAATTTTGGTTCTAATTTTGTAACTTTTGTGGATGAAGATCCAAGATGATAATCCCTAGTGAAGGAGAAGACTGGTGACAATGCCTAGATGATCATCAATTTTGACCCCTGTACACATCTTTGAGCCTAACAATCTTTTGTTTCTTAACCCATGAACCTAGCCTACATTATGTTCCTTGCAAAGTCTCTTATGATTATGGCACTTGAATTAACGTAGAGGTTTACATGTCTTAAGCATCGCTCAAAGAAGTGCGGACAAGATTATTTCTTTCTCATTTTGTAGGGTTCTTGACTTGTAGACCCGGAGATAATTGCGGAGTTGTTCTTTCAATAGCCTTGACCCAAAGAGTCCATTTGTCAACTTTGTGGGGATTGGGGACCGATTCCGTGGACCCACTTAGAAATCAGACCGAAACGGCGGTTCGGTTCCTTGGTGGATCCATGGAATCAACAAGTGGGTTTTGGTTCCAATTTTTCGGAATCGGTCTTTTGTGGGCAATTCCCGGTTCCAAGGTAGGAACCGCCCACCCAAACCACACTCATGCCTACTTTCCATATGCCGTGATAATTTCAAGTGACCACGTACCACTAGGGTCGCATACTAGATGTAGGGGTTTTTATTTTATTTTATCTACGACCCTTTTTTTATATCGGAATCTTTGTTGGATATTTCTCAAACAATTGGCAAGCTATATACATACACACACACGAATGATAAGCTCTCGAGGATTTTTTTAATCTCATCACGTCTTTCTCTATATATATATTTTTAGTTATGGCAACCAGTCAGGACATTTTTTATTATCAATACACGATCAATTTATGTTTTAATTTGACACTCGTTTATTACTTAAGACTTTAACAATAAAAATGTTTATTACTCAAACCAAATATTTCTTTATGAATGCGATAAATATTGGGGAACTATCAACATAGGCATGCCACATTTGGGATACCTATTTAGCTTTCAACTCGTATGTCACTCATCTACTAAAATAATCTGTAAGACCGAAGCTTATTCATTTACGGTGAACTAACTTGTCTTTAATTAAAAAAAATGTCTCTAGAATTAATTTAATTTCATGTGAGACTAGACAATGGGTGTAATTTGTTATCAGTAAGATGGATACACTAATAAATTTTATATCTGTGGCTGTGGTTTGTTAGTCCATTGTTTTCTGATAATAAGTAATAAGATCACCAAAGAATTGGCGTCATACTTATTAATAAGGGTGCGAAACTGCTAGTCCTCTCAACTTTTTCTTTTGATATATATGAACTTACCACGCTAAGTAATGAGTTGTATGTCATATTGAAAGAATAACATAAACACTGTGGAGAGTCTATCACGGACACTGATGAATATGAGTGAATCGCACCATACGGTCCTATGTTCGAGGACTAATTTATAAGTCATTCAAGCAATAACTTATAAACTTTTTTTTTCTCTACTGTTGCTATCTCTAATTCTATGGATAAATATTTATTTTTGCCAATGTCAAATGACTTCAAGTATGAGCATATCTCTTCATCAGATTCTGTGGGAAGCATTCCTCAACGCCTGCATTTCTATATGAGACTTTATGGCAAATTGACCCCAAAAAGAAGAAAGATGTTGAACGGATTGTGTAGCTCAGTCTTCTCTCAGAGAGAGAGAGAGAGAGAGAGAGAGAGTAGATAAAAAAGGAGTTGGAAAAGTGGAAACAGGTTGGACCGGGTCTGTATGAGGCCCTTGAGATTTCAACAGTTCGTACTGTCAAGCACTACCTTGGATTCACAATGGTGAAATGTGGAAACACCAGTGTTGAACAAGGTTGACCGGATCTGTATGAGGCACTTGAGATTTCAACGGTTTGTGCTGTCAATCACTACCTTGGTTTCACAATGGTTGACCTGACGTTGTCGAAAGATAAAAAGGCAGAGAGAGATGGACGTCTCAGTCCGAATTCAGATCCAGGCACTACTCTACTTAAAGCAACTGGCATTACTCTCACTTAATAATGATAAACAATTAATTCATTTTTCATCTCTTAAAGGTAAAGCTAAGATGTTTTAACTTTTTGCTACTTTTTATTATTTTATTATTTTAAGTTCTCATTTTTCTTCACTCACTTTCGGCCGGAAATATTTTAGGCATGTTCATAACTTTGATCAATACGTGATTCCACTTCTTCATTGTCGTTTGTCCTATATATGCAACTAAAAATTTATCAGATTTCTTTTACTCAGAGTAGAGCATAAGTCTAAAAGAATTGTAAAAAGGCCCATTCATAAACAAGAAAATAACATCATGATTTGGATTATTACTAGTTTAATAATAAGAATTAAGGCGTAGGACTGGCATGTATAGTTAGGGTACTAGAAGATATCTAAGTTTGGAATTATAGTTCACTTGTTTAAATCTCACTAAATGCTTGCAGGCTTCTCTTGGTCGGTATCATCCACATAAGTGAAATGTATGAACTTAACCACTTCATAGGCTTTATAGGGTGTTTCACAAGATTGGCTCTGTTTAAAGAAAAAAGATTAAACGGAAACAAAACGCTGAATGCTTAAGGTTTTAACACTTTTAAGTCTTGACTGAGGAGGATTCACATTGCAACTACAAGCCTTTCTAAAGCAAGCACTCGATCCCATTGTCGAGCGTAAGGCTTCGTGATGTCCTGTGATTTAGCATTTAGCAGTTTGTTATTCATCTTGCCACAAGCACTCAATCCACCTCACTTATTGCATTATCGTGGGGCTAACGTTAAGTTCTCGAATTAATGCTGACTATTTTTTCAAGGAGACGGTTGGGAAATAAAAAAGATATGAATGCTACTAAGGTGAATGCGTAGAAATCAGTTGTTTTTCATAGAAAATTCAAAGCAAGTTATGGAAAAGAAATTTAAATGACTGGAGAGCTTTTGGAAATGACCAATCGTCCTCAGCTTGCGTTCGACGAGATAGATGATCATTCGTGGTTAGGAAAGGGCGAAAGGAAAAGGATTTTTACTGTACCAGTTGGCATTAAAAACTAGGTATATGTACATATTGAGTTTATCATGAGATGATGTAGATCTGGAAATTACGTGGAATTGATTTTGGGGTGTTGGGACCATTGGTCTTTGAACCTAGTTTTCCACTGCCTCTTATTACTATTCTTTTTTAAAGCCTGAACTTTTGGAATTCTGTTTAATATAAATCGTTACATTAAAATCGCTGAAGGTGTTAGCTGATATGGTGTTAACTGACATGGACGCTTCACATCATAACTTGCCATTTATTATCTGTATTGACTTTTAATTTGCTTGAATGATTATTTCATGTCAAGAAATATGTAATCAATAATTATAATATTTACACGCAACTTTCCCCCCACCCCATAAAAAACAAAATTCTAGAAAAAGTAGCACCTTCCACCTGCCATCCGTACTCACTGACCATTGCCATCACACTCAGCCGCCTCCATCAAACTTGACAAGCCAACAACTATCGCCACCCCCAGTGTGACCACCACCGTAAACACAACAAGACTCGGTCATAAGCAACTACCATCGTCCTCTTGACGTGTGCAAAACAACCGGGAGTTGGCTGTATCGCTCGAAACCAGAGTCCAAAACCGACAGTTCCAATAGAGACCAATCTGGCTTCCAGTTCCAATTTATTTGTGGCATCCAGAATTTTGTGACGACCCTTAGATATACAATGGTCACCATTTCTTTTTTCTTTTCATCGTTGGACCAATGTGCTAGGTAATGTAATGGTTCAATCGTCGAGTAGATTATAGTCTTGCTGGAAAATTTGCATAAGTTCAAGTCAGACCAACCCTATCCGTACCTTGCCGACCCATGTACATTTGTTCCGATGACACAACACAACTATGCCGCCAAAGTATACATGAAATAAGAAAGGGATTTGGACTTTAATGCGCTGATATTTTGTGGGCCGAAGGAGGGAAATTTGGCTTTGTATTCACATCTTCCCCACCTATCATTATGCAGCATTGTCGAGTTCTCTCTCTCCATGCAAGTAATCAAATTGATGCTTATGCATGTATATAAGTTTAAGGATTAAATTTCTGAAGAAAGTGGGCCAAATATTAGGGCCATACAACCACGGATTCGCTGGCCCAAATGACCCAAGAAACCCCCCTTAATTGTCAACTAATGGAGTCAATAATCTTGAAGATTGTTGACCGAAGGAAGCCCAGAAGCAGCCACGTGAACTTACCGATCGATGGCCTGCGCATGGAGGAGAAACCAAGCTGAAGACACGTACACCCCCAGCTGTCTTCGGTTCTTGTTGCCACCGAAGGACTTACATGCAGTTGACTAATTAGTCAACAAATGAAGAAACAAAACTCTCGGACATGAGAAGGAGAGAGAATGAACCGAAACCAGCAAGTGAGAGAGTGAGACACCGAGCGAAACTTGAGAGAGAGAGAGAGGTTGGGCGAGAGAATTCGTGAGTGAGCAACGAGCGAGTGAACGGCGAAGAGGAGGAAGGGACCGCCTTCAGCCGTGCTCAAGCTGCCGCCATCGACGCCGCTGGTCTTCGCCGCCGTTGAGCCGCATTCGAAGACCCACGAGCTTCCTGTTCAGTTTGTTGATTGAGCTTAGAAGTGAGGCAAGTAAAAGTTCATTAATCTATGTTACGCATGCTGTGATTATCTGGTGAAGTGTTGGTAGACTTGAGAAAACGCTGAAATGGGAACTGCATGTTGGGTTTTTGGATGATTGAGATGAAGATTGAATGCCGAACTGTGGAGGATTGAATGTGATGTTGCTGTTTTGTGTTGGATTGAACTAGATGAGTACTAGATTGAAGCTACCAGTCATTGCATGTTGTATTAGGGTCTTGCATGTTTCGAAAATTGAGTGTGAGATGGCTGTGTTGATCGAGCAAGGTGAGGAAATGGTTGCCGAGTGGAAAGATGTGGTATATGTTGCGGTGAGTGAGCTTAGGAATGAATATATGCTTTGAGCCGAGCTGTGGAAGATTTCTCTATTAATAAGAACTTGCTGAAAGTGTTCTTAGATGCTGTGGAAGAGACTTGAAGTGTTGTAAAGGAGATTGGTAGAGAAACAAATGGTTGGACTAAGCTAGAAATGAATAAAACCGTATATGAAGATTCTGTTTTAGAGGAATATAGATAGAAAACCTTTTATTTTGTGTCGCCTTGATTTATAATGATGAAGATAAGAAAAAGAATAAGTTTACATGAGAGAACATTCATTAGATCAAGTTCAACATCTAGTTATAGTAAGGTTAATGGGAAAATGTGTTGGTAAGAGTATTTACCTTGAACCAGTAAGCTATACTGTAGAAGACAGCATAACCTGTGATGATTCCGTAAATTTTCTGTAATTTTATAGATAGAATTGGACTTCAAACCCTTAATGAAAGTTATAGGGAACATCCTTAGGAATAACATATCAAAATTTGAGAATAAGCGGACAAGATTTAGGTGGTGAAACGAATTTTCTTCCGTAAGTACTAAATCTGAAAGTTACTGCAGAATTTTGAAGGAAACAGAAAACTATTACTCTTTATACACAACGAATCTGACTTAGTGTCCTTCATAAAAAAATTTCCTTTAGGTATTTTTTATAAAATATCAAAATTTCATAATTTTATGAGTTCATTTAGGGGTTATTCCGAAATTGTTACTAAAACTGTGCATTGTGATGTTTGAGCTGTTTTATTCCGAATTTACTCAATTTGTCCCAACGGTGAATAAATCTTGAGTTGTTATTTGAGATGATGATATTGGCATTCAGCATATTATGTAATATTGAGATTTGATGAAGACTCATGGGACATCTTGTCATTGCATCGAAAAGTGCTTTTGATATTAAGATGTTAATTGTTATCGTTGGACCCACGGGTCAACGATGCCCTGGGAGTCGGGATGCCCAGAGGTTCGAATGAGTCGATGCCCTTTGGATGCCTGGTTGTCTTATGAATACATGCCCAGAGGTTTTCCCCGGGAGCTTCGAGATGCCCGGTTATATGCTTGTCGGTACGTAAATCCGGAGGGTAGGAGTAACCATGTCTATGGCCCCCGGTGATTCCTCGTGATGTCCGGTGGGGTACGAGATGCCCAGAGGTTAGAATGAGTCGATGCCCCTTGGATGCCCAGTTGTATTTTGAATACATGCCCGGAGGCTTTCGCAACGCCAGGTTGGGTGTGAAATCCCAGAAGGATGCAAACATTGGTCCTCTGGGGGGATAAAACCCTTTTGAATGTTAAAACTGATGATTATATTAAGTGTGAGTGTGGTATGGTTATGGGACTAAATTGTATGGCATGGAATGAAATGTGTCATAATAGTTTGGCCCTATGATCGGGACTTGTGTGACTGAGCATGATGCATCTTATTTGTTGGAACTACATTGGTCATTGCACTAAAAGTTTTATGGTTTCGATGCATACTCATTCCTTGATGAACTGTTTTTGTCTATCTTGCATGAATCTAGATATTGATGGTACTATACGATATAGCTTAATGAATCTTTTACTGCTGAGTGGTTGTACTCACCTCGTTTGGGGACTAACATTTCAGACTAGACAAGATACCTCTGCTGCCACTGCCACCAGCAGCTGGACCGAGTGATTGAATATGACCACGAGGAGGAGGACAGCAGAGAAAGGAACTTTTGGACGCCGACACTGATTGATGGACTTTAAGTATACGACTGTTGGAAAATATGTTGGTCATCTTTTGAAATATAGCTGAGTATAAAAGACTACGGCATTTTGGTGTACCGATGAATGATGTCCATCTGGTTTAAGTAAATAAAAGTGTTCGGCCTTATCTTATAAAAATGTTTAGTTGGTGTGCATCTTTTTCTGAATATAGGGAAGGGAGTTAGTGGATATGATTCCGCCATATTTCTGCGCAGGGACCGATCTAAATGATACAAACCCCCAGGATTTATGGATTTATCAATTTTTATGGTATTGGAGTAATAGACTTTAAGGTAAAGAAAAAGGTAAGCACACTGTGGTGACCCCAATGGATCGAGGGCCGTTCGAGGGGTGCCACATTATTAAAATTAATAAGTAACAATCCGATTCCTGATTTTAGATGTGAAATCATTCACTTACTCATTTGTCCGAACCGAATTGTATATATATATATAATTTTTGAAAGTTTTTCTTTCACTTTACTCATGGCAAAGTGCAAACAGACAATGAAGTCCTTTCCCTTTGTTGGCGATGCTAAACAGAAGAACCAAAAGAAAGATTGAAACCCTAATCTCCTCATCTCACTCTCCCTCTCATGCCTCGCCTCCGGCCTTCCATCCCTCAAAGTCAACCTCACTTCTCTCAATCAAACCATTGCATCACTCGGTCCTGAGATCTGAACTGAGCTTCAACTCTTTGAAATTTTGTTTCTATGTTGATCTTTAGTCTCTTAGGGTGTGTTTGGCAAAATGTGTTTCTATTTTCCGAAACACAAATTTTCGTTCTTTTGTTCCGAGAAACAAAGATAACAGAAACGCGTTTGTTTACACTTTTGTTCTTGGGAATAGAAATAAAAAGTATAAAAAAAACTTGTTTCTTGTTCTTGGGAACACTTCCGAGAAACATTTTTTTTTCTTCTTTCTTTCTTTTGGCAGGCAACCTCGCCGGAATGTCTCCGGTCCCTGGCGAGGCTCAGCCTTGCCGGGCCACTGCCAAGTCGGCCTTGCCTAGCGGTGGCCTGGTGAGGCCAAGCTCTCCTAGCCAAGGCGAGGCTAACCTCGCACCGCCTGGGCGAGGTTGAGCCTCGCCGGTGGCGAGGTCACCGATGAGGCTCGACCTCGCCCAAGCGATGCAAGGTCGGCCTTGTCAGACCACTGCTGGGTGTCGTCGCCTAGCGATGGCTCGATGAGATCGAGCCTCGCCAGTGGCTAGGCGAGCTCGGCCTTGCCAGATCTAGGGGAGCTCGAGCTCACCCAGACAAGGTGAGGCCGAGCCTCACCCAACCACGGCAAGGTCGTTGGCCCTCGTTGGTAGTTGCTAGTTCTCGTCGGCCGGTTGCCGGCCATGGCTGAGGCCGGTGATCGGCCAAAAGGAAGAATGAAGAAAAGGAAAAGAAAAAAGAAAAAAATCAAAAAAATTAAAAAAAAATCATACAAATTTATCAAACGCGTTTCTATTCTTGGAGTAGAATTTTTTTTTTTCAATTATCAAGCACGTTCTTATACTTAGAAATTGTTCTCTGAAACAGAAACAAAAAAGAAAAAACTATTTATGTTCAAAAGTTATTTTCCGGAACGGAAACGTTACCAAACGCGCCCTTAGTTGCTCATATTTTTCAGGTTGTTTCACATTGGATTTGCTTTGATTCATTTCAAATTCGAATATGTTGCTTTGCTCTGTTTTTTTTTTTTATGTTTGTTTGGAAGTTGCGTTATTATTTGCGTTGTTGTTCGGCTTTGCTGATTTCGAGTTCAATCTGTGTAAGGCGGCCATTTACTAACCTGAAATTCTAAGTGCTACGAGCAGCTAGTAGTGTGATTTTTTAACTTCATTTGCTCCACAAATCTAGAGCCCGTGATAACACAGCAAGCACTCGTACCTCTATAGCAATGAAACCTTGAGACCGGCAAATCATTTCTTTCACTTTGTACCCTAACAGCAAGTTTCTGCGGTAAATTTCCTTCTGGACAAGTCTTATTATGCTTAAATTAACTAGCCAGATTAGTTCTATGAACCCACCTAGAAACCAGACCGGACCAATAGTTCAGTTCGCAGGTAGGTCTATAGAACCAATGAGTGATTCCCAATTTTAACTTTTCGGAACTGATCATTAATGGGTAGTTCTTAATTATAGGGTGAGAACTGCCTACCTAACACATGCTCATCCCTAATTCCCCACCACCCATGCGACTACCATGAGCTACACCACCATGACCCCCTCTCTCTCACTCCCTCGCCCTCTGCCTCCCCCCATCAAACTCGACAAACCAGCAACCACCATCACCACCAATGCAACCAGCACCGCGAAGACCACAAGACTCGGTCACAAGCAACCAGCATCACCCGTACCTCTTCGGGACTCAACGCCAGGACGACTCTAGGATGACTCAGCAAACAAAACAATTTGTGAAATCACGTATCAGAGTGGCCTCATTAGTAAGTCCCGGGGAGGTGGTAAGAGACTTTGATTTAGCCTAAGTGGTAGGCAAGTGAAAACTAACTAAAACTAATTAAAATAACTCCCTCTATTTTCACTCTTTTATTGACTTTTGACACCCTAGTTATATTAAATTAACTACATTATGTTTTGCTGGTCTCACTCTCGATTAAAGATTATTTCTCTCCTTTTTTTCTGCTTTTTATTTTTTCTTTCATTTTTCTGCTTTTTCTTTTGTTTTAACTTCATTAAAAGACAAAACTACCTACATCTACATCTATTTTAAACAACTTTTTTAACCCTTAGCCACTTCTTCCACACACATCATATTTCAACGTTTCATTCATTTTTTGTCTTATTATAAACTCATTCCGCCAATTATTAACTTTATTTCTCTAGATAATCCCATGATGATGAATTTTTCAACTACGATTTTTGGAACAAATTTAGGAGAATTTACTAAAAAATTGATTACGATGGGTGATGAATGCGCACTATACACAATTTACTCATCTTTCATCGTATTGTTTTTTGTAATGTAGTCACTATGGAATACAAAGCGAAGAGAACCAAAATCGCTTAAATGTATCTACTGCTAATGAAATTGCAAATGGAGACAGTTGCCCACAAATTCATTTGGAACTTCATGCACTAAACATTGAAAATTTTTCCTTCATATATATTTGTTTTATGTGAATAGTGACTCTTTTAATGATGTAATTGAAATATTTTACTGTCTAATTTGGGTAAATTATTTTTTCGGGAGAGTAACCATTTTTTGGGTAGCCGGTGTGTTAAATGGGCTGTCTTATAATGTCATTACAATTGCCATAATTTCTTGTCAACAACTACTCATATCATGAAATCAAGGCAAAGATAGTATCCTATGTAATAATATTTTAGGGATCATTTTCTTTTGCATTTGCATGATAATATTGAATGTTTAGAAATTTTTATGTACTCAACTTTGGCATATTTTTAATTTTTTGTGAAAGTATCTATCACTATGCAATGATGGCACGATAAATAAATAAAAATTGGACTAGCAGATTCACTAAATAAATTGAAAGTTGAGCGATTAAAATAACAAACTAAAACATAATGGCACATACTGAAGTTATAATTGAATGAAGGATGTACTAAAACTAGTAGATGGTCTCTTTACTCTTAATTGTGCTTAGTTTATTTTATTAAGAAATAGTTTTCTAATACGAGAGAGAGAGAGAGAGAGAGAGAGAGAGAGAGAGAGAGAGAAACTTACAACTCATTAGCACAATGTTTTTTTTTTTTTTGGTCGATCTTACTTTACTTCTACTCCAACTCTCATTCTCAAACTTTTGTATTGCATTCTTACAAGATGTAAGAGTCAAAACCTACTCTTGATACTAAACCGTTTCCCATGCCAAACCCCCAAGAAGGTGGGGATTCAAACCCCGCACCTCTCCTCTATGTTAAAAGATGGCCACTAAAGTAAATTCTAGTAGTTATTAATACAATATTTAGTTAGTTATCTATCAAATAACCTATTTTTTTAGAAAAAAAAAAAAACACCAATTTTATTCTAAACGGAGAAAGAAAAGGAACAAACCAAAAATGAAGAAAAGAAGGGAAGAAATAATCTTAAATTAAGTGGGAGCCCCACATATAACCTTAATAAATCTTATCAAGGTAGTTTTGTCCCTTAAAAATATTGAGAAATGTTAATTTATGTTTACTTTGAATGTAATTAAAGCTTTGATTTGCTCAAGTTAATTTTAGGTAAGAGAAACTCTAACTGCTAAATTAGATCAATCTACCTTGTACCTTCAACTTGGTTGTTAATTTTGGCTTGAAAGTTAAGGTCTAGTGTGTGAAGGTTTTTGTTAATAGTGTGTTGAATCGTTGGGTTCTTGTTACTTGAATAGATGACTCTCTACATACCAAGATTGCGATTTACCGATTTCCATAAGAATCAATGACGTGTTAGGTGAAAAGGGAGAAACTAAGCTTGAGTGATATTTTTGTGATTCGACTAAGTTACCGATTTATTAAATAGGTGTTACCAATTAATCACATGGTCAATTCTTAGAGTTATTGATGTTTACATGGTTGATTTATTGGAGTTATCAATGTTTTGTTTTTTTGTCGTAAAAAGAACATATATTCATGATAAAGGATATGTACAACCAGCAGCTAAAGCATCCAAACAAAGTAGATCTAACAAAATAGAAGGAGGCGAAGTAGCCCAATCTTGAAGTAGGATACCATTTCTATGAGCCTTAGCGGTCCAATCCACTAAGGCGT
This sequence comes from Eucalyptus lansdowneana, assembly GCA_017140395.1. NCBI lineage: Eukaryota > Viridiplantae > Streptophyta > Magnoliopsida > Myrtales > Myrtaceae > Eucalyptus > Eucalyptus lansdowneana. The sequence continues at coordinate 35,592,557 of CM029492.1, forward strand.
TGGCCTTGCGTTTGCAATGTCTAACCCTAAGGTGAGAGAATCTAGAGAGGATATCGGCGACTTCCGTAGAGATTGCTCGGACCTCCCACGGCGTTAGGGTGGAAGCATGAAAGGAACCAACCAGCACCAGGCTGTTAGATTCGATTATCAACTGATCATGAGCTATGCCTTTCTCTAACAGGTTGTGTAGGGTTCTTGTGAAAGCCATAAACTCCAACTGTAGCGCCAATGAGGCAGCAAATCCTCTGGTAAAACCTTCGATCATTCTCCTATTATGATCCCTGCAATTACTCGCCATTGTCCCTTAATTGCTTTGAGACTGAAATGCTCCATCTATATTCACCTTAAAGGCACCTGGATCTAGAGGTCTCCATATGTCGCCGAGGTTGAGTTCCTGTCGCCTTATTCCTACTGAACTACGATTGGAAGACAGAGCCGTTCGAGCATTTGCAAGGGCTACATCCACTACTTGAAGAGCATCCAGATGCCGTTGATGAAAAATAAAGTTATTCCGCGCTTTCCATATCTGCCACAGGACAGAGGCTAGCATTTCTGGATTAGGTGAGGACTGATTCCGCTTGAATCTTTTTGCAATCCATGCATCAATTCGTTGAATTGCCTGCGGCTCTATTTGAATGTTGATCTTCAAATGCGACCATATAGTAGTAGTCCATGGACAGAGCAGAAAAATATGTTCTATAGTTTCTGGTGTTTGAGTAGGACAGAGATTGCATACTAGTTCTGAGCATATATGTCTATGATAAATGTTGCTTTACTGGGTAGGGCGTTATGGCATAGAGTCCAAAGAAAGATTCGGATTTTGGGTGCCATCTTCAACTTCCATATTTGTTTCCACAGCACCTCTAGGGTTTGGTAAGAAGACGATACTTTATGTTGATTCTTGCTGACTGCTGCATTTTTCATTTTTCGATAACCACTTTTGACGGTATAATTGCCATGAGTGGTTTATGTCCAAATAAATTTATCTTCTATATAAGAGGGTCTTACTAGAATGGTAAGGATTTCTTGGACAATATGGAAATCGTAGTGCTTGTGAAGTAGGGGGTATTCCAAGTATTAGTTTGCACATCTAGAAGTTTAACGACCTTTACAAGTTTGTCGCGATTCGCCGAGCACCCAATATGCCTTTGGGTAGCCATCGGTCTTCCCTAATTCTAATGTTCCGCCCATCACCTATTGACCATTGGAGATTTGGAAGAATTGAATCCCGTCCTAGTAGTAGGCCTTGCCAGCCCCAAGACAATCAGATTCCTCTCTCAACATTTATAAAATCCCGAGAATGAAAATAAATAGCTTTGAATAGCATGCTCCATAGTGATGTAGGGTGCTGGATTAGATGCCAGGCCTATTTTCTGAGCATTGCCTTGTTGAAAGCCATGAGATCTCAAAAGCCAAGACCTCCCTTATTCTTGCTAGTCTTAAGCACTTCCCATTGTTTCCAATGGATTCCAGATTTCTTACAATCATTTTGCCACCAGAAACAAGCGATCTTCTTTTCAATGGATATACAAATAGACGCCGGAATTTTAAATATGGACATGACATATTGTGGGATTGCTTGAACAACAGATTTAATCAGGATTTCCTTTCCACCCTTGGATATTAAATTTTCTTTCCATCCTTCCAGTTTTGTGTTCACTCTCCCCATTATCCAAGCAAACATCTCTTTCCTCAATCGTCCCCAATCTAAGGGGATCCCCAAATATTTTCCAATCCTAGGTAGCACTAGGACTCTTAACTCATTAGCCACATTTTCCTGTAAGCTAAGAGGGCAAGCCTTGCTAAAAAAATATTCCAGATTTATTCCTATTAACAGCATGTCCCGTTGCTAAACATTTTTGATTCAGTACATTGGCAAGGTTTTGGCATTCCTGTAGCTTACCATTTAAGAAAAATATGGCATCATTAGCGAAGAACAAATGAGATAGAATAGGACACCACCTGTTTAGCTGGATGCCTTTGATGTTGCTCATATCAATAGCTTTATGTATAAGGATTGATAAGACATTTGTCAACAGGATGAATAAATATGGAGAAAGTGGGTCTCCCTATCTAAGGCCTCAGGTCGGATGGAAGTAGTTCAATTGCTCGCCATTAAATCTTACACTGAGAGAGACTGTTGTTATACATTGCATTACCCACCTTACCCAAGTTGTATGAAATCCCAACTTCAGTAGATAATCTTCAAGAAAATCTCACTCTACCCTGTCATAAGCCTTTTGCATGTCCATTTTCAGTATTGCCTGAAAATTTTTCTTGCGTTTCCTAGTCCGAAGTTAATGAAGCACCTCCTGGACTATGAGAATGTTGTCTTGGATCTGACGGCCACTCACAAAGGCACTTTGTTCAATGGATATTAAATCAAAGAGCCAAGGTTTATGCCAGTTGGCAAGCACTTCGGAGATAATCTTATAGGCATAATTGCATAGACTAATAGGGCGGTATTGGTCAACGCTTTCCGGGTGTGGTACTTTCGGAATCAGGGAAATGATGGTCTTATTAAGATCAGTAGGCATAACCCTTGTTTTAAAGAAGTCATGTACAGAGAGAAAAATATCGTCCCATAAAATATCCCAATGAGTTTGATAAAATAGGCCATTCATACCGTTTGGTCCCAAAGCTTTAGTCACTCCCAGCTGGAAAGTTGCTATGCAGACCTCTTCTTGAGTTACCTCAGCCGTCAAAAGATCATTTATTTCCATTGTAACGACTCGCGGGCATTGGTCGAGGATTGGCCTATAATCCCGACGCCCAACTGATCGTTAGAGATTGCTAAAGAATTGCATCGTCATTTCCTTTAGGCGACTTTCTTCCCTAACACATCTATGATCATCATCTTTCAGCATACATATTATGTTTCGTTGCCTTCGTTGGACTGTCGTTGCATGGAAGAATTTAGTATTTTTGTCTCCCCACTTCAGCCAATTTATCCTGGATTGCATCGCCCAGAACTGTTCCTCTTGCTGCCGTAATCGATGTATCTCTGCTTTCAAATTGTTCACTGACTGCTTATCATAGTGGTTATGCGGTTGATTTATATGAGTCTGGAGTTGCAGTTGCAAACTAGCTATTTGGTTGTGAGCTTTGGAGAACTTCATTCGACTCCATTTGGTGAGGGCCAAAGATACCATCTTTAATTTGTATGGTAGGCTGTAATTAGTTTCATGGCCTGAATTCCAGGAGTTAGCTATAACCTCGCTACACTCCTTGTCATATAGCTAGAAAGCTTCAAAAATAAAAAACTTGTGTCGGCGCCCTTGTAAAGCTTCAATTGTTAACAATAAAAGGTTGTGATCCGAGCCCACTATAGGTAGCGCAATAACCTCCGCTTCAAGGAATGCTAAACGCCAGTCCAAATTGCATAGCATATGGTCTAATCTTTCTTTCACAAGTTCATCTCCTTCCCGATTATTTGTCCAAGTAAAAGCACAGCCTTTACTGTCCATATCTATTAGGGAACAGTCTTGTATTAATTGTCTAAAAGAGTGCATTCTGTGTGGTTTTGCTAATCGCTTGCCTATTTTCTCTCAATGGTATAAGACCTCGTTGAAATTGCTAGCACAAAGCCATGGTAAAGTATTTGAAAGAGCTATCCGTCATAGTTCTGTCCAAAAAAGTTGGCGAAGCTAATAAACCGCAGGTGCATGGACATAGGTCATACGCATAGATTTACCACACCTAGTTTCCATACATATCATATCAAAAAAGTCTTGAGTAGATTTAATCATGTTTACCGTAATATCATCGTAACAAAGGAGTGCCATCCCTCCTGCCAAACAGCTAGGTTGAGTAAATAAGATTTCCAAAATTTGAGGCAATGTTGAATTCGAGTAATCACAGCCCCTCGATTCTTAGTTTCCATCAAAAACACGATATCGGGCTTTTCTTTGGCCACAAGGGCCTTAAGGGCTCAAATTGTCAGGGGAGAGCCTAAACCCTGACAATTCCAGCTTATTATTTTCATTTGTCCCATGGTGGTTGTTGAGGGCCAACCACCACCGCCCACTTATCTGTCTCTTCGGCCAACAAAATAGGTGTTTCCATGAGTCGTTTATCATCTAATTCTTCTGCTGTAGTGCTACGTCAGTCATAAAGTTTGTTTCATTTAATTTTCTTTGCAGCTCTTGCTCTGGTGGAAATTCTTGTGTTCTTTAGTTTCCTGAGGTTGGTTGTTTCCATGGCTTTATCTTGGATGTCCTGCTTTTTTAAGGAACAATGATAAGCTCACTCTTGGATCCAACTGTGGGGAAATTGCCTTTGCAAAGCTGTGGTTAAATGGAGTAGCCAATAGAGTGAAGAGCAACTATTGCTTGGTATTTCATTTTTCCAGTTTCCATTTCTAATCTTGTCTGCATTGCATTTTGACTATCCTTCCCCTATATAGGTACTTGGTTACTGGATGTGTCCCCTGGCTGCATCTTTGTGCTTTTGTGTTGCTGAATTGGTTGCTGCATATCTTCATAAGCTTTTTCATTGCAAGGAGGTAGCGTTGGAAACAAATTAGAGGAAGGAGGGGTCTCTGGTATGACCTCATCAATAGGTTGTTCCTGCACCTCATAAAAGGTTTGTCAGTATGGACTATGTTCTTTAACTTCTGCCCTCAATCACTGTCCATAAGCCATTTCTTCTTTACCTTCCATTTTTGCTTCTGTGAAGGGAAAATCCTTGCAGTACATTGCAAGATGGCCTATTTTCCCACAAGAATAACAAAAGTGTGGGAGTCGTTCATGTGACGTCCCAGGGCGTCACGTACTAAGCGCAAGTGGAATTATCATTTATCATTATCATCTTGCCTAATATGTAAACTCCTTTAGATAACCTATAGTGTTTACTATTGAAGGTTAGCATGTATAACATGGATTATTTAAAATCTCAAATTTATATTATAAGGTTGTACTACAATCACTCTACCTTCAATTCTAAGTATTGGCCAGATCATTCATGCACAAAACAAGATCACAAGAAGCTTCATTTCTTCTTATCATCATAAGGGCTTACAAAATTTATCAACCTGGACTCTTTTCATGTTCATCGCCTATATATACAACATATACATTACAAAAGTAAGGCGTAACAAAAGTTAGGGATAAAGGGTGAGGGTATCTACTCCACGGGTTCCCACACAAGCCCGCATCTAACGAAAAACAAAAGTCAGTCATCTTCTACAAGATCAAAGGCATCTAGGTGCCATCCATCCCCGCTCCAAGTCCTCCTGCTCTAAAGGGTAAATGGCCAAATATCTCCCTTTCATGGTTAATAAACCATGCAATGAATGTCATTAATGTCAAGTCGGCTCTACTGTCATCCAATCATAAAGTAGCCTCATACTTGGAGAAACCATGTCAATGTCGGGATCATACATGTCATGAAGAGAAACATCAAGATGCACTACCGCCCCGTATCGAGCTACTGGCGGTACATCCGTGCTATCAATCTAAAAATGTAAGGTATGAGCAAACAACCTTGCCCAGTAAAGAATGATAAAACTCTAACTTAAACAATCCGCGGCCATCAAGATTACAAGAGAATCATCAAACAATTTAGGATGCTAAAGGAAGTATATCACAAACATAAATAATTGGATATTGACACATTATGTATATAGTCATCTTATGAGCATCCATTTCTATGCTTACCTTTCTCAAGCTCAATCTCATATTAAGATGTAATGCAACAATAATAGATGGACTCACTCGTCAAATAGAATTATATTTAGTGTGCATATGATCCACCCTCAATCAATCACTAACCAGAACTCAACCGGCCTAATCGAGTCACTTCTGGGAATTACCTTATCCGGACTTCCACAATATTTCTATTATGGGCATCTTACTCCGAGGCATCTCAGTATCACACAACCGAGGTCCTCCCAAGACCACTCCGCAAGGGGCATCTCATTCCGAGGCATCTCAATATCACACAACTGAGGCATCCTTGATCACAGACAAGGGCATCTCACTCCGAGGCATCTCGGTACCTCTCTACCGAGGCATCCAAGACCACTCAGCAAGGGCATCCCAAACTTCCGGGGGCATCACCGATATCTCAGTACTGATGGATTCATTCACTCACTTATGCACACGTTTCACACCACCACACCTTTGGTTAATGCATTTATCGTATGCAAAAGAAAAGACTCCAAAGTATCTAACTATATATCTAACTCAACCTAGCACACGTGCGTATCCAAATTATAAGATAAAACCCATTACGTTATGTCCCATTGCATGGCGAACAGATATTTACCCCATAATCAAGCACTATGCACCACACTCATTGCACACGCATGATACTATATGCACTTATATATCTCAAATAAAATATGAGACTTACTCTTATATGACTAACATCTATTATGAGGTTTATTAGACTCTACGTGCATCACAAAAGCCTAATATAAAAGACACAACCTCTAATATATGTTCTCAGGTCCAGACAATTTACTAACTAAATGTACAATTTCGGTTTTGGACACAGAAGGTATATCAATTATTGTCGAAATACTACCAAATTTTAGTATGTTATATTTGAGTCATATATTGACATTTTCCGTGAAGAAACTTAAGTCTAATTCTCACTTTATTAAGAGTAATAATCGTCATAATCTTTACTAGCACCCTGTACTAACGTCCAGATTCTTTATCTACAAAGAAAATTGTTTTACTAGCCAATTATTCTCTATTCAATCTCAAATTTTGACACGTTATTCCTTAAGATGTTTTCTACAATTTTCATTAAAGATTCGAAGTCAAATTATAACTAGGTAAATACAAAAAATTCATATAATCCGTAAAGGTCAAACCATTTCTCACAAAACAGTTTACTGGTTTTACTAAGTTCACTTCCATCTCTACGTTTTATATATTTGTATGGTTATAGCTAGGTTTCTAATTCAATATTATGGATGTTATATCATGTAGAATAGTTCCTTTCTTATTTTCATTAACATACATAAAGAAAATAACACAAAACAGAAGACTCCCTAACCGTATTCTCCTAAAACAAAATAGGTATACACGATTCCTTCACTCCTAGCCCAAGCAAACCACTTATTTTTCCACAAATCTTTTCTACAACACTTCATTACTTAATCACCGCAACTAAAAATACTTTCAACAAGCTTTTCTTTAACAAATAGCCCATCCATAGCTCAGCTTGAAGTATAAATGCATCCGTGAGTTCACTCATCACAGTATACACCACATCCATCCACTCGGCATCCATTTCATCACTTCACTCAGCAAAACAGCATACTCACACTTGGATTTCGCAACATGCAAGACTCAAAGGTAACATGCAATGGTTTCTACCTTCAATCTAACACTTACTAAGCTTAGATCAACCACAAAACAGCAACTACAAATCAAATCCTTCATTGTTTGGTTAGATCCGCAAGCTTTCTTGACAAAATAATGGATAACTTTTAATTTAGAGTTATATCTTTCCTTACCTTGCTTCAGTTACTAAACAACACAAAGATGCTTCAAGATCAACACCAAAATCTTGCATGCAAGAAGAAGAAATAGCTGGTTTGCTTCTAGTTCTTCACTGCTCAACCGAGAGAAAACAAAAAGAAGAAGATGAAGATGGGTTTCTCGGTTTTTATAGAGAGAGAGAGAGAGAGAGAGAGGTTACGAAACTTAAGGGGGAAAATAGATCTACAAGGCTAATCCCTAGGCTAGAGTAATGATGAGATTTTTGTTAATGATTGTGTTTCTTGAAGTTGCTAGTTTTGGTTTCTAGGGAATAGAAAACCATCGGTGTCAAGTACAAGGAGAAACGAGAGAGAGATGCCGTGGCCTCCAAGTTTGTTATCTCAAATTCAATTTTTTTTCTAATCCATGTCTTTAGTCGGTTCATTAGTTTCTAATGTTTTTCAATTAATTTCCTTTTGTTTCTACTTGATTTCAATCCTTTTATAATTATACAAAGTCATGACATAACATATCGACTAGTCAATGTTAGTCTATAAAGAATTCATCACAAAAATGCTAAAGTTAGAAATTGATATTAGCATTATAAACATTAATCAAGTTATCATAACTATAATCTATAAAATAAAATCATTCGGGCCTAAATATTCATCTCGTGGCCCAACAGCTTAATCTATAACAATTCCGGCCCACTAAACTAAATCTACAAATCTAATATTTCTGAACCTTAGCCCACTTCAAGCCAAGTCCAAGCCCATAATCTCTCATCCGACTTTTCTTAAGTCCAATTCGTGTGGCCCACTTACTTCTCAAGCCCACACATTCCTCACGATCCTTCGGGTTCACTTTCTGGCCCAATCTAATTAATCTAAGTTCCTAATGATCTAATTACACTAATGAAGGTCGGTGAAATTTGGGATATCACAGTTCATATCCAAAATCAAGCCATATTGCCTTCTTTGCTATACATATTAGTTGACCTGTTTTCAAGGGTTCTCTTAAGTTAATTTCTACACATGCTTTGCCAGCTCTGATTGTTGTTCCATCTTTTGTGTCTAGCTTAACATCAAGCACCCTTCCAATGTGTTTAATAGCTTTGCAAATCATATAATCCGAGCACCATTCTAATAGCAAACCATAGATTTGTAACCTAGAATGCACAAGATGAGAAATCATAACAATGTAGAGGTGTATTAGGTATCCACGGTTTAAAAATGACCAAATGACTTGAAAACAGCCAAGGCCCGCCCTCTTGCACCCTCTGTTTTTCTTCTTCTAATTTGAACTTAGCTACATAGATGCTAGCTTCGTGTTGAGTAATTTCAACGTATTTTGTTCACCAAGCTCTTTTTAAAGTATTCTGGAAAGCTTGGAAATTTATAGAGGGGTTGGATGGAATTTTACCTACCAACATCAACTTACATTCTTCCACTTTTTCCACAGGCGGCATATCATCCCAGTCTTCTATTTCTTGTGGGGACCAAAGTCGACCCAAACGTTGGCATAGAGCAGCTAGGCATGGATCTCCTTCCTGGTCATGGGGGTCCATGAAGTGTAATCTCCAAAGCAAAATTTCGTCAAAATAAAGTTAGGAGGACAATTCGACTGGCAATTAGTTCGATTACACCTGATGTACTAATTTCAAAAGCCATGCAGAAGGATCGGATGAGTTATTGTTGTAAGCTGAAGGAAAATGGTTGAATTCAGGTGAAGGCCGTTAGGTATTGTCGACAAGGAGGTGAAGATATGAGCATTTCTTTCAATCCTTTGCTTTTGCAAATTGATACTGTCGAAATCCAAATCTGGGAGCTTGATGAAAAGTAGCAGAGAGGAGGTTAGCTTCCGGGTAAGCACCAAGTGGTTGAATGTGAGGAAACTTCACAAATTAGGGTTTAAAAGCAATGAACTACCATGCAGTAGGGAAAAGCTCTACATTTCGAGAGAGGAAAGTGGGAAGGATCAGGCAAGCGAAAATTGATTTGACTAATCAGATAGACTTTGATTAAAGCAACATTGACACGTTTGTGAAGTTGTTGACGTGCACATAATTAATTCCTTAAGTTGTTGATTGTCAAGTTTCAATTCGTCGAATGGTTGATGTTCACATTATCGATTCTTTGAGTATGTTATCATTGCTTGCAAGAGAAATGCAAAGACATAAGCATGTCATTATCTTTGCCTGTGCATGTGACAATTGAATGGGCAAGGTAATTTCTTTTTTTCTTTTCAGAAATGACTTACATTAAAAGATGTTATGTACTAAATGTCGATTCTTGAAAATGATTATCAATTTTGTTGTTCATGCAAGGAGATCATATGATTATAGTGTTATCATGTGCATTACTACTATGTGATTAAATAAGAAAATTATTATGTTAAATTGTTCCATTGTTCATAAGTTAATGGGTAAGACACCTCAAAGTTGAGATGCCCCAAAAGTGTTGGGGATGCTTTGGGAGTCGAGATGTCCCAAAAATGTTAAGAATGCCTTAGGAGTCAAGATCTCTCATGTGCAATGTTGCCCTAGGAGTAGTCGGGATGCTTCACAGTGGAGATGCGTCATTTGTCGAGATGCTCAAGGCATGTTCAGGATGAGATGAAATAAGGAATGTGATGCTTGTCTACATGTGTGTAAAGATACATATATTAAAACATGTCTAATTAGTGTAGCCACGCATCATAATATGTAATGACTTTCTCTTGCATTTGAGGGAATTGTCTTATGCCAAATTGTTCATCGATTTTTATTAGCATATTATGATAAAAAGAATATTGCATTTATTCATTTAATCACCTCTTATAGCTACTTAATGCTTGTCTTGATTTAACGTTGTTTGTTAGTACTAGGTTGAGTGGAAAGATGATCTCCTACCTTAGATATTTCATTTATTAAGCATTGGTTCATCCCTTGATTTTTAAATTTGTAGGATGAATCACCCTCCTCCACTGCAATTTAGAGTTCCTATGTATTTTGACTGCAAATATTAAAATTTGTTAGTACCTGAATCGGCGGAAATTTATACTAAGTGTAGCTTAGTGTTATGGATTGACATAGGTATACTATGAGGATCCCTCGTTGATTTATTGTCTGGTACATCAACATTGATGAGGAGTTCGTTGGACCACTTAAGAGCTATGATGGCCCCCCTAATTTCAATAACAATGGAATGTCAATGAACAAAGTCGTTAATCCAAAGTCTAATTTGCTTGGCTTTTTTGGGTATAAGAGCATGGGATGTTGAGAAAACCTCTTCATATATCATAAATGTACACGGTTAATAATGGCTATAACAAAGTTTGTGCTCGGACTACAGAAATAGAACTACACAAAGCATCAAGTTCCTTCCAGCCTCCTCAAACACTGTGGGCGAAGCTCTGCAATTTATCTATCCCCCCGAAAATGCGAATCTTTATTTGGAGCATTTGTCAAAATGCTATACCAACAAGAGAGAACCTATATAAACGAAAGGTGTTACCTGACCCGACTTTTCCACTTTGCAACATCCATCCGGAGACCACCGAGCACCTGTTCTTACTCTGCAAATGGACAAAATATATATGGGCAGATCCACGAATCAATCTAAACTGTAAGCTCGACATTATCTTCAGGTTTGAAAAATGGCTGATGGAGAGATTCGACAGGAGCAAAGCATTACCCGAGAATGAGTTGGTGGTGATGATGCTCTAGTTTGTATGGAAAGCTCGAAACAACTTCATCTTCAGAGCTAAACCACTAGATCTGAACACCATAGTTGATCTAGCGCAAGCACATCTCCAAAACTTCAGTAGATGGCAAAAGAAAAAGGAGGAAAAAAACCCACAAATCTGAACTCACTGAGAAGATGGAGACTATTAGAGAGAGGATCGATGGAATTAAATGTCGACGACTCATGGGTACAAGGAGAACACCTCAGATCGGTAGCCGGAATCCTGCAAGATCAAACCGGACAGGTCATCAATGGCTTCGTGCGAGAAGTCCAAGCTTCATCCCCTGTTCAAGTCGAAGCCTTAGCAGTCTTGCACGGATTGGAGTTTTTGAAGTCTAGAAAGGAATCGCACGTGGGTGAAGATGGAACTAAAAAAGTACAAAAGGAAAAAGTGGAGTGCGAGACAAACAGCTTGACCGTAGAGCAAAGCATCATGGGCTGGGTTAAAAGTCCTTGGAACGTGAATACCATAATCAAGCAGTGCAAAGAAATATTAGCCTATTCAATTACGACGAAGATGGCTTATTGCTCTCGGGAAGCCAATAAAGTTGCAGATTGGCTTATGAAGGCACACGGGACAAAATCGCTCCCTCAAAATTGGAAGTCCTTTCCTCCTTTAACTCTTTTGGAAATTTTATGTTCGGAAACTTATCTATTGTCTTCTTGTAATTCTCGTCTTTTATGAATGAAAGTAACTATCATATTTGACCAAAAAAAAAAAAAAAACATTGGCCAAAAATCTCAGCATTCATCCTCCTCAACCGAGCCTTTGGTAGACGTCCAGGGCTTTACTCACGGTCCACCGTTCTCTCTCTAGCCCGAACTCAACCCAAAAATGGGCCCACTAGGCCATCACACACCTAGCCCACATAGAAAGTCCATCAGGCAATCCACCTATCCCGAATTTTCTTCTGTCGACAAGCACAAGTTAAAGTGAAAATCAAAGGCTAAAATTTTAGGATGTTACGGTTATTATATATGTTCATAATATTTGCTACTAACAATATATAACATTTGCTACTAACGATGTTTGCAAATTGTTTATATGCACATAACATTTGCTCCTAACAATGTTTGCAAATTTGCTAATATCTTCTCATAATGTTTTGCACATAAATTGGCACAAAAATTTGCTTACTCATAATAGTCACATGGAATTGAATTACTCATCAAAATAGGGGGAGCATCCAAGTATATCATGAAAACAAGGAGAGCATTCAACCGTTACGCTATGAACCCCAAAATACTTTATGACACACTTTGGGCAGAAGATATTTCATGCAACCATGCTTTATCTCGTTAAAGATCACCCGAGTTCATATCTCCAAAGCTAAACTGCAAAACATCGTAAAGGAGATCCTATTTTAATTTATGCAATTTTTTTCAAACAATATTTATTATTCTTTCACATCTGCAGGATAGTTTTGTTATCATAAAAAATGGAGAGATTGTTGAAGAAAACATCTTCAAGTGATTTTGATGATATTCAAATTATCCTTAGTATATTACTTACTATAATAATTGCATATGTTTAGACTAAAGGACTACACAACACCCATGATGTGATTCATTAGAAAGAAGTTTGCAAATGTTCTTTTATGAAAAACAACACCGGTCAACCTAAAAGATCAACAATTTAATAATATTTATGTCGAAGCTGTAAAAATCAGGTCAATAGTGATGTAACAATCGAGTACATTTGATAATATTATTAGGTTAGTTAAGTAGCCATTAAAAGACTTCGATTCACACAGCAACAGAATCAAGATAAAGCATGTAATAGAGCAACTAGGTCATCTGATAAGTTAGTCAAAAACTATGGTGAGAAGATAACAACAATTGCCATTTTTTGTTAGTCTTCAGAGGTTCAAGGAAATAAGTTATATGGGCAACACCTTCCCTGGACAGCAACTCAACGAAAACTCTCCAATGGTTAGTTGCCTCTCTAATTCATCTTCAATGGATAGATTGAGAAAGAATATAAAAAAATATATATTATAAAAAAAAAAAAAAAAAAAGAGAGACGTGCGACATAAAAATTGAGAAGCTTACCTCCTATTGTTCTTAGCTATAAGCTCTCTATTATCTTGTTTTGAAATTCATGCTATTTAACAATTGTGTAAGGGATTAAGTATACAAGTGTAAGAGTAGCAACTAAGTCCAAATAGTGGTATCTATCATATAAAGGATTAGTATTAGCTGTTTGTAACTTTCCAAGGAAATTGTTAGTAGAGTCTAGCTTGTCTTGAGGCTGTTAATCTGAAGAGTGGATGTAAGCCTGTGGATACAGCTGAATCACTATAACTCTCTGCATCCCACTATTTTCATTTCATCTACATACATTGACATACGGTTAGTTAAAGTTTTCTCAAACATTAGGCTGAGTTGATTTTTATTTAGTGATTAGCTAATTTTCGCAAAATATCATTAAAGTTTGAAAGCCATTACCACAAGTTATCATGAACATCATTGTTCTTCTTGCTTGTTACCCTCAATCAGGGTTCTTCCAGATGTGCACCTTATTTGAAAATTCTTCTAGCTTATAGATATCTCCAATGCTCAGTATCTTATTCACCTAAGATATCGATAGTGATTTCTTGACATCAACATAGCACTCTTGATAGTAGCATTGCACTCATTATGTCAAAATTATCTAGTGGTGTTTATGACATCATCTATATTGTGGCTTGTGTATATATCTTCTAGTGCTATTGAGCTAATACATATATTTATAGCCTTTGATCGTCATTGTCAACATTAAAATAATGTAGGGGATTTTTCTAACACTTTAGACCTATGAAGCAACAAGACTAGGAGATTACCCATAGCCATGAATCAGCTTTCTCATCTCCAACAACTTCAATTGGATAAGACTTATGTAAGTTTGAACGGTTGTTAAAGCTCCATTTGAGTTTGAATGAGTTTGGATTCTCTTATCATGTATTATGGACAACTTTTGACCTTTCATACGCAAGTAACTTAGTTGATATCAATATATTGTCCACACTCCTCAATCATTAAAATTAAAACAAAGAGCTCCAAAGATTAAGTGGATTGATGGGCTATCTAATTTGAACAGATTGGCACTCGTTATGAGAGATGTCACATTTCTTCCAATTAATTTCCCTACTCTTTCTCAACTTTAGATTCTTCCAATAACTTATGTTAACCCCAGCCACTAATGGTACTTTTATATATTCTTGAAAATTGATGTTATACAATGTCAAGCCATCGATGGAAAGTTCACTCTTTTCTAACTTAACAAATCTATTTAGTTTGGGCCCTTGTAATTATTGGATGAGGGAGGTTGAATTTGATGATGTGCTTGGGCAACTGCAGGAGAAACTCCATAGTGTGGATACGACAAAGAGTGGATTACTTGAGAGGCTATTGTTATCCAGTATAAATGGGCTACAATTGTTAAGCGTGCTTGCTTTCCTGAGGAGTGGACACACAAGGTGCAGAGAAATTGGAATCGCTAGAGACATTGTTTATTCTCAGATATAGTTCCTTAAAAAGGTTACCCGATCTATTTGAATCTGCAAAGTTTGAATTTCTCAAATTGGCCATTGCAAAATTTGCTTGATCAACGTCTTCTAAACATGTCATTTAATGGTTGAAAGATGTGGGATTCCACTTGCCTTTGTTGGCAATTACACTTAGGGTGCGTTTGGGAAGACTTTTGGGGAAAGTCTTTAGGAAAATGCAAAGATCTTTGAGTTAAAGATGTTTTTCAAAATGCAAACTGTGTTTGGTAAATTGTAGTTTGAAAGCTCTTTGTGAAATACCTTCAAGCAAAATGATGTTTGGGAGAATTACATTTACAAAGGGCTTTTATAATAAAAAATTAAAAAAATTAAATGACAAGCGGCCACCGATGATCGAAATTCGTCGCCGGCAGCCAACATCCAACTTAGGCAGCCCCAAAGAAGACTAGGGAAGACCGCCCGGGGTCAAGTGACTCTCGAAGACCATCGGCAAAGGCTACCCAAGGTCACATGACGCCGCCCGACCTCCGGCAACCCTGCCAACCCCCGAAGACCGTCAACAAAGGCCGCCCGAGGTCACATGACGCCACTACGGCCTATGGTGACCCCAGATTTAGGGTGGCAAGGTTACGCGACGCCACCTCGACCTCCGGCGACCCCGCCGCGACCTAGATCTAGGGCATCAAGGTCGTGGGAGGACCTCACCGACGACCGCTCACGGGTGGTGGTGCCAAGGCACAATGGTGCCGGGCTCCGACAAAGGGGGAAAACCAATGTCACAGCGGAGCGCGGGGGTCGACGATCGAGCGGAGGACAGTGGGCAGAGGCGCGACGGAGACACGCTGCTGAGGCGGAGGTCTTGCAAATGGCGAGTGGAAGCATCGGCCGGCACGGCGAAGTCAAGTGCAGGGTTGCGGGCTTCTGGGCGGCGACAGTGTCAGGCGAAAGCGAGCTCAAATCTACAGGTGTCGGAACACTCAAGCAGCGAGATCAGGACAACAGCAGTCGAGCAATGAGGGCCTCATTGCTCGATCGCGAGCTACTGAGCGACGACAGCATCGGGCGAAGGCGAGCAACAATCAGCAGTGACATGGTCGTCGAGCGAGATTAGTGCAGTGAGGTTCGCAATCTGTTGCAGAGGCTTCGGTTCGAAAGGGGCAACGATCCGCTCGGGTTCAGATTTGGTGGAGGCGCAACAACGATGGCTGGAGGGATTGGCGGAACGGCGGTGGAGCAGAGAGGGCTCGCGGGTCGCCGGCGCGAGTGGTGTTGCCACAGTCGAGGGTTGCCGGCACAATGGCCAGTGCGAGCAAGGTTGTATCCGCGAAGAAGATGAACAGTACCACTCGCGGAAGAAGAAGACGAAGAAGATGGGAACAGTAGAATGAAGAGCAAGGCCAAAGTTGAAAGCCCAAGGCACCCCTGAGGGTGCCTTGGGCTTTTAGCCTTCAGAAGGCTGGCTTTAGCTCAATGGGGTTTCAAATTTTTTTCCCAAACAACTGATACTTGGCCAAAAGGCTTTTAAGTGTCTAAAGCTACTTGGGAAGGCAATTCCCAAACGTAGCCTTAATGGAAGGATATTTAGTCATAGTGTGGATGATATCAACGGCCAACTCTAGAAAGAAAGAATTATCTCTTATTATCTTTATAGTTTGTAAAATTTCTATTAGTTTCTCCTTCCCTACATTTTATTTTTCTTTTTTTCCCTAAATAATTTTTCATTTCTTCCTATTAGAAAAACTCAAAATCATTATCCAAAATATAGTCAGGTTTTGATGATTGGACCTAAAACTCTCTACTTAAACATAGAAACCACAACAATAGTTCCTAAGTCCTTGGTGTCCAAGACCAAGTCTCTAACGGGCCTAGATCCATCGAGGCCAAGCCCAATACCCTAGTGCTCATGCCCGAATCCCTAGCTCCTACATCTAGTCCATCAAGGCCGAGCCTAAAGCCTCAATTCCATGCCCAATGCCTCATCACCCATGGCTCGGTTGCTCGTGCCCTGATCCTTGACACCCGAGTCAGGATCCATCAAGGCCAAACTTGGCACTCAAGAGCATATACTTAGTTCCCTGGCTGCTCACACACAAGTTACTTGTGATGCCCTAGAGTGCGATGCGCAACACATATCATTTTCATTTATAATTTATATTTATTATTAGTATACATAAGCATAGTGAAATTTCACAACATCTCCTATAAGAAATCATGAGAGTTTGAATGATTCACGCATACATCTTTTTCCATTGTAACCCTCTTCCGAGTATTAGTACAAGTACCAAAAATAAGCATAATACAACTCATAACTCCGAGAAGAAAGTCAAGTCTTATCAATACTACCCATACTCCTACAACCAAAACTTGTCTACATAAAGATGTGTTACTATACTATAGATTGACAACTTCGCCATCGAAATGCCATCGTCATCAAAACCAGGTGAACCATCGAAACCTCTAGTGGCCCAATGGACTCCCTATCAATGTTGAAGTACCAGGCAATAATTCGATGAGGGATCCACCCTAGTACACCTATGTCGATCCATATGACCAAACTCCACTCAGTATATACTACGATTGAATTAGGTACAAGCACATCTTCATAAATACACTTGA
Organism: Eucalyptus lansdowneana; assembly: GCA_017140395.1. NCBI lineage: Eukaryota > Viridiplantae > Streptophyta > Magnoliopsida > Myrtales > Myrtaceae > Eucalyptus > Eucalyptus lansdowneana. Next base: position 35,609,822 of record CM029492.1, read on the forward strand.
AATGCATAAGAGCTACAAAAAGCAATGGCAATGAGAGATCATCCGACATGTCTAAAAAATAAAGAGTGAATTGAAACCCAGTAAATAGAATCTCAAGTCTAAGGTATAAATCATATTACCACTCAACCTAATATCAACAAAATAATGTTAAAATAAAAACAATACATAACAATCATGGATGATAAATGCAAAAGTAAATGTGCCATCTTTCCTATTGTGATATGCCAATGGAAACCATTAATAATATAGTATAAGATGGTTCATTCAAATGCAATTGAATTATAACTTTCTCAATTTCGACCCTTATTTTGGTCCCAACTAGGAGGCTAAGCTAGATAAGGCAATCTCCTTGAAGAACAAGAATCAAATGCATTAAATGGAGGTAATCAGTATGGAGGCTTAGGTGTCTCGAGTAATTAATGAAAGGGGGTGACTCATGACCTGAGAGAATGATGGCAAGTAACCTTATAAGGCGCCACCTCTCCTCCATAGATTTGCCACCTTTGGGCTCTCTAGGTTTTGACTTTGATTTTTAGTCATTTCTCAAAACTTCTTGGACATTCGCTACTTTGCAATTTTCTAAAGCCCTTTATGGCTTGAATCTCACAAAACTTCTTGCATGTAAATTGTTCAAAATGTCTTAATTTAGAACATGCTTATTTCTAAAGTGAAATTGTTAGAATAAAGGCCCAATCATTTACCATCTGGAACTTGCCTAGTGTAGTAATAATAGTGACCAAGTTGTCTTCTCAAATTTTTATAAAATTTTTCTTTTCAAATATGGATATGCTTCATTCATAAAAGTTTTAAAAGATATCCATGTCTACAATATAAAAAAATTTCAAAGATTTTTATAAAGGTTTGGATTTTGAAATGGGTCATTCTTTATGGTCATTAGATCTACTCGACAGGTAGATTATTGGGTTGCATTCAGTGATTTTATGCTCTTTTCACATCATGAATTAGACTTGGTTTTCTTCATAAAAAATATTATTTAAGGTCTTTTCTAAAACATATTAAAATTTCATAATTTTTCAAGCCTATTTGATAGGGTAATGACATTTATATCAAAAGTTACTTAAAACTATTTTCACCTTAGAATGAAGAGCCACATGCCCCAAACTTGGGGGGGAAGAGGTTGCACACCCAACTTGAATATTTTTGGACCTTAATGTATTAATGCAAAAGATGAGTCATATGCTTAATTGTCCCCTAAAAGAATAGGCCATAATGATAACTAACCTAAAACTTGGAGAGCAAGTTGTCTATTTCATCATTACAAGACTTGAGTGGCCCAATAAGAGAAAAAACAAGTGTGGCCCTGGGGATTAGGCTCGCAACATCTTTTTCCTTTGCCTTGCCACTTTATCAACCTAGGCTTGCCACCCAAAGAAATCCTATTGGTCTATTTGGAAAGGTAATGATAAGAGATTTGTCTATAAATAGGGGCACTCCTACCATTATCACACCACACTATCCTATTTCTCCCTCACTTACTCTCTCTTACCCTTTTCTCCCTCTCTCAGCCTTGCTCGTCCACCATATTATCGAACAGCCCTCTAGTGGTAAACTACCTATAGTTTATCGAGGTTCATCGAAGATAAGTAGAATCTCTAACTCTTGGCTAAGGCGATAACTTATATCGTCGAATTTAGTAGTGTGCGCACCCATGTAAGCCATGTGTATGTTCTAATGTTTATTTATTTTTTTTTTTGCATGGTTTGCTCCCGTTTGCATGCTTGAATGTGTTCACACTCCAGAACAAGGTCAAAATTCACTCGGCTTAGAATTGACATCAAGTCGCGATAGCCTAAGCCATGAGGCCTTAAATCGGCATTAAAGCATGCTAGTTCCAAGTTTTGCTTGGTGTAGACATCAACCTAAGCATACAGCTCAAGCCACAAACCGAGAATCGTGTTCGACATATTATATAGTATGATGTTAAGAGCCATGATACACTCACTTGAATGAGCACACCTTCGAGTCGTGTATAAGTGGACCAAGAAGAAAAGTAAGAATCGGCTTGTATGATGCACTTTTATAATACACTTAAAGAGGAAAAAATGTCCATCGCCACATAGCACTAGCGGCGATACCTCGTTCATTGAACAGAATGCCCTGGTTAAGCCGAATGCTTGCGTTTGAGCTCGAATGCCTTAGGTAATCTAGCTCTGAGATGCCCTGGTTGAGCCAAGATGCCTAGATTGAACCCGAATGCCTCAGTTGAGCCGGTATGCCCTGGTTAAGCCAAGAAGCCCAGCATGAAGCTGGAAGTCTTGATCAAGCTGAGAGGTCCTAGTCGAGCTAGGACGACGATAAAAAGAATCATGTTATGAGTGCTGGAATCTATATAAGCATGATATGTTGATGTGTTCATTGATATACAAAAGGTAAACATGCATTAAAGTATGAGGTAATAGACATATGCATGTAGTCGAGGTGTAGTAATAACTTTGCCATTGATTTGCCATAACATTGTATTGTGAGTGTTGTACCTACTAAATTTTGATGATGAGATATCCTCCTAATAGAGAATTATGGATTTTACTTACTGAGTCCATGATTTATCCCGTTGTTTTTTAGAATTGTAGGTATGGAGGAGTTGAAGTTTTGCTAGAGGAGCTAAGGTTTAATCCTGCCTTTTGAGCATAGAACATGTAGTGGTTGTAAATATAATGTCTCGTGACAAAATGGCTTGTTGTGTATTTGCAAGTGGTTGTTTTCCTAGCTATTTGTTTTTGTCTGAGTGTTATATGTACCTTTTGATGTGCTTAACTCAAAGATTAAAAAGAAATAGGATAGCGACACGCCTAGGACATCACAAAAATAACCCCTGCTACTGAAGACCCTGGAGATGGAGTTGGGGTCATGACATGAATGATATAACATACTTTGATACACGGGTATCACTAAGAAGACACGATATTTGCATTTATACATACACATAGACTTGCATCATATCCATTATTAGCATATCATTTCATTTCGACCCTCGGGGTATCCTGATATACAAGACATCCCCACTCCAAGGCATCCCTATTCACAAGACATCTCCACTTCGAGTCATCCTGGCATATGAGGTATCTGAACTCCCAAGACATTTCAAAAACTCTCAAGGCATCGTGACTCACGGATCATCTCAATTTCGAGGTATCGTCCCCACTAATATATGGGCAATGAAAACATAGCATAATACTTTTCATAGATAATCACATAACAGCACTCAAATCGTGTGATCTTCCTTACACTTACAATGAATTCAACACCTATTTATTATTTCTTACATAGCCACAATCAAAATCAACATTCGATAGATAACATTGTCTTATTCATATCATTATCGAAATACTTTTGCCATGTCTCTTCCATGCAATGCTTACATGAGTAGCAATAATACCATAATCTCTTTTCCTTTCTCATGCAAGTAATAGTAGCATAATTAGAGAATCGACAGTATGGACATTGATGACCTAATATTCTACAACATGAATATCGACAACTTAATAATCGACAACTTGAACATTAATAACTCAATAATCGGCAACATGGTTAATCAACAACATTTATTAGGAAATCAATAACTTAGTTGAATTATGAAGTATCACTTTCTTGTTTATTGTCATCATTTCCACTTGTATACTATCAAATATTATGGAAGTCGATTAATTAAAACCTCGGTGTGTAAAAACTCATTAATTCAAGTGAAATGAACACAACAATTCAACACGTAATCATTAAGACTTTCTTACACTTAATATCAAATTTCAAACCAAAATTAACAACCATCAAACAATCAAGTCAAGAATACAACATTAGTTACTCTTAGTCCCTAGAGTTGACCTTGGAAAAAAAACTTGAGCAAATCAAAGTTTTAAATACCTCTAAAGCGAATTAATTAAGAACATCAACTAATAACCCTTACATAAAAGTTTTAGATACCTTCAAAGCAAAACAATAAGAACATCAATTAATAACCCTTAATCTTTGTAAGCAACAAAACTAGGTTGACAAGTTAAGAGGGAATATAATAATTCACCTAGTAATTAGTTGAAAAGATGAAATTAGAAGTTTCGACAACATAAAACTGAGACATTTTGCTTTTACTAGGAAGATTTGGAAAGTAAGGATTGAGAGAAAGAGAAGTTAAGGACTCTAAGCATTTGCAATCAAAGTACATAACCAAGGGGGAATGTATTTAGAAGCTTTCATGAGATACGAAAGGATAATAACGAATAACCATGGGTTAAGAGTAATGATAAAATTGGTTTAAAACATGTTGTGAAAGATAAAGGTGATGTGGTCAAATTAAAATGTCACAAATAGCTAAACCGTATGGTTCCAAAGTAGATATTCTAATAAATTGCCAAGATATTTAGTAAATAAATGAGTAAATAAGGAAAACAACATTAGTTCCAAACATTGACAAGTTAGAAAAATATTTTGAAGCCACGAAAATGTTTAGCTAGAATTGCTTGATGCTAAAAGGACTTAATTCAGTAAATTTCCAACCTACTACTATTCGTTCAATGTGTAATCTTGAAGCATATCAGTCTTCATTAACAACCAATATGCAAATATGTGCTTCATTGCCACTCTAAATAATCTACGCAATAGTAAATATTTAGTAATTCAATCCTAACAAAATCACTCATGGAAGACTATGGGTGTAGAAAATACAATTTCAGCCTTGCAACTACCATGTTAAAATCCAACTTGAATTCCACCTATGACATTTATGGCATACATTTCCCCATATCAATAATTAATATAGGAATTTTTAGATGTCACATTACTAGTATCCATGTAGTGTATGCCTATTTAGGAAAATCAAATCAAACTTTTCACACCAAACGATAGAAAATATTTTCTAATTTATTTTCAAGTTTCAGTTAAATATTGAAAAATATTGTCATTTTCCTATAATACAACTCCAGAAAAGTCACTTTTTTTTTTTTTTTTTTGCAAACTTAACAAAGCTTCAAGGAGAAGCACGCTATGGTCAAAAGTTGTGTACGGCACTCAATTTAGTGTCAAAAGTTTTTTTTTCGAATCACTTAAGTGTCACATTAAAAAAAATGATCATTTAAATACCAACTTCAATATGGGTCATCAGAAATCCAACATTGTCATATTTTAAATTTTTCAATCCTATGCGGTCCGTTAGCGTGCCCAATCAACATAGAATCCCTAAACGACATAGTATAACTGGTTAAAAAGTGATTACTTTAGTGTCTATCTTTGTTAAAAAAATAATAACTTTAGTGTTAGTTGTTGTTAGAAGGTAATTACTTCAGTGACATTCTCAATGAAAAAGTTATCACTTTAATACCAAAAAAAAATTGTCACCTTAGATAAAATTTTTAGTTATAAAAACCACATAACTTCTTGCCAAAAGCACTTAAGTGATCATTCTTTTTTATGATTTGGCACTTAACTAAGACAATAAAAACTTTTTACACTAAATTGAATGTCGCACACAACTTTTGACACTTTTAGTGTTTTTTCTCCCATAAGCTTTAATATGCTTGTCTAATGGTTGTGGAAGAAATTATAAAGGCTTGGAAATATCAATAGCCTCACTTAAATTAGTGTTCTTGAAGACTCTCTAGACTCCACCACCCCAACCCCCCCCAAAAAAAAAAAAAAAAAAAAACCAAGAACTAACCTCCAAACCTCTATAACCTATTGATTTTATCAACCGACTAACTGATATTATTCTGTTCATATGAGGGGAGTTTGTTGAAGATTTCACAGCTGGAGAAGGAGATTTGACGCTGCAAACTTCTGATGGACAATAGAGGAAATCTCCGGGAAATTTGGAGACAAAAATCGGGCCCGGTAGCTATGGACCAAGGCCATTTGGGCTTAGTTTCAATTGACTAGGCTCTATTGGGCCTGACGGGGTCATTTATATTGGATCTAATTAGACTTGACCAAACCCAATTGGGCTTAATCCGGACCGGGACGGGTCTATCCAGGTTGGGCCGGGCTTCGTTAGACAAAATTACACCTTTAGGACATCAAGTTGGGGCTTTCTGGAAACTTTGTGAGTCCCTTTGATTGCTCGCGCTATGAAATATTCAACTCTCATTATGCTTGTATGCGTGAAAACGAGAAGAAATGCGATTCATAACATTCTTTTCGGGTTGCATGAGTCAAACCTAGAGAATTTCATTCACGATTTTCAAATGCTAGGGTAGGAGAATTATGTGTGAACATTAAGGTGTCAACGGGACGCAATCACAGAGAAAATTTCTTATTAGATGTTGAGAAAAAAAAATGAAATTTCATTCCGTAATTATGTCATATTTTTGTGCGAGGATTTTGGTGGGAGCTTCAATGGTGGATTTCCAGGTAAAGTACTCGGATCTCGTATGATTGAAAAGCAATCTCTACGAGGGAAGTGACAACTAGGTTGGAAGAGAAGAGGGATGAGAGAGATCGTGCGTTTTCTGGTCACTTCTGCGCTCCTAGCAATTAAAACTGTGGAAACAGCATTCCTCTAATGATAATTATGATAACAAAATTATTACATTTATCTCAGCTACACATAATGTATATACGATTAATAAGTTAATGAATATGTAAGTCCATGGTGGTGAAAATGAATTTGATAACTATAACATGTTATAGGTACATTTATAGTGTAGCAATTATAATATAATTCACCAAAAGGAAATATAATTAAAATATGTTTTAGTTACTTAGCCGATGATATATGTGATCAAATATGCTTAATACATGATTAAAGTAATTAAAATATTTACTAATGATTAGATGTACTATATTATACACAATATGTTCTCTTTATTTTTTAATGAAATAAAACTATATTATTGTTATTTAAAAAAATAATTGGCTATAATATATTTTATGTATATCATTATCAGCCACATCTCTTTATAAGATTTTATGAGATCACGACCAACTATTTATTAGACATTGTACTATATTTAATTGCCCTAACACTATTCGACTATTATGACCGTAAGCCTTCCACGTACTACATTTTTTTATGAGCTTTTGTGAAATCACTACCAACTATTTTAAAAATTTAAGTTAAGTGGTTTATACTTAATTACTCTCACACTTCCTATCACACTTAGTCTAGTCCTTTTTTTGGCTTAGTACTAAGCGTGAAAATTTAATTTGGGAGGCAAGTGGAGCTTGAAAAAATTCGAACTCAAGACCTCTAGTTTTGATATTGTGTGAGATTTTGTAGAATAACTATTAATTATTCTAAAAGCTTAAATTATTAAATGAATGCGTGATTTTATATTTAATTAATCTAACAAATAATTTTAAAAGCCAAAAAGATCATTCCCTTTATTTTTTTAATTGGAAGAATCACCTTTTCAATAATCCCAAATGCCGTAAATGGGCTCTTTGGGAAGGTCAATGGGGTCCTCGATGGCGGTGCTGGCAAAGGCGTAGAATTGGCGGGGTTGACATCAAACATCTTCACCTTCTCGATGCCTTGCGACTTAAGGAGTAGGAAGGCATGGAAAAAAAATGAACCACTTGCAAGATGGAAGATAAAGAGAAGGAGAACAGGAAAATTGGGCCCCATACCCATAAGCAAAAAAAAAAAAAAAACGGGAGAAAGAAAATTGGGATCCATAAGGAAAGGAAAACGGAGAAACAAAACAAAAAGAGGTAAAAAAGAAAAAAAAAAATAGGGGGACCACTTTCGTAGAATTGCAATTAAAGCATGATAAAAAGTGAACTACATAACGGGTAATATTGATCGAAGCACTGTAACGGAGAGCGTCTAAATCAAAGAAGGAATGGAAGAAATGTATTCCTGCTATAATTATAATATAATCATATGTACCGAAACTAAACACAATTTAAACTTAATTTGACAAGAAAATAAATATTTTTTTGGATACTTTATCCATATTATCTTTCCTGTTGTAGCATCACATCAAATAAAACAATAACTATTTTATTTCCTAAGTCAAATAGCATAATTAGCAGCCGCGCGTCATACGAGGGTGGATTTTATTTTTTTATCATTTTTGCAAAGCCGAAACAGGTTAAATTAATGTTTCATGCTATACATTATTGTAAAATGCTGAGTCGCACTAACAATTAAAATTTTCTGATTGTTATGGTTATGTGACTTACATAGATTTCACGTCCCATATTGAGAGACAATAATAAAAATTATTAAAGGAAATACTTAATAGAAAGAGTTGTACTGCTAATTAGCAACACCGATGAAATTGATTGAGGCAAGCACCTAAAAAGAGATGGATCTTAGTTCCATCCAAATGAGTGGAAGTGCAAGAAAAAGTTCTTTTTACAAGGAAAATGTTGAATTTCTTGCAAATTAAAGGTTCGAGTGGCCTTTATTAAGAACACTAATATGTAATACCGTGTAATAACTTATACAGATATAGCTAGCTATTCCAGCTTTATTCAAATGCATTCTTGTTAACTTTTTTGGTAACTTTAATTAATATTGCGATAAGATATGTAATAATAAAATTAAGGAGAAATACCACCAAGACCCTAAACTACACCAAACTACACCAACTCAAACACCACCCCCTCCAACTTTATTTATGTTGCCAAACATCACAAATTTATATTGGTGTGATGAGCAATCACTTCATTATAATTCCATCCCGAACAATTTTAAAAATCCTACATCGTGATTTATATGGACAACAATAGGCAAAGTTCTAGGGGTAAATATGATTTCAAGGTAGAACCAATAACCGAAAAATCGGTCCAATTCTAAGGTCCTAGTGGAATTTGGTTCAATTCCCATTTCCATTTTGTTGGATGGGAATCGGACTGAACTAGACACTAGGAATAGGGAACCGGACAAATCTGCTTTGGTTTCTAGCTGACTTAAGCAATCAGGTTTTAATTTTTCTCCACATTTATATAATTTCAGGTTGCAGATGCTAACCAAAAACGTGTGAAAGGTGTATTTGGGACCAAAGGTGATGATAAGGAGGTAAAATATCAACTTCAGTAGATCATTAATGACTTCTTTGTTACTTTTGCGGGCCGTGTCTTGCAGATATTGACTATCTTTCATTAACCATTTTCTTTTCCCTTTCCTCCACATGAAAATTTTAGTGTCCTTGTAAATGCCCGTAGAATCTTGGTCTTTTACTTTTGGCAGATTATGTTGCCGATCTCTTGTTTTTCTAATATATGGACTATCAGGCTATCATCCGGAGTAATCTGCAATATGCTGCCGTGAGTGCTTTGAGAAGGCCTCTCCGTTGATCCTTGGAATCCAGCACTTCTTCATTTATTTATCTGGGTGTTCAGATGTTTTTGTGACAAATACTCTGCTGTGGAATGTAGGGAAGAGTGTCAAAAAAGTTCTAAATCTACTGCATTAATTTCAATTTAATCATAAGCCTCTTATCAGTACTAATTTAATCCTAAACCCTTTGACATAGTGCCAATTCAGTAATTATGGCTAATTTTGGCTAGATATTGCTAATGTGGACGTTGGCCAACTTATGTGACACCATTGGTGTTAGTATAAATATATTTTAATAATATTTTAATATTTTATTAATTTTTTTTATCATTTTTCCTAATTTTTTCCTTCCTCTCCCTTTTCTTTGGTGATCGGCCACGGCCGAGTTGGCCTCATTGCCACCCACCATAGGCGAGGCTTGGTTGGGTAGGGTTCAACCTCGGCTAGGCCGGATCTGGGTGAGGTCGACCCTCACCCGGTTAGGGCGACCTCACCAAATTGGCAAGGGGAACTCTCGCCTAGCGGCTCACATCATAATTAGTTTCAATATAATAGGTTTATGACTTTTTTTTAAAAAAAAAAATGCATATTTGACAAATTTTTTATTAGACATTTGTAAATCTATATATTTAATAGTAATTTGAAATTCTTTTTTTTTTTTGTCTATCTTCTATAATTATCAACTCACTCTTAAATTTTTGCCATACCTACTTCAAACTAAACCTTTCTATCCCTAGCCCTTGAAAAGGTGAAACTCCCCACCTCCCCCTCCTATGTAGGAAGGATAGCCACTGGGATAACTCCAATAATTTAATTTAAAACTATTGTTAAGTGAGTAATTATGTTTGTTGTTTCTCTATTTTAGATGGTTCAAATTTGGAGCAATTATCATGATTGATTGGGGATTGAAGTTCTATGATGTAGGTTTTATGTTACATGCTTTGAAACTTTTATTATTTATTTTGTCGTTGCGCTTACTTTCATTTTCCTTAACTAAAAATGGAGGAAAAAAAAAGCGATCAATTTCCGAGTAGACCTTGAAAATTGTGACAAGATAGATTGCAGGATATGTGGGATAATTTTTTAGGTTCTGAAAACTGAAGAATGGTTCTGGCAAGTAAGATTTAGTTTCTCGATAAACCTGGATCGACTTTAGAATGACTCACCCTAAGGTAAGCGAAGTTGATGCAAATCTGATATGTCTCTAGTGAAGCAAAAGTAGCGTTGTTTCTGAAGTGCAAAAAAATATGATATGTCCATTGAAGAGAGAAATTGCCATTTTAGGGCAAATCGAGAGGACATGGTTGAACACACCGAGCAGCACACCTGTCCCTCTAATTGGGTCCATTGCACCTCAGATCTGAGGCGCCAAGTCTCAAATCTAAGGCCACGATCGAGAGGTTATGGCGGCCTCAACCTTGAAGCCTCTGATGATTATCTCGAACAAAATTTTGATGGAGGAGGATTTGCTTGTCACAATGATTTAAGTTTGAGCTTATTGTCGATAATTTTTTTTTTTTTTTTTTTTTTTTTGGGCATTGGTGTCCGTACGGATAAAATAAAGGATTTTTTTATGGTAAGTTTTCAAAAATTAACTGAGGAAATCAGTCATTTAATTTTTTTTTTGGTCGATAATATCAGTTATTAATTTAATAAATCAACTGGAATTGTTTTTTTTTTTTAATCAACTGGAATTGTTTGGGGGCACTAAAAATAGGAAAACCCTCGCTCGCGCACGCATTTTTGAACCTTCGCGAATCGACGAGGGGACGTTTCTTCCTTCTCCGAAGCGCTTTTTCTCTTTCTCGAGGGTTTCTCTTCAGTGACTCTTCGCGGCATCGAGTGACTCCTCCATCTCCACCGCCTCCGCCGCCGCCGCCGCCGCCGTCGCCGCCGCAGATCCGGCTACCTCCATTCTTCGCAGCTCTTTCCTCTTCGTCTTCTTCACGCGCGCGCCGATCCCCCTCTCGCCGTCTCTCTCTGCGGAAACCGGAGCAACGGAAATGGCCTTCTCAGCCCAGACGCCCGACATTCTAGGCGAGCGCCAGTCCGGCCAGGACGTCCGCACTCAAAACGGTACTCCTGTCCTTTTCCTTCTTTTTCCCCTCCTTTCGATCGGTCGGTCGAGGTTTTCTGGTTCGCGCTTACAATCTGTGAGGTTTGTGAACGTTGTGTTTCCTCTGGAAATTTGGAACAGTGGTGTCTTGTCAGGCTGTCGCCAACATCGTGAAGTCCTCGCTCGGTCCTGTCGGTCTTGACAAGGTATGGTTCTGTGGCGATGTGTGTATTTACTGGCTGTTTGGTTTCATTTTCAGCGGAGTTGCAGTTGGGTGTGGCTGAACTGTGTCTTGCTTAGTTAGGTCTGAGATTGTTGTTTGGTCTTATAGGTTTGTTGAGATTGACGCTGTTGTTTGTGTTTCGGCTTTGTCAATGTTCTCAGAGCTGCTGATTTGATTCGACATGATGTGTTGAACGTAGAGGGGTTTATCTTTGTTATTATGCACTTGCTGCTGGTCGTGCGAGATTCAATAGTTTATTTAGATGAAATGAGTCACCGGAAGTTTTAATGATGCCAACTCTATGATTTACTTGAACTTCAACTTTAGAGTCGATCTGGTATGGAATGGTAATAACTTCTAGGGATTACTGTTGACTGTTGCATTTGGTCCGGGTTGTGTGCTGTGAACTTTTCCTATGTAGAGATTAAAAATCTAATTCGCATCTCTACTTGTCTTGTTCAATGAGTCAGATGTTGGTTGATGACATCGGTGATGTGACAATTACTAATGATGGTGCTACCATACTCAAGATGTTAGAGGTGGAGCACCCAGCTGCTAAGGTGGGTGGACAGTCACCTCTTGTTATGTGACTAGATTCCGAAGCTTAAAGATTTAGGCACTCATGTTTGCTTCACTGGGGTATGCAGGTATTAGTTGAGTTGGCTGAGCTTCAGGACAAAGAGGTCGGAGATGGTACAACTTCAGTGGTCATTGTAGCTGCAGAGTTGCTTAAGGTAATGGTGGCTACTTGAGGCTGGGCATGGCTTAGTTTGTGGGTTGTCCCGTCATTTTGTTACTTTAAAGTGATATCTTGTCTAATCAGTGACTTGATCATTGCTTTCTCAGAGGGCAAATGATCTGGTGAGGAATAAGATTCATCCAACATCGATAATTAGTGGTTTCAGAGTGAGTATTTTGTTTCCCACTTTTCTATTTATATTCCCATTTCCCCTAGAATATGACAGGAGTTGACACATGAGCAGTCAAAGCATGGATGCACATTAAGATAATCTCATTTCTCATGTTTATCTAGCAAAGTTATCTCATGTTTTGTGTGTTTCCTATTATGCAGCTTGCTATGAGGGAAGCTTGTAAATATGTTGATGAAAAATTGGCAGTTAAGGTATGGCTTTGTGGGCATGTGTAATTTGCAAAGTTCACAATTTGATTAGTCTTTTTGTTTGTCATATATATGTTTGTGTGGTGATATAAGTAATGGCTAAAGAAAAGTTTATGCTTAAGTGCAAATTTGATAGTGCATTAGTCATTTCGTTGATATAGGAATGACACAATTATGACACATGTTTCTGTGCTTTATCATGATGTGAAATTATCCAGAAAACAGAAGGTTCTTTAAGGAATTGATCTGAGCCATTTTATATTTCCACGTGTTGGTTATAAACTTGTTTGGCTATGATCTAACCTTTTGAACATTATGCTTTCTGATTTTTCATAGGTTGACAAGCTCGGAAAAGATTCCCTTGTGAACTGTGCCAAAACAAGCATGTCATCAAAGTTGATTGCTGATGACAGTGACTTCTTTGCAAACTTGGTATGTCAACAGTCACTACAATAGTGGAACTTTTATCTGCTTGGTTATGGTTGTGGTTCAAGTAGGGAGGCGTCTTGTTTGAGAGGAGAGGTAGGAGCCATGGTGCATGGAACTTAGATAGTATGAACATTGTTGCTCGTTATATTTTCTGGTGAGGCTGTGCATATGGTCACTATGTATTTTCCATGTGTCAATCATGTTGGTCTGTCAACAGTTTTGGGAGTTGATCCTGAACTCCTTAACCTAAAGGTTTCTTCTTGAGTAGAACTCCTGTCATGTTTTCGTACTGGATGAAACTACTTCAAGTTTCCTTTCTATATGCTTCATGATTGCATGCAGCATTCCAGGATGATTGTTGAAGGGATGCATCGTATATGGCGCATAAAGTAATTATTTTAACCTGTTAGTTTGTTGCTGGAGCATAACAATTTGCTTTCAGGTTGTAGATGCAGTACAATCAGTAAAAATGACCAATGCCCGTGGGGAAGTTAAATATCCTATCAAGGTTAGTAGTTCATATTTATATCTTGTCAGGATAATACTGTAGGAGGTGTTGACATTGAGCTCTTTTGCTTCTTTTTAATCTTAATCAGCAGTGACATTGCCAAAAAAAGACTAAACCACGGCATGAGTCTGTTTGCTGTAAAGGCCTATCAGGCTGATTGTGTTACAAGCAAAATTGTCCTGATCGTTGAAGCACAATGCCTTTGTTTATGTTTAGGGTATCAATATTCTCAAAGCTCATGGGAAAAGTGCCAGAGATAGCTACCTTTTGAATGGATATGCATTGAATACTGGTCGTGCTGCCCAAGGAATGCCTGTTAGAGTTTCCCCTGCAAAGATTGCATGTCTTGACTTCAATCTTCAGAAGACTAAAATGCAGTTGGGTGTCCAAGTTGTTGTGACTGATCCAAGGGAGCTGGAGAAAATTCGACAGAGGTAAAGAGATGGTGGACTTCATTTTTTTCTGACAGGCTGGTAAATTAGTCTGTCATCTCTTCGATGATTGTATGGATCAAGTCATTTCCTTAGAGTGACGGATCTTTGCATTTCCACTAGAGTGAAGTTTTATTTCTTTATTTCCTTTCTGTGGCTGTAACTGTTTTGGGCTCCCTAAATTCTGCATATACATAACAATTGTTATTACTATTATTATTACTGCTACTACTACTATGGGGACATATAGATATTATAGTTACCAACTTATCATTAGATGATTGTGATGATGAAAATGGTATATCCAAAAACTATAATAATAAGGACCAAAATATACAGCAAAATATTTGTTTTGTGGTCATCTTGATAGCCACAGTAATCTCCCATCTTTGCCAAATGCATTAATCATTTGTTGCTATAGCATAGCAGCTTTAAAAGATCTGGTGCCATATATACATGTGCTTTGGCACAGCATAGCACACCACAACACAACTACAGCATAGTTATAGTACAGCTTCAACTGTACTGAGCACGCACTAAGTCATCATTGTCAGTGGGTGTATCTTGCAATGTACTTAGTATAGGATAATGAGATTGCTGTGGCAACTGTTCAATACTAACTCTTTCATGCAATATGCTCATATGACTTGGGTAGATTTTTGGTTCTCTTGTTGCCTGTTGATTGATTTACCTTCTGACCTTCATAGTTCTTTAAATATAGTCTTTAAATAGTGGGCCACTTGTATGCATCTTGTTTGCTAAATGCAGGCACTAATAAAAATTTGCATTTTATTAGGGAAGCTGACATGACAAAAGAACGTATTGAGAAGATACTGAAAGCTGGGGCCAACGTTGTTCTGACCACAAAAGGGATTGATGACATGGCACTCAAGGCAATCTTCTACATGATTTGCTTTTTTACTTTCTATTATCCTTGAAACGTTGTAAAATGAGCATGCGGACATAAGTTTGAAATCGATGTTCTTTGGTTATTTCTTGTCGCATGCGTCATCTTTTGTTAATTAGTATATATGTGGATGTTTGTTTTATTATCTTGTCAAATGATCTCTTAAAACTTCTCCTCATGTATGAAGTGGTCATAGGTGAGTGATCCGTCTTTACTTGAATTGGCTGCAGTCATATAATGTAATGCTATTTGATATAATTTTCAATAAATGAAGATCTACTATGTCATCTGGGTTTTTTGTTTGATTTAGAGTTTATAAATTGCTTTTGTACCTGTTTAATGTTCCAGTATTTCGTGGAGGCTGGTGCAATTGCTGTGAGACGTGTGCGGAAAGAGGATATGCGTCACATTGCCAAAGCAACGGGTGCAACCATGGCAAGTTCACCAATTTCTCTCCTTCAAAGCTTGCCAGCAATTCATTTTTTGTTCAAACTTTGCTAATAAGAGCATAAGTAAGATGAGAACTCAAAAATAATGTGATGCATATGTTGATATCTGAGTTATCTATTTCAGCAGTGACTTGAAATGCTGAAGAAAAGATGCAGGATGGCTTTTCTGATGGGTTTATACTAATCTTCGTTGCCTTGATATCTAATTTACTACAGGATGTTTTACCAGTTCATATAAGAATGGACTTATTTTCACCTAAGCAAAATGTCTTTTATTGGACTTGTCAGTACTTGACATGTGCCTTTTAGAAACTAAAACTTTCGCACTGTTTTTATTTGACAGTTATGAGCTTTTTTTTTTAATTGGATTTTCAATGTTGGAGAAAGCTTGACTTGACCGAATCTCTTTGTAAAATGCCAACAAACTGAGCTGAAGTCTCCTTGTATGAACCGATTAATTCTTGTTGGAGGGAGTAAGATGCCTTCTTCGTTTTCCTTGCCAATGAATGATTATTGGAATCTTCTGTATGGAACGCCCTTATGTGGTTTCTTGTTCTTATCATCCTCTCATCTGATGTCGCATATTCTGTTTGTTTTTCCTTTAGTGGGGGGTTGAGTATATTGAGAGGGTGAGCATGAGTCATAACTTTGCTTAGATTTTGCTGCCAGTTGTTTTTCTTTTTTCCTGCTGGTGCTGCGGGTCAGATTCCTGATTCTGTGGATTTATCCTAATTCTGTACCTTGGTATTTCGTTGACTACATGCAGGTTTCAACATTTGCGGACATGGAAGGAGACGAAACATATGATTCATCCTTTATCGGACATGCAGATGAAGTTGTAGAAGAGCGTATTTCTGATGATGATGTGGTTTTGATTAAAGGGACAAAAACAACTAGTGCGGTGAGTTCATGCTTTTTCAAATCAGTTCAAGTCTTTGAATGGGATAACTATATTGGAATAATGTATGCTAATTGTATTGGTTTGACATAGACCTTAGGAAGTTAGTCATAGTTTCAGCATTCATACATCATTACATCCTTTACTGTACCTGATTGCTTAATGTTGTGGCTCTTTTTTTTTTTTTTTTTTTTTTTTTTTTTTTTTTTGGGGGGGGGGGGGGGGGGATGGTAGACATCAGCTGTTTCATACAAGTTGGGTTGTTTGTTGTAGGTTTCTTTGATCCTTCGAGGTGCAAATGACTATATGCTTGATGAGATGGACAGAGCTCTCCATGATGCTCTATCCATTGTTAAGAGGACTCTTGAATCCAACACGGTAATTCTTTTGGCCTCGCTTTATTTTCCTGAAGATGAGCCTGTTGATGCTAGTCTAGGTTATTCACTGAACTAACTATGAGATGGACAAACTTCAGGATGCTGTTCTTGTAGAATTGATTACTTATGATATAGCCAGGTCTAGGAAAATAAGTTTTGATGCCTGAAGAATTTTGCTCAGTTTCCTTTGTTATCCCTTGAAAATGGTCCTGAGTTAGAGATGGCATGCTTGCTAGACCTGCCTGCTAGATAACTGATTCCTGCTATCTTTGAATTTTAAGCTAGAGAGGTTCAAGGCATATAGTACTTTGAGAAGATGCCATCTCTGGTGCTTGCCTCCAGTGATGAAGTTAGGGATTTTCTTATTCGACTTCTGGTGCAACCCTTTTTCATCAAAAAAAAAAAAAAAAAAAAAAGAAAGAAACCAAAACAAAGTCACGTAAAAGAACCCAAAGATATCTTACTCATGATGTTAGGAGTGGCTAAATATTAAGTGATAATGTCAGAGTATTTCCGTGTAGAACTGGACCAGCTACCTGTGAATTTGGCTGTTAGTAGATTGTACAATGTCAGCATTTTCAGCCCATAATCTATTAGCATTTTGATTGTGTGTATCAGAATGACTTAAGAAAGATATGCATTTCTGCACTGTACTTACAAACGTTATTCTGATTGCTTTGCTTTGTCCTCCCATTTCCCCCCTTTTTATTGTTATGCTGGGATTACAGGTGGTAGCAGGTGGTGGTGCGGTTGAGGCTGCCTTATCTGTCTACTTGGAGTATCTAGCAACGACGCTAGGATCCCGTGAACAGTTGGCTATTGCAGAATTTGCAGAGTCATTACTAATTATACCAAAGGTCTGTATTAACATGCATTGATGTTTTTTCAAACTTCACTTGGATTTTTATCTGGGCTTAATGGAGCACATCCTATTTGGCAGTGCTTTGGAAATTATCTTCTATATTTTCTAAAATCTTTTTTCTGCTGAAGGTGCTTGCCGTCAATGCTGCAAAGGATGCAACTGAGTTAGTTGCAAAACTACGGGCTTACCACCACTCTGCACAAACTAAGGCTGACAAGAAGCATTTGTCAAGGTAATTCTTTCTTTTGTATTTACAATGATGTCTTTTGTAGTTGGCCAGTGTTTAGGTAACCATGTATTAAGATTGAATCCATTGATCTTTCCTGCTTATTTTAGTCTAATTCACTGCAAGGAGTGCTGAGAAATTTTTTGTATACAAGATCACCCCCAGTCATGGATAAACACGTGTGGGCACAGTATAGGCAATTTTTTATGGAACATCTATAATAATCAGGAGCTAACAGTTGTGTGACTTCCAGGGAAAGCAAATTTGAATTTGATCAGCAAGATTACGTGATTTCACCTGTTCTCATGCCCTCTGCACAGCTTAGTTTGTTGACTCTGATGTTTAGACTTGCAGATGCTTAAACAAGAATTTAAATGACAGTATACAAACTAATTGTTAGGCAGATGGATAGCTTCCCTACCAACATACCTTAATATTTGTTGGATGTCCAAAAAGCCTTTAGAACACAATTTTTAAGGTGATGTAAATTAATTTGCTATGCCAAAGAGTGATGTCATGGAATGGAGTTGATGGTGGTTTGATTTCCAGAGAATTTGTAAGCTTATTCACTAATTCTTGAAAGTTATATCTTTTACCCAGAGAAGAAAATATTGTATGGACGGATATCTCTTTTTTTTCGGTAGAAGGGAGATATTCTCTTTCAAAGTTGCAATTATATGGTTGGATTTGTTTTAACAAGTTAGATGAAAGATAAGCTCAAGTAGCAGTTTAAGTCGATATGTTCTAACAAAAAAAAGATCCTGATACATTTTACTGTTTCAAGTTAAGTGTCATAGGAATAAGCAATAATACAAAGGGATTCATAAACTGTTAAAGTCTATATTATGTTAACTGGGATCAAGGGTAGGTTGATCCAATCATCCGAGTTTGGACCAGTATCAAATGAACACCTTACTCATGAGACCATTTACTGTCTTGATAAGGAGCTTTTGTTGTAGTATCTCATTATAAGCTTACTTAGCTTGCTTTATTCTGTTGGCTCTTATAATAAAGATCCCGTTGGTTTCATGTCAACCTTTGCAGCATGGGATTAGATCTTTCTAAAGGAACTATCCGGAACAACTTAGAAGCAGGTGTCATTGAACCAGCAATGAGCAAAGTAAAGATAATACAGGTAAGGAAGACGCATGCAAATGTGCAATAACTAATTATTATTATTATTTTTTGGATTTCATCTGCTATAATTTGTTTTTGGAACCTTTTGCTCCTCAGTTTGCAACTGAAGCAGCTATAACAATTCTTCGAATTGATGATATGATCAAGCTTGTCAAGGATGAAAGCCAGGGCGAGGAATAGGAGTTAGGGTTGTTTAATTGGTACTTGAGTGGCACCCACCACGGGTTGGAGGAGATACTATCAAGCATTGTCCTTAGCCTTTTTTTTTTTCTGATGGGCTCTTTATCTATGTATTGTTGATGCTAGTAGTTGTATCTTATGCTTGGGGCAATTTTTGAACAGAGATGGCTGAGCATTGTTCATCTTGCTTTTCTGCAGCAGAGCGCTGTTTCTATTTTTGTTAAGCCTATTTTACCATGATGACGGAAGAAATGCTTAGGCAGGAAATTCAACTTTCATCATCTGTTTTTCCAAATGAAATTATCGGGCGAGTTTTGATCATTGATTGATTTGGTTTAAGATGTTACCTTTTCTCTTCAATTGATTTGAGCCTCTGCTCTCTTGTGACCCTTATTTCCCCACAAACTTAACGGGAGGAAGACTTGCTGAAAGTTATTGCTGATGTTCAGCGTACTTTACCTGCTGAAACTAATTACAAGATGCCTTTACCAAAAGAACCTCTGAGGTGTTCTAATCTTTTTCCCCCCAATTACAGAGGAGTCCAGGGGTCTGTTTGGGATCCTGTGTGTGTCTTGTCACGAGGTAACCTCACGAAAGCAGGGTTAGTTTAACCACAAACGCTGCTAACACGGTGGGCTGTCAGATTGTTCTTAATATTTTATCTGCCGGCATGCCCTATATGCCTCATTGGTACAATGGCTTTTTCCAGCCCTGTACATATCCACCCTTTAAATGTTTAACGTCAGAGAGTGTCAAGGGACAAAGCAGTTCAAGGACATATGTAGCTTTAAGTTTTGAAAAGAACTTCTGTATTAAATGAGAAAAAAAAAAATAGGTAATGCTATCATTTTTGCAGAATGCTCATTTAAATGTTTAAACTTTTCGAGCAATCATTTGAGCATCAAATTAGTGGAAAAATATAAGTTTATCAAGCAATATATTGTGGTGAAGAGGTTTCCGTCTCTTTTAGTATATTTGAAGTTTGACATGATTTTTAAAATCGACGGACAAATGTGGTAATTGGGAGTCCAAAACTATGGCACTGGAAATCATTTCTTTTTCTTCCGAGAATTTTCTGGCATTTCTTTTCTCTGTTCTGTCTTGTATTCTGTATCATATTCAATTCTAAAATTAGGACACCCGCAAGCTCCACCGAAGAGAATCGGCCACCGATGATCAAACAGCTTCTGGTTGCTACGTCGCCCTCTTGCTTTAGGTTCAGATGTGTTCTTTGCATCGTCATCAACGTCCTCATTTGGAACATCTTCCTTACCTGCAACATATTCCATTCGACCTCATCACTTTTGCTTTGTTGTTGTTTATTACCATTGATGCCCTTCTCAATCTCTTTATCCTTTTCATCTAAACCAACGGTACCTTTGTCACTTACAACTTCCTCTTTAGGGCTCGCCTCACTGGACTTTGCCTCGGCCGGAGGAACCAAGCGATTTCCTTTTCTTCAGCTTCCAAATCTCGGCCTCAATAACTTTTGAATGGAGGCAAGCATGGCGAAGAAGATTTGATTAGAGCCCTTCAAAACATCCAAACGGACATTAATTTTGCCCCGATTCCTATATTTAGGATTAGGGTTTGAAAAACATTTTGGATTAATTGAGGGCAAACGAATGGCTAAACCAACAGTACGCACTATTTTTGTTGACTTCATCTTATCGGCAAGTCACGTTAGATGGTTTATGTTAAAATATTACCACATTGGGTTTTCCAATCACACATTGCTGATAGCATTGAAGTGATTTGATTTTTTTTACAAAAGTAGTATACAAGTGATCGCTCAAAAAGTTTTGAAATTGAAGTTATTGCAAAATTCTGATACCCTTTTCCGATATTAAAGGATTCTTCTCCCTCTAGAATGCAATTAATAATTTGTCCATAATTATTATTTGACCCTCCAATTTACACCTTTTTTTTTTTTACTTTATTTTGGTTCGACGGTGGTCTCCCATTCAAATCATACCACATAACATGATAACATCACTCTAAATTTCATTACAAAAGAAAAGAAAAGAAAGGAAATCCCAGTTGCCAAGAGCGGATGTGGTGGCAGCCTAGGGTTATTCTCGACTCATTATTAACATTCGGTTGTGATCACTTCATTGCTAAATAGGAGAACTCCAATGATCTACAACGCATTTCTACACAAAAGCCCTGCTTGGTCAGATGCCATTGTTTTAACCGTCTTTTCACGGAATACTACTTTCCCAATTTGACTTCTTTCATAGGCTCAATCGCTTCAGATTGACATTTTCATATCTAGATGGATGCTACCCATTCCATATAATCCAATGTTATTATCAATGATTACCTTCAAGAAGCTTCCATCGGGAAAAAAAAAAAAATGCTACTTCGCGAACTTCCACTATTCATCATCATCGAGTCTTTCCTTGGGGTGCACTACCTTAAATGCGAACCACGACAGGACACCACGCCGCTGTATGCAACCACCAGATATCGATCTGCTCATTAATGCCGGCTATCCCTCTCTCTCTCCTTCAATACTTCTGCAAACGGAGCCATTGTTATCCTCCTCTAGAATCTTACGACCGATATAGCTACAGAGCACTTCCTTCCCTAAATCTGCATCTCCTTTCTCCGTTTCACCGCCACTCTAAACATTCAGTATCCTCTGAAGTAAGAAGAACCCGAACTTTCTTGGTTCCCAAGGCTCTTCTTCCTCCCCAGTGCAACATTATACGTTTAATTTCCTGTAAAAAAATGGACCATGAGTCATACTACCATGACAAAGCCCGCTTCAACACTAGCAAGTCGAGGCTAGATTGCTAGGGGACAGAATGGCCATTCTCCTTAGGACAACCAGAGTCTCCTCGAACCTTCCCTCAATCATCTGTCATAGCAACCTCCCTTACCTCAAAATCTAGCATTGACAGTTGATAGAACCGTAACTAGAATTATATGAATATGTGTTGAACGCCTTTCACGTTTCTTCTCTGAGATATTTCTAAGACAACCTGACTTTATTTCGCCCTTGGATTTGGAGATCACTAGGTTAATTCCTGGGTTTTATTATAGCTATTATACAATCGATCCCATGCTGCCCATTTTAATGAATGGTACAGGTCGCGCCAGGGATGCCCATTTCAATGAATGGTCCAGGTCACGCACGTCACGGTTGGCTCACACCAGTCATCAACTCAGCACGAACTCCTGGCCTGTCCTGTGAAAAGGTTTGTAGTTCCTCTGAGTTTAGAGCATTGTACGGTGTCCAATTAGTTAATGGGTTTGCAGCAGTTGGTCGTGTTCCGCAGGGTCATTGCGCAAACCATTTTTTTTTTTTTTTGTATTGTTGGGCTGCGCTTCGATGCGCCTTCTTCGTGTGGGTTCACTTGCAAATTTGCAATAACGTGCCCACTACCGTCTCTACCAAAGCACAAGATTATGGGCTGGAGATAAGGGCTTCGGTTAGATTCTGCAAATTTCTCAATATGAAGTTCATCTTTTCGATTTAGCCTAAGAAACCCCAGAGAGGACGAAATTGAAGAAGGTCCGCAATTCAGGGCATTAAAACCGAGCTAACTTCTAGTGATTTTCATATTCAGATGGACAAAACAATAATACACGAAATGTCCACGTTCAGGAATCTCAACATGCCAGTGGTGTTAACAAATAAACTGATCAAGCCATTAACAACCTCAATCTGCTCAAAACCAAAAAACAAGCAGGCAGATTTACCTATCATCACCCCTATCTAACCAAACTATCAACAAGCAGCCCAAAAGAAATGCTCACTACCGCAGCCCACACATAAGGCCACCAACAATCGCTTTGCATATCGACAAGACAAGCAAAGAAACCAAGACATTAAAAGTCATTTACATTCTCAAAGGGTTAGAGCAAGCTCCGATACATTCTGACGAACTCCTCCACCGTCTGCTACATCAGAGAAAGAGAATTAATTAATGGAGCAAGAAAAACATTAGATTCATCACTGAAATTTTAGGTGTTGCTAATTCAGAAGAGAATGCATTACCATTCTTGCATCTACAAATGACTCGGAAACTGTCTTCTATATATCCATGCACCTATAACTTGTTTTACAACCGTCTCTGATTTCCAGTTTTTCAACCATCCTCCCCATGAGTATCTAGTTTGCTGAGACCTTGACCTCTAGGTATCTGGTCAGCTTTAGCTGATACATCATGACCCTAGAAGAAAGAACACGCACAAATTTAGAAGTAATGAATATCAAAGGAAGCAGACAGGAAGCTACCAATACCACTGGATATGCAGCATTTAATTACAGAATGATTCACTGCCAACAGACATAAGCCATCCCTTGTCAATATAGTAACTAACCTTAACCTAATCATTTCCAACTAAAGTAGATGGAAACTTGGATCATGGCGAGCACAAATTTATCATTGATATGAGTGAAAAGGCATAACCTTCCAACATCTATGCTTGAAACTGCAAGAGCATTCTATTACCTGACCAATGTCACCAACAAGCCTGACATCTTCCACGAGTACCGCTGAAGCTGTTTCATGCGTGAGGACACCATTACCCCCAGGAACATGTTCAGCATCAGCAGATCCACCTTCAAGAAGATCCTCCTTTGATTTCGATAGAGGTTCCCGCATATGGTCATTGTTGTCTTCGTTAACACGTTGTTTCAAACTTTCTTTCTCAGAAGACACTGAAATATTAACAACTTCATCAACAACTAATACTGTGGTCTCTTCAGCTACAAACCGAGTCTCCTTGGATGATAGAGAGGCATCTTCAACATCAGCAATGCATGGTTGTCCTGCATTTACACTGGAAAAAAAAAATGTGAGCATTCAACAGGTGGAGATCTTAAATTTAAGAAACAGGAGCAAGAA
Organism: Eucalyptus lansdowneana; assembly: GCA_017140395.1. Lineage (NCBI taxonomy): Eukaryota > Viridiplantae > Streptophyta > Magnoliopsida > Myrtales > Myrtaceae > Eucalyptus > Eucalyptus lansdowneana. Next base: position 35,633,716 of record CM029492.1, read on the forward strand.
AATAAGCTACATAAAGATGGATCATACTGATTGGTGTTGGCTAAATCAGAGAGATCAGCCCCGCCATCAACTTGCATTCCCTTGTTCTTCTTGCTTTTCCTTTCCTGTGGTTGAATATCAACAGAATCTCTTGGGAGTAACTCTTTTACCCTTCTTTTTCTTCTGGTTTGAGGCCCTTTTTCGGCAATGGATTCAGAAGGCTTATGGCTGGCAGTTTCCTTATTTTTAGATTCTTCATTTGCATCCTCACCTCCAGTTGGCACTTCAAATATCGTCTTTTCTTCCCCAACATGTTTCTCCGGCCGACTCATTCCCCGAATTCCTTCCAGCCTCTTCTTCTGTTCATGTTTCTGCACATCATATCTGAGTGATAAGTCCAGCTGCCTTACCATTGGTGTGGCCTGCTCGTCATTCTTAGATGTGGAAGGCTCCTTTTCAGATGCCAAATGAGACTTCTCAGAAGACCTGAATAATAAGTCGGAATAACGTCTAATCCATGAGAGAGGAGCAGAGCTGGGAGAAGAAGAATGACCAGCTTTCTGCAAAGTGGGTGAATTAGGTCCATTGACATGACCCACTCTGTCATCCAAGTCCAAATTATTATTATTCACAGCAGTTAGCTGCTTAGGATGTCTATTCCCAGATATCTTCATTAGCCTGGACTCTGAAACAGATTGTTGCATCTCAACAGCCTTCCGATCTAAGGCTAGCTTTAAATCTTCCAGCTTATTCATCTGCTCTATGTGGGTACAAATTTCTTCCCTATCAACATGCAGTAATTCCCTCTGCCTCTCTAATTTCTGTCGTTGCAGCTTCAGCTCCTCAATAGAATTTTGTAATTCCGCCCATTCCCGATCTCTTCTCTCACGATCTAAGTTAATCTCCATCCTCTCACTCTCAAGCCTTTTCATTTCCAAAGCAACACGGTCCAACTCTTTCTCAGCTGCTTCCTTAAGAGAACCAATTCGCTGAAGTTCATTCTTCTTTTCTTCCTCAAAAGCTTTTTCCTTATCCCTTAAGGAACTTTCTAATTCTTCACGCCTTTTTTCAATGCAGTCCTCCAACTCCCTCTTTTGCACTTCAATCTCCAGCAAGACATCAGTACGTTCCTGCTGAATCTTGCTGAACCACTCAGAACGTTCCTGCACCATCCTATTCATGAATTCTTCTCTCTCAAGACGAAGCGACTCAACGTCGTGTTTGTATTGATTGCGCATTGCATCCTTCTCTATTTTCAGACTGTCACGTTCATCCTTGAGAAACTTTGCAACAGCCACTCTCTCCTCAGCAATTCGTTCAGCATCCTTCTTCAGTTCTTCTCTCTTTTCATCAATTGATTCCCACTCAGACTCAAATTTTGCCTTCTCTAGTTTTAGCTCATCTGCCTCTGCCATAACTTCCAGTTTCTCAGCCCTGACCCTATCAAGCTCCTCTTTGAGTTTTATCTCTAAAACCGATAGTTCACTTGTTTCAGTTTTCATAACCTCCAACTTATCCTTTGCACTATCAACTTGCTTCTTTTTGTCTTCAAGCAAATCCAAAGACTTCTGAAGATCTTGTTTCAGTTTGTTAATTTCTTCCTTCTCCTTCTGTAGCATATCCTTCCTAAGCTCAAAGTCTGCCTCTGCAGAAGCTAATTTTTTTTCTCTTGCATCAACATTATCCCACCTCTCTTTGACATCCTTCTCCTTCTCTGTCAAGGACCTTATCTGAATGCCCAAATCATGCTCTCTCTCTTTAAGGTGATCCTCCTGATGAGCGATATCCATCTCCCTCAACTCCCAAGCCCGTTGCTTGGTTTCGATTTCATCTTCAACAAGTTTACGTTTCATCTCCATCTCTGATTCAAATTCAGCTTTCCTTGACCGCAAAACAGCTTCTTGATTCGCAATTACTTTTTGAATGTCAGCCTAGTAGCATTAGTAGTATAATTTAAAGTTAGTGAACTTTAAAATCAGAAAGGACCATTGAAAGTCCTCGGCAAAATATTTTATAAAAGAAGAAATAATGTGCACATGATTCTCTGCATGGTGCCACCATCAAATTATCAGATGATACTATAACACTTCTCACAAAAAAAGTGATTGACAGCAAGAGAACTTACCGACTCTTTGCTGGCAAGCTTTTCCTGTAAAACAAGCAGCTCTTGCTCTTTTTGATTCAGTGAAACCTCTTTTCTCAAAAGATCCTGTCAACACATTAACAGAAGAGGACTCGTATCCTTAAAAGTTCACAAACACAAAAGTGCAGCCATATTAATGAGAACTAGATGGAACCTGTTCTTTGTCCACAAGTGAAGCTACTCTGAGTTCCAAATCAGATTTCTCATCATTCAAGGCTCCACGCTGTTTTTCAATGTTAGCTCTGGAGGCCTCCAATTCTTTTTCAAGTTGATCCAATTCTTGAGATCTGGTAAATATATATCCCTCTCTCTGGTTTAGTGAAGCTTGTCCATCAAGTAATCTCTTTTCTCCTTGTTCCAAAATTCTTTGCCTTTCTCCTAAAGATTGCCTCTCAAGAAATATCTCATTCTCTTTTGCATCACATCTGCCAAAAAGAAGAAAATCACATCAAGTACTCAAACACAAGACACTCACACAATGAGCGCCTTATTGTGATATTTCTTCTCACAAGCAAAATAAAATCATTAGATTAATTTAAGTAATGCATTGATATGTTGAGAATATACCATTCACATTTCGCCATAGCAGCAAAAGCGAACAGTGGCTAACTCTCTTTATGACAGCTGAAATTTCCATCACTAGTCTGAAATAATTCTATTGATACATAGTAGGTGTACATAGTCTAACTAACTGGAAGATCATCTCCCTAATTACTTTACCAATACAAATCACTTTCAACTCATGTTGCATGTGGAATGCACACGTCCCCCACAATTTAACAAAAAAAAAGAAGAAGAAGAAGAAGAAGAAGAAGAAGAGGCCGAGAGAATGCAAAAGTCATTTCAATTTCAACCAGAATATCCATAAGCATTATATAGAAACTACTTAAGTGCCATTAATCAGTAAGCAAGTAACCGTACTCAGACTTGAAAGATTGAATGCGCCTCCTTAGGTCATCTTCCCGTTCCCCAACTTCTTGCAGCTTCCTTTCAGCAAGTCTATGATACCGGTTAGCCTCAGCCTGTAAAGATTCTGCTGCTTGAAGCTTTGCTTCAGCTTCAGTAAACTTCTTTTGAGCATTCTCTACCATCAAGTGAGCTTCAGACAACTTATTTTCAGCAGAAACTTTTGTTTCAGCAGATTCAGCACGCATCTCGTGCAAGGCCTTCTCGAGCTGCAATTGTTCATTAAATAAAATCTATGCTCAAGCATGAAAGAAGCACAAACAAAGCTCCTAGAGACTTCAGCAAACTCAGTGATTATACTTACACTTGCTATGCACTCTTTCTCAACTCCTAGAGACTTCCTTAATGTCTCTTCTCTCTTCCTAGCTTCAGCCAGACCAGACACATGAGCTGCTTGGTTACGTTTGCATTTTAACTCAGCAGCCTCAGCAGAGGCTTTAGCTTGCTCATACTTGGAAGTAAGCTCCTTTTGCTCCAGAATAAGAAGGCCCATGTGATGTTGATGGTCAAAAATCTACAAGCAGTTCATACAGATCACACATAGCAAAACAAGATGTTGTAATACACCAAAAGAGAATAGACACCAAAGCATTAAAAGTCAGCAACACCCAATGCACTCATTAGAATATCAATACTCAGTAACAGATCCATAATAGAAGGAGAACAATGTGATTGTAGTTCCTAAGAAGTATAAAACCACATGATCTAGAAAACTATCATTGATTGCTCGAAGATTACTCTAATTCAAGATATATCTCACATGTCTTGAAAGAGGCGAAGTAGAAACAAAACAGAGTGATCCAGACTGATGTTTCAACAGCAGAAATGACATACCCCGGTTTCATTATGTCTCATAAGTAGGATAATAAAGGGATGACAAGGGAAGAAATTTATTAACATAAAATAACAGTTCCTTATTTTATTCTATTTGTACATGTCAGCTTCACAGTTCTAGGTTTCTCTTTTTGTTTTCCCCATAAGTTATCAGAAATTATGAAGTAGAGTTTTGCCAATTGTGAGGGAAACCAACTGATGAGCTAATGTACAACTCACAAAAAAGAAAAAAGAAAAAAGAAAAAATGGAAACCCTGCAGCCGAGTTATTGAAGAATATACAGCAAATTCCATCCATTATGTGGAATTAATGCACATCCTTTCCCCAGCCTATCCCATTGATATCTATAAATTCAATGAATGGGTAGTTCTATTGTCAAATTACCCTATACGGTACAACAGCATCATAACTCAATAAACTGAGATTACATAGAGCAAATGGCATTTCTTCTTCGAATAAGAAGCATGATAGATACCACAGGCCATAAGTGAACAACTTTCGACTTGCAAGACAAGTTTGAACAGCATATGCAGTCCGCATGGCTTATAAGATATTAATTCAGTCTACAGCAACTGACCCGTGCCTTAAAATACCCATCGCTGCCACAATGTCATCAAATCAAGAAAAAAAGCAAGCAAGCAAGCCAGATAGGTTTACATTCTCAGCCACCAGAATCCCAAAGCAAATGCAAGAATTGGAAATCAAAACCACTGTTTCCTTCTCTGCTCCACTCCCTAGTAAATTCAATGCAGGTTTGCGCCCAAAAACAAAAAAAACAAAAACTTTCCTCATAGACCACCATAAATGTAGCAAAAAGGACACCAAAACCGAACCCCAACAGGAACCACAAGACACTGGCTATCCCGCAGGCCGAAAACAACAAAAAGGAAGACAAAGGACGGGGAGCCCACGAACCTCAGCCTCGAGCTTCGCGATATACGCGATGAGGGCGGCCTTGTCCCTCCGCTTGACCGACTCCTCGTCGAACCCGGCGTCCCTGAGGCGCCTCCAGACGGCCTCGTCGCCGAGCGGGCTCTGCGGAGCCCTAGCCCCGGCCGTCAGGGACGCGAATCTCCCCGAAGAAGCAGGCGCGAATCGCCCCGATCGAGGGCTCGCCATCGCAAAACCTAAAAGCCGCCCCCTCTCTCTCTCTCTCTCTCGATCGATCTGGCCCTGCCTGGAAATCACGTTCGATGATTCTCTCGCCCCACCTTTTTCTCTCTCCCTCGCAGGGAGTGTAAAGTGTAAAGTGAAAAAAGGGGTGAGCTGCGAGAGGAGTGAAAGAGAAGAAGAGACTGGCTGGCTGGCGATGGGCGAGTCGGGCTGAGTCGGATCGGAGAGTCTCGGCGCTTTCTCAGCGTTTCGAAACGCGATTTGACCGGGTTGCGGAGCGAGTCGAGTCGGGGGGGATTTTGAAACGGCGCCGTACCGAAGACTAGAGGGCGACTGTTCTTTCGCACTTCCGAATCCCCCCGGGAGCGAACTGCGCGGATGATTTTACCGCCGATGATTTTGAGCATTTACCTTCCATATATTAGCGAAATGAACGGCGGGGGGTCGACATCGGGGCCCTTCAGAGCATCAGATGAAATTTTAATTTTGGGGTTGATTATCACAAAAAAGCCAAATTGATATGCTTATAACAAATTTATTTTAAAACTAAATTTTTGTTTACCAAAAAACTCAAACCAATACATTAATGACAAATATGTCCTCTGTTAATTTTCGTTAATTCGAAAGCTTTTTAAACCTTTTTTTTTACTAAGCTTGCCAAATGGAAAGCAATTACATTGAGGGACAAGTATATCACATTTGGCCGCTGAGAACTTGCCAAAATAATGAAATAGGAGGCCAATTTAGTTGCTAAAGGAAATAAACAATTATGGCAATAAAAATATCCAATGAAAACCCGAATTAGATGCAATGAAATATCTTTATTATTTTTTATCCAAAGAAGCAAACGTCTAATTGTCAATGAATTAAGAAAAATAAAAATGGTATGAAAAATTAAACATTTCCATTTGTTTAAGCGAATGGCGAGGGTTAGAAATTGCATCCATCTTTCAAATTGAACTTCAAATTTGCATTTCAGATTCGAACCCAACTACCTAGACAAAAACACAAAAATCAATAATTGCGATATCTATAGTACAATTAAGGGTTAATATTGCTAAAAACCCCAAACTCGTACACTTGTGATAAATTTACAAACAATAACTTGCATTGTATCTCATATTCAAGGGAAAATGTCACAAATAGTCCATATACTATTACCTAATGTGCAATTTGGTCCCTGAACTTTCAATCGGCTCAATTTGATTCTTGAACTATTGATAAATGTCCGATTTGGTCCATGAACTTTCAATCGGCTCAATTTGATCCCTGAACTATTTGATAAATGTCTGATTTAGTGCCTAAACTTTCGATTGGCTCAATTTGGTCAATGAATTATTGATAAATATTCGATTTAGTCCTTAGTTACTATATTTCCTTTTTTTTTTTAATTTTTTAATTTTTTAATTTTTTTTTTGCTTCTTCTCTCTTCCCTCCGCCAGCTCCGACGGAGGGAAGCCAGCTCCAGCGAGGGTCGCCCTCATCGGCTGGCCCTCGCCCCTCCCCGGAGTTGGGCGAGGGAGCCCCTCGCCCGACGCCGAGGTGCTCCTCGCCCGACGCCGACGAGGGGCTCCCTCGCAGCTCGGCGTCGGGTGAGGGGCTCCCTCGCAGCCTGGCTGAGAATGTAAACTTATCTAGCTTGCTTGCTTGCTTTTTTTCTTGATTTGATGACATTGTGGCAGCGATGGGTATTTTTAGGCACGGGTCAGTTGCTGTAGACTGAATTGATATCTTATAAGCCATGCGGACTGCATATGCTGTTCAAACTTGTCTTGCAAGTCGAAAGTTGTTCACTTATGGCCTGTGGTATCTATCATGCTTCTTATTCGAAGAAGAAATGCCATTTGCTCTATGTAATCTCAGTTTATTGAGTTATGATGTTGTTGTACCGTATACGGTAATTTGACAATAGAACTACCCATTCATTGAATTTATAGATATCAATGGGATAGGCTGGGGAAAGGATGTGCATTAATTCATTGAATTTAGAGATTTTAAGGTCTTGAGCTTTTCACATGTTTAGAACAACTGTTAAACTTTTCTACCGCACGAGTGACCCTTTGACTATCTTTCTATCGCATGATTATACGTCCGGCAATCCAATAAACTCACGGTCCCAGGTCGGAAAGGAGTTGGTCTAATCGCTTCATTTCCTTCTTGGGACTCTCATGGGCCCATCCAAGTTTTGCTTAGTTTATATTAAATTTGAATTTTTTAATTACACAATGAATCTGACAAAAGTATATAGGATTTATCATGAACGTCAAAGATAGTATGCACAATGATCAAGTCTATGTATTATTCTTAATTTTTTGCCTTATATAGAGTAAAAAATATTTAGCAACTAGGCACAAAACAATTACACTTAACAACAACCCAAATCATGGCAAGTAAAGACGTGTTTGGTAACGCTTTTATTCCTAGAAACAAATTTTTTATCGAAATGATTATTTTTTATTCTATTTCCGAGAACAATTTCTAAGCATTTTAAGCCGTTTACTAACCGTCCAAAATTTCAATTCCGAAATAAAATTGCGTCAAAATTTCTACTTCAAATCATTTTTTTAATTTTTTAAAATAAGTTTATTATTTTTCCTTTTTTTTTTTCTTTTTTCCTTTCTTTCTCCGCTTCTTCTTCTTCAAAGTGGTCGGTCGCCAGCCTTGGGATGACCGATGATCGGCCAGACGAGGGCCGACGGCCTCATTGGAGTGTTGTTGGCCCTCAGCGAGACCATGCCTTGTCGGCCCAGCCTCGCTGGTAGCTGGGCGAGGAAGGCCGAGCCTTGGTTGGCGAGCGGCCTCGCCTAGATCTGGCGAGTTTGAGCTTGCCTAGTTGTCGGCAGGGCTCGACCTCGCCGGGGCTAACGTGAGTTCGGCTTTGCCTTGGCTAGGTGATGTCAACCTTGTGGTGCCCTGGCGAGGTCGAGCCTCGCCAGCGGCTATGCGAGCTAGGTCTCGCCAGATCTAGGTGAGGTTGAGCCTTGCCGTTGGTTGGGGAGGCCTCGGTGAGGCTTGCCTAGCCACTGACGAGCTTGTTGAACCTCGCCCTGGCCTGGTGAGCCTTTGACAAGCTTGCCAAATCAGTTGCCGGCGACCAGTGGTAATGGGTAGCGGACAGTAGATGGTGATGGACGGCAACGGTGGCGGCAGTTGAAGAAAAAGAAAAAGGGAAGAAGAACAAGAAAAAAAGAGAGAGAGAAAATAGGTGCTTGATTTTAAAATTGTTCTCGAAAACAAATAATCAACTTTTCTTTACTTCTCGATTCTGTTCCAAATATACTTTCGAGAACAAAAAAATAGAAATTTGTTCCTGAGAGCAAAATTTTTACCAAATGCATTTCTATATTAAATCTACTCCCCAAAACAAAAGAAGAGGAATTTTTACTATTGGGCAAGTTAGGGCCTATTTGTTAAGGGCATGTTTGTTAAAATCTATTTTTGTTCCCTAGAACAACTTTTTTTGTTCTTTTGTTCCAGGGAACGAAAAAAGAATATAAACCCGTTTGGTAAAACTTTTGTTCCCGGGTACAAAATATCTACTTTTTTTTTTTTGGAATAAATTTGGAAACAAAAGTATATATAGTATATATATATAAAACTTCTTATTCCCGGGAACAATTTCTAGAATCTATTTTTCTCTCTCTTCTTCTTTTGCTGGTGATTGGCCATACGAGGGCTAGCGACCTTGCCGGAGCGTCGCTAGCCCCAGGAGATGCCGAGCCATGGCAAGGCTCGGCCTCGCCTAGCCAGCCGGACGAGGTTGAGCTAAGCGTTACCTAGGTGAGGTTGAGCCTTGTGAGGGCCAGGCGAGGCTCTGGCGAGCTCGCCGAATGTTGCCCAATCGATCGCTGGCCATGGCGGTGGCAGGCAACCGGCCAAAGAGAAAAAGAAAAAGGAAAAAGGAAAAAAGAAAAGAATTAAAAAATCAAAAGAAATATAAAAAAAATCTAAGAATTTTACCAAACGTATTTCTATCCCGGAAATAAAAATTTTGGGAAGTTACCAAACGTGTTCTTTTGCTAAGAAATTCTTCTCGAGAAACGAAACAAAAAAAATAATTTCTCGCAAAAATTGTTCTCCGGAGCAAAAAGTTACCAAACGTGCCATAACTCGACTAACAATGAAAATTTTTATTTTTTTTTTTTTTTTTGTTCTCGGGAGTAAATTTGGAATAGAAATATGTTTGGTAAAAATTTTGTTTCCAAGAACAAATTTCTATTTTTTTTGTTTCTAGGAACAATTCTAGAATCAAGCATCTATTTTCTCTCTTTTCTTTTCTTCTTTCTTGTTTTTCTTCCCTCTTTCTTTTTCTTCAACTACCGCTACCCACCTCCATCCGCTGTTTGCCACCCACCACTAATGACCGGTTCAGTGAGCTTGTCGGAAGCTCACCCAGCCATTAACAAGGCAGGCCTTGTTAGGCGGGCCTCGCCGAGGCCTCCCCCGGCCTCCGGCAAGGCTTGGCCCAGCCACTGGTAGGGCTCAACCTCACCAAGGCACTGCAAGATTGGTGTCGCTTGGCCAAGGTAAGGTCGACTGCATAATTCCCCGGTGAGGTCGAGGCCCGCGAGAGCAAAATCTATGGATTTTTTTGAAAAAGATTGTGGATTTTTTTTTTCCGATTTTTTTAGTCAAATGTTTGATCAAAAGTCGACTATTTAGTTGATTCTTCATAAAAAGGTTAATTTTTAAGCACAATCTATGGATTTTTTTGAAAATTTGACTTAAGAAAAGTGAAATTAAGGCTAATTGACTTTTTTTTTTTTTTTTTTTTTTTTTTTGGGATGAAAAGCCAATTTTTTGACCAAAGGACTTTTGGTCAAAGGATTAACCAAAAAATCAACTGAAAAAGTCAATCATTTGACTTTTCGGATTTTTCTCATAATTGAATTGGAAATTACTTAAAAGTAACAATGCAGAAGAAAGAAAGAAAAAATAGTACTTTTTTGGTCGAGAAACGGGTCTCGTCGTGATCCTAAGTCTCAATTTTTTACTTTTTTGACGCGTTGGTTAAAAATTAGGCGTTAACATCTTTTATTTTTATCTTTCTTAGAATTGTGTACTCCTTTTCCATCATACTCCTTTTATTATCTTTGGGTGTTTACTTACTTGCACCACAATTTCAATTACTTGGTTGATTTGCCTTTTCACTTTCTTAGTGATAGAGTAGAATGGCATAAGATGAACCATCCATGCATGATCACATTTACTTCATAAATTTACATAAAAAAGTACAAAGAGAAGTATAATCACGTTAGATAACACATTGATTGGCAAACTCTAGCTCTTTGGTTGCGTAGGTATAGAGGGATCATTCTCAACCCTCGTTGGGCACTCTAGCCGGCCCCAAATAATGAGACTAGTGTCGACTTTTAAATACCATTTAGGTTATCTAATACAACTTTAAATGAATTTACCGATCATGTGAGTTATGAACTTAGGAAAAGCTCACGGCTATGATTGAATATGCTCAAGCGGTTGTGACCCCAACAAAAAGATGAGGTTATGACATTTTGTTAGGGGAAGTGTCTTGAGTGAACTTTCATAGTTAAACACTTTTAAACTTTACCTTTACGCTTTTTTGTTAAAATTGGCGTCAAGGTAGGGTCACGATAAATCCTTCTATTACGAGATGTGAAAATTTGGGAGGGCTCATGATTATGACCAAGAGACCTCGTGGCGCCGATCCCAAAGGATGAGGTGATGGCATCCTTGGAGTTACATGCCGTGAGGACACTCTTTTAGTTAATCCCCTCTAAATCCTATCTTTACGCTGTCGCTCGCCAATTGAGTATTGAGGTCAGGTCACGACACGTGGGAAACAGCTCAAAAATGCACTTGGAGAGAGGCATGGCGATAGAAGAAAATGGATTCTCGCAATAAGTCAAGAATCAAGAACTGGGTGCCTCGTAGCGTATTTTTTTAAAGGTGCAAAGAGGACTAAACGTGCACAAACAAAATGGTTTTTTCAACATATGACGTTCTTATCTTCCTAAGCAAGGAAAGAAAAATAATGGGTTCAAGGATATTCCTCTTATGCTTGATCTTGAAGAGAGACTTTTCAATTAGAGAAAAGAGTGAATACCTACCCCAAAAGTGTCCTCTTCCTTCTTTGTGATGACCAGCGAAGTTTTAGAAGTTAGGCGTGGCTATTCAGAAATGGTCTGTGTGGCAGTCACTAATGATCTGGTGATGGCAACGACTCAGCTTCGAACCGGGATAAGGCAGCAAGTCTATGGCTCGGCTCGAGCTGGTGATGACGAGGGGAATGTTCCATCTTTAAAAGGGTCAGCAAACACCAGCGGAAGCAAGACTGCCGCCGTAGCTCTTTCAAGGACATCACCCAATAACATGCGCTCCCTGTTCGATGGGCTGGCTTGCACTTGTCATAGAAATCGCCTTTTTCCTCGTGGCTATGGTGTGTGTGGTGACTCTCCGATGACTTGACACAGCAGTCCAATGAGCCGTTTTATTGTGGCAATAATGAACCTCAGAATTCCAATCTCAAAAGCAGAGCATCTCGGTTAAAGCTCGTCGTAGACGATAGGAGTGGTCACCGATGGTATTGGAGAATGGCTGGAATCGCTAGCAACCCAAGTGCTTGGAGGTAGTTTATTTGAGTGATGACACAAACTGTGGAGAAAATATTCAGTGGTTCGAAATCACCACGTCATCCAACTGTGTGGCGCGCGTAAACTGAAGTGGCTACACTCAAAATGTGACATATGGCTTGTGATGTGGATAAAAGAGCAGGCAGCCTTTTTTCTCTCTCCTCTGGTTGACACGCAGAGAAAAGAACAATATATGCGCACCCCCGCTTAGAAAAACCTCTCTCCTCTTTTCAATTTCAAGGGCTATCTTTCTCTTCTCACGTTCTTTCCTTCTCCTTCCTTTGTCTTCCTCCCCCATCGAAGACGACCCAAGCGAGAAGCTTGCTCAGAATCAGCAACAACGGACCCCAGCTATCAAGGAACGCAATGGCAACCTTGAGCGGAATCATGAGGTGCGATTCAACCTGGCGGAGATCGCCTTCCGGGGACTGTGACCCCCTTCTTCCTGCCCATCGAGCTGTCTCGATGGAGATTTGCCTCCAGGGACTGCGACCCCGTCTTCCTGCACATTGATCTGTTATGTTTTGTGAGGGGTTAATAGATCGTGGTCTTCTTTTTCCATTTGGGTTGCAGCTCTCTCTCTCTCTCTCGAAGCTAGCTTGGGATGCATAACAATGGAAGCTGTTGACAAGGCCGTGGAGAAAGCAGAAGCCGATTCTGTCTCGCGTGAAGTGAACCCCATCTTGCAGAGGATGATGTGAGAGAGATATCGGATGCCATGCCGATTGAGGAGGTCGCCGATGATAGCATTCACGAAGGGTTTGCTCATTACTCGTGGAGATATGTAGACATGCCCCCGAGAGATGGGAAGTTGTCGGCTTAGACTTCCTTCTGTTTCATGGAGCACCGTTCGGCTCTTTGCATTGTTCTTTTTTCCGTTTGTAACCAAGGTGTGAAATCGACCATGGGGATTTCGATAAAAAAATAAAACCAGGGATTGTTAAATCCCTTGGATCTGGAAGGGAAATTGTGTAGCTAAGTCCCCAAGTTTGAAGAAATGTGCTGTTTTCTGAAATAATCATCAATAATAATGTTGCAATTTGCCGTCGCTGTTTGTTACCCTTTTGCAGATTTCTAGCTTTATGGTACACAAAATATAGAATGCTTTTCCGTGACAATAAAAATGAACTTAGGTTGGTGCTAGTTGTCACTCCCACGTGTACAAGATAAGATAAAGAGCAGATGGAATCCATAATTTTTTGTCTTCAGGCAAGCTTCGCTCTGAAGAGCCTCCTTAGTCATAGTCCTTGTACTGGCCAAACGCAACGCAAGAAGCTATCTCTTCTCATTGGCCGTTCGTTCACCAGAAAGTCCGAGATGCATCATGGTGTGTCGTGAAGAAATTAGCCGCCTTGGATCGTTTTTGGCTAATGAGGCTTCTGGCTTAAGCTCAGTTGGTTTGCCGGACAAATTGTGGACCAGTCGTTGACAGGAGAGCGAAGAGCAAGAAAACTGTTGGATTTTTGATGTCTCAGTGCTGCTGTTTTTAGACTAAAGCTTCTCTGTTCTGTTTTATATTGTTTTAGTTTATTTTCTTACTTAGTCAATTATGTTATGCAGTTGTTGTTGTGTTATTTAGGAAGTTAAGTACTTGTTTGGGTGCAGTTACAAGCTGAACGTGTGTGTGTGTGCAGTTATTTTTTTTTTGGTTTAAGTCGTGTTTTGTACTTGACTTTTTACCAGAGAACTGTAGAAGGCAGTTTTTATGCTCTGTTCTCTCTGTTTCCTCTGTTTTTCTTCTTTCTTCCTCGATCGCTGAGAAATAAAGAGCAAAAAAACGATTTTTGTTTTTTAACAGTTTGGGGAATGGAAACTGAAGTTCTGGCATTTCTGCTTCTTTGCTGCTTTGATCAGCATCAACAGTGGTATCAGAGCATAGAATGATCTTGAGGGACTGTGAAGTGAAGCAAGTATTGTAGTGCAAAGAGGTTAGAGGGTGATGGAGACAGGTTCAAGTGGTTTTTCTGCGATGGCTTCTACAGTATTTACTGGAGAGAATTATCAAGCATGGGCTGTTAAAATGAAAGCATTTCTGGAAGTCATGATCTGTGGGAAGCTGTGGAGGATGATTATGAAGTTGCTCCACTTCCAAATAATCCGACCATGAATCAAATCAAGCTTCATAAAGAGAGAACCACAAGGAAAGCCAAGGCAAAATCTTGCCTGTATGCTTGCTGTCTCGCCTACCATCTTCACCAGAATTATGAAGTGTGACTCTGCGAAGGTCATATGGGATTTCTTGAAGGAAGAATATGAAGGAGATGAGAAGATAAGAGGTATGAAGGTGCTGAATCTCTTGAGAGAATTTGAGAGACAGCGAGATGAAGGAATCGAGTCGGTGAAGGAATACTCGGATAGGCTAGTGGGAATAGGCGATAAAATCGAGTTTTGGGAACCGACTTGAGGGATGATAGGCTTGTTCGAAGATCCTAGTGTCTCTTCCGGAAAAATTTGAAGCTACTATAGCTTCTCCGGAAAACACAAGGGACTTGGCGATATAAAACTTGCGAGTTCTTTGAATGCTTTGCAAGCACAGGAGCACAGAAGACTAATGAGGAGAGAAGATCATGTTGAGGGGGCATTGCAAGCCAAAGTAAAGCAAAATGATGGAGGCAAAGGGAAGAAATGGATTCAGTTTAAGGGAAATGTTGCTGATTCGAAATTTTTACCAAAAGAAGGAAATGCTGGTGGATCTAGCAAATGGAAAAATAATAAAAGGCCATGTCAGTACTGTGGTGGAACCAACCATCAGTCCTTTAGATGCTGGAAAAGGCCAGATGCGAGGTGTAGAAGATGCCACAAATTGGGTCATATGGAAGCTATTTGCAAAGGGAAAGCCTATCAGCAAACAGGAGAAGCACAAGTGGCAGTGAGTGAAGTTGATGAAGAGCACTTATTTGTTGCTTCAGCTGGTGAATATTCAGTCGAAAATAGTACATGGCTGATAGATAGTTGTTGTACTAATCACATGGCTGGCAACTTAGAGCTATTCAAGAGCATAAACAAAACAAGAAGTCCAAAGTCGAATTGGCAATGGACAGCATATTGAAGTTCGGGGTAAAGGTGTAGTTGTTGTTAAAGGAAACCGGGGGGTGAAGTTAATCGGGGATGTCCTCTTTGTGCCAAACATTGACCGAAATCATTAAGTGTTGGTCGAGTTAGTGGAGAAGGGCTATATAGTGAAGTTCGAAGGAAGGGAATGTCTCATTAAAGATACGACAAATGAAGTCTTGAGAGCTCAAATGAGGGATAAAAGTTTTGTGTTCAAGCCAAATGAGATGCAGCGAGATGGCTTTGAAGTGTACGAAAGAGAATATAGAGTCAGTGTGCACAAAAGATTGGGGCATGTTCATAGGAGGAGTATGCTGGTTATGCAGAAAAATGGCCTGGTAGATGATTTACCAAGCTTGAAGGAAGAGCTTCCACAATGCGAACCTGCCTTCTTGGCAAACAAGCCAGATTTCCCTTCAAAGGAGGAGTCTCGAAGACATATCAAAAGCTGGAATTAGTTCACACTGATGTGTGTGGACCTATGTCTGAACCTTCTTTAAATGAAAGCAGGTATTTTCTTACTTTTACTGATGATCTGACTAGAATGAGCTGGATCTATTTTCTGCAAGCTAAGACTGAAGTAGCTGATGTATTTATGAAGTTTAAAGCATTAGTTGAAAATCAAAGTGGGAAGAGAATCAAAGCTCTTAGGTCAGACAATGGATCTGAGTATACAGCTAACAAATTCAAACTAATTTGTGAGCAAGCTGGAATTGTACAGCAATTTACAGCCCCTTACTCACCTCAACAGAATGGGGTTAGTGAGAGGAAAAATAGAAGCGTTATGAAGATGGCCAGATGTTTGATGCAGGAAAAGAATTTGCCTAAAAGTTTTTGGGCTGAGGCAGCCAACACTGCTGTATTTCTTTTAAATAGATTACCTACAAAAGCTTTAGAGAAACTAACACCTCTCGAGGGCTGGCAAGACACTAAACCTTCTGTGAAAAATTTGAAGGTTTTTGGAAGTTTGTGTTATACTCATATTCCTGATGTCAAAAGGGATAAGCTTGATAAAAAGGTTGTCGCGACCTAACTTTTCGGGTTCACCACCTAAAACTAGGTTAATGGATTACTAAGTCTTTAAGCTTAGCTCGGGCTCTCCCAAGCCCATACCAATTCGCGACTTAGGTTTGAATTCTTAACATGCAAATGATTTTCAATCAGGAGTCGCCACTAATCTATTTTTGGTGGGTCGATTAGAAACCCAAGTAAAGTAACGGGAGATTTACTTTACTCCTACGAACCAAAGATTTATGAGTTCGGGGACTTGATTACACCAGACTATCCTAGTGCCCTTTCGGTACCTTTTTATTTCATTTTCAAAAAATGTTTGGTAATTGAATTGATTTTAATTTAACTTCCTAACATGTGAGGTGATCATACATGTGCACATACCACCAATTTAACACTCAAGAAAGCAATTAAACATTGCAAAACATACCTAGAAGCAACGAAAGCATCTGCATTGTTAAATCAGAATTCACATCAGCAACCCTAGATATGATTTCTAACTAATACGCAATTTCAATTTTTTGTTTTTGTTTTTACTTTATTTAATGAAAATCATGACTTATGCAATGCATGTAATCTAATATGACATGGTAGCATGACCTAAACTATATGACATGAAGAAATGCAATGATTAAATGCAATCTAAATTAATCAAATGATGACAGGTAATGCGATGCAATGACATACTAAAATGACACGCAACATACAATTTAGTATGTGAGTTATATGTCATGCGACATTTATTAAATGACTTAGTCTAATGACGAGGAAGTTTTAATTAAATGAACCTAATAAAAACTAAATGACGTGCATTTGATATTTCTATTTAAAAATGCAAAAATGATCTATCTAGATTAAAATTCTATCTAATTTAAACTAAGGATTAAGTCACATTAAATCCTAATTTAAACCATGCAATTTATGACGTGCAAGAATGCCCTAATTCAACATGATATATGCATGATAGTTTTTTTTTTTTTTTTTTTATTAAAAATTCGAAATTTAAAATTGCCATGTAATTCAAATAATGATAAAACTAACAACCTAAATGAATGCATTTTTTTAGTTTTTTTTTTGGTTTTTTTATATTTTTCGAACTGAAATCCCTATCCTAGATATGCTTAGGATAACAAAAAATATTCCAAAGCAAAATGAATCCTAATTCAAATATTTTTTAGATTTTTTAGTGGCTTTTTAAAACAATGCGATTACCAACTAAAAATCAAATCTAAACTAATCAAGGCATCCAATCAAATAAAGGATCAAAATAATCGAAAAAATAACTTTTTGTCTCACAGTCAAATTCACGATTATCCTAACCCTAATTATCACGACAAAAAGTTCAAAATAACTAAAAGTCTGATCCGAATTCTTACGGATCAAATTAATAGTTAAATTGATTCAACACTTAAAATACTATCAACAATCCCCAAAAATTAATGTAATTAAAAAAAATAACCCGACATCTTACGGGTCAAATTAATAATTACAATAAGTTTAGGGACTCTTTGCGGATAATGCCTACGAGATTCATAAAGTGAACATTGGGATCCAATGAAGTAAATAAACTAAAGAATATCAACAAAATAAAGTAAAATAAATGAAAATAAAAACAACCTAATTGATTTTGCTTTTTCAGTTGCTTTTTCTTTTCTCTGTTTTTCTTCTTTCCTTTCCCACGTGTGACCGTGGGTCTCTAAGGCAGCGGGTTAATCGGCACGGCAAAGGGGATCACCGGCGAGGGGGAATTCCGGCGAGGCAAGGCAGGTGGGCGTCTGGCGCGGGGCAGCGAAGATTGACGCCGGCAAGGGACTTCGGCGAAGCAGGGCACCGGCGAGGGGGTGTCATAGGGCGCGGGGCCTGCTGTCGGGCACAGAGGAGACGCGAGCAACAGCGATGTGAGCTCTAGCGGCGTTGGGTCGCGGCAGGAACAGCGGCACGACGGCGGCTGAGCGTCGGGTCTCGGCGCGGTTCGGCAGCAGCGTCGGCGGGCGCTCGGGCGGAATAAACGCGAGCAGAACAGGGGCAAGGCTCGGCGCAGCCCGGTGGGCTCGGGCGGAAGAAGACTCAAGCGTCGGGGACTCGGGGCGGCGCGGCGGTTGCGGCGGACGGGACTGGCTTCGAGCTCTAGGCGGCGTCGGCGTGCGCGGTGAGGCGGTTCGCGAGCGAGGCAGGGGCAAGGCTCGGCTACGGGGACGCCGAGGTAGAGGCGCAAGCAAGGACCGACGGTGGGCTCGGCGGGCTACTGGTCGGCGCTTGGGTCGTCGTGGGTCGGCGCGACGATGGCTGGTGGAGACCGGCGATGCGGGCGCAGCAGGGGTGAAGAGAAATTGGCGATTGGGGGCAGCGAAAGTGAGGAAGAAGATGAACAGTAGGGGTCAAATCACCCTGCCTTTTACTTTCCTCCTCTCTCTCTCTCTCTCTCGACTTTTTTTCTTTTTTCTGCAGAAGCAAAACCTCCCTTCCTTTTTTTCTGAATTTCCTTTTTTTTTCAAAAGAAGCTCCCCCACGGATGGCTTCTCTCCTCTTTTCTTTTCCAACGAAGAGAACCCCCCCTTTTCAAAACCCTACGTACACACCCTTTTATAGGCCAAGATAAAATGCAATCTTTTGTGAATATTTCATCCGACGAAAAGATTGTCTATAACCTCCTAATCATCAAATTATTTTATTCTCCTTATCTCCAAAATATTTTCTACTGATTTTTAAAGATAAGATTATAGCCCCGATTTTCTTAAATTCTGAAAATCCTCATTTCAAATCTCAATTTTAGAAAATGGGTTTGGGCCAATTTGTACTCTCCATGGCTTAGTCCGACCTGTTAATTTAAAACTCAAAACACCAATTCGATCCATCCGCCACCAGTCCAAGAAATAAAATGCAAAATATGCAAACTAAATGTAGTTATGCAATTAATATTTTTTGCGGGATAAAATTAACCCCTAATTTTTTATGCAATAAATGACTAAATGGATCACCAAAATTTAGGTGTCAACAAAGGTTGAGATTGGAATTTTTGTTGGATATAGCTCTCAATCAAAGGCTTACAGAATTTTCTATCCAAAGACAAGGAAGATTACTTTGTGAGCGAGAGATGTTATGTTCTTAGAGGAAGATGAATGGAATTGGTTAAATGGAAGGAACACTGAATTGAAGCACTTTGAAAGACAACCTGAAAACGATGTGGAGACTAATGAAATTACGGGGGAAATGGAAGAAAATATAGATGATGAACACGTAAGAGGCACAAGGTCACTTGCTGAGATCTATGAAAGGAGTAATGTGGCGAAAGCTCGAACCATCAAATTTTTTGAAGCCAAGGAAGATCGAAGTGGTTTGCTTTGCAATGCGGGAGGAGATGACAATGATTCAAAAAAATCAGACTTGGGAATTGGTAGACAGGCCATTAAATAAGAATGTAATTGGAGTTAAGTGGGTCTTTAGGACAAAACTCAATCCCGATGGCTCGTTAACAAGTATAAAGCAAGGTTGGTTGTGAAAGGCTATGCTCGGTATGGGGAGTAGACTATTCTGAAACTTTTGCTCCGGTTGCAAGGCTGGACACGAAGACTCTGTTAGGCAATTGCGGCCGAAGGGTTGGACTATTTTTCAGCTTGATGTCAAGTCTGCATTTCTAAATGGTGAGCTTGAAGAGGAAATTTTTGTTGAACAACCTGAAAGGTTCTGTGTTAAAGGGCAAGAAGAGAGTGTATACAAATTGCACAAAGCTTTATATGGACTGAAGCAAGCTTCAAGAGCCTGGTATGGAAAAATTGATCGATATCTACTGGATTTAGGTTTTAAAAGGAGCTTGAGTGAGTTCACTCTTTATATTAAGAAAGTGAATCATAGTGTGGTAGTTCTGTCTCTATAAGTGGATGATCTTTTGGTAACAGGAAATGATGTTCAGCTGATAGAAAATGTTAAGCAAGGCTTATTTGCTGGTTTTGAGATGACAGACTTAGGTAAAATGGCTTACTTCTTAGGTCTGGAAATCAAGCAAAGTCCTTATGAAATCTTCATTTGTCAGAGGAAGTACTTAAAGGAAATTTTGAAGAAGTTTTAAATGGAAGAATGTAGAAGTGTCAGTACACCTATGGCAGCAAAAGAGAAGTTGCAGAAGAGTGATGGAACTGAAGCTGTGGATGTCTCGATGTACAGAAGTCTAATAGGTTGTCTCATGTACCTCACAGCAACAAGACCAGACATTCTATTTGCTGTAAGTGTTCTGTCCAGATTTATGAGTGATCCAAGTCAGCTTCATTTGATTGCAGCTAAAAGGATTTTAAGGTATTTGAAAGGAACCATGTTTTTTGGAGTGAAGTTTCAAAGGAGTCAAGAATTTAATCTACAAGGTTATTCTGATAGTGATTGGGCTGGCTCGATGGATGATATGAAGAGTACATCGGGTATCTTTTTCGATTTAGGATCGGCTTGTTTCACTTGGTGTTCAAAAAAGCAAGAAATTGTAGCTCAATCTACTGCGACGAGTTTATAGCTGCTACGCAGCTGTAAAAATCAAGCCTTATGGCTGAAGAAGATAATGAAAGATCTTTGGCTGAACTCCAATGAATGTATCAAGATCAATGTGGATAACCAAGCTGCAATTGCAATACCTCAGAACCCAGTTTTTCATGGCAAAACTAAGCATTTCAAGGTCAAGTTCTTCTTTCTACGTGAGGTGCAACAAAATGGTGAGGTCATGCTGGTTTATTGCGATCCGAAGATCAACTTGCTGATATGTTCACTAAACCACTTCAAGCTGGAAGATTTGAAGCATTGAGAAAGAAAATTGGAGTATGCAGCAGCTACTAATCCAAGGAGGAGTTTGTTGGATTTTTGATGTCTCAGTGCTGCTGTTTTTAGACTAAAGCTTCTCTGTTCTGTTTTATATTGTTTTAGTTTATTTTCTTACTTAGTCAATTATGTTATGCAGTTGTTGTTGTGTTATTTAGGAAGTTAAGTACTTGTTTGGGTGCAGTTACAAGCTGAACGTGTGTGTGTGTGCAGTTATTTTTTTTTTTGGTTTAAGTCGTGTTTTGTACTTGACTTTTTACCAGAGAACTGTAGAAGGCAGTTTTTATGCTCTGTTCTCTCTGTTTCCTCTGTTTTTCTTCTTTCTTCCTCGATATCTATAATTCTGGCATTTCTGCTTCTTTGCTGCTTTGATCAGCATCAACAAAAACAACTGCTTGAAAGTGTCAAGGTTTATATAAAGGAGGATTGGACCGTGTTTGCTCAGGCTTAATGAATATGCGAGCTTTACAGAGATCAACAAGCTCAAGATGAGTCATTCTGTTCGATTATATATTGCAAATGCTGAATATGTTGAAAGTTTCAGTTCTTTGATGTGCTTGTGAAGTAGCGCAAGATTCTAATTCGAAGCGTCAATTGAGCTCACACTTGAGGTTGACTTTTGACACGGAAAATGCATGGCCTCGAATCATTTAAGCGATCATTGAATCTTAAGCAGAAAAAGGAAAGGTAATCATCGAATTCAAGAAGGAAAAGACAATCAATATAGAAGCCAGAATGGCAAATAGGTGCAACTTATGATGAATGTGATCACACTCTAGGCATCGTGACAAAGACATTAAATCTAGGCGCACCATCGTCGCCACCACCACACGGTGCCACCATCCCAAAACCATCCCTGGACGCAACCCAATGTGAGACCAAAGCAGGCTCGTTTCCTTTCCTGAACGCCACACCACTCAAGCCCAGACTCTCCAGAGTCACTTCACTTGCAGCCATCTCGCTCTTGACCTGAACAAAGGAGCTTCCATTGTTATGCGTCCCAAGCTCGCTCCGAGAGAGAGAGAGAGAGAGAGAGAGAGGGAAAAAGGATAAAGCAGGAAAGGAGGGAGGAAGTTATGAAAGTATGGAGGAAGGCAGGAGGGGTGGGGAAGGGAGGGAGGAACAGACGCAAAGAGAGAGAGAGAGAGAGATAGCTGCAACCAAAATGGAAAAAGAAGACCACGATCTATTAACCCCTCGTGGAACCTAACAGATCAGCGGGCAAGAAGATGGGATCGCAGTCCCTAGAGGCAAATCTCCATCCAGACAGCTCGACGAGCAGAAAGAAGGGAATCACAATCCCTAGAGGGAGATCTCCGCCAAGTTGAATCGCACCTCGTGCTTCCCGAGGGTCGCCATCGTGTTCCTTGATAGTCAGGGTCTGTTGCTGCTAATTCTAAGCGAGCTTCTCGCTTGGGTCATCGCCGATGGGGGAGGAAGACGAAGGAAGCAGAAGGAAAGAATGTGAGGAGAGAGAGAAAAATAGGAGTGGAGCCATTTTAGCTCTCGTGTGCCACATAGGCGGATGACGTGGTGATTTCGAACTACTAAATATTTTCTCCAAACTGTGACGCCCACATGATGAAAGGAATGATGCTATCCTATTTAGATTCACCAATGTGAGTTGCCAACCACCAAATAAGACAACTCAAGTCTGTTTTGCTCTGTAAGTATTGAAGGCAGCATGAGTATCGCCGTATGACTGGCTCAGGCAAGTCCCACATTTAATAGAAGGAAGCTTGGGAGAATTATTGTGTTAGCGTTGCTTGACCAGACAATTAAAACCATGTTCTATAAAATACACAATCGAATATCTCTCCAGGCTACTCCCTGAAGCTCTTTGCAACGTGAATCCTTTGACTGGTGCTGCACATTCTCAAACATGAGGATTTGCATTCTTATCCTCATATATTTGTAGATCTAATTTCTTTTTCTATTGCCAATAGGCTAATTAAAACCATAACCGAATGAGCTCCTACTCCGTGGATTCCTTGTGAGGGATTGGACGCTTCTCCTTCATACTGTAGTAGTGCGATGTGGCAATAGGCTTGCCAAGCATTCCCGGCCTATCAAAGAAATCAATATCTAGATCAAGTGCAAGGCTATGATCCTTGCCACTGAGTTTACTACCTCTAATGCCTCCTTAGTGACACTTCTCCATAGTTTCTCTACATCTAGGCGGTATTTCAGAAACATGTTAAACATTTTAGAAAGACAGGCAACAAGCTATATCAGGGAGTTGGACGAAATCTGATGATAGTTCGATACCATGAACCACAAATGAAATGTTACCAAAGAAGCCAGAGAGTTGGAATTTATAGGTTGATGTCCATGGATACGTAGAGTTGGCCGTTCATGTATAAATCCTGGAAATCCATTTTCAATGGCTGCTCTGTTTCCGTAATATGCAAAGCTCATATTTGCAATGCAGTGGAAGTGTCTCCCTAAACCTGGAAAAAACTCAAGCAAATATTACAAGCACCCGCAGTCTATGAATTCTCAGATACACATTCCAATCTTCACAGCACCATGAGAAGGACGCTCCACGAGATGATTAACCAGTAGTTGAAGGTGAAAGAAGTGAAGTGAGCTTGGAAATCAACCCAAGTGAAGCGAAGCGAATCAGCCGCATCTCTCCTTCTCTCTTGGAATTTCATTGAGTACCTCATTGGCACTTCTAGAATGGCTTGTAATGTTGAAGATGGAGGATACTAATGATGAATCATGTTGGGGGCTCTTAGGCCTCTTTCATCCTAAAAATTAGCTCAAATGGTGATATTTTCCCTTACACTTATGAATTGACTACTAACCCCTTCTACAATCAATGTGGGATAAACTCGAGCTATCTCCATATCACGTATCAAGCCTTGAATTGAAACTACAACAACCCGTATCTTTCGAGTAACTGTTGAATCCAAACTTGTTGATAACTTGGGATCTGATATCAATGTTAGCTAGTACTGAGCCTCTCACCCCCAAAGTTAGCTTAAATGATAAGATTTTCCCTTATACTTATAAATTAATCAACATTTTTTTTTCCATAACCGATGCTGGATAAACTCCAACAAGATAGAGGCTTCAAGATTTAACTAGAGACCAAAATTGAGCCGATAAACCCATTGGTGAGTAATTGCGTTGGTTGAGAGTCTCTCATTCATTGTCAAAGTCGAGAGTTCGAAACCCGGTGCTAGTATTGTAAGTGGGGGGTCATGATGGTGGAGTCTTATGTTAGTCTCCCCCAAAGTACTGATGTTGGTCTGAATGTGCCATTGAGGCGCTACTAGGGCCTTGTGACCCTGTAAGGGGCTCAAGCGGATCCTCGATTAAAAAAAAAAAAAAAATGCCGGATTGAGGATGAAGGAGAAAACGGTGCAATAGATAGGAAGCGTGCTCGATGCTAGATCACTGGGCGACAACGTGATGCAGGGGAGCCACGGGGACAATGGAACGATCTCACTGGTGCAACCGCCAGGTGGTGAAGGCGGAGGCAACTGTGTCGAAGCTATGACCGCTGCTTAATGGAGGAAGAGGAATACGCGAGAGGATGACAGTTACAATAATGGAGGCAGCCATCTTCATATGAGAGAGAGAAAGCCGATAAAGGGAGCCATGGCCTTTTTTTTTTTCCTTCAGGCCTCCTCGTCTTTGTCCTACAGAGTGGGAGTAGAGGTAAGGGTTTTAGGATCGGTCCAAATTTCACTTGGGAGCTGTCAAGGTCTATTTGAAAACTAGCTAATTTCTATTTTTTTTTTCATTTTTCTTTTGTTTCATTTTTTATTTAAGCAAAATGAAAGCGAATGCAACAACAAAAATCAACATTGATCAACAGCAACAATTTTTAAAAGATAAACATGTAAAATAAAATAAAGAATAAAAAGTTCCAAACATTTAGTTGCGATTCATTGGTTCGAGTTCTTGGTTCGGTTATTCAGCTCCTGATTCTTGGTTTGGTTTTATTGAAAACCGGAAATCAAATTGTATAGTACCAAGTCATGTCTTTTATTTAGGAATATATCTATATATAGATGTGTCATCAAAGACATGACTTGAATGTTAAGAATATATGTGATTTGCATATGCGTGAGCCAATTTTTATCCCCGGTTTCATTACCCCTAGAATGTGCATTCTTCCTTGGTGGTGATTTAAGAAACTCTTTATCCTCAACTAGTGGTTCATCCTTTAGGTCATGTGGTAAGTTTCTCCTATCTTGAGGTTTTTTATTTTTGGGGGTGGTTTGTCGTTCAAGCTTTGGTGAACTTTGTTAATCCAGACTTTTATTTATAACTGGTTGTGTGTCATTTATGCTTTGTGGTGATCATATTTTATCTTGCATTTTTATTTATCCATCAACATTCATCTCCACACACTTTGACCTCTCTTTTATTCCTTCGACATCACTCAAAACATCGATCACTCCCCTATGCAACTACATCACATTGAACCAAGAGTCGAATAAAATGAGGATGATGAGCAAGAAATGACAATTTACTTCTCCGGCGCACTGCTTAAATTATGAGGACTTTGTCACTTCAGTTTTATTTACTTATTTTTTTAAAATTATTTTCCCCTCTCTTGTTTTCCACCCTCTCTTCCATTTTTCCTTTCAATGGATACAACTCCATATTTTGCGTTGCGGTGGTGGGTGTAGTCCCGCACAGTAAAACTGTTTATCATTAACGGAATCCTAAGGTAATTTTGCAACCTTCGTGGGGAAGATTCCCCTCACAACCGATTCGGTATGCTAAGGGTTCGGTACATGGAGAACTGCCTTTGGTCCAACTACTGTGTCTAATTGCTAAAGGATATTGTTTTTTTTTTCTAAAGGTTAGGCAAAAAGTAGAGAATAAAGTGTCGACTTGATTATTGTGTATAATAGAATGGGTCCATGCGTGTGATCAAGCCTATATATACTTGTCGGATCTATCCATGACCGGAAAATGACTATATTTTCCCTATACGAACTTAGCAAAACCAAGATGGGTCCACGAGAGTAGATCAAGCCGGAGATGGAAATGAAGTGCTTACATTAACCCATTTCACACTTATTGGAGTCGACCGGTCACGAACAAGAGTAGGTGAGTCTATTGGATCGCTAGTCATATAATCACATAGCAAGGATGATGTGTGTAGCTCATAACCCTACAAAGTCTGGGATAAGACGACACCCCCGCATGGTGTTTGACCTCCAGTATATGTTAGTAAGTTATGTGGTCAAACAAGTTTAACAAGTGAAAAGTCAAAGACCTAATAATCTCTCTGTATTTTAAGTAAATCTATCATATACCACCACGTTCAATCTCAACGATGGAAAATATTTTAAATGATATCCGTGGTTAGTATTCAATAAAACTATTTTTTTTTTTGTGGAATATAATGTAAAAGTATTATCAAAATATTCATCTCATAAATCTCTCATAAATTTCATATTTACAATAAATTTTCTCCATTTTCTAACACTTTGAATTCATTTTGCAAAATAAATCAGTTACACTATTTTTTCATCGTCGTTATTTTTTTTTTTTAAAATTTTATGCGCATAAGTGCGTATCTTTTTTGCTAGTACAAAAGAAAAGGAAATAGAATAGTTATTTGATTTATTTTATAGGCAATGAATTGAAGCTGTTTGAGTAAAAAAGCAAGAGAAAAAAAGTTGAACTTGTTATGAAATACATGAATGGATAGAATACATGAATGAATATTCATTATATTCATCTTATCCAATGTATTTAGTATGGTACATTTGTATCAAATGTTCTAAGTACATCTCCCTATACAATGAACGTTCGTCTCCCTTATCCTATACATGTATCATTCGATACATTGATATTAATGATAAGTACATTCTTGTTCTCCTATAAATAGGAGTTTAGTTTTGATGTACAATACACAATCACACAGAAACACGACAGTGAGATACTAGAAATAAAGCTCTCTCATCTTGCTACTATCTCTAGTGTTCACTTGCTTTCTCTTCTCAAATCTCTTCTCTATTATATATTCGCCACGCGATATTTTACAACACGTTATCAGCACGAGGATCTACCGATTGAGTAAGTAACTTTTGCAAGCACAAAGATCTATCGGCGAGTAAGTAATTTTTGCAAGGTGGGTATTGTTATTATTGATCAACTTATACTTCATCTTCTTCTATCAATTCTTCATTTTTATTTTTCTTGGCCCGAAGCCAAACTTTTAAATCTAAAAGTATCCTTCTGCTCTGAAGTAGCGGTGGATATTTGGAAATCCTTTTAATTAATTTAAGGATTTATTTTTGCAAGGATTATGGCAAATATTGAAAAGCCCAAATTCCACATCCTGGAAGTGAGTGGAAAGAATTATCTATCCCGGCGCCTTGACATGGAAATGCACCTCCAAGGGCAAGGTCTCGCTAATACAATTACGAGAGGATGGAACCTCAAAATGAAAAGGATAAAGCAAATGCGCTGATTTTTATTCGCCGTCATTTGCATGAGAGCCTGCGAGACTCAATATTTATCCGTTCGAGACCCGCATATCTTGTGGACGAGGTTGAAGGATAGGTATGATCATACAAAAACCGTTATCCTCCCTCAAGCACAATATGATTGGCAAAATCTCGGGCGCAAGATTTTAAATCGGTGTCGACTATAATTCTGCTTTATTTGATATCGTTTCTCAACTTGAGTTATGCGGTATCAAACTCACTTGATGCAGAATTGCTTGAGAAAACTTTCTCCACCTTTCATGCTTCGAATATCGTATTGCAACGCAATACCGGCAACGTTAGTTTGCCACATATTCTGAATTAATTTCTGTGCTTCTTACTGCTGAGCAAACTAATGAATTGCTGCTCAAAAATCATGATCTTAGACCTGCTGGCTCAAAAGCATTGCACGAAGCACATGCTAACTTTGAGAAAAATACTGGCAATTTTAAGGGCTATAAGCGCGAGGCAAGAATATAATCCTAGAAGGGATGGCAAGAAATTTAACCGCCCTAGGAAATCAAACTTTGGCCTGAATCATGGCAAAGAAAAGAAGCAAAAGAAGGTGATTAATGAAAGTATTTGTCATCGCTGTGGCATGATGGAGCCGGGTCACGTCACGTCTTGTCGTACGCCAAAACATTTTGTTGACCTATACCAGGCATCTTTAAAGCATACGGGCAAGCGTGGTGAATCTCATGCCATTGAAATCAATCCTACTGCCATAACCCTTTGTTGATGCCAACAATATCTCCGTTGGTGGGACTCCTCTTGCTCTGAAGTAGCAAATGCATCATTGGATGTCTCGATTTCTTTGAGGACCTCGATTACTTTGATGAATCGATTGGTGGATGATAATTTGAACTTTGAATTTTATGTTATTTCGCTTTAAATGTATTATTTTTTTTATTGTTCTTTATGAAATACTTATGAACCTTATATAATATTTATCTTTGAAATTTTATTCGACTATATAACTAATATGCAACTTTTATGATACTTGACACACGAAGTTGTCAATATAAATGCAAATGGAAAATACCGAGAAAAAGGAAGATGTTTGTTTGCTTGATAGTGCAACAACACATACTATATTTTGTAGTAGACACTTTTTTCTCGAGTATGACATTGCGTAAGGCACAAATCCATACAATATCAGGTCTGTTTCGATTATTGATGGTTTTGGGAATGCTACAATTATTTTGCCAAATGGTACAATCCTGCATATTGAGAATGCGTTTCTAAGCATTCGATCAAAAAGGAATCTGCTCAGTTTCAAAGATGTACGCCGTAATGGATACCATATTGAGACTATTTATGAGCAAGATAAGGAATACATTGGCATTTCCTCTTATAAGATGGGCCTGAAGACCATCCATGAGAAGCTAGAAGCTTCTTCTATGGGTTTGTATTGTGTCATGATTAAAGCTGTTGAAACCTACGCTACCACATCCTGGAGATTGGTAAGCCCTGATCGATTTGGACTTGTGGCATGATCGCCTTGGTCATCCTGGCGCTTCAATGATGCGTAGGATAATTCAAAATACAAAAGGGCACCCTTTAAAGGATATAAAGGTATTGTTGTCCAAAGATTATAATTGTGAGGCTTGCTCACAAGGAAAGCTCATTATTAAACCTTCTATAACAAAGGTTAATTTTGAATCTCCTTTATTCTTGCAAAGAATTCAGGGTGATATTTGTGGACCAATACAACCACCAAGTGGACCATTTAGATATTTTATGGTATTAGTGGACGCATCCTGTAGATGGTCCCATGTTTGCCTATTATCTACGCGCAATGTCGCATTTGCACGTTTACTTGCGCAGATTATAAAGCTCCGGGCACAATTCCCTGATTATCCAATTAAGAGCATAAGGATGGATAATGCTGGTGAATTTACATCAAAGAGTTTTGATACATATTGTGCTTCACTCGGAATCGAGGTTGAGCACCCGGTTGCATATGTTCATACTCAAAATGGATTGGCAGAATCCTTGATTAAACGTATCCAAATCATTGCCCGCACTCTATTATTGAGAACGAATCTCAACGATACGCATGGGGTCATGCGGTTTTGCATGCGGCAGCTCTAATAAGATTACGCCCCTTCTTTGCTAGTATTTTACAATCTCCCCTTCAAATGGTTCTTGGTTATGAACCAGATATTTCACATCTACGCACCTTTGGTTGTGCAGTACAGGTGCCTGTAGCACCGCCAAAAAGGACGAAAATGGGTCCCCAACGCCGTTTGGGCATTTATGTTGGGTTTAATTCACCATCTATCATTAGGTTCTTGGAACCAACTACTGGTGATCTTTTTACTGCTAGGTTTGCAGATTGTCATTTCGATGAGACTAGGTTTCCATCAATTGGAATACCTACAACTTCCATGACTGCAAAACAAAAACCGATTAAGGTTTTCTCCGGAATGAGAAAAATTTATCTCAATTAGACCCAAGGACTCTTGAATGTGAAAACGAGGTGCGCGCATAATCCATTTACGGGCTATGGCCAATAGACTTCGACGCATTTAATGATGCTACTAAGGTAACGAAGTCTCATATTCCGGCTACAAATGCTCCGGCTAGGATAGTTGTTCCCGAAGAACATGCTAAAATGGATCAAAATCCCCGCACTTGAAGCGTGGCGACCGATAGGATCAAAATATACTGCTCCTCGAAAACGAAGGGGAAAGAATCAGGAATCCGCTCCCGAAAGAGCCTGCGTTGTGCTTACTCCCAAAGAGCTTATTGCCCCTGAAGAGCGCAAACCCATGAAAGGAGCACTAGCCCCGGAATACGAGAATTCCATTACATATTGTAATGAAATTTGGGATCGAAATGAAATCATCATTGATGATGCTTTTGCATTCTCAGTTGCTTATCAAATTATGGATGATGATTGTGAACCACAATCTATTATTGAATGTCGTCAAAAGGCAAGATTAGCATAAGTGGGAGGAAGCAATTAAAGCTAAATTAGCTTCCCTAACTAAACGAGAGGTTTTTGGACTTGTAACTCGTATCCCTGATAATGTAAAGCCCGTTGGATATAAATGGGTATTTATCCGAAAACGAAATGAGAAAAACGAGGTTGTCAGGTATAAAGCCCGACTCGTTGCCCAAGGATTCTCCCAAAGACCTGGGATTGATTATAATGAGACATATTCACCTGTGATGGATATGATTACATTTCGTTTTCTCATTAGCCTAGCAATCTTTGAAAGATTGGAAATGCGTCTTATGGACGTTGTGACGGCATATCTATATGGCTCATTAGACTCGATATTTATATGAAAATTCTGAGGGATTCAAAATGCTCGAAGCATGCACTCCCCCAATTTATTCTCAATAAAATTGCAAAGATCCTTGTACGGGTTAAAGCAATCCGGTCGCATGTGGTATCAACGCCTAAGTGAGTACCTAATTAAGGAAAGGTACAAAAATGATCCTATCTGCCCATGCGTGTTTATTAAGAAATCGAAACTGGATTTGCTATTATAGCGTTTATGTCGACGATATAAATTTAATTGGAACTCCGGAAGAGTTAGCTAAAACTGCTGAATATTTGAAAAGGGAGTTTGAAGTTAAAGATTTGGGTAAAACCAAACTTTGTCTTGGTCTAGAGGTTGAGCATAAAGCAAATGGAATAATCGTCCATCAATCGGCATATGTTGAAAGATTGCTTAAACGTTTCAACATGGACAAAGCTCACCCATTGAGCACCCCTATGGTTGTAAGGTCTCTGGATCCCCAAAAGGACCCATTTCGTCCTAAAGAATCGATGAAGAGATACTTGGTCCGAAGTACCATATCTCAATGCAATTGGGGCTTTGATGTACTTGGCACAATGTACGAGACCGATATCGCTTTTGCGGTAAATTTATTGGCACGTTTTAGTTCGAGCCAACTCGGAGACATTGGAATGGAGTTAAACATATTTTCCGTTATCTCCGAGGAACCATAGATTTGGGATTATATTATTCCAAGGATTCCACTAACTCGGTTTAGTTGGATATGCGATGCTGGATATAGATCCGATCCACATAAGGCTCGCTCTCAAACCGGGTATTTATTTTGTTATAACGGCACCGCTATTTCTTGGCGTTCTACGAAGCAATCGCTAGTAGCTACATCTTCTAACCACTCTGAGATTATTGCTTTATATGAAGCTGGAAGGGAGTGTGTATGGTTAAGATCCGTTATAACACATATTCATAATTCTTGTTGCTTAATACCGGTTACCAATTCTCCCACTATAATTTATGAAGATAATGCTGCTTGTGTTGCACAAGTCAGGGGAGGATATATCAAAGGTGATAGGACCAAGCATATCTCGCCAAAATTTTTCTATACTCATGAACTCCAAGAAAGTCGACAAATTGATGTTAAACAAATTCGATCCATAAATAATCTTGCAGATCTTTTTACCAAATCATTGCCAACATCAAGTTTTGAGAAATTAGTATATGGCATTGGTATGAGGCGAGTTCATAAGATGTAAGATTAATTAGCCCCAGAAGTGGCTATATGGCTCTATTGAGGGGGAGATATTATGAACTATGCATTGCAGCATTGATATGCGGCTAGTTCACAAGATGCAATAATGATTAGTCCCAGGAGTGGCTATATATACATTGCACTCTTTTTTCTTTATGTCCGGTTTTTTCCCATAGGGTTTTTCCGGCTTAAAGTTTTTAACGAGGCAATTAATGCATCCATAAAAGGGAGATATCATAACATGTGTGCTCTGCACTCTTTTTCCCTTTTGTCCGGTTTTTATCCCACTGGGTTTTTCCGGCTTAAGGTTTTTAATGAGGCAGTATCATTCGATGCACATTCGTAATGAAAATGATGAATATTCAAGGGGGAGTGTTATGAAATACATGAATGGATAGAATACATGAATGAATATTCATTATATTCATCTTATCCAATGTATTTAGTATGGTACATTTGTATCAAATGTTCTAAGTACATCTCCCTATACAATGAACGTTCGTCTCCCTTATCCTATACATGTATCATTTGATACATTGATATTAATGATAAGTACATTCTTGTTCTCCTATAAATAGGAGTTTAGTTTTGATGTACAACACACAATCACACAGAAACACGACAGTGAGATACTAGAAATAAAGCTCTCTCATCTTGCTACTATCTCTAGTGTTCACTTGCTTTCTCTTCTCAAATCTCTTCTCTATTATATATTCGCCACGCGATATTTTACAACAGAACTTAAAAAATGAATAAATAAGTACCAAAATTCAAGGAAATTGGCGGCCCCACCTCTGCCATTAATTCTTAACTTGAAAATAAATAAATAAAGAAAAAACGAAAAAAAAAGGAAAACTTTTAATTTTAGGGAGCGCTTGTTTTGCAAAAATAGAAGAATTTAAAAAACATTTCTCTTTTAGACAAACAAGAAATTTCTCTAAAAATGATTGATTGTATCATTTACAAAAATGAATAAATGAAAAATATTTTCATCATCCAAAAATTGTTTTAAACATAAATTGTTGTCGATAATGAAAATAATTTTCATTAACTAATTATTTTAAGTGATTATGACTAGAATTTTTTTTTTTAAATTCTCAATGTCCGTGAAACAAGCGAACAATGGTATAAATTTTTTCGCTTCACTGGTCTTTCAATAATCATCATTTGCTTCCTTCTAAACTCATGTTTATGTGGAGAAAATTACTCTTTTAATGATATATATTCTCGTCATTAAGCTAGTTTCAAAATATCTTCCTCATCAATTTTGTGGTTACATTTGCTTTGAGAAACTTATCCTTGACATGTTCATTATTCAAGAGCGGGATTTTGCTTAAAACTACTGGGATCTTGATTAATTTTTAATCTTTTTATTAGGCTAATTGGGATGATAATTTAGGAGTAAGATTCTCAAATAAATCATTTAAATCACGCTAAGTTGTTGAAACAATCAAATATATAATCTTGCAAAATCTAGTTGAAACTGCAACCAAGTAAGCCCAAGACACTTGGCAAATCAAAATAAACTTAGATGTCAGATAACAAAATTAAAATCTACTCATTATTTCATTATTCAGAAAAATAATGTTAGTAACCATCATGTCGTACGGGCTCCAGAGCATAGTCAATCCTCCAATGACGATTGCGCTTAGGATTAGTTTTTGTCCTCTGAACCGTGGCTGGCACTAGTTGGTGACCCCCGATTCGTAAAATCCGGGTCCCCACAATGACTTAACCGAGTTTAGTGTTGGTAAAATGGTTTGCTGGATAAATTTGGTAAATCGAATGGTTTGACAGTACAAATTAAAAATTCTTAAAAATTCAAAAACTCGATTCGAGAGAGAGAATTGGGCCTGTGATCTCAATGGATCTTATGGTTAGGGCTCACTAGATTTTGGGCCTAATGGTATATGTGCACCATAATTTGACTAGAGAATAAACGATATCGTCTCACTATTTGGATGGAAAAAGTAATTAGAGGTTAGTGACCTCACATCCATGGCACACCCATACAGGCCAAACGAGGCATTTTCACCTATTTCTAGCTTTTTTTTTTTTTTTGTTAAACAATTTTTTACAGCAAAAGAAATCTATTTTATCCAACAAATGTTAATATAACTAAAAACCAAAAACTGATATATTTGTGATAAATTTATTCCAAATTAATTTTTAGGTTTAGAAAACTTCTAAACCATTATACTTGCAATATATTTACCTACAATTAACTTCTATCAAATTTTATCGTGAAATTACTGAATTTAATGATATATAATAATAACTCAATTGACATGACAAGTATACATGAAAATTCATATCATTTTGGGATAAATTTGTCACAGCTGTATTAGTTTTGAGTTTTAAGTGACCCAAAAATTAGTTTGCTGTAAATTTATTATAGGTATATCAGTTTTGGATTTTTGGTAATGTAAAGATTAATTTGAGATAAATTTGTTACATGTATATTAATTTGAAGTTTTTTGTAGTATAAACCCCTAAAAAAAGAAGCTCACTTTTTGGAAATTCTTTTAGGATTTACAAGTCCAAACTCCTAAATAGTCAAATGTCATTTTTTTCCACTGAAATTGATGATGTTATCTATTTTTTTTTTTTTAAATCATGAAAAATTAGATGCAAGACTATAAGTCAATATAAGACCATTTTAAAGGTTTCAAGTAGTCAAATGTATACGCCATAAGATTTGAGAATAAAAGAGAGTAAAAGTCACTCCAAACCGAGCTTAATCTCGTCAAAGATGTTAATCAGTTAAGTGTGCAAAAATTAGCCCCCACGTGAAATCTGATTGACTTTCGATAGAGAAATCACTCTACTAAAATGAAATACTACTTTAATCACTAGAAAAATTGAAATGGATTTCTCTAACATTTAGCGACTATTTCAAGAATTCATGGTAAGACGAAAACATCTTAAATTGTCTGAACGAAGATAAATAAATTTGACCATCTTGTGAATTTTTTAAAAGAAAACAAAGTTCAATATAGAAAAGCAATCCTTCAATTAAAAATGAATACTTAAACATTTAGCAAAAAATGGAATGTAGATGTCATCGACTTGGGTCATGCCTCCTGGAATTATCAACGAGAATCCTTGCAAATCCTGGACGAAATTCACTAGGTCAGCCACGCTCTTCAAATCTGTGAGTTCTATTGAAAAGTTTCTCTACTTATCTATAGAAAAAGTCAATAGCTAATTAGTTGCTGACAAAATGCACTAACCTTTGAATAGGAAAACAAAATTGAGGTGACAATTTTGGAGAATGGAACAAGATTTATCAAGCTGGGCAAGTTGCTTCATGGCATGAGTCCATGACATAACATGACTATAAATATGAACAAGGATTGCTCAATTATTGAGTATGATTGACTTTTTTGTTGAAGGCCTCAATCGAATCACCATATTTAAGCATTCTCTTGAATTATATATGGAACGTAAATGTGTCGACTTGGGTCATGCCTGAGAGTGCTAGTATGAATAAAATAAAGGAGTTAGGGAAGAGAATAAGAACACAAGATTTATAGTGGTTCGGCTTAATCCAAGCCTACGTCCACTCTCCCACGCTAACAGCCTTCTTGGCTGGATTCCACTATGCAATCAACAAGAGATTACAACTTCGAGTGCAAACACTTAGTAGTAGATCACACTATCTCACTAAGTCACTCTTTTGGTATTTCTCTCACGATTACAAACGTTTAAGCTCTCCAAAGACAGGTATATAATCAAAAGTCGCTCAGACTTTGGAATTATAAATTCTACGCTCCGTCTTCTACTTGCTCATCGGTCCATGATCTCCTTAAATACTCCTCCACTTCCAAACTACCCGTTGGACAGCATCCCGGAGAATCGTCTTCCAATATACCCATTGGACAGCTCTGTATCTAGAAGATTTGGTAGCCGTTGAGTGACAAAGGTAAAATCCCAAATTGATTCCGATCGCCCATACAAACGAAATCTTGATTTCCATAAGTAAAGCTTCTTCTTGTAGAAAGTTCTTGTCTTCAAGATCCAATCGTCAATCAAATAGATTGAATCAATCAAATCAATCTTGATGTGGAATCCAAACCAGATCACTAGCCGTTATATGATTGGGCTTGAGTTACGATCTCATGTCGAATACGGATGTAAAGTCCGAGTCCGTAGACTTTACAATGGGTCTGTAGACTTTACAATCTGAGTATGAACATATCTGCTTCGAACAGATTTAGCTTTAAGTCTGCCAGTTCAGCTTCAGCATAGAGTCGCATACGGTTCATCATTCACGTTCGATCGGAATTAGTCGAGTTGACGAGACTTCGATGTAGAAACGTACTTTGACACTAAAGTACGCGGTCTTCGACTTTGAGTCTTGAGTCTGGCGCGGTCTTCGAGACTTTGACACGAAGTCTGAAATCTTCAAAATATACTCCGGACATATGTTACGTTCGGTCTTACGTCGTCTTCGCACTTTGACAATATCATTTACATGTTCTATCATCTGCATGGTCTATTACTCAGCCATCAAACATGTTAGTAGCCTTTGATTTATTTTGTCATCTTCAAAACATCATAAGGGATTTCCCTAACAATGCCTCCTGAAATTATTGATGAGATTCCTTGCAAATTATGGACAAAATGTATTAGGTCAGCCATTCTCTTTGAATCTGTTTTTTTATTGAAAGATATCTCCACTTATATATAGAAAAAGTCAATGGCTAATTAGTTGCTGACAAATTGCACTAATCCTTTTCAAGGAAAACGAAATTGAGGTGACAATTTTCGGGAACGGAACAAGATTTATCAAGCTGGGCAAGTTGCTTCATGACATGATATATTTGTTGAATATAACCTCCAACAATAATGTGATTATAAATATGAACAAGGATTGCTCAACTAATGAGCATGATTGACTTCTTCATGAAAAACCTTTGTCGAATCATCATAATTATGTATTTTCTTGAAGAAACTTCTCAACAGATGCGCGATCGATCCAATAATACCTGAACCTCTATGAATATGAAAATTAAAATAAAGAGCCGGGTGGTCGAAAAGTCTGAAAATTTCATTGTGGACACGGAGAGAAAAGTATAAATAGAGAATGGGATATGGTGTAGGCCCAAAATCACGTGGACGTAGCTTGTTTACTGTGGCCCTTGCGTTGCCGGCCCTATGGCTTTACGTGATGTTATATGCAAATGCGTGAAAGGCGGGTAGGACCCGAAAACAAAAGAAAAATTCTCTGCCTATACAAGCTCGGAAATCAGATATATTTTACTTCTTCCACTCGAGCATTATCTATTCAAGTTGTCAAAAGTGTAGCTTGGGTAGATATGCTGCTTACATGTGATGTTGCTTGATTAGTCTTTGGTGTTCGTAAAGTGCAATCCAAGGTTTGGAATTGAGGTTCAAAGGGAAAATTATCAAAAAAGTTCTACACTTATTACAATTGTGTCAATTTAGTGCTAAAGCTTTTAATTTGATCAATTTAATCCTAAAATTTTTGACAATTTGTCAATTCAATCCATCCAACCAATTTTGGCTGGATAATGCTGACATGGATATTAGCTGTTTTACGTAATGTTGTCGAAATTGATGTAGACAATTTTTATAATTTTGTAATAATAATAATAATAATAATAATAATAATAATATTATTATTATTATTATTATTATTATTATTTCTTTTTAATTTATGTTTTTCATTGTGGCTAGTGAGGTTATTGAGTAGGTGAGGCTTGACCTCATCGTGACCTGGCAAGGTCAGCCTGCCCATGGTTAGGTTGGTGAGTGTCGAGTTTTGCTAGTTGTGGTTGAGGCTCGACCTTATTAGATCCAACAAGATCATGCCTCATGAGACCATTGGCGAGGCTCAAGCTCTCACCAAATTCAGCAAGGGGGGCCTTTGTCGGATTTTGTGAGGGTTGGACCTTTGCGGCCTCTATTAAGGGCTCGAGCCCAACCAAGGGCTAGGAGAGGCACAACCACGTAGGATCTAGCAAGGTTGGGCTTCACTTATGGTTAGCGAAGATGACCATCACTAGCTTAGCTACTAGCAAGGCTGACTTTGCCTAGCCATAGTGAGGGCTAGTGGCATAGTGAAATAAAACATCAAATAAAAAGGAAAAAAGAGAGAAAAATAATAAAAAATTCATAAAATTTTTTAAAATAATAAAAATTGTCCATATTAGCGCTGGTAGCGCCATGAAGGGCGACTATCTGGTAGCGCCATGAAGGGCGACTATCATCCACATCAATGATTTCTAGTTAAAACTAGCTGAGTGAATTGAATTGACAAATTGTTAAAAGGTTTAGATCTAAATTTAGCCAAATTAAAAAATTTATGACTAAATTGACACAAATATAATATTTTATAATATTTTTGGTAATTTCTTGAGGTTCAAGATATAAGGATTAGTCTTTGTGCAATTATTAGAATCAAAATCTTATTGTTCAATTGTGATGGGCTCGATGATATCTCTATGATTTATAGGTCAAGACGTTAGACAGTTATGAAATAGGTCTAGGGCAGATATCAAGGAGATGCATAAGCATTGTAAGTGCTAGAAGACGCTGAAGTTAAACTTTTGTGAGCTTGACAAGCAGCATTAGGTGTTGTTTAGTACAGTAGTTCATAAAATTAAGGGTACAATGAACTACATACACTATTTTATGGATTGGGGAACTGACAAATGGTTGAAGTTTTATTCTAACAAGCTAAGCCAATTTTGCATAAAGTAGAGTACACGCGTTTAACAGAAGACATGAGGAGTTATCTAGAAATGGGACAATAAAAGATTTCCACTTCTATTTTGCAAATTGGTGACGAGCCTTCATCATTTTATTGGGTCAATCTCAAAATTGGATCTTGATAGTAGCTGTTGACACAAAGATGAAGCATCACATTTTATCAACAGATGGGACTAGCAGAAGTAATGAGTAGAATCATATTAGGGAGAGCTCGCTCTTTACTCTCTAATGCTAGGTGAGGACTTCTCATTTAAAGCAATAAATACCACATAACTAGCAATTGAGTGTAGAAATTCTGATGAAATGTGGTTAGATAAACTTGCGAATTACACTATACTGAAGTGTTTGGTTGCTTGCCAATGCTAGTGTGGGGAATGGCACGCTAGAGCCAAGGTTACGAGGTGAATACTCCCAAGCTATGTGCAAGGGAAGAAAGGATAGATCCTAGGGTCTACATAAAGGGATTTGCCCAAGTTTATGATTAGCCTCTGCCTTTTGATGAGTATGCATCATTTTGTAATAGTATGAGATATCATTTGTAGAGAAAGTGTTAAGATTCGGTGTACAATCATAAGAAAATAGAGAATAAATTTGAGAAAAGAGTTTGAGACAAAAGATTTTTATCTTGGTTCACCCTTAAATTAGGGCAACATCTAATAAAGTTTTCATTATGATTAGAGTCTCACACCTCTCTATTACATTCCTTAGTTACAAGAGACACAAATACCATCCTATTGATGAGACGTATGAACCTCACCCCAAAAGAGAGATTTAGATAATTTCAGAATTGGTAGAGCTTTGGAAAGAGCATAGAAGATGTCTTCGAGGCGAAAATTGAGTATGAAGCTTTAAGGCAACCAATGGAAGTTGATGACTTGGAGCAACAATTGAATGTATTTGTGAAAATAGATGATCTAGAGGTAATAAAGGAAGTGTTGGCTATGGAGATGAAACGAAAGATGACCTTAGATGTTGTGAATGACTTGGAGGAGTTACATTAGGTAAGCATCGAAGTGCTTCAACTTTGAGTCGTTGAATGTACATATTTTGTTACATATTTAAATCATCTTGATTGTCATTGTATATCGAGCTAGAGGTCAAGCATTTGTCCCATACTTCCAACCAATACTATTGATTGTTGGTATAACACTAGGCTTGATCTTTCATATGCTGGTGGGAGTATGCATATGGCTAATCTAACTATGCATTGTAATGCCATGGAATTGATCCTTCTGATTTTTTTGGAGATGATGGTCATTAAGTAATGTTTTAGAGGATGAAGTTTAGAAAATTTGATAGTGACTAGTTGTGACGCCCTAAGATGTCACTTCTAACACAGTTAATGTATTCTTTCCACTTTTCATGCATGCCGAAGCATGTACAATCAAAGGACAACCTAAAACATGTAAAATTTAAAGGAAACACATAAGGAAATTATAAATTGATTACATTTTCATTTTTATTTACATACTTAGGTGACAAGGTCGGGGTACATTGGAGAACAACCAAAAAGTACTATCGCCCCTAACGACACCAAGAAGGACCATCAGTCTTACTACCCTAACTTAGATCCACACTATATACATCGTCACCTA
Source organism: Eucalyptus lansdowneana (assembly GCA_017140395.1). Taxonomy (NCBI): domain Eukaryota; kingdom Viridiplantae; phylum Streptophyta; class Magnoliopsida; order Myrtales; family Myrtaceae; genus Eucalyptus; species Eucalyptus lansdowneana. Next base: position 35,673,518 of record CM029492.1, read on the forward strand.
CTCGTCCTTCCTGTTATATCCATAATTTGCTACTCCATCATCCCATTCCTTGCTCACTACGACGCTTCTACCATCACTGGTCCGTTGTCACCTAGGAGTGGGAGAGGTCCCACCAATCGCCCACACCTAGGAGTGGGAGAGGTCCCACCAATCGCCCACTAACCTGGGCGTACACAGCCACAAACCCAAGGACAGACTTGCAAGCGATTCTATGTCTACCATTAGGATTGAAATATATTTGACAAAAACGATCTCCAGAAAGTCTGAGTCATTGAAATCCGTAATATGCCCCTGTGAAATTGATGGGGGCACCATAACTAGTGCTGGGGGAGGCAAGTAGGGTTGGCATGACTAATGATCTAAAAGAAGATAGTCAACCACAACTCAGTAAGTAAAATGTCTACTAGTTTATACTACATAATCCTATCACCACTCATTTTAGAAAAAATTATGAGTATAATATATATGAAATTAAATTTAAATCAACTTGTCTGAGAACCTTCCTTTGGATCAAGATGATACGATGGTATGAGAATGAAAAACCCTGGGACGGATAAACCAACAATGCAACTAAAATATAAGAGTGTACATGATTGTGTTTGTTTCAATAATCTAGTTGCACCATCCTCCAGGGAACCCTATTGCCCCTCGACATCTCGCACCCATCTCAGCATCGTGAGGACATCTAAGGAACCATGTCACACCCCCAAGCATATGGAGGAACCCAGTTATCCTTCCAAGCATCTCGTACCCATCTTGGCATCACGAAGACATTTGAGGAGACATGTTATATTCCCTAGCATTCGGAGGAACCGGTTACCCCTCCAGGCATCCTAACTCTGGGGCATCGTCATCATGGGACCAATGGAATAATCACACTCACTATGGTGCAGCAATTCGATAATTCAATTTGAAAACGTGATTTGCATGCTAATGCAAGGAAATATATGAAATCCCAAACCAACCAACATTTGTCCACTCCTAAAGCATATAAATTGCACGAAAATGGTAGATCAGCAAATCAAACACAAGGTCAATGAGCTCTAAAAATTATGGAAAATTATATATTATAGTTTAAGATGACCTACAACTTTCATGAAGAACAATAATCCAAATTTTTTGTCGAAAATTCTGTAGAAATTCATAATCGTATGAATTGCCATAAATCCATGTGTTTATTAAAGCAATAATATAGATCATTTGAAGTCCACAAATTCTAGAATTAGAATATGTTATAAAACAACACATAAGGTGCGACTTTTGTGAAGGAATCCCTAAGAAATTTGCACCACATAAATCTATATAAAATTGGTAAAACCATGGGTCAATCCGTGACCGAACTCACCTTCAGCAATGTCTACGGACTCCGCCCAACATTTGAGTCATTCAACCTTGAACATACACTAATTTCAACAACAAGCACTTCAACAACATATTCAAGGACCAAATAAACCGTGAACAAAACAATTTACTTTGTGCCGATTTTCTGAAAACCACAAAGTAGGTCGAACTAGCATATAATTAGCCGTAATACACAGAAATATAAAGAAAACAAGTCTTGCTAAGCAATGACGGACCTACATAGCATAAATTAGTGGACATCTACTGCCTGGAACTCCCAAAAGTGGCTGGTATTACGCGGTGAAGTCGTGGAGGTCTTGGTTCTTTGCTGGTCGTTCGACGTCTTATGATAAACCAAGATGTTGAGCTTTGACAATGCGAGACAACAAGGCGATGCAAGGCATTGGCTAGATGAAGGGCATCACTTGGCGGGTCGGACGGCGTAGAACACTACTATTGTGTGCAAACGAGAGAAAATAGAGAGAGTGTGAGGGTCAGACCATGAGGTAGAATAATTGTTAGAGAAATCCCTTATGATGTTTTGAAGATGACAAAATAAATCAAAGGCTACTAACATGTTTGATGGTTGAGAATAGACCATGCAGATGATAGAACATGTAAAGGATATTGTCAAAGTGCGAAGACGACCAGAAGACTGAAAGTAACATATGTCCAGAGTATATTATGAAGATTTCCAGACTTCTGTGTCAAAGTCTGAAGACTGCCGACTCAAGACTCAAAGTCGAAGACGCCGGACTCAAGACTCAAAGTTTGAAGACTGCCGACTTTAGTGTCAAAGTCTGTTCTACATCGAAGTCATCAACTCGACTAATTCCAGATCGAACGTGAATGATGAACCGAAAATGAGACTCTATCTTGCGAAGTGAACTAGGTACGAGACCTTAAAGCTAAATCTGTTCGAAAGCAAATATGTTCGGACCCAGATTGTAAAGTCTACGAGACTCATATTGTAAAGTCTATAGACTCAGACTTTACATCCAGATTCGATGAATCGTAACTCAAGCCCAATCATACAACGGCTAGTGATCTGGTTTGGATTCCACATCAAGATTGATTTGATTGATTCAATCTAATTGATTGACGATTGGATCTTGAAGACAAGAACTTTCTATACGAAGAAGCTTTACTTATGGAAACCAAGATTTCGTTTGTATGGGCGATCGGAATCAATTTGGGATTCTACCTTTGTCACTCAACGACTACCAAATCTTCTAGATACAGAGCTGTCCAATGGGTATATTGGAAGACGATTCTCTGGGATACTGTCCAACGGGTAGTTTGAAAGTGGAGGAGTATTTAAGGAGATTATGGACCGATGAGCAAGTAAGAGACGGAGCGTAGAATTTATAATTCCAAAGTCTGAGCGACTTTCGATCATATACTTGTCTCTTGAGAGCTTAAACGTTTGTAATCGTGAGAGAAATACCAAAAGAGTGACTTAGTGAGATAGTGTGATCTACTACTAAGTGTTTGCACTCGAAGTTGTAATCTCTTGTTGATTGCATAGTGGAATCCAGCCAAGAAGGCTGTTATCGTGGGAGAGTGGACGTAGGCTTGGATTAAGCCGAACCACTATAATTTCTGTGTTCTTATTCTCTTCCCTAACTCCTTTATTTTGTTCATACTAGCACTATCAATTGGTATCAGAGCCAAGTGCTCGGTTTATAAAAGTGTTTTTACTTTTGAGCTAAAGATTCTTTATGGCTAGTATGTTGGCACCAGGACTTATGGAAGGGCAAAGCAACACAAGGCCACCATATTTCGATGGAAGAAAATACAAGCAGAATGGCCAGAAAAGAACAATAAAAGAAGATGATGAGCAAAGAAATCTATGCTTGATGGCACATTCAGAATCTGAGTCTGATTCAGACACAGACTCAGAATCAAAGTCTGACTCAAACACAGACTTAGAATCCGATGAGGAAATCGAGGAAATAAAGGAAAAGAAGAAGTTGGTAAGGAATGTTTTTAGGCAATAATTCTCATATTTGATATATCATTGATTGATTCAGATTTTATAATGATCATATTTTGTTTTATTGAAGAAAGAATCGCATGATTTGTTTTTGTGATTCGAGATTTAACTTGATACGTGTGATCATTTTTGATATCATGCTTAAAGACAAAAGAATTTATTTGGTTTGATTTTATACTCTCAGATTTGATTTAATACGTGCAATTATTTGAGATAATTCAAATTATTTTGTCTAAATTTATGCTCTCAAATTGTCATATTTTGCAAAGTAAAAATCTGACTCTACGTGATACTAATTTTGCAAGATAATTTTTTCTGAGATACTCAAGGATTTTATTCTCCCCGATTTTATTGTGCTTTGACTAAGTGAGAATTTATTTTTCAAAATATCATTGTGCATAATATTCTTTCTTTGAATACTCTGTTATGATGAATTAAGAAAGAATATTTGATTATGGAGATTTTTTTATATTTACTCTAACGTCAAGGAAGGATCCAAATTAATGGATACCAAAAAGGGAAATGAGTTGATTGCAGGAAATTCAACAAGGCAAGAATGATTACAAATCTATGCAGATTTTGGTGCAATCAGAAAATATCTCCTGTGACAATTGCAACAATTGTTTCTATTCGCAAATATTGTCATGATGACAGGGGTAGAAATCAAATCCAAAAGAAAAGGAAAAGAATCGTGATCATCTCAAAAAGGCAACAAATTGAGGGGGAGCTTTGATCAATTTTGGAAAAATCTTTTTTGATTGATCATGATCATGTTATGAAAAGAAGGAAGGTAAATGTGTCAGAATTTGTTCAAAAAAAATCCGGTTAGTGCATCTTTTATTACCTTTTGTCATTAACAAATCTCTTACTGATATTATCATTTTATTATGACAAAAATGGTACGTAAATTTTATGATGATCCGTGATTTTTATTGGATATTTGTTGATATAATCGAAGTGAGCTATATTGCATATCTTTAATATTCGACTTACTTTATAAAAGCTGATTTTTGGAAATTGTGATTCATGCAAAACATTTGTTATCATTTTATATTCTCTACGTGAATCTATTGTTATCGCTTTTTGATTATGACAAAAAGGGGGAGAAGATATGAATATGAATATGCATATGTGTTAATTGGTTAATATTATCTATGGCATAATATTGAGCTGCGATTATTTTTCTATATATTCTTATGCTCAATCTATTTGCTATCTTCTGATATCCTTTGATTTAAAAGTATGTTTACAAATCTGCATATTCAGAGATTGTTTTGTCATCATCAAAAAGGGGGAGATTGTTAGGGAAATCCCTTATGATGTTTTGAAGATGACAAAATAAATCAAAGGCTACTAACATGTTTGATGGTTGAGTAATAGACCATGCAGATGATAGAACATGTAAAGGATATTGTCAAAGTGCGAAGACGACCGGAAGACCGAACGTAACATATGTCCAGAGTATATTATGAAGATTTCCAGACTTCGTGTCAAAGTCGAAGACTGCGTACTCAAGACTCAAAGTCGAAGACTGCGGACTTTAGTGTCAAAGTCTGTTCTACATCGAAGTCTGTCAACTCGACTAATTCCAGATCGAACGTGAATGATGAACCGGAAGGCGAGACTCTATGCTTGCTGAACTGGTACAGACCTTAAAGCTAAATCTGTTGAAAGCAGATATGTTCGGACCCAGTTTGTAAAGTCTACGAGACTCATATTGTAAAGTCTACGAGACTCGGACTTTACATCAGTTCGATGAATCGTAACTCAAGCCCAATCATACAACGGCTAATGATCTAGTTTGGATTCCACATCAAGATTGATTTGATTGATTCAATCTAATTGATTGACGATTGGATCTTGAAGACAAGAACTTTCTATACGAAGAAGCTTTACTTATGGAAACCAAGATTTCGTTTGTATGGGCGATCGGAATCAATTTGGGATTCTACCTTTATCACTCAACGGCTACCAAATCTTCTAGATACAGAGCTGTCCAATGGGTATATTGGAAGACGATTCTCCGGGATACTGTCCAACGGGTAGTTTGGAAGTGGAGGAGTATTTAAGGAGATTATGGACCGATGAGCAAGTAAGAGACGGAGCGTAGAATTTATAATTCCAAAGTCTGAGCGACTTTCGATCATATACTTGTCTCTTGAGAGCTTAAACGTTTGTAATCGTGAGAGAAATACCAAAAGAGTGACTTAGTGAGATAGTGTGATCTACTACTAAGTGTTTGCACTCGAAGTTGTAATCTCTTGTTGATTGCATAGTGGAATCCAGCCAAGAAGGCTGTTATCGTGGGAGAGTGGATGTAGGCTTGGATTAAGCCGAACCACTATAATTTCTGTGTTCTTATTCTCTTCCCTAACTCCTTTATTTTGTTCATACTAGCACTATCAATAATGACGAAGAAGATGAAAGTACCGTTGCTGCTTTATAGTTCCTGGTCTTCCTACTCTCCACCATTTGACTAGGATTTGGCAGATTTAATATGCTATTTTCCACCTTTTTCCAAAATGGATATTAGGAAGGAAATTATAGTGCCAAGTGGAAGACATTAGGCACGACTTGGGGGTGGGATGAGCCAAGTGACGCGTTGAGGCACACTAAGGTGGCGATGATGTGTAAAGTTTGTTGAGGCTAACAATACAACCTAGAGGGGGGTGAATAGGTTGTTGTCAAACTTTGATGATCTTTTGTAGAAACTAACTTAATGCTAAATAAAGATTAGCTTGAACTAATGTTTAAGCAAACACTCACCAATTGTATTACAATGTATCTAAGTAGATGAGAAACAATGGGACACACATAATTATAGTGGTTCGGCTTTATTCTCAAGCTTAGTCTACTCTTCAAACTAACAATCTCAAGACGGGTTGGATTTCACTAACAATTTGTTTGGAAAGTTACAACTAAATAGCATTGATCTTTTACGTGATAGATCACATTATCAGGACTTAGTTGTTGCTCTTATACTTGTATACCTACTCTGTAGCCCAATTGCTAAACAACATGACAAACAAAACAGTAAAATAAAAAGCCTTTAGCAAGGAACAATAGTATGTAAGCTATTTAATCTTTTATATGACACACACTCTTTTGGTTCTTCAAGCCTTCTTTTTTATATTATTCCTCGATCTATCCATTGCGATTGATTTGGAGAGGTGGATAACCGTTGGAGAATTTTTTGTTGAGCTACTATCCAGGAAAGTACTGCCCATATAACTTCTTTCTTGAGACTTCTGTAGACTAAACAAAAATAGCAACTGATACTAACTTCTCATTGCAATTTCTGATTGACTTGTCAGATACTCTAGCTATTTTGCTACATGCTTTACTTTGATTTTGCTGCTATGTGAATCCAGATCTTTCAATGACTCTTTAGCTAACCTAATGAAACCAATTGATGTGCTTACTTATTATATCACCATTAACCTAGTCTTTACTACTTTGACATAAACATCATCAGTACTTAATCTTTTTTGTTGACTAGTGTTGTTTATAATAACAAAACATTTGCAAACTTTTTTTTTTCCCAATGGATCATATCATAGATATTGCGTAATCCTTTGGTCTAAACATCTGCAGATAACATAGTATATAATATATTAAGATAGTTTAGGCATCATCAAAATCTCTTAAAGATGTTTTTCTCCAACAATCCTCCATTTTTTGATGATGACAAAACTATCCTGCAAATGTGAACAATTTGTAAAACTTGTTTGAAATAATTTGCATAAATTAAAAGTAGTCTCCTCAAGATGTTTTTCTATAATACTTTGGAGATATATTACTCAGATGATCTTTAGTGATATAACATCTTCTTCCTAGAGTGTGTCACCATCTACTTTGGGGATTAGAGTGAAACATTTGGTTGCTCCCTCTAGCTTGATGATGCACTTGTATGCTCCCCCTGCCTTAGTGAGCATTTTAATTTCAATGTCAGTAAGTTCCAGGCAAAACATTATGAGAGAGATTGTGACATCTTGAATCTTTTAACTTGTTTTCTACTGAATAAATCGGGCATTTTATTGACATGCCTATAGGGCTGTTTTCAGAGCTAATCACTCTTGAGATAATTAGATTATCTGGGTAAGCCATTAGGGAATTTTAAGGCAATAGACTTGAGAATTTGACCATGAATCAGCTTCTCGACCGTGCTTATTATTAGAGGCCATTATGACACAGTTAAAAAAAATCGATTTGAGATCAGAGATAGGTTGGTTCGATTGAGATGTGTGGCCGATCGTGGGTGACTCCACAAAATTGGGAAACTCTCATCGACCAACACTAATTTGATTTTATTGTCGTTTTGATGCCATGTGTCCGCATTTAAATTCTCGAGATTTTTTATGACAATCGAGAGTTGCCAATGTGTCAAGTGGGTTCATTGCGACTCAAAGAAAATCGACCACGGGTCATTTGCCCTAAAAAGTTTCGAAAATTACTCAGTAGCCTAGGTCACGCTAAAAACACGCCGAATTAAAATTAACCGCCAATTTGAGTCCAATTTTAGAAATTGAAGATTATGTTATGTTACAATAAATTCTAGGACCCATGACTTAGTCTCAGAAGATTTTTCTGCAACCCGACACTTTTTGGGAAAAAGTAGGTTTAAGACCGTTTTTGTTCAAGTAAGGCCGATGATTGTTTTTTATTGCAAAATTGGGAAGCATGATGGATGTATGGGTGAGGAAAAATGCCAAGATGATTGAGGGATGGCCAATTGAATTTTTGATGGTCAATTGAGATTGAATCAAGAGAGTATAAGAGTCTAATTAAAGGAATTGACTTGCAAATTCGTGTGCCCCCTCTTTCCTAGCACTTTGGACCATTTCACACGTTCAAGAAGGAGGCATGGTTGGCCTGTTGTGAGCCAAGGGATAATACTTGGCCTAGGTTGATTCTTGGGGATATTTTTGTGGAAAATAAGGCCATATGGACCCCATACTCTCACTCATCTTTATCCTCTCCCTTACTCTCTCTCGCTCCACCGTCCATCTCTCTCTCTCCTCTCCCTCTTAGCTTGTGTGAAGCCATCAGCCAAGGGGAAGAAGACCGAGGTAGCTCGTCGCCGCAGCCATGCCGGACCATCGTCCACTCCACTGCACGTCGCCCGCGCACGCGTACCAGCTCCGCATGCTGTCCATCCCCTGGCCGCCTCCCTCTCGCCCATCAGCTATTGTTTCCGGTCTGTGAAATCTCAACTGGAGATGCATTTCACCGTTTCTTCGTCGATAAAGCTTCGCCAAGGCCTAGTTTGGTCTATTCTTACATTCTCGAGCAAGTCCCGCCTAAACCGAGTGGTTTTTCTTCAATTTCCAGCCAAGGTCAACAACTTTGATTGTGGATTTCCAGCAGGCTTGTGAGGTTGTTTTGAGGGTGTTTCGAGCCTCGGTTCCTAGGGCCGGCTTTGGAGAAAAGCATTCTTTGCGCCGTTCCTGTCGGTTTGATCTGACTCGCGCGTTATTCCAGTGAGTTAGCTCACTAATCCTTGCTTAGTTTGCTAATGATGCTTAATGGTTGATTAGTGTTAATTAAGTAGGATTATGTGGTTAGATTAGAATAGATTAGTGATTATTAGTTAATTGCAATGCATGATAAGTGGTTAGACATAGACATTAGGGAGTATAAATGCTCTATTATTTATTGAATGCATTTCGGGATTTTTCCCAACCCGTTTCGGGTTTCAATTAGGCATTATGGGCCTAAATTGGATTTATTGTATTTATTTATTAATTTTCAAAATTGTCTAATTAATTTATTATTTTTAAGAAATTAGGTTGGGATAGCCAACGACTGAAATTTACGTGCTGATTGTCGTGGTGTAGTCCATTTATCTATTTGAGCTCTAATTGTGTTGAAGTGAATTGATGGTGCAATTTGAGGAATTTATCCTATAATGAGTTGAATTCGAATAATTGATTGGTAAATAGCTGAGTATAACTATTTAGCACCAATAATGCTTAGATGGGCTAAAGTAGAGAGAATTGTGTAAGTGAAATGGAAATACTCTTGGCTAAGACCAATCAGGTATAATGTTATAGACATATGTGGTTCGGTGATTAAGGATATCATTGGCAAAAATGACGCCTTAAAGAACGCATATAATTGTCTATTAAATACATCATTTTAGACATACGTGATTTGATGATTAATGATATCATTAACGAAAATGGTGTCTTAAGGCAAAAACGGCGCCGGAGAAAAAGAATGTACGTGATTTATGGACATATGTGGTTCGGTGATTAGGGATACTACTGGTGAAAACGACGCCTTAAAGAACGCTCATAATTGTCTTCTACATATGTCACCTTGGCGAAAATGATGCCCGAGAGCATTAATGTAGTTCTGTGACTAAAGTATACTATTAGAGGTTATAAGGTGTGGAGTGAAATGACCTAGAAATGGTTCGACTGATTGACTAAGTCGATTGATCAATGATTTGATCTGATGTCGTGAATTGATTGATTGTTTGATGTAATATATGAGGCATCTGTGTATAATCTTGAATTGTAGGTTGGGACTGAGGCCAAGGTAAGTCCTCTGACCCATGTGTGTATAGGCAGCTCGGTTAGCGTATTGGTTTATTAATCGAGTCTTAGGGGGTAGAATTCGCTGAGATGTGGTCTCAATGATTATTGTATAACAATTTTAGGCCCCTAGATGGTAGCACCTCCACCTCTTTGTCCTCCCAGGCATTTTGGTGTTCCAGTGGAAGTCACAAAGATGGAGACTCACTTCCTGATTCATCCACACCTTTAAGGACTGGAGTACGTCCTAGTTCAGTCGGCCGTTTGGGTGGATGTAGGAAAAGACGCCTTGAGACCCCATAAGTATCGGTCATGGTATTGTGAGTACTATGACGGGTAAAGGGAGGGTCCCATGCCTGAAGAAGAGGTGCCTATGTTCGTCCTGGAGGAAGCATTTGGGGAGGGTACCACTGATAATAAGGATGGGTCGGTAGTGGATGCAAAAGACTCTAAACTCGAGAGTGATCATGACTCTCCCTAGCCATTAGCAGTAGACTCCAATTGGAGTATGCCAAAAGAATGGTAGATAGTCGAGCAAGAGGAGGGACATGAGGAGAATCAGGAGTGGGAATGGCCATCGCTAGAAGAGTTTGAGGAGGAGGAGCCGGAGGAGGATTACCTATTAGATGCCCCCGATGAGGAGCCAGAAGAAGATGAAGAGATGGAAGAGAATGAGATTGATTCTGAAGAATCAGACGAGGATCAGGATGATGATTCTGAGTACAATCCGGATGAGAACTAAGATCCCATCCTGTTCTGTGTGAACCTTGTGTTCTTGTGGATAGGTGTTAGTGAGACCTATGTTGATAGTATTGTAAAATACTATGGGTTGTGCTATGTATAAAAGTAAGGTTGTGAGTTTTAATATGAAAAATATGGCCATGCTTTTTTTTTTTTTTTTTTTTTTTTTTTTTATCTCATTACTTTATTGTTTGGGGATTTATAATTGCTCCCGTGTTTGCATATTAAATTGAAAGGGTCGGTGATAAGTCCTGGGATATCGCATTTAAAATCGATTAAGGTAAGGGATGTGTGTGTGCCTAACGATCGGGGCGTGACATCCCCTTTTTGTGGTATCAGAGCGAAGTTCAAGATTGGAGTGATAATGAGCGATGGATCTTGGGATAGTTGTAAGAAATGTCTTTAAATTCATGCTGGTGCATGTCTGTGTTAGTTGGATGCTAAAATTACTTGTCATTTGAATCGTTACGTTTCTAATTCGGTGTTGAATTGGAAGTAGGTGTTAGTAGATTAAAGCGACACCATGAGTGATCAGGAGTCAAGAACTCTTGCTAAGAGGGCCGGTAGGGCTATGACTCGGGGTAGAGCACCAACTCGAATCGGTACCCGAGGAGGTTGTGGTCAAGTGCCGGCATAGGCTAGCGTGAGTGGAGTGACTCCACCTGTTGTAGATGCCAGTGTGGTAGCCCCTAATGATCCTAGAATAGAAGGGATCATGCGTGTATTGGAAGCTATGGGTATAAGGATAGATCAGCAAGCACAGAATCATGCCGCTACTATTGAAGCCGCCGCTCAAGCCGCTGCTAGTGCCGCAATTACTGCGGTTGCTGGAGTTGCCCCTGCCGCATCATCTGCTTTTGCACCCGCCGCTGCAAATGTTAGAGGTCCACCGGGGATTGTGGTTGCTGAAAGGCCAATCCATAAGTTGGTGGAGCAATTCCTAAGATTGAACCTGTCTTTGCTCACCGGGACAGGAGATCCTGCAGCTACTACTTTATGGGTTCAAAAGCTTGAAAAAGCGTTTGCACCGTTGATGTGCAACGAGACTAAGAAGAGAGTCTTAGCAACTTACCAACTAGAGGGATTTGCGAACACTTGGTGAATGACTACTCGCGAAACGATCTTTCCAGAAGGTGCTATTCAGGAGTGGAATACTTTCCTCGAAGCCTTCAACGATAAGTATTTCTTAGAGACTGCCAGGGAGGTGAAGATGGCCAAATTTCAACGTTTTTGCCAGGGTTCCTTAACTGTTGATGAGTATGAGGTGAAGTTTGCTGAACTTTCGCAATATGCCCCAAAGCTAATAGAATATCTAGCAAACCGAGTGAGAAGGTTTAGGGATGGGTTCAAACTAGACATGAGGAGCATATTGGTCTCTCTAGATCTGATGACTTATAACGACAGATATCGGAGAGCCCAGAAAATTGAGAAGGATCAGAATGAAAGAGTTGCCTCATCTGGATCGAGGTTTAGCTCTTATTGAGAAAGTATTCGCTTGGTAAAAAGACCCATGCCTAGAGGTAAATCCTATGCTCCACCCTTCAAGAGGAGTGGATTCAGTAGGCCGATACCTAGTAATATTTGTAATATGTCACTCGTGTGGAAGGCGACACGGGTTAGCTTCGTGCCCAGCTAGGATAGGAGCATATTTCGAATGCGGTCAACAGAGTCACATCGCAAGGAATTGTTCGAGGAAGCAAAGAGGGCAACCTCAGTTGCTACCGTTGCCGCCGATGAGATAGATAAGACGGTATGCCCCTCAGAACGTGCCATAGGGAGGACAGCTGAGACCTCCAGTTCAAGGCACTGTATATGTGATTACATAGGGTTAGGCAGAAGTTGCGTCTGACATGAACACAGGTATTGTTTCGCTCAATGACCAACCTGCTTATGCTTTGTTTGATTCGGGAGCAACTCATTCCTTCATTGCCGAGCAGTATGTTAGGTTGTTAGGGTTGAGTCATATATTATTGGAGTTGGCAATTTGCATATCTACACCGTTGAAGGATGAAGTTATTGCTGCGTTGGGATGTTCGGGGTGCAAGTTAGAGATTGGTGATTGGGTTAGGAGAATTGATCTCTTAGTCCTAGCCATGTATGACTTTGATTTAATAATTGGCATAGATTGGCTCACCAAGTAACGAGCGAAGATGGATTGTTATCGTAAAGCGATTCAGTTTGACCCGTTAATGGGTAAGAGCTTCGAGTTTGTCGGGAATTGAGGAGGACCCTTGATTGTCTTGATCTCGTCGCAAGAGACAACTCGTCTGTTAAACGAGTGTTGCCAATGTTACCTGGCAACTATAGTGAATACGATAGTTGTGGAGTTGAAGATGGAAGACATTGTTGAGGTACAAGAATTTCTAGACGTCTTTCCAAAAGAATTGTTAAGTTTACCACCAAAAAGAGAGATAGAATTTGTAATTGAGCTAGCCCTCAGGATAGAGCCAATCTCTAAGGCTCCTTACCAGATGACGTTATCTAATTTGAAAGAACTGAAGGTGCAGATGCAAGATTTATTGGATAAGGGGTTTATTCGCCCCAGTGCATCGCCTTGGGGAGCACCAATTCTGTTTGTAAAGAAGAAAGATTGTTCGTTGCGTCTGTACATCGACTATCGACAACTCAATCGGGTAACGATCAAGAACAAGTATGCATTGCCAAGAATAGATGACTTATTTGATCAGTTGCAAGGAGCATTGATATTTTTGAAGATCAATTTGAGGATGGGATATCATCAGCTGAGGATTAGGAAGGAGAATATTCCTAAGTCAGCATTTTGTACTCAGTATGGTCATTACAAGTTTACAGTGATGCCATTCGGGTTGACAAATGCTCCTTCGCTTTCATGGATTTGATGAACAAGGTATTCAAGGAGTACCTAGATCAGTTTGTGATCATGTTCATTAATGATATCTTGGTCTGATCGAGAAGTGATGGAGAGCATGAGAATCATTTAAGATTAGTGCTCTAGACCTTAAGAACTCACTAGCTGTATGCTAAGTTTAGCAAATACGAGTTTTTGTTGACTTGTGTTGCGTTCTTAGGTGATGTAATTTCTAGAGAAGGAATCTCCGTCAACTTAAGCAAGATAGAAGCCGTGATCAACTGGCTAAGACCGACTACAATGACAGAGATCATAAGTTTTTTGGGTTTGGCAGGATATTACAGACGGTTTGTGGAAGGTTTCTCATTGTTAGCATCGCCTCTGACAAAGCTCACGAAGAAAGATGAGAAGTTCGTATGGACAAACAAGTGTGAGTGTAGTTTCCAAAAGCTTAAGGAAAAACTGACTACCGCGCCTGTGCTGACAATTTCATCTAGTCTTAGAGGATTCGAGATCTATAGTGATGCATTATTTAAAGGACTAGGTTGCGTATTGATGCAACATGGTAGAGTTGTTGCTTACGCCTCTCGTCAGTTGAGGTCTCATGAGTTGAATTACCCGAAGCATGACTTAAAACTCGCAGCTATCATATTCGCGTTGAAGATTTGGAGGCATTCTTTGTTTGAGGAAAAGTTTCAGATCTTCACGGACCACCAGAGTCTTAAGTATCTGTTCTCTCAGAGGAAATTGAATATGATACAGCGCAGATGGATGGAATTGCTGAAAGACTACGACTGTGAATTCTATATCACCCAGGAAAGGCGAATAAAGTCACCGAGGCATTGAGTCGAAAGTTTTTAGTGGCTCACTTACTAATTAAGAAGTAGAATTTAATCAAGAGAGCTCGAGATTCGGTATTCAAGTTTGAGGTAGGCCACTTTTCGAGTCTTATGGCCACTCTCAGAATTGAACCAGATGTTCAGGTTAGAATTAAGACACTCCAACCGATAAATCCATATGTACAAAAGATACTTCAGGAGGACACTGAGAAAAGAATGACTTTCAGATTTTGGATGATGGAATACTAAAGTTTCGAGGACGTTTGGTTGTACTTGACAATGTAGAGCTTAGAGAAGACATTTTCTCTGAAGCACATCGTAGCAACTATAGTATTCATCTTGGAAGTACTAAGATGTATCAAAACTGCGTCAACACTATTGGTGGTCAGGTATGAGGGCAGATATCGCCAAGCATGTCGCCAAGTGTTTAACATGTTAGCAAGTGAAAGCCCAGCATTGCAAGCCGAGAGGACTTTTGCAACCTTTTGCGATTCTAGAATGGAAATGGGAGCATATCACAATGGACTTCGTGACCGGACTACCAAGGAGTCAAAGAGGAAATGATTTGATTTGGGTGGTAGTCGACAAATTGACAAAGTCGGCTCACTTCATTGCAGTTCGAAAAGACCTTAGTTTGGATAGACACACAGATTTGTACGTGCGCCAAGTGGTTCGAATGCATGGAATGCCGGTTACGATAACCTCTGATAGAGACCCAAGATTTACCGTCGCTTTTTGGAAGAGCTTGCAAAGCACTCTAGGTACAAAGCTTTAGTACAGCACAGCATATCATCCTCAGAAGGATGACCAGTCTGAGAGGGCAATTCAGACCCTCGAGGACATGCTGAGAGCTTGTGTAATAGACTTCAAGGGAAGTTGGGAAGATTAGCTTCATCTGGTTGAATTTACCTACAATAATAGTTATTGGCAGAGCATCAAGATGGCTCCTTTTGAAGCGTTGTGTGACAAAGTGTGCAGAACGCTAGTATGCTGGGATGAAGTTGGGGAAAGAAAGATTATACACCTAGAGTTAGTTCAACAATCAGTGGAAGCCGTGGTAGTGATTAGAGGCAAATTAAAGACCGCTCAGAGTATGTAGAAAAGTTACGGAGACAAGCGTTAGAGATTGCTGGAATTCCAAGTTGGTGATCACGTTTTCTGAAAGTGTCACCAATGAGAGGAATTTCGCGCTTTGGTAAGAAGGGCAAACTTAGCTCGAGGTACATAGGTCCGTTTGAGATTCTTGAGAGAATTGGGAACCTAGTGTATCGTCTTACATTGCCGCCAAGACTGGCACAAATGCATGACGTCTTTGACGTGTCGATATTAAGGAAGTATAAGCCTGACCCGACTCACGTGCTCAATTTCAAGGAATTGGACGTGGATGATTGTGTTCATACGTTGAAAGCTCGGTTCAGATTGTGAATCGCAAAGAGCAAGTTCTGCGTACAAAGGCAATTTCGTTGGTTAAAGTGGTCTGGCAACACCACGGTATTGAAGGAGCAACATGGGAGACTGAAGAGTTGATGAGAGAATTATACCCCCACATTTTTGCTTAAGTTTTGAAGGTTTAAATTTCGATAACGAAATTTTTACGAGGAAGAGTTGTGACATCCTGAATCTTTCAACCTATTTTCTATTGAATAAATCGGGCATTTCATTGACGTGCCTATAGGGCTGTTCTTAGAGTTGATCACTCTCGTGATAACTAGACTATTTAAGTATGCCATTAGGGAATTTTAAGGTAATAGACTTGAGAGTTCGATCATGAATCGGCTTATCGACCGTGCTCATCTTTAGAGGCCATTACGGCATAGTTAAAAAAACTAATTTGAGATCAAAGATAGGTTGGATCGATTGAGATGTGTGGCCGATTGTGGGTGACTCCACAAAATTGGGAAATTCTCATCGACCGATACTAATTTGATTTTATTGTCGTTTCGATACCTTATGTTCGTATTTGAATCCTCGAGATTTTTATGACAATCGAAAGTTACTAATGTGTCGAGTGAGTTCATTATAGCTCGAAAAAAATCGACCATGGGTCATTTGCCCTAAAAGGTTCTGAAAATTACCCGGGAGCCTATGTCACGCTAAAAATGCGCCGAATGGAAATTAACCGCTAATTTGAGTTCGATTTCAGAAATTGAAGATTCTGTCATGTCACAATATATTCTAGGACTCACGACTTAGTCTCAAAAGATTTTTCTACAACCCAACAGTTCTTGGGAAAAAGTCGGTTTAAGACTGTTTTCGTTCAAGCAAGGCCGATGATTGTCTTTTATTGCAAAATTGAGAAGCATGATAGATGTATGGGTGAGGAAAAATGGCGAGACGATTGAGGGATGGCCAATTGAATTTTTGATGGTCGATTGAGATTGAATCAAGAGAGTATAAGAGTCCAATTGAAGGAATTGACTTGCAAATTGGTGTGCCCCCTCTTCCCTAGCATTTTGGACCATTTCACACATCCAAGGAGACATAGGTGGCCTGTTGTGAGCCTAGGGATGATACTTGGTCTAGATTGATTATTGGGGATATTTTTTGTGGAAAATAAGACCATATGGACCCCATACTCTCACTCATCTCTATCCTCTCCTTCACTCTCTCTCACTCCACCATCCATCTCTCTCTTTCCTCTCCTTCTCAGCTTGTGCAACCCTATTAGCCAAGGGGAAGAAGATCGGAGCAGCTCGTTGCCGTAGCCACGCCGGACCGCCGTCCGCTCCACGCATGCCGCCCATGTGCGCGCTGCTAGCCTTGCACGCCATCTGTCCCCTGGCTGCCTCCCTCTCGCCTAGCAGTTGCTGTTTCCGGTCTGTGGAAGCTCAACCAGAGCTGCCTTTCATCGTTTCTTCATCGGTAAAGCTCCGCCAATGCCCAGTTTGGTCTATTCTTTCATTCCCGAGCAAGTCCCGTCTAAATTGAGTGGTTTTTGTTCAATTTCCAGCCAAGGTCAGCAGCTTTGTTTGTGGGTTTCTAATAGGCTTGTGAGGTTGTTTTGAGGGTGTTCCTAGCCTCGGTTTCTAGGGCCGCTTTGGAGAAAAGCATTCCCCGCGTCGTTCCCGTTGGTTTGATCCGACTCGCATGTTATTCCGGTGAGTTTAGCTCACTAATCCTTGCTTAGTTTGCTAATGATGCTTAAGAATTGATTATTGTTAATTAAGTAGGATTAGGTGGTTAGATTAGAATATATTAAATATTATTAATTAATTGCAATGCATGTTAGGTGGTTAGACATAGACATTAGGGAGTAGAAATGCTCTATTATTTATTGAATGCATCTCGGGATTTTTCCCGACCCGTTTCGTGCTTCAATTAGGTATTACGGGCCTAAATTGGATTTATTGCATTTATGTATTAATTTTCGGAATTATTTAATTAATTATTTATTTTTCAGAAATTATGTTGGGATAGCCAACAATCGAAATTTCGTCTTGATTGTCATGGTGCAGTCTGTTTATTTATTTGAACTCTACGTTATGTTGAATTGAAGTGATAGTGCAATTTGAGGAATTTATCCTATATTGAATTGAATTCGAATAATTGATTGATAGTTAGCTGAGTATAATTATTTAGCGCCAATAATGCTTTGATGGGCTAAAGTAGAGAGAATAGTGAGAGTGAAATGGAAATACTCTTGGTTAAGACCAATCAAGTATGATGTTATAGACGTACGTGGTTCGGTGATTAAAAATATCACTAGCGAAAATGGTGCCTTAAAGAACGCACGTAATTGTCTATTAAATACATCATTATAGATATACGTGATTCGGTGATTAAGGATATTACTGGTGAAAACGGCACCTTAAAAAACGCACGAAATTGTCTATTATATGCATCACGTTAATGAAAACGGTGCCGGAGAGAAAGAATGTACATGATTCATGGACATATCTGGTTCGGTGATTAGGGATATCACTGTCTTTTACATATGTCACATTGGTGAAAACGACACCAGAGAGCATTAATGTAACTCTGTGACTAAGTATACTATTGGAGGTTATATGGTGTGGAGTGAAATGACTTAGAAATTGTCTAACTGACATGTAATCGACTAAGGGTCTCTTTGGTTCGGCTTTGGGGAAATGCTTTTGGGAGAATGCAAATACCTTTGAGGTAAAGAGGTTTTTCGAAATGTTAGACTGTTTGGTAAACTATAACTGAAAAGTATTTTAAGGAAATGCAGAACTGTTTGGTAAACATATATCTGAAAAGCCCTTTGTGTGACAAAATTAAGTTTTTTAGTTTTAGTATTTTTAAAATTGCAAAAAAGAAACAATAACTATATAACATTTTACATTTTCATGTTGAGAGTAAGGTAATATATATATATATATATTTATTTACTAGTAAATTTATTTAAAAATTATATTAAAATAATTTGATTATAGATTAGATGCAAAACTCAACTTTTGGCTTAGGGTTCTCTTAGGTTTCTTTTCAACTTTAATTTTTTTAATTATTGTAGTATTAATCATCTTCGTTAATTAATGATCATTCTAGTGTATTAATAAAAAGTTCGGTTATTGATTGTCAAAAGATAAAAATGACAAAAGAAAAAGGTAAACCCAACATTTGCAAAGGGTTTTTATTATTTAAAAAAATAAATAAAAATAAAATCCAATGAAACTCCATTGTCGATTAACAGCGATTGAGGTGTGGGGAAGATGATTAGTTTAAAAAAAAAAAAAATCAATGGATGAATAGTAGAGGTGGACTTGCATTTCGAAGACCAACATTTGGCCAATAACACATCCAAATGCTGAACCAAACACCTAAATTTTTTCCCAATGGGCTTTTGGGACTGAAAGCCCATTGGGAATGCTGAACCAAATTGAGATAGCTAGTATAAGCACCTAGAGGGGGGTGAATAGGTGTATAATAACTTTTTATGATATGCAAGCAATATTAAGCAGACAGTAGAAATGAAGTTCTCTTTTGATTAACAAAATGAATTACGATCAAAGTAAAGCAAAGAGTAGGGAAGAGAAAATTGAACGCAAGGTTTATAGTGGTTCGGCTTATTCCAAGCCTACGTCAACTCTTCCGCACTGACAGCCCATCGGCTGGATTTCACTTATGAACAAAAGAGATGTTACAGCACAGCTTTCTCTTGATTCCACAGTGTAGGTATTTCACTACACTACCTCAAGGTTTCTCACGAATATAGACTCTCTTTTGCATACAAGATTTTGCTCAAATGAATTGACTAAGAACAAGGAGCTTCAGACTTTGGAATTCTTCTATTGTGCACACCCACGAACAATTAGAATGTCTTCCTTATATAATCCTTTATGCTATCATATCCGTTGGCACTTACCAAAGGAATTCCTCCAATCTACCCGTTGGATGGAATCAATTAGGAAGATCATTCGAGCTATTAAAGGAACATGTCAATAGCCAATCAATCCTGTTCGCCCATACAATCAGAATCTCGGTTTCCATAAGTAGAACCTTCTAAGTATATTTCGCCAATCATCGGATCCTTAATCTTTGAATCAATCATGATCAAATAAAGGATTCCATTATGTCATATCCAGCCAAGAGATCTTTTCCAGTCGATAAGGTCACATTCTTAATGAAACATCCAGTTTTAGATAAACCTTCTTCAACGGATTAGAAACTGTCAATGAGGATAGACTTTGAGTCTTGAGTCTGGCAGTCCGGAGGTTTTTAGACTTTAAATGTCAGAGTCTGCAAATCTTCAGACTAGACTGATGGAAACGTTTTGTCAGCTTCAAAACACTTCACGGAGATTTCTCCAACAATCTCCCCCTTTTTGATGATAATAAAACTTTCCTGCAGATTTGGATAACTTTGACCTGCAAAACATTACTCAAACAAATATGGATATCTTATAAAGATAAATGGCTTAATGAATGATAACACTAGAATTTACAACCACAGAAAATAGGTTAGTCTTGCATGTGATAAAACCATCCATAAGATATCAATAGTAGTTAATATAAGCAGTCAAATCCAAATCCAAATTCAGTCCACATCCAGACACAAAAGTAAAGTCAAACATCAAAGTAAAACATTCCAAAAGTTCAAAAGGCGTATGGTTCAAAGTTAAGGTTCAAGGTCCAAAGTTTTCAAATCTCGCATCTCTCCCCATTTTTGTCAGCATAAAAAAGGTTGAGATGAAAATGAAGTAGAGTCAAGAATGTTTGGGAACACGAACAAGTTGAAAATCTCCCATTGACTGAACGATGCCTTCCAGCCTTTTCAAGTCTTCCTTCAGTTATGCAACATCTTCATCCTTAGCATTAGCCTGAATCTGAAGAGAAAGGGCTTGGATCTGATCATTCAAGGAACCTGAAGAAGCTTGACCTGCATTCTACAAATTCTGAACTTCGCATCCCAGAGCATATATCTGACCTCGCATTTCCAAGAGAACATCTAGAATTCTGCGAAAATTTGCTGAATTATCGGTTTGCATACTAGCTTCGGCAAGATCTGATGGAGTAAAGGCAGATGATGGCAAGTCAGCATAATCATACAGATTTGGCGAAGAAACATCATGTCCTTCCTCAGGAAATTGCGAGGCATAAATGTCACGCCCCGAACCCCGAGACACGTGGAACAACCCGTCATGGTCATGCAAATGCGACATTCCCAGGTAGTGTCGCCGACCCCAATATTTAAAATTATTATGCGCATGCGGAACGTTTTAAGAAACCCCTGACAGAAACTCACGAGATAGGACAGTAGGAAGAATTAATTCAAAATCAAACAAGCATACTTCCATACATCATTGACAATCCAAGTCCTACATACATCAGCAGGATCCGGAGACTATATGCACCAAAAATGGGTCAGAGTTTATGTGCATAAAAAATGGGTCAGCCTACATAACAAGGATCAGTCCGCCAAAAGACAATCAACCACCCTAGGACAACAGGTCATCCCCATTCGACGATCCCACGTCCTCAGGATCGGTCACCCAAGAGGCCGGGGAAGAGGCGTTGATCACTCCACCAGTAGGAAGATCCGCCACGCCTTCACCCAGTATGGCGTTCAACACTGCCAGCGGAATATCCATGCTATCTAGAGGGCCGACCCTAACGCCATCTGCTCCGGAACGAAACCAAGCCCTAAACATGTATGGTATTCTGTCATGCACGTTCACCTGGACCCAGATGAAGGTCCTAACCAACTGATAGACCCAAGGACTCCCAGGGTCAGGAGCACTCTCCGTCGTCTGGTCGAACTCCGTCGGCAAGCCACTCATCTCCGGGGGTCTCGCCATCTACGGTCCTGTAATATTTTTCCCCAAACCGGGATGAGACTTTGTCTCAGCAAGTTCACCCCTCCTAAACCCTTATTAGAAAGTAAACACGCCCTCAAAGTAGCTTAACCACGGCATCCAGAAAACTCACCTCGCCTTAGCCTTCATCTGCAGGTTAGCACAGTTTATATAATTCAACCACGTGCAAATTTTAGTAACTCAACAACGAAGGCACAATCGCATCATCATAACAATTCAACCACTTGGATCGTCTCAGCGATCAATCGACTCGGCCGATTACATGTCATTCTACCAATTCAATTACTGCTACCCATTTCGACCTGATAGGAAAATTTACTAACCAGTGGCAATCACGGCCCCACTCGGCACGACCCGCAATCATGTGGTAATTCACGGCCTCATCAGGCACGACCTTTAATAGGTGGTAATTCACGGCCTCATTAGGCACGACCTCTAATAGGTGGTAATTCACGGCCTCATTAGGCACGACCTCTAATAGGTGGTAATTCACGGCCTCATTAGGCACGACCTCTAATAGGTGGTAATTCACAGCCAATCGCCCCTCAATTTCCACGTTTAGGATTTTACAAAGAATCCTCATAAATCAAAATCACATTCAATTCGCCACAACCAATCATCAATTTCAAATTCTACAAGCACAGCAACGATCGGCACGAAATTCTAAGCAACTAGGGTTAAATACAATTTTCGAGTTTTTTTTTAAATAATAATATTTTAATGAATTTCAGAAAAAGATATATTATTAAATAATCCAACAATTTCGAAGAATTTATTTAAATCATAAATAAACTCCTTTAAGTCACATCAAGGTTTATTTTTAAAATAAACATACTTAACCATTAAACTAAACACCATTTTCCTTAATTAATCACCTTAATATAATCCATGTCTAATTAAGCCAATCCATCCACCTAATCTCAATCAACATAAGTTAAACATACTTAGGGCATCATTAACTCGCTAATCGCGGATTAGTGAGGTAAACTCACCGGAATCACTTTCCGACGAGTCTCCGGCGAAGAGCACGACGACGCCGACGACAAACCAAACTTGGGAGATGGCGGAACGGCGGCTGAACGGTCGGGGAAACGGCGGAGGAGAACCGGCGACAGCTCGTGCAACGACCGGCGGGGGCTTGAGCGGACGGTCGGCGGCGACGGGAGCTTCGCGGACGGCGACCAGCACGGACGAAGACACGTTGGCGCGACGGGGATACGACGAGTGCGCGCGAGGCTTTGCACGCGGACAAGCGGCGACGGCGTGTGACAACGTGCGACGGCGTGCAACGACGAAGGCGAACGGTGGTGGCGACGGTCGAGCGGCGAAGGCGGACGGAAGGGGGGGTGCGGTTCCGTTGGTTTTTTTTTTCCTTTGCTTTCCCTCCCAATCTCTCTCCTCTCAAGCTTGAAGATGATGGAGACAATGGGGGAGGTGACATCCCCACTTTTGGTGAGCCAATTGGCTTGTGACACTTGTCAAGCTCTTCTTGAATTTGGCCTTCACCATGACATCACCTGCTGATGTCATTCTCCACTAACTCAAATCCTCCATAACATCTTCCAATAGGTTCACTTTCATTTTCCGCTGGGGTCCAAGTTCTTGTACATTCCATTACTTCAATTTCCATCAATTCTCTTCTAATTGAGTCCAAATTAAAGTCCATAAAAATTATCCCATGATCCTAATAAGATGTGTGACATGACCGAGCTTCCGACTTCTAAATTCAATCTCAAATTTTCGGTTGAATTCAATCTGGTGCGATTTCAACGCGCCTAATCCATTGAGTGGCTTTTAGGGAAATTTTCTTGCATCCGACCCGAGGGTGATTAGTCCCCAAGTCTGACGCGGTAAAATTCCTTAATCACCTCACCCAATCGACTAGTTCCCTCGTGAGTGGCCAACTCTGAGAGACGAACTATATGCACAATTGAATTGCCCGACTCAATTGACTTAAAATAAAATTGAGAAAAATCGGGATGTCACAACTCTTGAAAGACGTCGTGCACCTGTGACAACTTTGGCGGTAGTGCAAGATGATACGCCAGAGCCCTTATTCTTTCCAAAATCTCAAAGGGACCTACATACCTCGGACTCAGTTTTCCTTTTTTGCCAAAGCGGGAAGTACCTCTCACCGGTGACACCTTCAAGAAGACGTGCTCACCAACTTGGAATTCTAATGGCCTTCGACGCTTATCGGCATAACTTTTCTGACGGTTTTGAGCGGTTTTCAATCTATTCCTGATAACTGCAACTACCTCTACTGACTGCTGAACCAACTCTGGACCGGTGATCTTTCTTTCTCCGACCTCATCCCAACACACTGGAGTTCTGCATGATCTGCCATACAATGCTTCAAAAGGAGCCATTTGAATACTCTGCTGATAACTGTTGTTGTAGGTGAACTCGACCAGATGAAGCTGTTCCTCCTAACTTCCTTTGAAGTCCAGGACACAAGCTCGCAGCATGTCCTCAAGAGTCTGAATTGTCCTCTCAGACTGGCCATCAGTCTGTGGGTGATAGGCCGTACTATACTGCAGCTTCGTTCCTAATGCAGATTGTAAGCTCTTCCAAAAAGTGGCGGTGAACCTCGGGTCTCGGTCCGAAGTAATTGTAACTGTCACTCCATGCATACGAACCACTTGACGTACATATAGATCTGCCAGTCTATTCAAACTCAAGTCTCTTCGAACTGCAATGAAGTGAGCCGACTTTGTCAGTTTGTCGACCACTACCCAAATCGAATCGTTCCCTCTCTGGCTCCTCGGTAGCCCCGTCACGAAGTCCATCGTGATATGCTCCCATTTCCACTATGGGATCTTAAGGGGTCGCAAAAGTCCTCCCGGTTTGCAATGCTGAGCTTTCACCTGCTGACACGTCAAACACTTGGCGACATGCTTGGCGATATCCGCCTTCATGCCACACCACCAGTAGTGTTGACGTAGATTCTGATACATTTTGGTACTACCAGGATGAATGCTGTAACTGCTACGATGCGCTTCTGACAGAATTTCTTCTCTAAGCTCCACATCGTCAGGTATAACCAATCGTCCTTGGAGCCTCAATGTTCCATCCTCAGAAATCTGATAGTCAGCCTTCCTTTTCTTTGCATCCTCTTGCAGGATTTTCTGAACATCTGAATCCGTCTGCTGAAGCGCTCTGATTTTGATTTGCACTTCCAGTTCA
Source organism: Eucalyptus lansdowneana (assembly GCA_017140395.1). Classification (NCBI taxonomy): domain Eukaryota; kingdom Viridiplantae; phylum Streptophyta; class Magnoliopsida; order Myrtales; family Myrtaceae; genus Eucalyptus; species Eucalyptus lansdowneana. Next base: position 35,698,260 of record CM029492.1, read on the forward strand.
ATTCTAAGGGTGGCCACAAGATTCGAAAGGTGGCCTACCTCGAACTTGAAATCTGAATCTCGCGCTCTCTCAATTAGGCCCCATTCCTTAAGTACCATCTGAGCAACTGAAGACTTCCTACTCAGTGCATCAGCAACCTTATTCGCCTTTCCTGGGTGGTACAAAATCTCACAGTCATAGTCCTTTAAGAGTTCCATCTATCGACGCTGTCTCATATTCAACTCATTCTGAGAGAATAAGTATTTGAGACTCTAATGGTCAGTGAAGATCTGAAATCTTTCTCCGCATAAATAATGCCTCCAAATCTTCAGGGCAAAGATGATTGCTGCAAGTTCCAAGTCATGCGTCGGATAATTCAACTCGTGAGATCTCAACTGACGGGACGCATATGCAACAACCTTACCATGCTGCATCAACACACAACCTAATCCCTTAAATGACGCATCATTGTAGATCTCAAACCCTCCCGGACCGGATGGAATAGTAAGCATAGGTGCGGTAGTTAGCTTATGCTTAAGCTCTTGGAAACTACTCTCGCACTTGTCCGTCCACACAAATTTCTCTTCCTTCTTTAGAAGTCTCGTCATTAGCGATGCTAACCTTGAAAACCCTTCTACAAACCGTCGGTAATACCCTGCTAAACCCAGAAAGCTTCTGATTTCCGTCACTGTCGTCGGTCTCGGCCAGTTGATCACTGCCTCAATTTTTGCAGGGTCCACTGAGATTCCTTCTCCAGAGATGACATGACCTAGAAACGCCACACGAGTTAGCCAAAACTTGCACTTACTGAACTTAGCGTACAACTCGTGATCTCTCAAAGTCTGAAGCACTATCCTGAAGTGCTTTTCATGATCCTCAGTACTCCTTGAATACACCAGGATGTCATCGATGAAAACAATTACAAACTGATCTAAGTACTCTTTGAACACCCGATTCATCAAGTCCATGAAAGCAGCCGGGGCATTTGTCAACCCAAATGGCATCACAGTAAACTCATAATGGCCGTATCGAGTGCGAAACGCCGACTTCGGGATATGTTCCTTCTTGATTCTTAGCTGATGATACCTCGTCCTCAAGTCGATCTTAGAAAATATCGACGCTCCTTGAAGCTGATCAAACAAATCATCAATCCTTGGCAACGGATACTTGTTCTTAATTGTCACCCAGTTGAGCTGTCGGTAATCGATGCACAAGCATAATGAACCATCTTTCTTCTTCACAAACAATACCGGTGCTCCCCAAGGTGATGCGCTTGGACGAATAAATCCTTTATCCAACAACTCTTGCATTTGCCCATTTAGTTCCTTAAGTTCTGACAAGGCCATTCGGTAAGGAGCTTTAGAAATTGGTTCTGTCTCAGGGGCTAATTCGATCACAAACTCTATCTCTCTCTTTGGCAGTAGACCCGGTAATTCTTTCGGAAACACGTATGGGAACTCTCGTACCACTGCGATATCTTCAATCTTTAGCTCCTCTACTGTCGTGTCTACGACAGTTGCTAGGTAACCTTGACAACCTTTGCCTAGCAAGCGGGTTGCCTCTAGTGACGAGATTAAGGAAATTGAGGGTCCTCCTCGACTCCCAATGAATTCGAAACTCTCACCCTCTAATGGATTAAACTGAATCGCCTTGTGATAACAGTCCATCTTGGCTCGTTGCTTGGTGAGCCAGTCCATGCCAATTATCACATCAAAATCATACATGGCCATGACTATCAGGTCTATCCTCCCCTCTCGCTCACTAATCACTAACTTGCAACCAAGGCAACCTACCGTAGCTAACACTTTATCTTTCAACGGAGTAGATATACTAATCACAGACTCCAACAATTTAGGAATTAATTCTACCAATTTAACAAATCCTTCAGCTATAAACGAATGCGAAGCTCCAGGATCAAACAAAGCATAAGCAGGTCGGTCGTTCAGCAAGACCATACCTGTGACCACATTAGGCGCATCCTCCACCTATCCTCTGGTGAGCGCATAAGTCCTTCCCTGAGCTGGAGGTCGGTTCGATCCACCCGGCGGCAAGATCTGCGGTGCGAATCCTCTGTTCTGGCCCAGCGGTGGCGGCGGTGGCAACTGAGGCTGCCTCGCCAGTCTCCTGGGACACTCCCTAGCGCGGTGACCCTGCTGGCCACACTCAAAGCAGGCACCCGTCCTAAGAGGGCACGGGGCTGAGCCATGTCGCCTTCCACACAGGCGACATGCTTCATTGTAGCTCGATGACGACTTCCCCACTCCACTCTTCCGGTTAGGTGGAACAGGGTACCTTCCTCCAGGCATCGGCCTCTTCCCAAACCGATTATTGCTTCTGTTTGAATTAAACCGCGACCCAGATGCGGCAGCTCTCTCATTCTGATCTTTCTCAATCAGCTGGGCCCGCTTGTAGAGGTCTTTGTACTCCTTCAGATCTAGTGGCACCAGCAAGCTCCTCACCTCCGGTCGGAACCCATCTCTAAACCGTCGAGCTCGGTCTGATGGTCGTTGAACCAACTCAAGGGCATATTACGACAGTTCGGCGAACTTCGCTTCATACTGATCAACTGACATGGCACCTTGACGAAGGCGCTGAAACTCCGCCATTTTCACCTCTTTAGCACAATTAGAAAAGTACTTCTCATTGAAAACCTCAAGAAAGGCATTCCACTCTGGAACCACACCTTTAGGGAACACTATCCTTCTGTTAGTCTTCCACCATGTAGCTGCGATCCCTCTCAACTGATAGGCTGCTAGGACGACCTTTTTTGCTTCCGTGCACAACAGTAACTCGAAAGCATTTTCTAACTCCAGGATCCATAAGGCTGCGGCTTCGGGGTCTCTTGTCCCCATGAACGTTGGCGGATTCAACCTCAGGAAATGCTGCACCAACTTCTGTCTAGGCCTCCTAACGGCCACATCCTCAGGTGGGATTTCCTCGAGTTCCTCTTCTGGTTCGACAACCGGTGCGGCGGCAGCTGCAGCGGTCGTAGCGGTGGCATTGGCGGCATTCAACGCGGTGGCGATGGCAGCGGCTTGCTGATCCATCCTGTCTCCCATCGCCTCAAGCATCTGCATGATCCCAATAAATCTCGGATCCTTTGGGGCTGCTGTACCATCTAGCGGTAATGCTGCACCACTTGCACTGGTCTCGGTCCGCGCTCTTCCCAAGGCATTTCGGGCACCGACTCTCATCGACGGCCCACCCCGAAACACGGGGCCTATTACTCTCTTCCTAGCAGCTCTTGGCACTCGGTCACTCATGCTTCAGGCTCAATATAGATGCCTATTGGCGAATTCCAATACTATATTAGAATTTGAGTAACCTTTCAATCAAGCTAACAAACAACTACCAATCACATGCATTGGAATATCAAAAGCCTTTCCTACTAACTATCCCATGACTCATTGCACCTTATCACTCCATACACAGACCATGCTTTGATACCACTTAAATGGGGTTGTCACGCCCCGAACCCCGAGACACGTGGAACAACCCACCATGGTCATGCAAATGCGACATTCCCAGGTAATGTCGCCGACCCCAATATTTAAAATTATTATACGCATGCGGAACGTTTTAAGAAACCCCTGACAGAAACTCACGGGATAGGACAGCAGGAAGAATTAATTCAAAATCAAATAAGCATACTTCCATACATCATTGACAATCCAAGTCTTACATACATCAGTAGGATCCAGAGACTATATGCACCAAAAATGGGTCAGAGTTTATGTGCATCAAAAAGGGGCCAGCCTACATAACAAGGATCAGTCCGCCAAAAGACAATCAACCACCCTAGGACTATAGGTCAGCCCCATTCGACGATCCCACGTCCTCAGGATCTGTCACCCAAGAGGCCGGGGGCGAGGCGTTGATCACTCCACCAGTAGGAAGATCCGCCACGCCTTCACCCAGTATGGCGTTCAACACTGCCAGTGGAATATCCATGCTATCTAGAGGGCCGACCCTAACGCCATCTGCTCCGGAACGAAACCAAGCCCTAAACATGTATGGTACTCTATCATGCACGTTCACCTGGACCCAGATGAAGGTCCTAACCAACTGATAGACCCAAGGACTCCCAGGGTCAAGAGCACTCTCCGTCTTTTGCTCGAACTCCGTCGACAGGCCACTCATCTCCGGGGGTCTCGCCATCTACGGTCCTGTAATATTTTTCCCCAAACCGGGATGAGACTTTGTCTCAGCAAGTTCACCCCTCCTAAACCCCTATTAGAAAGTAAATACGCCCCCAAAGTAGCTTAACCACGGCATCCAGAAAACTCACCTCGCCTTAGCCTTCATTTGCAGGTTAGCACATTTTATATAATTCAACCACGTGCAAATTTTAGTAACTCAACAACGAAGGCACAATCGCATCATCATAACAATTCAACCACTTGGATCGTCTTAGCGATCAATCGACTCGGCCGATTACATGTCATTCTACCAATTCAATTACTGCTACCCATTTCGACCTGATAGGAAAATTTACTAACCAGTGGCAATCACGGCCCCACTCGGCACGACCCACAATCAGGTGGTAATTCACGGCCTCATCAGGCACGACCTTTAATAGGTGGTAATTCACGGCCTCATTAGGCACGACCTCTAATAGGTGGTAATTCACGGCCTCATTAGGCACGACCTCTAATTGGTGGTAATTCACGGCCTCATTAGACACGACCTCTAATAGGTGGTAATTCACGGCCTCATTAGGCACGACCTCTAATAGGTGGTAATTCACGGCCAATCGCCCATCGATTTCCACATTTAGGATTTTACAAAGAATCCTCATAAATCGAAATCACATTCAATTCGCCACAACCAATCATCAATTTCAAATTCTACAAGCATAGCAACGATCGGCACGAAATTCTAAGCAACTAGGGTTAAAATAAAATTTTCGAGTTTTTTTAAATAATAATATTTTAATGAATTTCGGAAAAATATATATTATTAAATAATCCAACAATTTTGAAGAATTTATTTAAATCATAAATAAACTCCTTTAAGTCACATCAAGGTTTATTTTAAAAATAAACATACTTAACCATTAAACTAAACACCATTTTCCTTAATTAATCACCTTAATATAATCCATGTCTAATTAAGCCAATCCATCCACCTAATCTCAATCAACATAAATTAAACATACTTAGGGCATCATTAACTCGCTAATCGCGGATTAGTGAGGTAAACTCACCGGAATCACTTTCCGACGAGTCTCCGGCGAAGAGCACGACGACGCTAACGACAAACCGAGCTTGGGAGATGGCGGAACGGCGGCTGAACGGTCAGGGAAACGGCAGAGGAGAATCGGCGACAGCTCGTACAATGACTGGCGGGGGCTTGAGCGGACGGTTGGCGGCGACGAGAGCTTCGGCGGACGGCGACCAGCACGGACGAAGACACGATGGCGCGACGGGGACACGACGAGCGCGCGAAAGGCTTCGCACGCGGACGAGCAGCGGCGGCGTGCGACGGTGTGCAACGGCGTGCGACGGCGAAGGCGAACGGTGGTGGCGACGGTCGAGCGGCGAAGGCGAACGGAAGGGGGGTGCGGTTCCGCTAGTTTTTTTTTCCTTTGCTTTCCCTCCCAATCTCTCTCCTCTCAAGCTTGAAGATGATGGAGACAAGGGGGAGGGGACATCCCCACTTTTGGTGAGCCAATTGGCTTGTGACACTTGTCAAGCTCTCCTTGAATTTGGCCTCCACCATGACATCACCTACTGATGTCATTCTCCACTAACTCAAATCCTCCATAACATCTTCCAATAGGTTCACTTTTATTTTCCGCCGGTGTCCAAGTTCTTGTACATTCCATTACTTCAATTTCCATCAATTCTCTTCTAATTGAGTCCAAATTAAAGTCCATAAAAATTATCTCATGATCCTAATAAGATGTGTGACATGACCGAGCTTCCGACTTCTAAATTCAATCTCAAATTTTCGGTTGAATTCAATCTGGTGCGATTTCAGCGCGCCTAATCCACTGAGTGGCTTTTAGGGAAAGTTTCTTGCATCCGACCCGAGGGTGATCAATCCCCAAGTCTGACGCGATAAAATTCCTTAATCACCTCACCCAATCGACTAGTTCCCTCGTGAGTGGCCAACTCTGAGAAATGAACTATATGCACAATTGAATTGCCCGACTCAATTGACTGAAAATAAAATTGAGAAAAATCGGGATGTCACAATAAATGTCCTCTGGATCTGCTGGAGAGCGACTGACTCCCTCACTGGTAGCAGGATATGAGGACATTCCTCTTCTCTCTTGGTCTCCTCCTGTTTCCATGCCTTCAGGTGGAGAAAAGTGTTCCTCATGTTCTCCTTCCTCTTGATCTCTTTTCTCTTCTTCTTCTTTTTCAACCCTTTCCTTCTCAGCATCTCTTTCTTCAGCTTCTCTCTCCTCTGTTTCTTTCTCCTTTGCTTCTTTCTTTGTCTTTCTCTAGTCCTTTGTTCTGAGTCCTTTTCTAGAACAGAACGACTCAAATTCTTCAATGCCATTGCAGAAATGATGATGTTTTCCTCATCATCTTCATCCTCAACGATGAGAGCTCTTCTTTTCTTGGATGGAGCAACCATGGGCTCCTTCCATTTTCTTTTTGCTGCAGAAGAGATTTGATGAGTTTTGACAAGAGTCTTCTCCTTGAATTTCTCCAACGCCTTGCTTAGTTCCTTCAGATGCATTTTAGTCACCATTTTCAGTCCTACCACCATATGATCACACGATCGAACACAGAGAATTTGTGGAGGCTGAATATTTAGATGTCTGAATAACTTCGTCACAAGACCTGGATAAGGAAGTTGACCTCTGTCCTTCACCACTGCTCTATACATGTGAAACATAACAGTGTGAGGAAGAGAAAACTTTTTTCCAGTGATGATGGCATACATCAGTTTTACCTCTAAACTTAAAACATCAGTCTTGGAAGTTGATTTCGGTCTGAGGCAATTGATCACAATCTTGTGAAGCAGAATGTTAAACGCACTCATCCTCAAGTAGGAAATCTTTTCCTCTGTTCTTCTATCATTAACAAGTTGCAATGTAGCACGAGCAATAGAAACATTAATAGGTTGATATCTCCCTCTCTCAACCCCAATCACATCTGCCAGCATATCCATATCCACTACAAAGTCCTGATCTCGGACACTGAAAGAGATTCTATTCGCATCCAAGAAGCTAAGATTCGAATAGAAGTATGCACTTAATTCAGCATGAGCTTCTGTGGTGCCAGAACAAAACTGCTCAAGTTTAAGAAAACTAAACTTTTCCCTCAAATTGACATTTACAACATCAAGGAAATCCAAATCCACACTCCTAGGGTTTATCACCCCACGCTTCAACAATTTGGAGTATAGAACCTTATGTTCCTTCGATCTAAACAACTCTGTCATTTTTCCTCGAATTTTCGCCGCAACACCCATTCTTGGTTGAAATTGGCTATACAATTTGTCATCATCATTCCCATCTATCGAATTAAATCCCCCAACACGTGGATCACTTGGGATATTTGCAAGGATTTCTTCTGCCAACCCTTTAGGAGCAATTTCCAAACACTCCATTTTTCGCAAAAAGATGTACTTATTCCCATATCCCTTGTCCTTAAGAAACTCATCGATGTAGTTCAATGGAGTATCAGTCTTCTTTAAAGCACAATAAAGCTTATAAATAAAAGAGGGCCTTTGAATTCTTGCAGGATCTACGTCTTCAACGATTTCTTCCTCTTGTTGATGACCAACACCCTGTGGACTAGTTGGTGGAGAATGACGCTGTTTAGAATGTTGTGGGCTCTGCTGCTGACTTTGAGACTCTTCTTCCTCGATGAGATCGAAGTGCGTAGGCCCCTCACTCATTCGCTGTGGTCCCCTGCTTGTGATCATCGAAGACTTTCTTGAAGACGACATCTTTCTCAGTCTTTGAAAGATTCCTTGCTTGACTTTCCCAAGAAAGATGACAACTTTTGCGAAGATTAAACAAGGGAGAAAGACGGGAATGGAAGATTGATGCTTTTTAGGGTTTTGGAGTTAAGTGAAGAGGAACCGACTGTATATAGCTTAGTCAAAAAAGGGTAACACTAAATGTTGTAAAGGAAAGTGAAAAGATGCATCTTTTAAAAATAACTGCCATTTTCAAAAATAGATAACTGTCATTTTTAAAGAGAAATTAACTTTTTTTGAAAAGGAAAAATTGCACTTTTCACGGAAATTGAAGATAGCATAAATCAATTATAAATAGGTAAATGATCGTACCTTTCCGAGATTTAATATAAGAGAAATTAAAATAACTTACAATCAAGATCCATGATTATATGAGTCTGAGATTCTCTAGACTTTAACTTCTTCAAGCTTCAAGATGTTGAGTCTGGAACGGATGATTTCAAATTGATTTTTCTCCAAAGGCTTTGTGAATATATCCGCCGGTTGGTTCTTTGAGTCAACAAACTGAATCGAAACTTCTCCATTCTAAACATGATCTCTAATGAAGTGATGTCAAATCTCTATATGCTTTGCCCTTGAGTGAAGAATTGGATTTTTGGTGAGATTGATTGCACTGGTGTTGTCACATTTAATCTCTATGCATGAATCTTCAATTCCAAAGTCTCTTAACTGTTGTTTTATCCACAGAATTTGTGAAGAGTAACTTCCAAGAGCTACATACTCTGCTTCTGCTGTAGAGAGAGCTATTGTACTTTGCTTCCTTGAAAATCAAGACACTGTCCTGCCTCCAAGTAGTTGACAAGTATCCGAGGTGCTCTTTCTATCAATTCTGCATCCAGCTAGATCTGCGTCTGAGTATCCAAGAAGAGTAAAGTCTCCTCTTTTAGGATACCAAAGACCAAGACTTGAAGTTGAAGTAATGTATTTGATAATACGCTTTGTAGCACTTAAATGAGATTCTTTAGGGTCTGCTTGAAATCTAGCACAAATGCAAACACTAAACAAAATGTCAGGTCTAGAAGCAGTAAGATAAAGAAGTGAGCCAATGATACTCCTGTATAGCTTCTGGTCGACTTTCTTTCCTCCTTCATCTTTGTCTATCTTCAAGGAACTTGACATTGGTATATCAGCCTTTTTGCAATTGTCCAGTCCAAACTTTTTGACAAGATCATTAGCATATTTTTCTTGATGAATGAAAGTTCCTTTCTTCAGTTGTTTCACTTGAAGCCTGAGAAAGAAGGTTAACTCACCCATCATGTTCATTTCAAATTCATCCTGCATAGTCTTAGAAAATTTCTTGCACAGACTTTCATTAGGGGATCCAAAAATAATATCATCGACATATATTTGAACTAGCACAAAACTTTTGCTTTCTCTTTTGATAAACAGAGTAGTGTCTACTTTACCTTTTACAAAACCATTTTGAATCAAGAACTTACTCAGCCTGTCGTACCAAGCTCGAGATGCTTGCTTTAGACCATATAAAGCCTTTTTGAGTCTAAATACTGAGTCTGGTTTCCTTGGGTCTTCAAACCCAGGTGGTTGTTGCACATAAACTTCCTCATGGATAAATCCATTTAGGAAAGCACTTTTGACGTCCATTTGGAATAACCTGAAATTCTTATAATAAGCAAAAGCAAGTAATAATGGAATTGCTTCTAACCTTACTACTGGTGCGTAAGTCTCGTCATAGTCTATCCTTTTTTCTTGTGTATATCCCTTGGCCACGAGTCTTGCTTTGTTTCTTACGACTTTTCCTTTCTCGTTCATCTTGTTCCTAAAAACCCATTTAGCTCCAATAATAGATTTATCTTTTGGTTTAGGAGTCAACTCCCAGACATCATTAATACTGAATTGTCTGAGTTCTTCTTGCATAGCTTCAATCCATCTTTCATCAGATAAAGTTTCTTCTATGTTTTTGGGTTCTATATCAGAAATAAGAGCCACAGCACTAGACTCTTCGCTCCTTTTAGATCTTGTGCGAATTCCTTCATTAATGTCGCCAATAATGAGATCTTTGGGATGACTGGACTTATGCTTCCAGTTACTGGTTGATTTGTCAAGTTGATGATCACTTCCTTTATTTGAATCTTCAATAACCACTTGTTACTGGTCTTTCAGAGTCTGAGCTGCTTCATGAGATTTAGACTTTGTAGAGTCTGGAGCAGATTCAGATTCTTCAAGATGAGTCTAAACAGATTCATTTTGCATAGAGTTCTGGAATTTGACATTCATTGATTCCTCCACAGATTGACTTTTCTTGTTATAGACTCTGTAAGCTTTGCTTGAGGTTGAATATCCAAGGAAGATGCAATCATCTGACTTTTCTTCAAACTTACCAACTCGATCATTTGCATTTTTCAATATAAAGCATTTGCATCCAAACACATGAAAATATGAAACAATAGGCTTCTTTTCTTTGAATAACTCATAGGGGTTTTTTTCTAGAATAAGCCTTAGAAAAACTCTATTGATAATATAACAAGCTGTAAAAACAGCTTCAGCCCAAAATCGTGAAGAGATGTTGCTTTCAATTAAAAGAGTTCTAGCTATTTCTTGATGCGATCTATTCTTTCTTTCCACAACTCCATTTTGCTCTGGAGTATATGGAGAAGAGAACACATGCTGAAAACCAGATTGATCACAAAATTTTGTAAAATCTTGATTTTCAAATTCACCTCCATGGTCTGTTCTTATACTCGAAATAACATGCCCTTTTTCATTTTGAACCTTTTTAGCAAATTTTTCAAAATAAGAGGAGGTTTCAGACTTACATGCCAGGAAATATACCCAAGTAAATCGTGAGTAGTCATCCACAATTACTAGGCAATATTTCTTACCTCCGATGCTCTGTGTTATGGTTGGTCCGAAGAGATCCATATGCAAAAGTTGCAGTACACGTTTAGTGGAAACTTGATTTATTGGTTTAAAGGAATTTCTTACCTGCTTTCCCAATACGCATGGTGTGCATAGATCAGACTCTTGGTATGATAAATTGGGTAGACCACAAATAAGCTTCTTTGTTGAAATTTTGGCTATCTACTTCATATTGATGTGCCCAAGCTTTCTGTGCCATAAGCTTGCTTCATCTTGAATTGAGATTAGATATTGTGATTCATCTGTTTTCACATCCAAGAGGTAGATATTTCCATGTCTTCGACCCATGAATGACTGAGTAGAATCTTTACTAGTTCCTGAACATATGCCCTCTCGAAAGTTGATTTTGAAACCGGTATCACACAGCTGACTGATACTGAGCAGATTGTAATTGTGTCCTTTAACTAAAGAAACATTGTTTATTGTGAGGTTTCCAATATTTACAGTTCCAAATCCCACAATTCTTCCTTTGCTATTTCCTCCAAATGAGACTTTTCCACCATTCACTTGAACAAGCTTTATAAAGCAATTTGAATCTCTTGTCATATGTCTTGAGCATCCACTATCCAAATACCATTTTACATTTTTTTTTATAGTGACCTGCATTTAAAAAAAAAAAAACTTAAACTTTCTTTGGTACCCAAAGTTTCTTGGGTCCATTGGTGTTAGTATGATATGTAGTTTTTGCCCATACTTTCTTCACGGGTTTCCAAACCATAGGACATTCTTTTTTAAAATGATTTTTGTAAGCATTTCTTGTGGGTCTTTGCTTAATTCTTTCTTTCACTTTTGGAAAATCAATTAAAGGAATGGTTTCAACAGTCATTCCAAAACTAGATTTATTGAAATAAGGTCTTTGAATAGAAAGAACTTTTTCCAGTTTCTCAGATCCTATAGAAAATTTTTTAGAAACATTTGAGATATCATTTTTTAATAATGCATTTTCTTTTGAAAGACTATCTTCTCTTTCTCTAAGAGAAAAAACATTCATGTCTAAACATTTCACATTTTCTTTCAAAACATTTTCTTGTTGTTTTAGAGCAGAATTTTCTCTTTTGAGTTCAAAAATCTTTTTAAGAGAAGTCTTAAGACTAAAACACAACTCATCAATGTATTTAGAAACTTTAATAGGGATTTTGAAGTTACTTACTTCAAATTCACTGTCTGAATCTGAGTCTGCCTCAGAGTTTGAATCTGAATTCGATTGTGCCATTAGACATATATTGGCATAATTATTATCACTTTCTTCACACTTTGTATCACTCCAGGTTTCTGCTTTAAGAGCCTTTCGATACTTTTCATCTTTTCCTTTCTTCTTCCTCGGAAGAGGACAGTTAGGTCTGCTATGTCCATTTTTCTTACATTCAAAGTAGACTACATCTTTGTTTGATTCATCATCCTCAACAGACTTAGTCTGTTGCTTTTGAAAACTTTGTTTCTTTGGATTTAATCTTCTTCCTTTTCTGTTCAGCTTTCTGAATCTTCTTATCATGAGAGCAAGCTCCTCATCATCCTCATCATCCATATCGTCTTCAGAATCTGTAACATCAGAATCATCATTGGATTTTAATGCAATGGATTTCTTACCTTTAGGATCTTTGTCTTCATTGATTTGTTCAACTTCATAAGACTGAAGAGTCCCAACCAACTCTTCAACAGATAGTGGCATGATTCTTTGGGTCTCTCTAATTGAGGTTTTTATGTGATTCCAATCCTTGGAGAGTCCATGCATAAGCTTGTTTACCTTCATGGGATCAGAAATTTGTTGACATTGATTTTCAAGACCATTAACGATTTCTGTAAAACGACTAAACATGTTAGTTATAGATTCTCCTGATTTCATTTTGAAGGCTTTGTATTGACCGAGAAGAATGTTGATTCTAGTCTCTTTCACTCGATCGGTTCCTTCATAGGTAATATGTAATATATCCCAAACTTCTTTAGCTGTAACATAAGAAGATATTCAGTTATATTCAGTAGGTGATAAAGCACAATATAAAGAATAAATTGTTTTTGCATCAAGAGCTTGTCTCTTGATTATCTCTTCCTGAGTCATTTCACTAGACTCAACAGTATCTTTTCCTCTTTCTGAGATAGGTGCAGCTTTAGGAATGATTCCTTTTTCTACAACGTCCCATTCCAAAGGATCCTTTGATCTTAGGAACGCCTTCATCTTGTTTTTCCATATGTTGTAATCATTTCCATCAAAGTAAGGCGGTCTGGTATTGCTTTGCCTTTCTACCAGCCCTGGAGCCAACATACTAGCCATGGATCTTTAACTCTAAAGTAAAACACTTCAAACAAGGTGAGTACACGAGCTCTGATACCAATTGAGATAGCTAGTATAAGCACCTAGAGGGGAGGTGAATAGGTGTATAATAACTTTTTGTGATATGCAAACAATATTAAACAGACAGTAGAAAGGAAGTTCTCTTTTGATTAACAAAATGAATTACGATCAAAGTAAAGCAAAGAGTAGGAAAGAGAAAATTGAATGCAAGGTTTATAGTGGTTCGGCTTATTCCAAGCCTACATCCACTCTTCCGTACTGACAGCCCACCGACTGGATTTCACTTATGAACAAAAGAGATGTTACAGTACAGCTTTCCCTTGATTCCACAGTGTAGGTATTTCACTACACTACCTCAAGGTTTCTCACGAATATAGACTCTCTTTTGCATACAAGATTTTTCTCAAATGAATTGACTAAGAACAAAGAGCTTCAGAATTTGGAATTCTTCTATCGTGCACACCACGAACAACTGGAACGTCTTCCTTATATACTCTTTTATGCCATCATACCCGTTGGCACTTACCAAAGGAATTCCTCAAATCTACCAATTGGACGGAATCAATTAGGAAGATCATTCGAGCTATTAAAGGAACATGTCGATAGCCCATCAATCCTGTTCGCCCATACAATCAGGATCTCGGTTTCCATAAGTAGAACCTTCTAAGTATATTTCGCCAATCATCGGATCCTTAATCTTCGAATCAATCATGATCAAATAAAGGATTCTATTATGTCATATCCAGCCAAGAGATCTTTTCCAATCGATAAGGTCACATCCTTAATGAAACATCCAGTTCTAGATAGACCTTCTTCAACGGATTAGAAACTGTCAATGAGGATAGACTTTGAGTCTTGACTTTGGCAGTCCGGAGGTCTTCAGACTTTAAATGTCAGAGTCTGCAAATATTTAGACTAGATTGATGGAAACGTTTTGTCAGCTTCAAAACACTTCACGGAGATTTCTCCAACACAAATGAGGCCTAAGTCGATTGATCAATGATTTGATCTGATGTCGTGAATTGATTGATTGTTTGATGTAATATATGAGGCATCTATGTATAACCTTGAACTGCAGGTTCAGACTGAGGCCAAGGTAAGTCCTCTGACCCGTGTGTGCATAGGCAACCCGATTAGCGTATTGGTTTACTAATCGAGTCTTACGGGGTAGAACTCGCTGAGACATGGTCTCAATGATCATTTTATAACCATTTCAAGTCCCTAGATGGTAGAACCTCCACCTCCTCGTCTTCCCAGGCATTTTGGTGTTCCAGTGGAAGTCACAGAGATGGAGACTCACTTTCCGATTTATCCCCACCTTGAAGGACTTGAGTACGTCTTTGTTCAGTCGATCGTCTAGGTTGACGTAGGAAAAGATGCCTTGAGACCCCATAAGTATCGGTCATGGAATTGTGAGTACTATGACGGGCGAATGGAGGGTCCCATGCCTAAGGAAGAGGTGCTTATGTTCATCCTGGAGGAAGCATTCGGGGAGGATACCGTTGATCATAAGGATGGGTCGGTAGTGGATGTAAAAGACCCTAAACTCGAGACTAATCATGATTCCCCCCAGTCATCAACAGCAGACTCCAACTAGAGTTTGCTAGAAGAAAGGGAGATAGTTGAGCAAGAGGAGGGATAGGAGGAGAATCAGGAGTGGGAATGGCCAGCGGTAGAAGAGCCTGAGGAGGAGCTGGAGGAGGATTACCTATTAGATGCCCCCAATGAGAAGCCAGAAGAAGATGAAGAGCTGGAAGAGAATGAGATTGATTCTGAAGAATCAGAGGAGGATCAGGATGATGATCCTGAGTACGATCCGAATGAGAACTGAGATCCCATCCCGTTCTGTGTGAACCTTGTGTTCTTGTGGATATGCATTAGTGAGACCTATGTTGATAGCATTGTAAAATACTATGGGTTGTGCTATGTATAAAAGTAAGGTAGTGAATTTCAATATGAAAAATATGGCCATGCTTTTCTATCACATTGCTTTATTGTCTAGGGATTTATAGTTGCTCCCGCGTGTGCATATTAAATTGAAAAAGTTGGTGATAAGTCTTGGGATATTGCATTTAAAATCGACCAAGGTAAGGGATGTGCGTGTGCCCGAGGATTGGGGTGTGACAGAGATATTAGCAAATTAATAGTATTAGACATTATGCGCTTGTCCAAAATTTTTAGACGAATAGCCAACATCTTTAATAGTGAATATTAGGACTGCATGTTTAGGTGCACGTTTAGCTGTAAACTTAATCTTTCCCATGTAACTTAGTCTTCACATCAAGCAACTCTCTCCCTTTTGTCATCATTCAAAGAGAATGCAAGCCGATTGCATGAAAAGATTAGCTTCATTGAAGGCATGAGATAGAACAATACAAAATGTTAAACTTAACAATGAACTGAAATAGAGAAAACAACGGGAGCAAAATAGGGGCACATTGAAGTTTGAAAAGTTTTAGGTGCAAGGGCATTTGCGGTACCGACGGGAAGTGAGTTTTTCAAGTTTGGTGGTCTCAAATTCAAAGCGGATAGGGTTGTAGCAATTGAGGTTAAGGATAGTGCACTTAATATTCGCCATGTTTATGGTAAGAGAAAGGAGTGTGTTCTTGATCTCCTTAACATATGCTTGTAGTTGATTAAGGTTGGTAGAAGAAGCAAGTGTGTCCACGGTTGGAGAAGGTGATTTTTCTAGATGAGGTGGCATGTGGCCTTGGTTGGTACTAGAGCCTTAGCATTTTGCGCCTTTCTGGTTCAGAGAGCTTTGCAATCCTTTCTTTGAGCTTTGCTACTGTTCTTTCATTGTTGCCATGTCTAATGGGAGTGATCTCCCCTTTATGGTTGACCCATCCTTCGAGCGTCATCTGGAGCATCATTTTTTCCAGCGTTTTCTTTCCAGTCTTCACATTTGACATGACAATAGGTGAAACTTTAGAGTAATTGATCTTAAGGTACTAAAAGATTCGTGTAATCAAAGCACCGTAGGGTAGCTAACCTGTCTTTCTTTTGCCCATGCGGTACATGTGAATAAAGATTATGTGGGGGAAGGAAATCTCTTTAAATTTGTTTAGGATCGTTGTTGTGACCAGACCTCGGGGAAGGTCGGGTTTAAGGGTACTTGACCATATCCCACCTTTTGGATTGAATCTCTTGTGAGTTCCCTCGTATACGGTCGCAAGTTCTTCCAAAATCATATCCCACGTGACAACATAGTGTTGCAATCCATATCCACATGGGTGACACACCTTGAGAAAGGAAGTCGAGTGTGGATATTGGATTTAGAGGTACATTTACCACGATAGCCCTCTCGATAGTATGCTTTCACCCATGAGGATGGCATCACTTCATCCTTTGGGGTACTTCCACATTGATACTAAATTGTAGTGAGTTTTATCAAGACCCATATCCTTTGTGACAAGTTTATTTATACGATCTAGTTGTTTAAAACAACCTAAAACTAAGACGAAAATCGCCATTAGCCTCATTTTTGGGGGGTCAGCTAGAAAATCCAATTGACGGTTGAGATTCATTTCTTGATTTCTACACAACCAGATATCTAGGTTCGGAGACTTAGGTTACGCTAATATTTTTATTAGAGCATTTTCGGTACCAAACAACATGTCGTGTTACCTAAGGTGATCATGCATATCTTTTTACTTTTTCAGGGTCGTTTAACCTAAACTAAGTAATCACGCGTGGTTGGTCATTTTTGTGCCATTCTATCTCTAAGAACAATAAAAAAGAAGACAATCAATTGTATTGAAAGTGCGAAATAGTAAGTAAACAACTTAGAAAAACACTAAATCTATCATGCAATCCTAAGAAAGATAAAAAGAGAAATGAAATAAAAGGATAGGAAAGAAAGGAAGCTGCAACTTGTTGGGTCTATGTGCAGACAAAGGAAACCGGAGATATATGTCGGGAATGAATGGTACAACAGCATGGTCGGAAAAAACATTGACCTTCCACTATCTTTGAATACTCTCCATTTTCAGGATCCTAATCAAATACCTAATCTAAGAACTATAGCTAGGTACATACAATAGAAAGAAACAATAGTACATATCAAAACAATCAAAAACATGGCACAAGGCAATAACAATTGATCAATTGAAATGGAATTAAAAATTAATCAAATTTTGGCCTCGGGGTTAGCCTTTGCAATTCATGCATAGGTCTTTCTAGATACCTACTCGATTCATTTTATGACTTATAGCCATTATTAATAATTTGTGCTCTCGCATGGCCAATAACGCTCGTAATTCATTTTATGACTTCCAAGTTCTCGACTTGTAAATCCGATGAAGATATTTGACTCCCAGAAAATTTGATGATTAATGACAAACCCCAAGCAAGATGGATCAAGCAGCCATCTTTTGAGAGTGTAAGAGAAATCCTTTCTGACATGATGCTTAATGAGCCTTTTCATGAGTGACATCGAATGTTTTTTTAAAAACAGTTAGACTTAGCTTGATTAGCTTGTTCAATTAATGCTACAATATTACTAATATGTCTCTTGATGATGTCTCTAATGACATTTGCTCAAGTTGAGTTTGACGGAATTCCTTAGTGAAGCCATGCAATTTTCAAGGGATTAGTGGATGCTTCCCCAAAGACCACAAAGGTTCATGGTCAGCCTTAAATCATGCCATCTCTAAAGTTTCATGGTCAACCTTAAACCATGTCATCTACAAAGGTTCATGGGTTTTTCTCAAACCATGTTATTTTCAGTCCGATCAAAACCTGTTGTTACACGGTGAGACTTTATCTCTCTTTCTTCTTATGACACGATATGCTTCTATAGCTCAGAGTCCTTCTCTTTCTTCATATGACACGGCATGCTTTTATAGCCTGAAGTCTTTCTTTCTTCCCATGACATGGTATGCTTCTGTAGCCCGGAGTCTTTTTTTCTTCTTATGACACGACTTGTTTTTGTAGCTTGGAGCCCCTCTCCTTCTTCTTATGACACAGCATATTTTTGTAGCCCGGAGTCCTTCTCTTTCTTCCTATGACACGGCGTGCTTCTATAACCCGAAGTCCTTCTCTTTCTTCCTATGATACGGTGTGCTTCTATAACCCAGGGTCCTTCTCTTTCATCTTATGACACGGCGTGCTTTTGTAGCCCGGGATCTCTTCTCTCTTTCTTCTTATGACATAGTATACTTCTATAACCTGGAGTCTTTCTTTCTTCCTATGACACGACGTACTTCTGTAGCCCGAGGCATTTTCTTCTTCTTATGAAACGACGTGCTTCTGTAACCCGGATTCTTTCTTTCTTCCTATGACACAGCGTGCTTTTGTAGCCCGGGGCCTTTTCTTCTTCTTATGACACGACGTGCTTCTATAGCCCGGAGTCTCTCCTTCTTCTTATGACACGGTGTGCTTCTATAGCCCGGAGTCTCTCTTTCTTCCAATGACACAACGTGTTTCTGTAGCTCGGGGTCTTTCATTCTTTTTATGACACGACATGCTTCCATAGCCTGGATTCTATCTTTCTTCTTATGACACGGTGTGCTTTTGTAACTTGGAGTCTTTCCTTCTTCTTACGACACGGTGTACTTCTATAGCTCGGAGTCTCTCTTTCTTCCTATGACACTGCGTGCTTTTGTAGCCAGGGTCTCTCTTTCTTCTTATAACACAGCGTGCTCTATAGCCCGGGGTCTCTTGTTCTTCTTATGGCACGGCATGCTTTTATAGTCCGAGTCTCTCGTTCTTCTTATGATATGGCATGATTTTGTAACCTAGGGTCTTTATTCCTCTTATTGACATGACACACTTCCATAACTCGACCTGGTGCGAACCTATGCACCCAAGATCTCTCTCCCATCAAAATAATTTAGGTGTCTTTTGTCTTTGAATGCAACCTCTTCGAGGCTACATTCAAAGAGGAGCAATTGTTGACACTTATTTTTTAAACATAAAAAAAAAAAAAAAAGAAAAACAACAAAACAACAACAAAAAAAGACAAAAGAAAAAAAGAAAAAACGTTTAGGGGGTCGGGTTGGGTCAAATCCGACCTTGGCCTAGCCAGCCGCCCGCCTCTCTTTCTCCCTACATGGGCTTGGTCTTTTTCCCTTCGGCCTGGCCCATGCTAGCTTGTCTCCTTCCTGGCCATCCTCACATGCGTGGGACCTGGGGAAAGGAAAAAGCAGCAATAGAGCATTGGGCAGAAAGGAGCAGCAGGGGCAGAGAGAAAGGAAAAGCAGGCACAAAAGAGGGGTGGAAAAAAGGGAATAGAAAGAAGGAGACCGAGGGAGAGAGGACTGAGGACATCGGAAAGAAGGGGGAGAACGGAGGGCAACGACGACGGGAGTTTTTCTGGCCAAGCCTTGGCTGGGACCCACGTCGTCGCCTTTGCCACAGTGCTCTCACTGGCCGTGACGCCTCATCGACGTGCTACCCTCCATCCTGACGCGTTGCTTAATGATCCTCACTTAGCCTCCGTCTTCACTTGGCCTAAGCTACACGTTATTACTCCCTCCCTACAATTGCACTGGTGACGACAAGCCGTGCCAAGCACCCCTAGCCAGGAGCCCCGCTGTCCCAAGCTCGTTGACTTGACACCGACCGGTTGTTGTTCCTACTGCCAGAGCCCGACACTTGGAACTTCACCATAACAGTAGCTATTCCGTGGTCACCAGAGCTTCGAACGCTGTCGACATTACAGCCCTCAGCCAAGCCGATGCCCTGCCCATCCCCGTGCCTCTACCTAACGCCTGCAACCCCGTGTTGCTGCACCTTTGTTGCTGCTCACCAAGCCACCGCCCTTTGATCCCGACTGCTACAACACCTGGGCTTGATGCCATCGCTTTCTATCTTCGCCGTCGCCTGCCGTTGCCATTCCACCAGGTCCTCGCTGTGCTGAGTCAGCCCTGTTGCAGCACCAGCCTCGAGCCACCGCGTGCTCTTAACATCATTGCTGCACCAAGCCGCCGCCGCCACCGTGTCGTCACCCGCTGCGTCCCCACCGTCATGGTACCCCGAATGAGCAAGGGAGAGAGGAGGCATGGACCAAGTCAAAAGAGTTGGGCCGGGTGCAATCAACCGATTAGGGTTTTGGGTGAATTGGACCGTGCATACCTAAGTTGGGTTTGGGCTGGTTTAGGTTGCAGGCCTGTGTGGGGCTGTTTTTCTACAAGGAAGATTGGGCTCGTTGGTTGGGCCCAATTTGAGCAAAGCAAAGGCCCGACCAATTATGGTCAGGCTTGGTCCTTTAGGCGGGTTGACCGACAGGCCTAATGTGGGCTAAGTGAAGGCCCGACAAGCGAAGGCCTGACCAAGGTTGGTCGAGTCTAACCCAACCGGGTCAGACCCAGCTCGGGACTCCGCCCGGTTTGCCCAAAAAAAAATTCCGATTTAAAAAATTAGAAAAAAATTAAAAAAAAATTTTAAAAAAATTGAAGATCTAAAAATGCAAGGTTTGGTTGGGAATTTTCATGTCTTGCCTTCTTAGTATAACTAGGCCTTTATTTGCTCTTATTTTGATTATACCGCATGTTTAGTTTGCATATTTTATTATATTTAATTGCATGTGCTTAATTTTATTACAATTAGAATCTTGGTAGCTATAATTATTATTTTAATGATTGGCTACCTACATGATCACCTCACATGTTAGTGGATAGGTATAAAATCAATCTAAACTGCCTAACAAAAATCTTTTCTTTTAAAATGAACAAATTAGGTTTCGAAAGGTCACTAATTAGTCAATTAGAGTAATCAAGTCCCCGAGCCTTGATTCTCTGGTTTTGTAGGAAATGAGACATACTCCCATGCCCAGCTTGGTTTCTAGCCGACCCCAATAGGCTAGTGGCGATTCCTTATTACAAAATTGTTAAAAAATACCCCAATGTTATGCGAGTTATGGGCTTGGGAGAGCCCGTGCCTAATCATGGGCCTTAAGTTTGTCATTTAGGCAATACCCCTAAACCTACTCCCTCCCTTCGAGGGGTAGTTCATGAGAAGTTTTTTCGAGTCTTTGGTAGTGCATGTTTTGTACATCTTCCACATGAATACACAAAGTTAGAACCTTGTACCCATTTGTGTAGCTTTCCTGGGTATGGCATTAAGCACAAAAGGTATATATGCATGGATCCTATTTCTAACTATCTTTATATGTCTCGTCATGTTGCTAAGAATACAAGATGTTCTCATATCTTCATCATTTCAATTCATCAACTCATGTTTCCTTCTTCACCAACACTTCAGTAAATTTATTTCCAAAAGATCCCACAACTTCGCCCACTTGTGAATCTTCCTCTCCATCTTCTTCTCTCAATCTTGATGCAGGTCCTTCTAGCAATACCACCTTGGTAGCTTTTGTTGTGTTTGCTCCATCCTTCGATTATCCAGTGGCAAACATTCCACCATACTCTATCCATCGTTCCACAAAAGTATGTCAACCTTTTGTTCCACTTTATGATTACCATTGTTTCTCTTTTTGAACCTCACACATAAAGAAGCTAGTACTAATCATCTATAATAGCAAGCAATGGCAGATGGGTTGCAAGCCTTAGACAAATCTCATACATGGGACTTGGTTGATTTACCTCTTAATAAGTCTGATGTCAGCTATAGATGGGTATATAAGATTAAAACAAAGATAGATGGTACTACGGATTGTTACAAAACTTGGTTAATCGTGAAAGGATTTACTCAGGAATATGGAATTCACTATGAAGAGGCTTTTGCCCATGTTGTGTGCCTTACTTATGTGTAATATTGCTCTCGCCATGGTTAAGCATTGCTTTTTGTTCTAGATGGATGTTAAAAATGCATTCTTAAATAGAGATTTAATTGAGGAAGTTTAAATGGTGCCTCTAGAAATTCTCATCCTTCAAAGAAAGTGTTTCAATTACATCAAGCATTATATAGCTTGAAGTAGGCTTCTCGTGCATGGTATTCTAAGTTTAGTTCAACCACTTAATTTCTCAACTTCAAATCCAGCCCCTATGACTGTGCTCTCTTTGTTTGACACATTTTTCATGGTTATATTATGCTGCTTTCATGTCCACGAAATGGTTATTACTGGTGATGATCATATTGACATTTCATAACTCAAGCAATATCTCAATCGATAGTTTGAAATTAAAGATCTAAGGCAACTCAACTACTTTTCATGCTTGAACGTTACTTTAGACTCTTTTGGTTATTTTCTTTCTCAAGCCAAATATGCCACTGATCTTCTTTCTCGACTAGGACGTATTAACAACAAGGTCACTCTTGCATTATTGAGACTAATGCTAATGTCAATGCAGCCCCTAAAGGCCATTAATTCAGCAACTTTGGAAATGATCAAAATATGGAGACCTACAGCAACTAAATTTCTCATATTTTCAATGTCTCATATATATCATTATTGCATTTCTTGATCCCTAGGTCTTTATAGTTTTAATTCTGAGAAAGGTTCCAAGAGTCAAAGTTCTAGTTCCTAGAATTTGATTATATTATGTCTTTCTAATGAGTCCAGGAAATTATTTATGGTTGGAGAATTGTTCCATGCTCAATTATGTAAGCATGCTATGATGAATGAGAGAAGCCAAGATTTGGTTTATTTGTAAATTATTTGAATGTTTGGCTTGAAAAAGAAAATTATTGTTTGCTCTTATCTTTTAGGTGGATTCCTACGGGTGGCAAGTATTGCTCTCTTCACAAAGGTTATTACCTATGGGTGATAAGTAACCTATCAATTTAAGTTCTCACTTGTGTTGACTCCTACTTCTCTACACCCTCTCTAGTGTCAAATGTAAAGTTTGATGCCAAAGATGGGACTTCTTTGAATCCCATACTCCATCGACAATGGGTGGGCAATCTTATGTATCTCACTATTACTTGTCCTCACATGGCTCATATTGTTCACGTTGTCAATTAGTTCATGGCAAAGCCATGAATGACTCATTGTGCTTTTGTCCTTTGGATTCTTCACTATGTCAAGGGCATCCTAGTTCATGGTCTTCAGTTTTATGCTCATTCTACCTTAAAGTTGACAACATATTCTAATGCTAATTGGGCTAGTGATCCTCACTATCGTCACTCTAGTATAGTATATTGCTTTTTTTCTTGGTAATTCTCTTACTTCATGTTATAGCAAGAAACAAACCACTATTGCTTGCTCTAGTATAGAAGTAGAATATCGCGCTATTGCTGATACAACATCAAAACTATTATGGTTGCGATGATTATTGGAAGACACGGGAGTTCATCATAATGGAGGAACATTTGTTTACTACGACAACCGAAGTGCTATCTAAATGGCACGGAATGATAATTTCCACAAGCACACTAATATGTTGAAATTGACTTTCATTTCATTCGGAATCATGTGTGTAATGGCACCATATGACTCATCTCAACTTCATATGCTGATCAGACTATTTTTCACTATGGCACACCCACCAAAGCATTATTTAGATCTCTTCTCCAAACTCTAATTGAATTTTCTTAGGTCACCTTGATTTTGAGGGGAAGTTAGAGATCATTGACAGATATTAGGAGATTTCCTTAATTAATCCTAATTGACTATATCCAATATTGTAATATCTTAATACCTTTCTTACTATTCTAAATAGTTGTTCTGTAAAGTTTATAAGTAGACTTTGTATTCCTTGTTTAGTAATGAGCATTATATTATTTTTTTCTTCATTCACAAATCTCAACTTATGAATGGATTACTTGCTCGTGAATATCATTTAAATTTATTTTTTCCCATCATTCGTTAACTGTTAGTAATTATTGATTTGCAGGTTATCACTTGGCCAGGGACACTAAAAGCTAAGCATGGCTGTCGGAGTCTCGCAGAAGTCCTTGGATTTGTATTTTTCAAAACGTCATTAGTCTAATTTGTTGAAATGTATTTGAATTGATTTTTTTTTTCATTTTTTTTTTAAAATATAGTGACTAAGACATTACCCTTTTTAGCCAAAATAGCCAAAATATGCAATTTTTATTCTATAAGTATTACCACGCATAGTCACACAAAATTTCTCGTAATTTTTTAAAATTAAAGTGATGTTTGATATTTCGATGAAAATTTAAAAAATAACATTTTACTTGAAAGCAGAAGGAAAATGCCAGCAGATTATTGTTAGAGGAGCCTTAAAATTTCTGACGCATTTGTCTTGAATTATTAAAGAGACGGATTGCGTGGAAAGTAAAGTTGTACAGAGGATCTATCTTTTGAAAGACGCGTTTTATCCGGATGGGGATTCTTATTTTCCACAAAGGTACTTTGGAAACATGTGGCCGGCCTGTGAACTTTAGTGTTAAATCAGCAAGATATCACGGGTGTTATGGGTAAACATTAGACAAGATTGGGGGACTAAAGTTAAAGAGAGTAGGAAAGGTACATTCATATTTTGGAAATGGTGGTTGGGGGGTTCTTTTCTTTGTAACATATCTTTTCCGGTCCTTGCTTTGGAAATGATTGAAGACTGGAAAAATAGTCGTGGGTTGACCATCTTTAGGATCCACAAGTTTCTTGGCTTGAATATCAGAAATGTTGATAAAATATTTCCTATGCCTCAAGGAAATTATTCAATACCTTTTCCGTACTTCCTATGGCTACTTTTTTTCTTTTGACATATGTTAGTATTCAAGTAACTTTATTCTGTTGAACAAAAACAAGAGATGTCTACTTAGAATTGTCCATTTAGCATCGCCTAGCCTTCCAATAATGCTCTTCCCCTACCGAAATTAGATAGACAGATCTCTATCGTTTTTTCTTTGGAAATAAAAGCACCCTCTCAAACCATCTTACTTCATATGAAGAGAAATTTGAAAGCTAAAGGAGGACAAAAATATCGGTAATCTTGGGTCCACACTAAAACTATAGTAGAGCCTTGCTAGCATTCACTTATTTGAGACCCGTGAACAAAAGGATTTGGGTGCATTATAGGGATTAGATACGAAGGAATACTAACAGTGACGTTGGACGCGCAACCTGTCTTGATTTAAGTTGCTAGAAATTGATAGAATCACATTTCATAATTTAATATTCTCCTCACATAAAAGTCGATTAGAGATGGACGCCCCGAGCGTGCGAAGCTTACTACATGTGTGTGAAAGAATATTTGAAGCACGTCTCAAAAATGAATAAGGGCAATCAATTGACGGTCAACAGGAGAATAAGAAGGATAGAACTCGAAACCTTTGAATTTGAAATCATCTTGTACTTGTGCGAACAGTCTTTTTCTTCGCTATGTTTGTTAGGAGGAACTATAGTGGAAGACGAGATTTGAAAAAAGAAGAAGAAGAAGCTATTGTTTAATGGGAGGGATTGAGATCAGGAGATTTGAAAAAAGGGAGTAGGAAGGACTACAGTCCTCAAATCCCCTCAAATCCCTTTCAAATCTGAAGTGATTTGGAGAGATTTGGGAGATGCACAAAAGTTTTTGCATTATTTTTTCTTATGCATTTCATTCCTTAAAATTCTTTTAGATTGTCCGAAGTTCAGCTCCAAACCGAAAAATTTGAAGATTGATGTGGCGTCCTTCTATTTCTCGTTTTGGGAACTAAAGCTTCCTTTTTCTGGATTTCAAGTTATCCAAAACCTTTTAACTAGTTTACTTGTATTTGTTCTTATATGAGATAAATGCGTTTTTAATTGTTCATCACTAGCATGAGAAAAATATTAACATCTGTAATAAATTTGAGCTTCTATTTTAGTTTAATACCAAAATATTGTTTAGTTTTAGGTTCATTATCATTAAAACAACGAAAACTTAAAATGAATGCAAAAAAGTACCGACTAAATTTAGACTTTTAGTTATACTCTCTTAATTCTTTGGGCCTCACTTAATAAAAAAATTTAAATTTGTTCTTTACTTATTACAAATAGAATGAGGCGCGTGTGTTAGGACATTTACTTTTTTTACATTTCATTCCCACACGGGTGCTCAATGTATTATTTTCGCAATTCGATTGAATATTACCTTTTTTAAAAATATTTTTAGATTTGGGATTGCTTATTTGATTATGTTAAGGTTGGTTGATTTAATTATTACTAAAAATAAACTGGGATTAAACGTTGAAGCCATTTCCTAGCCAAATTCAGATTCTACTACGTGCATGTAGGTACATATCTCACTACCTATACAACTAACTAAATTATTTAATATCCCTTTTATTCCTAGATACCTCTTTCCTTTCCTCAATTCTACTCCACACTCTTTACATCTATCTCGCCTTTCTTAAGCCAAAACATAAGTTTGTCCCACTTTTAGGTCTTTCCAATTCTGCTCTTAAATAAAATTTCCTCTACCCAAACAATACATGGCAAAAAAGTAGAAGTACCATTCTGTGGAGCTCATTTTGTAAGAGTTTTCCTAATACGAGCTACATTAATTGATACCATAATTTACCATTTTATTGATTGGTCTAAGGTGAGATAGAAAATTTCTTAATTAGTATAATATGTGGCTAGTTAGTGTGGGCCAAGTTGAGCCTAACCAGAAACTCTATAAATAGTACTTAAGTCTCTCTCTTACCCTAACACATGCAATTATCCTCACAAGGGAGCATTTATTGAGCGCTAAGGGTGAGGGGTAGTCTAATTGAGTTAGTAATATAAAGAGCAATAAAGCAAAAGTTCTTAAATTTGGATTGTCACTATTCCGCATCAAGAATGATGATCCAAATTAGATATGTAAATCTCTTTATTGTTTATATAAGTTCTTGATTCTAGCTATAAAAATCATGGAGTTGCGCTTTCGTGTCTTACATTATTAGGCCTCCATAGATTAGAATGCGAATGTATAATTTGTACACTTTTTCTTGATATTTGTATAGAAAAATCAATTTTAATTATAGAAATAGAAATAACTTGTCAAAACGAGCAAAACCAAGGGTGGCACATCGCCAGCAAAGGCCACACACACCCCCACATGCAGCCACGCACTTTCACGTGCTCTCACACATGGGGTGCTACTTGCACTTGCATCGCACGCGCCAAGGATGATGTCAGTGAACCACATAAGGGTGGTCCAACCCAACCCTTTGACCACGATCTAATTCGTTGACTTGACCCAACCCGATTGACCCGCGTGACCCAATTTCCAGTTAACCGAACCAATCAACCGATAGGATTGGTCATTGACAGTTGACTAGTCAGGTTGGTTTGGCCGATCGAACTTGAGGTCAGATCGGTCTAGGCATGCGGCACGTGCACCATGCACACCGCGCACTCTGGACACATGTACGGGCATGTCCAGACTCCGATTGGGCATTCTTGGAGTCTGTGTGCTTATATGAAGATATTTTATACTGTAGTATATTTGCTTTTACAGAACCCTATATACACGTATTTTTTTGGGTGGCTTTAGATGTTTTTGCATTTTGTTTTTCATGATTTTGGAGATATGTGTGTAAGCTCATATACACATAAAGAATGTGCAAAGCATTAATTCATTGGTAACATATATAAGGTTAAGCATGTATCAATGAATGGAGCAATATAATTGGTATGATATGTAATTTTAATGACAAATTGCCCTTGTCATCGAGTCTAAAATCACATGTATAAGGTAAATATGAGACATAAAGTT
The DNA here is from genome assembly GCA_017140395.1 of Eucalyptus lansdowneana. NCBI lineage: Eukaryota > Viridiplantae > Streptophyta > Magnoliopsida > Myrtales > Myrtaceae > Eucalyptus > Eucalyptus lansdowneana. The sequence goes on from CM029492.1 coordinate 35,725,887, forward strand.
TATATACCTAGTATGAGAGTTTTAAGGATTCAATCAAGTTGTGACTGCCAAAGTGACACACTTGATTAAGTTTGAGAAATATCGGTTTCGTATAATAGCGGGATGTCTCCCTTACTAATGAGTGGTCATATTCCCAAATGATGTGATTGTGTATTAGTTTATAGAGTGATACATTGAAGAGTGACTTATCCTAATGGTTTTTATATCCAAAGGTGATAATGATTCACAAAGGCTGAAATTTATTCTCATGACTACTACCATGTGGGGAGTATACAACTACATATCATGTATTATACCAAAAGATGATTATGTAATGATGCATGTAACTCTCTAGATGTATGCTTGTGCATCTTTATGATTCAAGTTACATAGTACTCACATGCTGTCATTTACATGCATTGCTTGTTATTTTAGTAATATTATATGTAATTAATAACTCCATAACTATTGATATTCTTAACTAGTTCAAACTTTAAGTAATGGAAAGACAATTTTCTTTTTGGAAAAAGAGCAATCGGATTTATCTATAATCCAAGAAGCGTTCCATTCAAGAATACTTGAAAAATGATTTACCAATGACTGCATTGTTAAAAGGATGATGGAAGCCTTGGTGGCTTAAAATTATGTTTTGTCTAATGTCGAGATTAGGACACATCTACAAGGATTCTTCAACATAAAGTATAATGGCTTTGATGAGGTTAGAGATTACATTATAAGGATGGTAAATTTGAAGTTTAAAAATTATACTCATAAAGGAGCTCATGAAACCATTAGTCATTCTGACCATCTATGTCCTAAGATAGAATTTTTCAAGAATGATTAATGATTGTTACTTCTTTTAAAAAAAAAAGGATGTCACATAAAGATAGACTGCAACAAGTATAGAAAACTTGGTTGTTCAAGTGTGAGCATGTAATTAATTATCCTTTGGCATTGTTTATGAATTTAATACATATCATAAGCCTATTTAGTTCATGGTGGGTTGATAGTGGCGCAACAAATATGTTATATTTACCATAGGGTATTCATAAATCTAAGAAAGCCAAATCATGATGAATCATAGCTCACCGTAGGAATCTAGATTATGTTTTTAATTTGATATTAAGAAACACATTTAATGTATTTTTCTGGACATGGAACTTAGTTTTCATATCATGTTTGAACATATGTAGCTTTTTTTTTAAAAAAAATAAAGAAAATATTATTTTTATGTTCATTAATTCAAATAAGGTTGAGTACTACATTATGTTCAATGGATTGTGATGATTGTGTTTAATTCCCAATGATGTATACGTTATGTATACGGTTGAAAATGTTGTTTCCAAAAGACTTTTACTTAAGGGATAGTTTTATGCATTAACATTTTGATCACATGTCTAGAGAAAGAGTAAAGAATATGATTTAACTAAGGATTTGCATAGTCTATTATAGAACCAATATGACTGAGATCAAGAATAAAACTGCAATATGAAGTTTTGACTTATTAGAGGTCATTGACATTTATCTTAGTGGACCCTATCTGGTAACATTGTATAGAAATTTTTTATTTCAACATAGTAATTAACAACTATTTCTTTTATACTTAATTAAGGAAAAGTTTGAATCTCTAGATAAATTTTAAATTTTTTCAAACTAAAATTGAAAAAAAAAAAAAACAGTTGGGATAAATTTTAAAGGTAGTCAAACCTAGCGGTGGTAGTGAGTATTTTAACAAGTATGGCAATATTTGATAGCTTAAATAGTCATTCGTCAAATACTTAAAAGATTTTGAGATGGTAACTTAATTTACTATGCTCGAATATTCTAAATATAATGGTGTGGCTGAAAGGCGCAATATCACCATTATAGAGATTATGATGAGTATGATTAGTAAGACTAATTTACCTAGTTTTCTATGGGGTGACGCTTTGAAAGCAATTTTTTCACATACAAAATCATGTTTCTACCAAAGTTGTTTTATTGACTCTTTTTGAGTTATGGATAGGACAAAAATCTAACTTGAATCACCTTAAAATCTAGGGGTGTCCTACAGAAGTGAGATTATATAATCCAATATTAAGTATGTTGAATTCAAAATCACTCGGTATTATTTCGTATCTTACCTAGATCATTAGAAGATGTATCGATTTTATGATCTCAATGAATTGTGGAATCACAGATAGTAAAGTTTCTTGAGTTCAATATAGCCATAGAGCATATCTATTCTTAGACTATTAAGGATAACGATATGATAGAAACCGCTACATTTTTGTATTTGCCTATACAGACAATTATGGAGTCTCCCACATCACAGATTAAACCCGTTGATGTTTAGGATACTATTATTGAGATAGCTCCTAATAAAGTTTCTCAAGCCTCTCAAGTGCGGAATGAAGTAATTATTGTTCCACTCAAGAGATTTATTAGGGAGAGACAATTAGTTAGACCACCAAACTATATTCTCTATTTGTAAAAACATGACTACGATATGTGCTGCATAATTGATCTAGTGACTTATATAAATGCCATTTTTTATCCTCAATTAGGTTATGGTTAGATGCGATGAAAGATGATATGCAATCTATGAAATATAATAGAAATCACGAACACCTAGAGTGCCAAAACTTGGCACGAATAGACACTTAAGTGCCAAAAGTTAGGAAAGTGACAATTAAGTGTCAAAATCGGAGCAAAATAGATCACTTAAGTGCCAATCTAGCCAAAATTTGGCCAAAATGCTGACGTGGCGATTTTCGGCAAGGTAAGTGCAAAACGACGTCATTTTGCACGCTGAAATGGCTTAAAAATGCAAAAACGACGTCGTTTTGCCTTTGACGTGGTAAAAATTTAATATAAAAATTAATTAATTAAATTAAAAACTAAATTTATTTAAAACATTTAAAAATACAAATTCAAATATTTCATAAATAATAATAATAATAAAATAATAAAAATAATAATAATAATAATAATAATAATAATAATATATTTTTTTAAAAAAAGAGGGCGGGGAGATGGCTGAGCCCTTACCGCCGCCGCCATCGGGAAGGGCCGGCGATAGAGGGGGGAGGGTAGGCCGGGGTCGCTAGCCCTCGGCCGACCGGCGACGAGGGCCCGCGAGCCCTTATTGGATCCTTGCCCCAGATCTTGGTGAGGGCTTGTGGCCTTCGCCCAAATTCGGCGAGGGCTCACGGGCCCTCACCGCCGGTTGGTCGGGGATTGGCGACGTTGGCCAACCCTCCCCCCTCCATTGCCTGCCTTTCCTAGCAGCGACGAGGAGGCGGCAAGGGCTCGCGGGCCCTCGCCGCCGATCGGTCGGGGGCCGGCGACCCCGGCCGACCCTCCCCCCTCCGTCACTAGCCCTTTGCGGCAACGATTGGGAGGCGGCGAGGGCCCGCGAGCCCTCGCTGGATTTGGGCAGGGGCCACAATCCTCACCCTAGATTTGGGCGAGGGCTTGCCGCCTTCGTCGTCGATCGGCCGGGGGCCGGCAACCCCGGCCGACCCTCCCCCCTCCGTCGCCGGCCCTTCCGACAACGGTTGGGAGGCAGCATGGGCCCACGAGCCCTCGTTGGATTTGGGCGAGGGCTTGCCGGAGACCCCGGTCAATCCTCCCCCCACCATCGCCGACCCTTCTCGGCTACGACGGGAAGGCGGTGACAGCGAGGGCTCAACCCCATCCGTTGCGTCCTCTCCCCACCTTTTTTTATTATTAAAATAATAATTTTTATTATTTTAATAATTCAATCAAATTATTTTTTATATTAACATTTGAATCCGCTTAAAAATGACGTCGTTTTTGGCTTTGTTTGTTGAGTTAGCATTCTAGTGAGACACGTAAATGAAAAAAATAATAAAAAATTACCACTTATGATTTTCGGTGGGGTTCACCGAAGATGGCACTTAAGTGTCACTTTCCTAAGTTTTGGCACTTAAGTGTCATTCCGTGCTAAGTTTTGACACTTGAGCTGTACTTGTCGAGTTATCTGAAGGTCATGATCTCATCAGCTGCAAATGAGTGTACAAAACTGAAAGGGATTCTAAAGAAAAATTGAGGAGCTTAAAGCCAAACTAGTAGCTAAGAGTTTCGTTTAGAAAGAATGGGTGGATAGTGAAGAAATATGTATAGTCTATTCTAAGGATTTTTTCAAATTGAATATAGCATTAATAGCTCATTTTGATATGGAGTTACAACAAATGGGTGTCAAAACTATATTTACAAATGGATATCTTCATAACGAAATCTATATGGTACAACCCAAATGTTTTACGGCAAATGATTAAGATAAACTTATGTGTAGACTAAAATTTTTTATTTATGGCCTTAAGTAAGTTTCTAGATAATGTTATTTAAGTTTCATAATGTTGTCACTTCATTCAATTGAGAATAAAGTAAATTAGTGTATATCTGTAATGTTAGTGGGAGGAAATTTATTATTCTCACACTCTATGTACATAATTTCTTGCTTGCAAGCAATAGTCTTGAATTACTACATAAGAAAAGTAGATATTATCCAAAAATTTTGACATAGGAGACCTTGATGAGGCATCTATTGTCCTCGGCACTAAGATCTGTAGGAATCATTCTCGCTGTATATTAGGTTTATTTTAGAGGACATTTGTTGATCATATTTTGAAAAGATTTAGTATCCATCATTGCAACCTAGGAATTGCTCATGTTATTAAAGATGACGAACTGAATCTGTTACATTGTCCTTATTCAGACATAAACAAAACCCAATTGAAGGATGAATTTTGTATTAGAGCACTTGAAAGTATCAAGTATGCTCAAATTTGCACTTAAATCATACATCATTTTTATGATAGGACTTCTAGGTAAATATTAGTTAAATCCAACACATGATTACAAGATTACCAACAAGAAGTTTTTTAAGGTACTTAAAAAAGATAAACTATATGCTGATTTATTGACATGTTTAAGTCCTATAACTAGTAGAGTATTTAGATGCAAACTTTGTTGACTATTAGGATGACATGAAATCGACAATGGAATACATTTTTATGTTAGTAGGAGATGCAGAAAATAGAAATTTAATGTCATCCTCTACCATGTAAGCGAAGTTTGTAGCATTTTTTAAAGTTGTTACTCACGTTATTAGGCTACGAAACCTTATTAGGGAGTTGACCGTATTTGACTTTATGGATAGACCTATACAATAGTATTGAGATAAAAACTCTACAATGTTGTTTATTAACAACAACAGAGGTCTCAAGGAGTCTAAACATATGGTGGTCAATTTTTTTACTATAAAGAAACAGTACAGAATGGCGATGTTACAATAAAGCATATTTTCGTAGATGATATAATTGCAGATCCACTAATAAAAGGCCTTCACCCTTGTGTTCTTGAATGATATGTCATTACTATAGTTTAAGAGCATCGTGAGATGCCGTTATTTAGTGGGAACTGTTTTAGTTTTGCTATAATAAAGGTTACATCTGTGTTTATTATATTTAGTAACGTTTTGATATGTATTAACTTTTGCATTCAATAAAATATTTATGAATGTATTGTTATTATATTGAATACATATTGATAAAAATCTCAAGATATTGTATAAATCTTGAGTGAAGACTAGAGGCATTTGGTTATTAGCCTTGAGCATATGTCTTATTAGACATAAAAAAAAAAAATGTTAACCAAATGACAAGACATGTGTGAGTTCATTGGAATCATAAAAACATTCTTTAGTAACGTAGGTTTTTGTGATATTTAAGGTAAAAGAATAGTGGTTGACAAATGGGATGACTCATAAGGTATTAGTCTCTATGAAATGTGTTATTCATTTGCCATACTACTATATTAAATTCATATTGATAAAGTTAAAAGCACCCGTGACTATGGAAAGCTCTGTGTATATATATGCAGTTATCGCCATAATTCAGTATTTGAGATTTTATGAGATAGAATTGACTATTAAGAATTATTTTTAGATCAAGGTACGCACATATAGTACAATTTCAATTAATATAGCTCAAGTAGGAGAATGTAAGAGTTTTCCTCATGTGGGTTATACTAATTGATATTGTAATTTACCATTTAATGGGATTCGTCTAAGGTGAGATAAAATGATTTTTAATTAATCTAATATGGGGTTGATTAGTGTGAGCCAAATTAAGCTCGACCCATAATGAGAGAACTTAGCTGAAAACTTTGTAAATAGTGCTTAAGTCTCTCCTCTAATCAAGGTGCTAAAGGTGAATGGTTGTCTCCTTGAGCTAATGGTACAGAGAGCAATAGAGGAAAAATTATTGAGTTTGGATTGTCACTATTTTGTATCAAGAACGATAGTTCGAATCAAGTACGTAAATATTATATGTGTTCTTGATTCTAACTATGGAGATCTTGGGGTTGTGCTTACGCATCTTACACATTCTCCCTAACCAACTCACCACACACCTTTACATAAAATCCTCCTCATCAACTCTTTATATCATCTTCACTTCCAGGGATGGATCTAGAATTTCTTCTAAGAGTGCACAAAATAATCAAAAATTACAAACAAATCAAAGGTACTTATAGTAGATATTAAAGCAATATTCAATTCTTAGAAAAAGCCCGGTAAATTTCTACTGTCTAAATTTTGTTTACTACTAGTTGCTGAAGATTATTTGCTAAACTTTATCAATTGGTGGGGCAAATGCTAACAATCACGACTTATAACGTTAATTATTTTTATTTTTATTTTGTGGAAATCTTGATGGGGAAACCTCAATTTTAAGGTAAAAAAATGAATTATTATTTAAAAATTTCCAAAACCTTGAAGTATTTTATTCAAAATTTAAAGACATGAGTAGGAGCAAGTAGGGGTGAGCATGGTTCCAAATTCTAGGGAGAGATGATTCGGTTCCCAGTTCCACTTTTTTAGGAATTGCTAAATCCTAGTTCCTATGAGAACTGAACTAGGAACCAAAACTAGACCGAGAACCCTAAAACCCTAATTATCTTCCTCGACTCACTTTGTTTTCTGTGTTGTATTTCCTTTTCACTTCTTATCTTTGTCCTTCTATATTATAATTCTTTATTATATATCTGAGTGAATATTTTATTTTATTTCTTTTTTTTAGATATGAATTGTCTTAATGAGGAGATTATCATTCGTAAATAGTGTTTATCAATTGAAGTGGAATAAATATATATATGGTGAGGTTTTAATAATTATTTTAGTTTATTTAATAATAATTTTAAATTTAAAACTATTATTAAGTTATTAACTATGATTATTGTTCCTTTTTATTTTAAGCGTTAGAATTTGGAACAATTTTTTTATGGATGATTGATGATTGAAGTTTTGTAATTTAGGTTTTATGTTATGTTTGTTTTGAACTTTTTATTATTTATTATATTTTTTGAACTTTTTATTATTTATTGTATTTTACCCGTTTATTTTTTATAAATTATCACTACAAACTTTCATTTTTGTTGTTGCATTCATTTTCGTTTTACTTAACTATAAATGAAAAAAAAAAAAAAAAAGAACATGTTAGACTGTAAAATTGATCTTAAAACCTGTGATAAGATAATTCTAGATTAATGAGGAATTGTGCTGGCAAGTAGATTTCATGCTCTACATAGAACCGGTGAAAAACCTAGAACTGTTCTCCCTAGGGGAAAGTGCTCCCACAAAATCAATAGATAAGTCTGTTTATGTCCTCTACCAATCATTATTCTTATATTATTGTTTTTGAATATAAGAATTAAATAGATAAGTACGACTAAAAAGTTATGTCAAGTTACAAAGTTCACATAGGAGTAAGTATAATAATAATAATAATAATAATAATAATAATAAAAGCACTCATATATAGCACATGCATTTATTTATATCTATATATATTAATAAAAGCATTTTCATCTCACTTTTAGATTTCTTAAACCATCATCTACGATTTTCTCTCGCTCCTCACTTTTAGACTTCCTAAATATCCTCATCTTTTTCTTAACTTCACACTCATTTGTTTTATACATAATTACTCATTTTCTTTCTGTACATAATGATCAACACACGCATGTAACACGTGTCTTAACTTTTGTAATGAGATATCCAACACTATCCTAACAAGAATAGAAAAAAGTAGGGACAAAAAATTGTTCAAGCGACCTTTGCGTCCAGCACCATGAGATTAGGATGTATACGCCAACATTGGGCCATACTCCGGGCAGGTACTTTCATTTTACAAGTGACGGGTGCATTGGGATCGAAGAGGATATGAAGTTGAAGTTGTCTAAATACAATTGTCGATCCGGGGCCGGCGTGGACACCGCACCGTCCACGAGGCGTGGAGGTGCGTGCACATTGACACGCACGTTCCTACTTCGTCAAACATGCCATATGGAGACCCCGGAATCAGGGCCCAAATTGACTCTTCTCCTTCATTGGCTCAGCCGTTTGGGACCCAATTGCCCTAACTTTCTTCCACAGATTTAGCCGACAACCACTTCACTGTTTCCTATCTCCCCTCCATCCCAACTAAGGATAACTGCCCACCAGTCATCCCCCTTGCCCATCTCTCTCTCTCTCTCTCTCTCTCTCTCTCGTGGTGACATGTGGACACCTCTCGATTTGATGACTCACCCGTCTAGGGAGTCTACGGAGTGTTCAGGCCAGCACGTCAATTTCGAGAGCTCGTTCGGTTCTTGCCACTTGGAACTGCGAAAGCGGGGATGTCGACCGTTCCGACATGTCACGTGTTTCCGACCTGAGACATTTTTAATAAGAAAAATTCGGATAAAGGTTACTTTCCTTCTAATGAATAAATACGAAACAGCATATACCCTGCATAACCGTGTGAAGAAAAATAGTTAAATAACTCTTTTATATGGAAAAAAAAATATCTTTTGAAGATTTGGCTTATTTGGAAAAAGATAAATTCAAATTGGTTTTTGCTACCCAATAAATTTATATTATTGTAAAATTGGAAATGATAAAATTAAATTTTGAAAAATTAGGGAGCTTTGAGGAAATATCTTATTATTATTTCAACAAAACCATGTTAGGATTTTATTCATTACTTTGTAGTAAGTAATAAAAAGCATTTTTACAACTGTAGAGCTTGGATAGGATTTTTCCATATAAGTATGGATTAACCAGAAATACTTGGGTTGCCTCAATATAAAATTACAACTGTTCTTTTCACCTTAAAATTATCACTATCCATGCCCTTCCTCTCTTCCACGGATTTAGCCGTCCACCAGTCCAATGTTCCCTCTCTCCCCCTCCATCCCAACTTAAGAGAACCACCCACTAGTCATCACATTTTCCCATCTCTCTCTCTCTCTCTCTCTCTCTCTCCCTCCTCCCTCTCCCCCTCTCCCCCTGTCCCCCTCTCGGGGTGACATGTGGACACCTCTTGAAGTGATGACTCACTTGTTTAAATAGACATATTAGAGAAGTCAGAGAGCTTACCGAGCGTTTGAGCCAGAATGTAAGTTTAGAGAGTTTTTTCAATGCTTAGATTCTAAGCAGGCGGTAGGCCATTCCAACATTCCATGTGCTTCCGACGTGGGACAATTTTAATAGGGAAAACTCCGAGAAATCCAACTTTGATTTTGATATATAAATCTAGAAAAGGACCCACACCTTATGTGAAGAAAATAGTGAAAGCAACTCTTACATAAGAAAGAAAGAAAGAAAGAAAGAAAGAAAGAAAGAAAAAGAGAAGTAACATTTTCTGAAGTTTGGTCTATATGGAACAGATAAATTCAAATTGGTTTTTGCTAAGCCAATAAGTTTAAAGTATTGTAAATTTGAAAAGAATCAAATTAAGTCTAGAAATAGAGAGATTTGAGGATAAGTAATAGAAAGCATTTTAACAACTTGTAAAAGCTTGAATAGGCTTTCTCCGTATAATTAAGTTTACGGTTGAACTCCTATTCCAGATTTACTTTATACAAAGTATAGATCAAACATGAATACTTGGGTTGGCTCAATGTCCTGTTGAAGCGCCAATAGGAAAAGAAGAAAATGCATGGATCATGGACGCAGATTGTCTTCCAGATGAGGAAAATGTTCCATATGATGCAACTCGATACACAAATTATCTTGTATGAGCACAGGATGCTCTATGAAATATGTGGGGATGATTGGTTCCTCCTCTAGAATCGGATCAAGTAGAATTGGTTCCTGGTTTGTTGAATTGGGAATCAACCCACCTAGCCTTGAAACTAGCAATGATTTCTTTTTTTCTTTTTTGTTTCTTCTACTTGGTCGTGGTTCTGCGAGAGAACGGAGACTGAGAGTGTAGGTGAATTGACGGTAAGAGTGAGAGAGAGGCGCAAAGGCAAAAGTGACTGGAGAGAGAGAGAGAGAGAGAGAGAGAGAGAGAGAGAGAGTTGAAACATAGTTTATGGTTTGCATCATAATAAATAAATGAAAAAATTAAGTAATTTGGGCCGGTTCGTCAATCCAGTTCCTTATGTGGAATCAAGACCGGATTGGCTCCCACGAAAGCTGTCCAAAAATAGCCGATTCGATCTGTTAGACATATAAATTTTGATGAGCTTTTTAGTCATTCATTGCATTTAAAATTAGATATTGACCATGACCCCTAAACAAAAAATATTGTTAAATTACATCTACATATTAATATCAGTGTCATTTGATAGTAATAAACCTATATAAATTGCATTATAATTTGGACTGAGTTAAGCAAGGATGCTTTGATCTAGATTATCTAAACTAAGCCCAAGAGAATACAAAATTCAACCAAGCTCATAGTAGCCGAAATTTTACATATGGGATGCACATGAGAAAAGTAAAATTAGGAAATATTGCATTCTTTAATTGAAAAATAATATAACATTTGAGTCAAATTTTCGATTATTGGGTAGAGAATGAAAGAGATATCTTATTTTTCTATATTGTATATATCACATGATTTCGTTATTTCAATTTAGGAAAGGGATATATAAGAAAAGTCTTAATCTTTGTTTATATAAGCACAGTGTTCTATTGAAGTTAAGGGGGTTGTTCACTATAGATAATTTGGATACAATTAAAAAGGCAGGTATAGTAGAAAAAGATCCACGGAGAGAACACGCGTGATTACTCAAAACTTTTTCTCTCTGCGGACCGTCCCTAATGCCGTGCCTACCCGCCCGCGCCTCCTGTCTCGCCATGTCGCTGCTTTTTGACTCACACCTACGCCTTATGATTACGTGCCCGGATGATCATTCATCGTCTGTCGGTGGCATAAGATAAAATCAACCAAAATTATTTGTAAAAAATTGTTTTGAAAGAAAGAAAAAACGTATTAAAAGGACATTAGATTTATCTAATGTTATCAAAGCATTATAAATCTTTGGTTCATAGAAGTAAAATATTCCCCCACATTTTACTTGGGTTTCCACTTGACTTGAAGTAGATTGGTGGAAACTCTTGAATGAATTAAATTGCATGTTTAGTTGATTAATTTGACACTTCAAAGTTGTGATTAGTATGTGTTTGGGAGAGTGCACGCTAAATCTTTAATTTAGTAATTCATTCACTTTCCCTTGGAGGTTCACCTTGTTGAAGGTCACGACATGATTCGGTTACCAAATCAACTTGGGACTAGTGCACACCCAAAGAAATATAATCAATATAGTAGTTTGTCAAGCAAAGAATACCCCGAGTACCACAACTTGGCACAGGAAATATGGAATATATAAGTGCCAAAATTTTCAAAAGCTACATTTAAGTGCTAACTCTAGCGGGCTTGTTGGAAATCCGATGTAACATTATTTTATTAATAAAACAGTCTACGTGGCTCACCAAAATGTCCATTCAGCAACCCTTGTCTAAAATGATGTCATCTTCCATGTTCACTTAGGTGCCAGTCGTGGCTAAAAAATGATTACTTAAGTGTCAAGTTATAGTGTAAGTGATCATTTAAGTGTCATTATTGGTTAAAAGTGAACAATTACTCAAGTGCCGAAACGACATCATTTGGCATCATCTCACGTAGTCTATGCGGACAACGTGATGTCGTTTGCCTTGTTTACATGAGTAATTTTTTAAAAATAGAAATCCCACATCATTTAAAATTCTTGCAGGATAAAGTTACGTTAGTTATTTGGCTGGAAAATCTCGCTGTTAGCACTTAAGTGCCCTTTCTTTTCCAATTTTGGTATTTAAATATATATTTTGGAAGTTTTGATACTTATGTGTCCCCTTGCCAAGCTGTGGCACTTGGAATGCTCTTTTGCCGTAATTTGTCCCAAAACAACCAAGATGTGATTAGCTGGGGGGACAAAAGTATCCATAGCAATTGAGAAAGAAAGCATGATTTGTTCGAATTTCTTTTTTCTTTCGGTAGATTTGTGCATTTTTCAAAAGTTGAATCTAGAGTTTGCTTGAAATTGTTAGATTGGCACATAATATGTTCCCAAGAACTATATCTGTTTTTTTTTTTTTTTTTTTCAAAAAATAATCTAGACACACAAGCGTAGAAACCCGGCCTTTTGAAGTTCCATGAAACACTCTACAAGTTCCATAAATGGCTAAATTAAGGTCTTTGGTCTATGTAGGTGGCCTCGACCTATATTTATTTGTACGCAATTGGTGAGAACATGGCATCTCTTGTTTCTGAGTTGGAAATGGGATAATTACCAAAACTGTCATAACCCCATTGTACAGATGTCAATCATTCATAAACTTTGCAATTTAGCTAATTTAATCTTTAATCTTTGACAATTTTCTAAAGTAGTCTTTTTAATCAATTTTGGCTAGAAATCGCCGACGTGGATGTCAACTATCCTATGTGGCATTGTCGGCAATGGCATGGACAATTGTTGTATAGTTATGATTTTTTTTTTTCTTTTTTTCCATTTTTTAAAAAAAAAAGAAAATTTAAAAGAATACAAAAATTGTCCATACTAGCGCCGAATGTATCAAATATGATGGTTAACATTTATGTTAACAATTTTCAATTAAAATTAGTCAAAATAACTATATTGAAAGTTTGTTAAAAGATTTAGGATTAAATTTGGCCACCTTGAAAAGTTTAGACTGAATTGACATCCATACATAAGTTTGGAAGTTTCTTGATAATTTTCCCTCTGAAAATTGCATTTTGGTTCAAACAACTGCGCTAGTCCTAAGGGGGTGTGTCTATCCACACAACCGACTGACTAAGAACAAGCAATCTCATATTGGGTTCCCGCCCAAATTTTAGTAAGCTCAAGTGCCCCATGTTCCTTGACATTATTGAGGTGTTTCCCGGGGCGTGTATTAACAAACCTTAAATATATCCACTTTTAAGTAATTTACAATAAATACATTGTTTATGCTTTTTTTAATAGTTTAAGCTTTGCGGATGCACGACTCGTGAGAGCATTTCCCGGGTACATACCTTGAACGTATGCATTGTTGGGTAATGTGCAATAAATATCTTTTGACACTTTTTCTAATAGTTTGAACTTTGGAGCTAATTGTTTGTTTACCATGATATCAGAGCATGCATCAAAGGTTCAAATCTTGGCAGTCCTCTCCATTTTCTCTTCTTCGTGATTCATGTTATTCTGTCTGTTTTCCCATTCCTGTTTTGTCGATTATCTGGTTAATGTGGTTCCGTCTTCATCCTGTCTTGCACACGCAAGGAATAATTTATTAGCAAAGCAGCGCTTGGAACGCAATTTGTTTTTATAAGTCGCACTCGAATAAATTTGGAATGACTCTGCTCTAATCCACGTCGAAAGGCGTGTGATTGTCGGACTTATTGTAGCTGGAGATGGATAAAATTATGAAAGGCGTCGACTATTTGTACTACTTTCTGCTTTTTCCTTGAACTGCGGTGGAGGACGTGTCTTCCCAATCATAGTATGCAATTAATTAGTATACTCAATTATACAATTACTTTTTGTGGAAGTTTAGAAGTACCTCTTCTCAAATGAAAGTTTAGCCTAAAATTATTGATGAACTGTACCTATGTTCCCAAAATAGGCGCTTGATGATGCGATTGTTTAGGACTACGCCAATGACACAATAACCACCTATACATGAAATCGCATAATTTTTTTTCCTGATAATTTAGAACATGAACTCAAAGGTCTAATTATCTAGAGATCCATATAGTACTTTAAAAACTACATAAATCGGTTAAGTCCAAACTTTTGTTTATATAGACTGGCCCTCATCCAGAATAGTTTTCATGCAATTTGTGGAATTTGAACTCCGTGAGCTCTAAATCCTAGTTGGCAATCCTTGAACACCTCAATCAATTGTCCCTCTCTCTATAATGACCAAGCTCTTCCTATGTGGGCTAAAAACGCCCTGAAGAAGTATTGTTAGTAATAATCAAGGTTAAGATCATTTGAATGTATCTATTAACTTATGAATCACTCAATAGATATCCTCATTAGTATTAGTCTGAAACGCCCAATGATATACCTCTATTTGATGTGTAGCCCTCTTCATTCCTATCACATCCACCATCCTTGAAGCCTTTTAGGAAAGTCGCACTTCAATCAAGCCCTTTCACCCCTACAATCTTTCTCCGTCTTTTTCTGATCAAGCATGGGTCTAGTCCCTTCACGAGTCATACATCTATTAAAGGAAGCTCTACTTTAATATCATCAGTAAAAATTCGGCCTATATCTCGTGAGCCAAGCTCCAAAAGGATTACTTTAAGTAGCTACATAGTAAGATAATTGACCAGTTAAGGGATTGATGTTAAGTTATAAAATCATTCAACAAAAACTCTGTAGACTCTCTCTTTCTGAATGGCATGGTGGGGGCCGAAACGGGTCAGCCAACACTATCACCACCTTTAAACGCAAGCATGATTCATCCATGTAAAAGGGGCCTCACACAGCAAGTCCCCAGGAAAGAGAATTCAAGTGGGACAAGCTAAGTTTTCAAAAGTTATTATAGCCTTTTATTGAAAGTCGGTGCGTCTGTGATGATCCCTTTACTGAAATCAAACCCCCAAGAAAAAGAAAACAACTTCATCTGACTAGACTCCTGTTGTCCCCTTGTGCCTTGTGATTTAAACCTGTCTTTCTCAATTCTCTCTCTCTCTCTCCCCTCTCTCTCTCTCCCCGAGTTATTCATCAACTAGAGTGCAACTTGCTCCTGCACTTTCGTTTTTTGGGTATAATGATAGTAACTATTCCTTTAGACTTTTTGTTCGCTTTTTATTTTCCTTTTGTTTTTCCGATTATATGATTGAGGGTTAGGCATGCCTCCCTGAGACAAGGACTGCGATATTGTCCCTTCCAGAACACTTTATTTTTTTTTTTTTTTTTGGGAGCTTTTCCAGGTTCCTTACCAGACTCATGGACGGATAACAAAGAGAAGATGCCCTCACGTGCATTAGGTTAATTAAATCCTAATTTTCGTTTCCAGATCTTTAAGAGCAAAGATGATTAACAAGCAATACTTGCGGTTTTAATATTGTAGCCATGCATTTGTATACGGATGAGAAGTTTGAGTTGAGTTTCTTTTTATATATTGTTGAACGGAGTTTTTTTTCAATCCGGGAATATGAGCGTAGAGATCTAGCTACCTAAAAATCCATATACTTTGTTTAAGTTTCATGAACTGATTAAATTCAAATCTTTTTACTGTGACCTTAACACAGAGCAAGTTGCCCATGTTTAGTAAAAATTTGAATGGATGATCTTATTGAGTTATAGAACCCCTGCAGGATCTTAATTCAATTTATTTATTAAAGAAAAGGAAACAACTATCCAGCAATTTGTTTCTCTTATAAACTTGAATAAGAGTATTCTTGATAGCTGGCGACAATAACTTGTTGAAAGAGATCAGAGTTGTTGGTAAAATTTAAAGTAAGATTATGCAAATTAAAGTTGAATTTTGAGTGTTCATAAATTAAGTGATGGAAATAGAATTAAAAAGCTATTTCGCGATAATTAAAAATTAACAACTTAATATCTTTGATCTCTAACCAAATACCAAAAAAAAAAAAAAAAAAATCATTTTTGCCAAATCTTATCAGAATATTTAACAAGATTCTAATTACTATCAATTATATTTTTTCTATTGCAAGAATTAAGTAGGCCCTCCTTACTTATAAGATTAAATAGATTCTTGACTTAATTGAATAATTTAAACAAATTCTATTTTTAGTTTTAAAGAGACACTTGATCTTATTAAGTGCCGAATTTTTTATTTTCAGCACTTGATTGGATTATCAAAAAGGCCCAAAGTAATTAACAAAAAGTAGTGAAAATACATATTATGCCTAGCCAAAGAAAAAACATATGGTATTATTCTTTCCTCTCGAAGGGGGAGAAAATATCCGATTCCCTCCTATGCAATCAAGAACTGCTCCACTACTCAACAGTAGAAAATAATTGGAATCATCAAAGCCAGCAATTTTGATTATTCGGGGGAATAAAGAATTTCGGATTTTGCATATATTATCTCCCCTTTTACTTTTTTCCTTTTTCCTAAATCTTTCTTTTCCACTTTTTGTCTCAAAGGAACACTTTGATATCTTCAATGTACACTTTAAGGAATTTTTCTCTCTTTTTGCGTCTATGTGTATGTCATAGGAAGGAATCAATAATTGAAAAATGAGGATGGATGAGGAGCATAAGGAGGATGGAATTAATTCTTTAGGCAGTTGACTTAAGTTAGGGAAAATTGGTCTCAACTTTGGTTCTTCTAAAGGCCATCACCAAATGAGAAGAGAATCAAATTGTACATGTTGCCAAAAGATGATTGAATGCACAAGTTAAAAGTCACTCCATTATTGGAGCTTGAGAGAGACCATGTACGCTTTAGACTTATTAGTCATCATGGGCAGTGTGGACAGAGCATTATTCTTTGCTTCCTTGATTGCGACGGTTGGTTCCAAGAGAGATTAACGCGATAAAAATTCTAAGGAATTAGTTTTAGTGTCATGTCATCATTTATTAATAAAACTTACACCGTACATTTTCAGTAAGATAAAAAAAAAAAAAAAAAACTTGTTAAGTAACTAAATGAGGAATATGGTTGATTTTCAAGATACTAGTAATGTAGACTCATTTTTACGAGGCATCGGTTAGAAAATACTAAATGAGAAAAGATGTCGATTGTTTATATTTATAAGGAAAATTCGTGAATAAATACTTTTAAAATCGGACTTTTCCTTAACCAATTATCTTTAGACACTTGTTAATATGGAAAAAAGTTATTAAATCTATTCATATAAAGGGTCAGGACTCAGAATTTTTTGAGTTGAAGGGGAAGAAAAAGAGCCTAAAAAGGAGAGAAAAGACGAGATGGTAATAATTGCGTGTGAAGAATGAGCAAGATGGTCGGCTGGCCATAAAGGCGAGGAGGCTGAGGAAGGTGAAGTGAATGCATTGAAGGAAACCTTATCTCATATTCTCTCCTCCCTCCATCATTGCCAACTTCTACGCTCCATAATCATCAAACCCCCACGGAATCAAATGCCCATCATACAAAATCATTGGTGGGCTCCACCTGTCTCTCTCTCTCTCTCTCTCTCTCTCTCTCTCTCTCTCTCTCTACCCTTGTCGACAAGCTCATAAGCTTGACATGCGCTCGTCCCTCCAATTCTTTTTCTTTTTGCCAATATTAAGATATTGTGCTTATGTATCGTATTTCTTCTTTTTCTTCTGAGAACAAGAATAAAAAAGACACCATCGCCTTTCTCTTTTTCTCTTTCTTTGGGTCAACAGCATTTTTTTTTCTCCTTATTTCTTTTAGCAGAAGCCTATTTTTCTTGTTATTTTTCGAGAAAAAACATTTACTATTGAATTAAAATTACGATCTTAAGAAATAAATGGGAAATTTTGAAGAAATTACCTCTTCCCTCGGGGGACCTGAATAAGAAATCATCTGAAGATCTCATGTCTTTTAGACATAGGGTTATAGTATTTTACCATCTTAATTATTATGAAATATATGCATTCTTTTTTTTTTTATAATTTAAAGTTTAAATGAGACATCTTATAATTTTGGCCAAATTTGTGAGGTTATAGGAGGCTTATGATTGGTGGGTTGATTTGTTTATATTTATGGATGGAAGATTTGAGTTCATATATAAGAAAATGATGAATTAAAAGTCTAAACATCCTATGTCATTTGTATCAGAAAAGAAACCTTATATGTTGTTAGATGGGGAAAGGTTAGTATACAAAATACTTCAAACGAATTCCGCACAAGATCACTGTCTAATAATATAAACATCTATTATCGCATGCAAAGCCTATGTCGACTACTATAGTAATATTGAGACCGCTATTTAATATATTATTTATAAGATCAGCTACTACTGGAAAGAAATGGAGACAACTATTTATAATATTATTGAAAATTAGATAATCTTTAATTAACCTTAGATTGACTCAACCATGATAGACGTTTCGTGATTGGATAGTCGGACGACCTGTGGATTAGTCTCGTTGCTCCCGCCACATACCCATGAACGTACTTAATTAATGCTTGAAAACCACTCGGTACCCACATTGGCTCTCAGAAAAATGTGTGAAATATAAGATAAGGTTAGTGTTAGCCTCATAATTAACCACTACAACACCTTAGCATTGATTGGATTTTGTCTGCTTGTTCTGAGGACGAGATCAGAATTAAATATTACTATTTTTTTTTTGGTCGGTATATATTACTATTTAAATAGAAGATTATTGTAATGGCATTAGCAATTATACCAGATCATGTCATAAAGTGAAAGTTGGGGAAGATGCCACATGTATCATCATGTCTTTACAGATTATTATTTCCCCAACTGTGTCGAGGTCAATGCCTATCGACTTCTGTCCAGAAAAGGATACATTATATTATATAATGTATCTTCTTGGCTGTGGTTATCCGTCGATTCGAGGCCAAAAATATTCGGATAATGCTGTTGTTAGATCCATTACATATATTTATAAAAAGTACAAAATGAGGTGTACGAAATTAATATGATATGTTCGCTAAAATCAAGTACAGAAGCACCACTCGACACGTATCCCACATTTTCGTCTCGCTCTGGCCTAAAAAAGATCAATCAGTATCATAGATGACCTAGGAAATAGGCGAGCTTCATTAATGAGCTTGCAGAGGAAGTTTACGACTCCAAATTGCCTTTTCCTTTTCTTTTGTCTGCTTAGGGAGGGAGTAGTGCCCGAGGATTGTCTTGATGTTCCTTGTCGTTTCTCGTGTACAAATTATATGGGCCATTTTAATAGGAAAAACTGATAGCCGGGGCTAGTCGGAGACAAACTTCCAAACTCGACCGGAACCCTGAGATGGTGAATAAACTTAAAACCACCTAGGACCAGGCTAGCCATGACGATTTGTTGACACCCAAAAATGATTAACTTTTGATTATAATCGATAAGTGATAGGCTTAATTAATAATAGTAGAGTTTGATGAACAACAAAAGTGATTGATAAAAAGAACGGCCGACAACTTGAAGAGCATCTATAACTGACTACAGAAGTTATCAATGGCAAATAATAGTTATCAATGAATACATTCGCTGGATTAAAGTCATTAACATCGACATAATACTTCCGAATAGCAATTTGCTTGGAAATAACCATTCATATCATTTGTCGATTTATATCAATCCATTCATATTCTTAAAGGTATTTAATTGACACTTTTTGATGAAACATCTTTTTGTCATTTCTGATGGAACGCATTTTGTTGATTCAAGGAGACTAAGATGGAAAAAATTAGAAATTAACAAGAGTTTGATTATATTGCCGATGATAATAATAGTGTCAAAAGTGGAGATGAAGTTGCTAAGCACTTGGAATCTTCAGTCATCAGCTGAGTGGTTGAAGGATGCCAACGCCAGGGCCGGAACTTCCATGACATCTCATTGAAGAATAGCGAGAGAAGTTACACCAAATCCTCATATGCTGGCTACCATGAAGAGGTTATTCAACTTGTAGCGAAACAATATGACCAATTATATCGTGAGTCACATGACTTGATCAAGTCAATCATTATTAATGCTATGAATGATGCTCTTTCAGAGGCTAGGATCATCCAATCAATCACCACCACTCAATCCGGTGGTAACATGGCACATTCCTCATCCTTCTTCATTTATTGATGCTAGTAATGTTGGTCAAAACAACCAAATCTCTAACAATAATTTCGCAAATCAAATGTTGAAAATGTAAGGCTAGTGGTTTCATTGGTACCATCCAATGTGAATATTCCTATTAGGCCTAACATGCTTACCATTGATAATCTAGCAAGATTAGCAGCACCACCTAGGGGCCAAAATGGTCAATTAAATGTGCAATTGAACCCAACAAAGATTGTCAAAGATGTCCAACAACAATTGGGGTTAGACAAGGGTGTTGTCATACCTATTTATACAAAATTACATCCTGAATAGGTCAATAATCAATATTTACTTAGAGGCTTCAAAACCCATGACTTTTGCTTTTTTACCGGTGAAGATGAATAATCGACCCTCGAACAAATTAGTCATCTTATAGCTCAATGTAGGGACAAACAAGTTTAAACACTTTTGTTATTTCCTTTGACTTTGTCGGAAATTGCTTTCACTTGATACGCTAACTTACCACCTAATTCTGGTGAAAACCGGGCTGAAATGGAAAGATAATTCCACTCACAATTTTATAGAGTGATACTTGAGGTATCAATTACTAATTTGATCAGATATTGTCAATATAGTAATGAGTCGGTCAATTAACTTGTTGTTCAATTTAAGAAGGCTACAAATGGATAACTTACCTTCTTTTTTTTTGGTTGAAGGATGCCTTACTTTACTCCTAGAAAAAGATTTCATGAATTTGGCTTTCAATGGGTTGAAATATAATCTTAGAAAAAAAAATTTGAAAGCCAAGATTTATCCGATTGTTTTTTCAATTGACAACTAGAGTGTCTAAATGTGAACAACTTCTTAAAGACAAAAGATAGAGGGCCACATTAAAAACTTTCCACAAAACGTGGCTTTAATGGAAAAATATGAGTTAGATGATAAGTCTGATCAAGATAAAATTTAGCAAGGATAAATCAGATTTGCCAATGACAAAGGGAGCATAACTCTTGATTATCTAATTTAAAACAATCGAATGATCGATGAGTTATTCAATTCTTCTAAAAGGGCATATGTTAACATCAAAAAATGACTAACTTTTGGTTATGCTTGAAAAGTGACAAACTTAATCAATAAAAGTAGAGTTTGGTGAACAATATATGTCATCGATGAAAAGAATAGTTGACAACTTGAAGAGTGTCGACAACTTGTCGAAGAAGTTATTGATAGCAAACATCAGTTATTGATGAGAAACTTCACTGAGGATGAAGTCATTTACATCAACATGTAATTGTTGAGTAGCAATATGTTTGCATATGTTGCTTCTTTTAGATAAGTGTTAGCAGATAATAGAAAATTCATAACTAGTGGGTGATAATGTTTATTTTCGCTATTTTAGGATTTTATAACTTATTGTGGATTAGTGTTGTTGTAACATCTTGTAATCGCATAGAATTAGGGGTTATTTTCTTGAAGATAGGTTTAAGAATCCATCTTTTTAAATTTATTAACCATTTGCAATTGTCGATCATGGGTTATAAATAACCACATTGTACTATTTGTGAGACTTCTCCAATCAAACTTACATTACATCTTCAATTACATCCTTTCCTTTCTTGTTTTGTTATCTTGTATGTCACATCTTATTTAGCCATTCAATCTTTTGCATTCGTTTAACTTTACCTGGTTTCTATGTGTAGACTCCTAATTTTTTACCTAAGGAATGGCCAAGATCAACCACAAATATTACTTCTATTAGAAGTACGTTCAAAGGGTAAAATTGGTTCGTACTCAGGAAGAGCTTTCCAATGATACACGATTTTTCTAAATCGGATGATCGAATCTTAAGATATTATATTTTTTTGCTCACAACCGTCTGATCTTGAGTTATCGGGGATTTAATGATTTGGCCCGACCGATGGATTCCACCTCAACTTCCACAGTGCTAGCCTAGAGGATGTGCCAAGTTAGCATTTTTTTATGTTAGGTCTGGCCAAGCGCCGTTATAGTTGGCCTAGCCTTTTGGAAGGGAATTTTTTTGCCGTTTTAAGGGCCATTTCAGCCTTCGGAAAGGCTAAATTAGCTCTTAGAAGGCTATTATTTTATTTTATTTTATTTGGGGTGATTGCTATGTAGCATCAACATGATACGTGACACAACATGATGCGATACACGCGACAAATCATCTCTCAAAAAATAAAGAATTATGATACGTTCCGACATATTATATATTAAATATATATTTATATATATATATAAAAATAAATAAATAATAAAAAAAGAACATAGAATCAATTTCTACTAAAAAAATTAATCCAACATTTATTAATATCATTTATTATTTTAATTTGATAGAGATTGAGCAAAAATTCAAAAATTGCAAACACAAAAGAATAGACTTGAAGGAACATGTCATGTTTTCTTACATTTGTCAGAGATTAGTGAGACTTCTTATAATCCCAAATAGAATTCAGAGTTCTTGATAAAGACTAGCTTGGAGCTCCTTTGCAAAACAAGGTTCGAGAAAAATGAAAATCCAAGATAAGAACACTAAATTCGCCATGGAAAATGTAAGAAAAAACTCACAAGCCAATGACATAGACCAAAAGAAATAACTTGTGAATGACGCTTGCAATAGGCAAAAAGCAAAAAAAAATCACAACTTTAAGTCTGCTTTCATGAATCTATGAATCACACAAATACTAGGTCTCTTCTGCTTCATCCTTATAAATCTTTCTGACCATGAGCCAACTACCCACAATTGGTGACGAAATCACTAATCACAAACCAGCAAAAAGAGAGAATTTTCTAACCAAATTATGAAAGTAACAAAACTACTTGAATTCCAAATTCTAATCGAATCTGACTCCTCATGGCAAACGTCGACCCTGTCTGCCATTTTTCCCAGATGCAACCACACAACAACATGGGATCTCCTAGAAATGGCTGCTAGACAACATAGTTGGATATGTTTGCACATGACAAGCGACCCTTCGGGAAAATTTTAAACTCCAATTAGCCTAATCAAGTTGCGAAAAGGGTACGGAAACGCACCTAGTGGAGGTGAGGTTGGGGTGAGTTGGTTTAGGGTGGAGGTGGTTGCAGCGGTTGGTGGGAGGGTTGTGGGGGCGGAGTGATGCCAGCAAGAGGAGCGACATTAGTGAGAAGAGGGGCATTCCATTGTTACTCATGGGAAGGTTAGAACTCACAAGTGAGAAACTTGAGAGTGAGAATTTTCTTCTTTTCTCTTTATTGTTGTTATTTTCATTATTTTATCATATATTTACATTTTGACCCCTCAAGTATTGAAATTTTTTAAAATTGATCCGCACGTGTCATAATCGCATGTCAGAATTTCGTACTCACGTGTTGGAGTGTGTCAATAAGAGTTGACCATGTGACAGATTTTCCAACACTCGTTGACCATGTGCCGGAACTTGTTGTAACATGTCAAACACAACACAAAGGCTCCTAAAGAATGTTGGTACTTCATGTCATGTCCCTTCCAAGAGTTGATCGGATCCGGTCCCTTCCACGGATTGAGAAATGGACTAGTTCCTAATTTCTAGGATTGGAGGCTTGATCGGACAATCTTGGGACCGGGAACTGGACTAGACCAATCGGTCGGGTAAGGTCTAGTCCAATGGATTGGTCACTTGGCAATTCCGCATTCAAATTTCAGCATTCTAAAGATAAATCTCTCCCTTAAAAAAAAAAAAAAATACTAGACTTGTTGCTATTTTAGTGTTTGTTGTTATTTTAAAGAAAAAAAAAGTAGAAAAATATATTCAATCCACTTTGTCAATCTAGTTTGGCCCAATTTCTCCTCAGAATTGAGAATCGGACCGAAAATCATTGGTTTCATAAATGGAACTACAAACCAGACCGATGCTCTTAGGATTTGCCTAGAACCGGTTAGTCTGGCTTGATCCAGGCAATTCCTGGTTTAGTTGGTGCAATATGCTTAACCCTAGATTTTATGATCCTTCAAACGAATGGACTAGCCTTTTGAGTGGGGTTTTTTTACATCCTTTTGGAGGGCCGATTTAACATTTCCAAAGAATCTCGTGGCTTACGAAATTCCCCTATAAGAGTGCCCTTGTCTTCAATTCTTGGTGTTAATCATCTTGAGGAAATTCCGATGAAGTTCAAGGTTGAAGATTCCGGCGATCACATGAGGGTATGAAGTAAACAAATTTCCCACGGAGATAAGTAACAGTTCTGAACCTCCTAAATAAAATTAATATTACAACGATGAAAAAGCTACGCTAGAATTATTAAACAAATAAATTGGTACTATGCTTGTTTTAAGTTGAATTTTTCATAAAAATGGGCCGTCGTAATGTCTATATTACCCTTTGAAAAAAAACTACAAAAATGTTCTTTTACCTCTATTATTCTCAGGAATTAACCTAATAATAATCATAGTTTCCCTAGACCGTTATTTTACCTATTTAAATATTTGCATTAGTGAAGTCACTGTGTGAAGCCTAGCTAAAAGTCACTACAAAATAATGTTCAAGTCTCTCTAAAACATAAATAACCTCACATAAGGAATAGTTACTGAATGCAATTCATGAGAGATAATCTTATTGAGTTAGTGACACGGAAAGCAATAGAGGATGAGCAATTGAGTTTTGGATTATCACTTTTCCATGTCAAGAACATCGGATTCCAAATTAGGTGCACATATCCTTTTTTCTCTATTACTGTGTTCTAAATTATAGTTATGGAGATTTTGGGATGCCGTTTTCATAGCTAACATGTCTTGACTATCCAAGAATTGGTGAGGATGATGAGTTTGGGACTATCATCCGCTTAGGTTAAAACTCAACCAAGATTACATCGCCTCATCAAGCTCGCCAAGTCGGCTTGAGCACTACTCTTACTTAGACATTGCCCCCATTGTGAATGTTATAGAGATCTTCATCTAGGCAAAACTCTATTTTTGACTTGTGAATTATTCTCTTACATAAAAATTATAATCCCTAGCTCCCGATAATCACCCTGTATTCCGAAGTCCGTTCCAAACTAGACCTGAGATAAGAATGTCACAAGTAAAAATGGCTTATTAATTTTAAAACATGCATCATGAATCATCAGATAAAAGATCTGGACATATAGTTAACTGCACATGCATAGACATCCCACTGGGATCCATGCATTCCACCAACACATGACAAGTTGAGACATGACAAAGTCATCACACAACATGTCGTAACATGACATGTCATTTATACATCATTTTTGTGTCCTAATCATGCAGACATCTATTAATGTTCCCAAAATACTCAAGCACACACGACGGATTGAGTAATTTCCGAGGGAATAACACGGCGGGAACCTTGTTACTCGATTATCTCTCTAGAGAAAGAAAAATCATGTAAAAGTTTAGGAAATGAAATGGTAACGGAATTTAAAGGACTTAATCGAAAATGAAGTGTCGTACGGGCGTTGTAAGGGTGTTAATGCTTCCAAACACATTATCAAATCACCGAACCATAGATCTTTGATTTCACAACAGACCGGTCACATCCACATGTATAATTTTACTTCCCTAAAACTATTTAAGATCCTAAGGTCCACTTGGCCAAGTTTAAAAAACTGATTGGTGGCAACTCTGTTTGTTTAAAAAACCTAAAAGAAACACCTTAATTTCACTCATTGAAGACAATCCTGAACCTAAGGACTGCAGGGGATGGTCCTGTCGAGCTCCTCACGGGGCAATGCCGCTGAACGCAAGCAGTCTTCCCGGGCTCTCTAGTCCGGCTGGACGATTGCAAGCCATCTAGAAGTGTACTTGAGGAGATGTTAAAGAAAATGACAACGTCCAAAGAAATTAAGGACAACAATTTCAAGCCCTTCCCCCAAAATGTTGGATATTCAGATATGTTTCTAATTCCACATCAACTTTAAACTGCAAAATGTATTCTAAAGCCATATGGGTCCGGAAAAGCTACAACCAACAATATTGTGCTCGCAGTGGACTCTTATACCAGCAGTGGTATCGGAGACACAATCAAAATGTCGGATTTTAGACATATCTCTTATCCCACATAACCTAGATATGAGTTTACATGAAAAGATAAGTCTCATGCAATCTTAAGTTTTAAGTGCTCTTTAGATCCATCCGGAAATGATTGAGCCACATCTAGGGTGGCTGGGGGACCAACTGAGACTACCTATAAACAACAAAAAATAAAGATCAAAGGGTAGGGGTATCAGCACAGAAAAAAGGTATTAAAAATTAAAATCAAATCTTCACAGCCAAATTAGCATTAATGTCACATGTTATGGCGCATCGCCTTGTAGACTGAGGTGGTGATCGCAACATACATGGGTTTGACATTGAAATTACCTACATTCCCCAACATAGACCCACAAGATCTCCACTGATTTGAATGTGCAAGGCGTGTGATTACCTTAAATCCTTTTGCTTCAAAAATAATAAGATCTTGAACATACCATGATCTAGTATCATGAATGATTTGACCGTTGTCTCCCCTGGAAAATGATGCACCACTTCCACACCATTAATGGGGTGGTCCATGAGGACCCATCAGGCTCTTCATCAGTTTGAGATCTAATTCCAATCATTCCACAGTTTTTTCCTGCATATGGATCATTGCCTACAAGTGAAACCAGCCAGTAATAGAAGCTCCCTCCTGTTGTTGTCCAGAGTCTCCTTTTCTTTTCTTTCTTTTGCCCCCACTTTGAATTATTTACATTGGAATTATTATTATTTTTTTGAGCTTCTATCATGCTTTTTGGGTGACCTAACTCCTCATCAGCATAGCCGACAAAGCATTATTGAATGCGCTTATACATGTACAGATTAGTAGGCCCCAATGCACACCCCATCAACTTTCTAGTTGAGCAAAGATCCGGATTCTTGTTGATGAATCATATTCGGCACCATTATAACTCTTTGAAAACTTCAATGGTGTCTTGTACCTACTTTGCTTGTTTCCCTCTCTCTCTCTCTCTCTCTCTCTCTTTTTTTTTTTTTTTTTTTGCTTTTTTCACACAACAAACAAAGAACAAAGAAGCTGTTTTCGATGATAGATTTAGATAATGCGCATCACTTTCTAATCTCCACATTCATGATCAAGGGAAAAAAACAAGGCAACCATCCCGTACTAATAAAATAAATTGATATTGGTAAGCAAGGTGACATGAACCCATCTCTACCCAGTTTAACCAGGCATGGGAGTGGGGGACAGTTCATGTGGTCTGTCATTAATAGAACCAAAAGCAACATCCAATCACTTAGGCTTCTGATGGAACTTTTCATATCAATTATAGTTTATAAACTTGATGAAGTTGTGATTTTTGCTTTGTCTACTCAGGCTTAGCAGAAAATCACCAGCTAATGATAATCAATGGAAAGCACTAACCATTTATTTATTTTGTCATCATGATCTGCACATATGATTGCTTATGTTATGAAAAGAGCAAAATGAGACATGTACTTCAAATCTAAAGTGTGTTACATGCTAAGATATGTATTTTGTTTTTGTCCCTTCTTTTTCATATTTTCTGATGGGAAACTGGGGCACAAGCTGAAAACATAGGTGGCCAATAATTGATACTCGGAAAAAGGCAGGATAATATATAATTGCGTGGGAAGAGAGAGATAGAGAGAGAGAGATATCAACAATAGTTAAATCTGTACGTTAATGGGTGGCACAGGATGGACGAATCACTCCGTTGATGTTGTGTTTCCCACTCCCCCATGTGAACCCACGTCCCATATTTTATCCGCCCCGCACAAAACCCCATTTTTTCCCTGTTGCTGTGTATTCTAGCATCCTTTCAAAAAAAGTTAGAGTCAGACCAAAAAAAAGAAAAAGCTAGAGAGAGAGAGAGAGAGTAGGTTCCTAGTTCGTCTGTTATTTATAATGCGGATGACTGTGGTGGGGTTCAAATGGTCAACCTATGTAGAGAGAGAGAGAGAGAGAGAGAAAGAGAGAGAGGACTTTTCATAATTTCCAATGAGATTCGTTTTTATACTCATTCCTTCGTTTGATTAATAATCATAGCCACCCACCCACCATGACCCAACGCCCTCACACCCCCCTCACAAAAAAGAAAAAGAAAAAGAAAAAAGTCTAATCATTCTTTCTTCTTATTTAGACCCCCACCTTCTTTCTCCGCCATTCCAATCAACACCTCCCTTCTTTCTCTCTCTTTTCTCTCAGCGCTCGCTCCTTCATCTTCAAGAACACAAGACCAAACCAATCTCCCACCATCTCTTCAAATGGGCATAGATGATCTGTGCAACACAGGCCTTGTTCTGAGTCTTGGCCTCGAGACGCCCTTCAAGATGGAAGCCCAGAGGCAAGCCAAACAGCGCCTTAACTTCGAGCCCTCTCTCACGCTGTGCCTCTCCGGCACGACCAAAGCTGCCCGCGACGAGCAGCCTCCGGCGGACCACTTGTATCGCCAGGCTTCGCCGCACAGCCACAACAGCCTCAGCGCGGTGTCGTCGTTCTCGAGCCCGCGGGTGAAGAGGGAGAGGGACCTCAGCAGCGAGGAGGCCGAGGTCGAGACGCGGGTGTCATCGAAGGCGAGCGACGAGGACGACGACGGCGCGAATGCGAGGAAGAAACTCCGGCTCACTAAGGAACAGTCTGCTCTTCTGGAAGAGAGCTTCAAACAGCATAGCACTCTCAACCCTGTAATCACTCTCTCTCTCTCTCTCTCTCTCTCTCTCTCAAAGGCCCACGGTTGACTGAATGATCTTTACCTTCGCAACGACTGATGATTCATACACCCGACGGCTGAGATCATTCAGTTAATCGGAATATGACTGCATGGAAGATTTTTCATTTCTCTCTGTGCGTCTGTTATCCATTCGATTTCTTCTTCGTTTTCTCGAAATTAGTTTGGTGTTGATTTTTGGCTTTTTTCTGTACTTTTTCCGAATGGAAACAGAAGCAAAAGCAAGCTCTAGCGAGGCAGTTGAATCTACGGCCCCGCCAAGTCGAAGTGTGGTTTCAAAACAGGAGAGCCAGGTAACAGATCATTCATAGCACCCACAAACGAAATACAAATTTTAATATAGGCCATAATAAAATAGATTCCTCATGCATTTTCCAATATATTCAAGTAAATATAGGCCATAACATATACTTTCCTCCGAGATACTACTTTTGCTCCGAGCGCAAGTTACGAGTACGGCACGGCAAATTGCGTTCACGTAAATTCATACCCCAAAAGATTCAAAATTTCCTTTACACTCTTTATCCATTTTTTGCGGTGGTGATTTTATTTAATATTTAAAAACCATAAAATACTTTTTTTAATAAAAATCAGCGGTTTAACCTTTTGATAACAGCACAAGATACAAATAATACACGGTTTCTTCATAACTTTCACGTACCCAAACCTACAAAATCCTGAGTACTCCTTCGATCGTGAAATATATAATCCTCATTTGCTCAGTAATATAGTGATTTTTTTTTTTTATTGGGGTGTTCGTTTTGATGTGATAGAGATGTTCATCAATGTATTCTTGGTATCTTCCTCAGGACGAAGCTCAAGCAGACCGAAGTGGACTGTGAGTTCCTCAAGAAGTGCTGTGAGACGCTGACCGACGAGAACCGGCGATTGCAGAAGGAGCTCCAAGAGCTTAAGGCCCTGAAACTGGCCCAACCCTTTTACATGCACATGCCCGCGGCGACCCTCACCATGTGCCCCTCGTGCGAGCGGATTGGTGCGGGCCCGAGCGTCGACGGCGCGGCGCCGACGAAGGGCCCTTTTTCGATGACGACAAAATCACACTTATACAGTCATCACTTTACCAATCCATCTGCTGCTTGCTGATTAGAAGTTATTAGGGTTTTAGAGATATTACAGAGAGAGAGAGAGAGAGAGAGAGAGAGAGAGAGAGATATATAGATTCCAAATCACAACCCCTATAATTTTTGTTTGAGGGCTTGTAGCTAGTTAAAGATCCAATGTAATTATTTGTTAGGGACATATAGTAAACTCCTGATGGATCATCATCTCCTATTTTTCTTTCTTCTTTTTTGGGCTTAATCTGTAAATGTTTAAACAATATATCTGAGATTATCAATGGAGGAATTACTTTAATTTATTATTTTCATTTCCATGTTTTCTTTCCATAAAGATTGTTGATGTTTAGATGCCTTTGGCAACGGACTTTCATTGAGGAGAGGGAGAGGCAGAGGTCGAGGGAGAGGGGAGAGCCTTTTTGTGACCCGCAGAAAAGTTCCTCTGTTCGTATTTGATGACGTCATTAATACCTACTCACACGTACTAGAACTCATCACTATATAATATTAAAAATTAAGGCCACGGGAGAGAATAATCGCATTCATAATACGGTCTAGAGATTTCCGCGGGGTTTTTCAACGTTAGACCACGGGGGTACTCGCCTAATCATGCTTCTGACTTTAATAATACTATACTTATTAATTAATTAAATAATTTTGCTTTCTCTCTTGAAATTAAAAGAGTCGAACATGAGACAAAATCATGTCATCCAAGCGCACAAAATCTCCCTATTCTTCTCCCCCAAAAAAAAAAAAAGAAGAAGAAAGATGGAAGGCTCTTTATTCCTCTTATTATTTGTGTTTATCTAATTTTCAAGATGGGATGAACCTTTACTATTTATAGTCATGCTTCAAATCCGAAATCTCAATAATCATGATAATGATTTAAAGAATAAGCAAAGGGGAAGAGAATGCGAGAGAACATATGATTCGGGGGGGTCATTATTAAGTAGGTAAAACGGGAGATGGAGGTTAGCTCACGTGTGTAGACCTTTTTAAGTTTCAGTTGATTTCGGTTGATTAGAGAGAGAGAGAGAGAGAGAGAGAGAGAGGCGTGTCGATAAAGAAAGGAATAGAGAAATAGGGATGGAGAGGTGGTGATGGGATGATGATGAATCGCTTGTTGGAGAGAGTTGAAAATGAAGAGAGAGAGAGAGAGAGAGAGTCATTGGTCTCGTGAGATGCTTCGGCTTTAAGGAGACCGGTGGGTCATGCACCACGTGATGTCCCAATGGGCCTCCACCCTTTTATTTATTTATTTATTTATCTTTCTCTTTCTTATCTTTTCCCACAAATCTCATCATGGGGATTTCCCATGAAGAGGGTCAAGACCTTCCTCCCTCAACCTCTTCTAGTTTCTATTATGAGCGGGCCCCCACCTCCCCCCCTCCAACTATCCTCGTCCCTTTCATACTTGAAGCTTCCCAGCTCTCTTGCGCGTAAGAGTCCAAGGAAAAGACCAAATTGAGCATTTTGATGTACATAGTGGTTCATGGAAGTCTGTGTTTGGGTCGTGTTGATTACGTGCGACATGAATGTATTGGTTACCTGTACTCGATTAGGAACTTTTCAATCTCCACCGCACTTGTGACGCACAGTATGAGAAAAAGTAATACCTCGAAATTCACGGAATTTTTCTTATTCGATTGATTGATAGGTATCGTTGAGACACTTGTTATCAGGATCTTATATATTCATCAATAATTCAGTGTCCCACTATTTTATAAAGTCAATATTTATCCTCTTGCGCTGCTTTTTGAGTATCATATTTTCAGACTTGATATTTTTAAATCAGTTCATCAAGATGGGCCAAGATAAGAAAATTAGTGGAGTGGACTATAATAATCTAGTTTTATACTTAATGGTTTTCATCATTTCTTGTTTTCCATTTTATTCTACTTCATATGATAAATTACAAATGGATATTTAAGTGAATGAGTTACTTTTAAGGTACCCAACAAGAATGCAGAATCCCTTCGTATATCAAACTTGTATATCAATCTTAATTTGCATTTTAGTACCATGCCAAGGCTAAGAAAACTAAGATTTACAAAGTAGTATTCTTGAACTTATTGCTTCCTCAAATCAAATGTATACATCTATTCTGGAAAACCCTAGTATAATTTTCCGCCGCGACAATGGGAATCCCCTTAAATTGCGAGGCGGTCAAGTTGACGGTCAAGATTGACGGGTTCTGCGAGACCTAAAAGGCACCAACGTTGGATGCACGCTACCATGATTGGTGTGGATGACTAATTGGACAAATAATGGGGGGATGTGAGAAGTTTCTTCCTCCAATGGCAGTCTACGCTCCATTCAATCGTTGCCTGAAATTGTGGGGCGAGTGTTGTGCGTGCGTAGACCTATTAAATATATTACGACGGAAGGGACCTTCGAGGAAAGTCCTCTTTGATCAATCACCGGCTACAATCACTATCATTGCTTTTCTCGACGCTTCAACTCGCCCCTTCATTTTGTATTTAGCCCTCCTATTTTTACCAAGACAATATGATAAGGGCATTGAAAGGGACTGGTGGAGGTTGAGAAAGGGTCAACATATATCTAGATGAGCGTGCTTTATGGGAATTCCTTTCCACCCATCAATTAATGTGGCGTGGGTATTACTATAGTTATCATTGAAAATGTCCAATTGAATTATTCTAAGATGGGCATGTACACCCATTTTGTGGTTGGAATGAGTACTGGTATTAGTTATGACATCCGAGAGTTTAATGGTCTCAATTCGATGTAAGTCAAAAGAACTCTTTATTGTGGTGGGGGGAATTCTTTCTTCCCGACAAATTGCACGAAAAAAAGTTTGAGTTATTAAAGAATAAATATATTTGTATTTAATGCTAAGAATTAGCCGAGCATACAAATGCAATAAAGTTAAATTAAGTGCAAATTTATATATGTTACATAAATACAATTAATGTGAATCCAAATATGCTTATTTCCTATTAAGATCAATGGGGGTACAGTAATGCACCGCATTTTTGGCAGTCAATTGTTGTCAAGTTTAAAGTAATTAATACAATAATGACGAAAATTTACAGAAAAAAAGGTGCAAATAGTTTGAAAGAGGGAGTATAAAGTAGAAGTAGGTAAAGTTGAGAGTAGCATTGAAAGCTACTCTCGCGGGTTCGATATCTATTAAGATATCATACCGGGCCGATAGAGATGATTAGTTGAAGACTTAGGCAAATCACAATGATAAATGGGGAACAGCGAGGTCAAATTGTGGGAAGTGACGACAAGTTGCTTTTAAAAAAGTGCCACATTAATATTAAACACGACTCTTTTGGTCGTTGTAGATTTGCAATACGTGTGCACCCACGTAACAAATTAAGAAAATCCCCGAAAGGACACGTGTCTCGTGCTGGCTACAATGTCGGCTTGTCGAGCCTCATGCGATGTATGGATAAATGCAGGTAAGAGCGCCGAATGGACGATTTTGTTTAATGTTTTGTGTTGTATCCGTCAGTGATAGACGAAAGCAATCGACCTTGTTTGGAAAAAAATAATGTAGACAGCTACTATATAATAATGTAGTCTTAGGAGGCACAGAACAACATGTGTACCCTCAAAAGAGCACTGATTATATATCGGTGGCTTGCTCAACCCTACCTCCTTACGTTAGCTATTTTGTCGTTGCCCACGAGTGGTAAACAATTAGGGCCTATTGCATAAGGTTGAGCTAGGGTTAAAATTATATCCTTTCATTGTCTATTCCTACTAAAATAATTAGGTATTAGATGGGCATGCTATAACGCTTGACATATTCGATAATAGTGGTAGAGGGTGTCGTTGAGGGAGCAAGCCATAGCGGCAGCAACCGCCATGGCAGCGGGGGCGGCGGAGGTGGAACGGTGGCTGTCCGCTCTATAACTAGAAAGAAGAAAGGAATTGTGGGTTTGAGTTGGGCTTTTGCATGTTCTTTACTTATTTGTGTTACAGTGAGGTGATATTTGAATTAGGGTTTTGCATTCTCTATAATAACCGCTACTTTGAAAATTAGCACTCCTTCTGCAAGATGATTTGCTGACAAGACAACTAGCACCTCGCAAACACCTAGGAGCTCCTCTATCTGGTTTCAAGCAATGTAATTTTGAAATATGTATTGCCTGACACGCTTGCTAAAACCGATAACAATATGATTATATTTGATATATCACCCTCTTTGCCGGGGCTGGGGGAGGGATCACGAGCCGCTGGCCACCGCCGCCCGAGGATCGACGGTCCGTCGACAACTCCTACGAGAGATGTGGTGGGTTGCACCGGCTCTTCATGTCTAATTTTCTTTTCGAATAAAGCCAAAAGATTCACGCTCTCTCTAGCCGTGCTCTAAGCTAGGGAATGGGGCAACCACCCACTAATAATTTCAAACCACATATAATTGAGCGATAACATTAAAAAAGAAAAACAGGAAAAAGGAAACGAAAGCACAACGCTGTGATCTCTGTTCACATTTCAACCGTTTCCCAATGAAGTCAGTGCACTAATGATTGACTTTGGACGATCCATGTTGTCCAAGAATGACAGCCCCCACGTAGAAAAGTTTGCTTAACAATAATATTAGTTAATTATATATATTACATAAGAACCCATGTGATTATTTGTCCTTTCGGTCAAAATAGCATAAGATAGTCTTCAGGACCCGCAATCGCCACGGATTCGTCGGCAGATATACTGACACCGATTCATACTGCATTCAGACAACGCGACAACGACAACGTGTGGTGATGTGATCTTGATGATACGTAGCTTCCGTTGTTAGTTTTCGCTTCAACCGGGGCGTGAATTATTGACGCGTGCTATTCATCGGGAACAACGAGAATGAGAAGCTAGGCACGATGACCTTATGCAAACCCCAAAGGGGATCGTAAACGCTCGAGGGTTTTCGTCAGATTAGACGTGTGGACTCAAATCATCATGATTTGTAGGCTTCCTTTAGGGTTAGTGGTTATAGATCAAATCGACAATTGAGATTAGGTCAATGGGTACGAGAATAATGCCCTTCTGAGACATAATTAAAGAGTCAAATAGGATAAAATGAAATTGAGTAAAAGCCTCCCGAATTTTTCATATCATACTAATGATTGGGTAAGTACCGTTATACCAATAATGGACATGTCCATAATCAATTATAGAGAGTGTTTAGAGAACTATCCCTCAAATTTGATAAGAAAAAATAAAAAATAAATTCGTAAAAGAACAAAAAGGAAAGTCCCCCCCTTCCCCCACCCGTCACAGACCCGCGGGCGCGCAAATACTCGACCATCAAACAGTGGTGGCTGTCACTCGACCAAATTATCATCACATGGTGGTGGGCGGCGACTGCTGTTGCTGGCATGTGGTGATTCGGATCTTTTGAAGAGAGAGAGAGAAGAAATTTTGGATGAGATGATGGTAGCTTGCAATCGACGACACCATCGCGATCGTAGGCGAGCAGGGCCTACGGTGGCGCTATTGATCCTTCCCATTTCTATTGCTTTTGTTCCTGTTCTCTTTTCTATCTTTTCTAATTTCTTAGTCAACTCGACCCTAGTAATACGACGAAGTAAGCTGCCAAAATAAACAGCAGCTGAAGGCTTGGAAACCGATCATTCAAATGTCATCTACAAGTTGGAGGGCAAAGCATGCCGTAGGGGTAACGAGAAAGGAAGGTTACACACGTTCATGTCTTGGTTGAGCTAAAATCAAGAAAAATAGAAGCTATGGTTAATTTCCTTTGAGTAATACGCAATTCGCCAAAAAGCAGCCGCCCGATTAGGTTCGCGGGCCGCTCCAGTTAAGTATGTTCTCGGTCAAGCTTGACTTGGATCTGCTGAACATGAATGGCAAGTGGTAACTCGTACGCAACATGACTTGTTAATGCCCATGGTGGAGCGTGCGTATCTCAGTACATGTAGGCCCAAAAGAAACCTAGGGTCGGTCCTTCTCTGGGGCCAGAGAAAACTAGATTTGATGATTTGGGCTTATAAGTTTGGACCCATGTTTGCCAGCACAGCTCATGGCTTTGGCCCAATCTTTCGTGGGCCTAGACCCATTGATTACTTTATTATCCTTTCACCTAAGTAATGCACATATAAGCCATATTTGGTCGTCTCGATTTTTATTTTTATTTTGTCAGATAGGATATAAGTCAGATAAGATATAGGCTAAATAGAATAACAACGAGAACCATGTTTGATAAATGCCCTAATATAAAATAGATATGGACATTCGGATTAAGTGTCCATTCTTTCATGTTATATGATTGGGGACGGACTGATTGTCCAATACTTGTTGTTATCTAACCTCACAATCATCGCCTCACCGCCATCATCGCCCTCATCTTGGATCATGAGTTCTCTCCATTTGGCTTCTATCTGCCTCTCTTACCGGGCATTATTTTTTTCATTTCCAACAGCCTTCCAAGTGGAATTTGCTTGAAAACCTTCAGTCTCTGTTGATTGTTAACACATGCCTCAAGCAACTCTGTTCATGATTCTCTCTCAAAGACTCTTCACCTGCAAACACAACACACACATAAGAGCTTCTCTTCCCCGTCTCTGTCCCTTTCTCACATAAT
This sequence comes from Eucalyptus lansdowneana, assembly GCA_017140395.1. NCBI lineage: Eukaryota > Viridiplantae > Streptophyta > Magnoliopsida > Myrtales > Myrtaceae > Eucalyptus > Eucalyptus lansdowneana. Next base: position 35,762,244 of record CM029492.1, read on the forward strand.
ATCTCGATAGCGACACCAAATTCATCGATGAATTTCATCAAAAAATTCGTCCACGCGCAACAATTGAAAGTGCTGATGGGTTCTTTGACCCCTCCACACTGCTCAATCACTACGTCGAAGCCCTATCGAAAAAAGGTCAAAGAAGGTTTAAATTGGATCATTGCGAGCAAGGGTACTCTCTCTTTCTAGGCGGCAGATCTAGGTGCATATCCTTGACGGCAAGTGGAGGATCTGCTGCGGATAGGCAGGTAATGGTCTGATGGGTCCAATGGGCAACATTGCGAAGGACAGTGGAGCTACCGCCCTCGTTTTCTGCCCGTTGATCTACCTTTGGCTGTTTATTTTTCTTTTAATCCATATCCTATCCGGATCTATCCCACCTCCTAGGTAAGATTTATTTATCCGGATTATATTTAGGTTATATTTAGACAATTACATATTTTGCATCACTCCAAACGCCAAATAGGATATCCTATCTGGAGTTTCATTTGGCCCACCGGAGAGACTTGTTCATGGCCAGGGTTAGGCATTTGTATCTTAGTTCATGTAGGCCCAAAAGAAACCTTGGTTTGGTCTTTCTTTAGGGCCAGGAAACCTAGATCTGATGATTTGGGCTTATAAGTTTGGCTTGCTAGCAGAGTCATGGGTTCAGCCCAATCTTTCGTGGGCCAGACCCATTGATAACTTTATTATCGTTTCCCCTGCGAAATGCACATATAGGGATTGAACCGTTTTAGGCTTAATTTTTAAAAGGTCATATCCTAAAACTCTCGTAGGCTTTTAGGTTGTGTAAAACTAGTTTTCATGCGCGCTATGTACTTGCGAGATTTTTTAAAGTACTTCCTCCTTTTTAGAACTGTTTGTTTCGATAACAGACGCATCCTCATTTTTTACATATTCAATGCAAATCATTTTCCTCAAATTTCTATTTTTTCCCTTAATTTCAATGTCCAAAAGTTACATGTAGACATTCAACATCACACCCCCAACTATTTGCATTTGATGAGTTTTGGATGTGAGAGCTAATAGTAATCTGGACGTGGACACAACAATTTGAAAATTGGCTTTATATATATATGCTTCACTAAAAATCGATTGTTATTTAGTGAGCGAAATTGTTATAATCCAGCTCACTCTTGGGATTAGTTGATGCAGTGGAAACGGATAGACAGGAATCGCAACTCGCAAACGTACGCCTAAAGTGCACACGCACGAAATGCGATGGAGAATCTCTTGATATTTCATTAATTCAAAGGATTTGTTGTCTACACATGAAAAGTGATGCACTATTTATAAATTAAAAAAAATAAAATGAAAAAAATATTCGACTGAGTAAATTACTAAGATATTCCACTAGATAATCCAAATCGATAAATTCTGTCGCAACCTTTCTGAAGTAAACCTCAAGAGAATTTAACAAATAGCTAAGCGGGCGCGAATAATCGTTTTGCTAGATGGTGCTTACGCTTCACACAAACTCCCCCAAGTCATACTGACCACAATTTGGTTTCTCATTAATTATTCATTTGATTTTAATTGAGTCACCACTAACATATTTTAGATTGATTAAAAGCCAATTAAGATGCAACAGTCCACATTACTTTACAAACCAAAGATTCTTGAGTCTGAGGACTTAGTTTTATTAGTTTTACTTAATACCGATTACTAGTGCTTTTTTTTTTTTTTTAAAATGACATTATAATAAAATTTATTACATTAATGCAAATTTTAAATTTATTATCCCACATTACTTGAGATTTTTTGTTAGGCTTTTTTAACATTCCTGTTGTCATGATCTTCTCCGTGACCAAATGGGCAATCTAAGAGGACTATCTAGACTCTCAACAAGCTTGCTTCATTGATCTGGTGGTTCTGGGGACGAATAGATATCCTCGATTCAATCTACTTACCATGCTAGGCAAGTATCCAAATGGCTCCTTTTGATGCTCTCAAATGAGGCAAGTAAGAGCAAATTACTTAGTCCGATTTTGTACAACATATGGAAGAGAAGATCAAACTGATCTCAGAACCATTTAGGCCCACTCAAAGCCTACACACAAGTTATGCTGACCTTAAGAGACAATGGTAGAGTTTTCCTTGGGAGATCATGTACTCTCGAAGGTATCTCCTATGAAAGGTGTCTCACTATATGTGGCAAACTTAGCATGGGTGGTCCTTTTGAGATATTGGAGAGAATTGAAATTGTCATGACCTTCTTGAAGCTGGTTAGATACACCTAGGATTTGACTAATAGATTATTAAGCTTAGACTTAACTTGGGCTCTTCTAAACCCACACCAATTCGAGACTTAAGGTTTAAGTTTTAAGCATGCACATAATTTTCAAATAAGAGTCATCATCAATCTATTTTTTGTGGGTCAATTAGAAACCCAAGTAAAGTATGAGAGAATTACTTCACTCTTACGAACAAAGATTAAAAGAATTCGAAAACTTGATTACAAGATGCCTTTTCGGTACATTTTCTCTTTTATTTCAAAAAAAAAAATATTTTGCAAGGAGCTTGCATTAATCTAAAATTACTCATAATATGTAAGGTGATCATATATGTATGCAAACTATCAATTTAACACCTAAGAAAGTAGTAAATAATTTGCAGGCCTTATCTCATAGCAACAAAAGCATGTACAATGTTAACTTAAAAAATACATTAATAATCATAGATATGATTTTTAATTAACACACAATCACTCAATTTTTTGGGTGGTTTTCACTTATTTAAAGGAAACATAATCTACGTGCAATGCAATATAATGACGTACAAAAATGATTAACTAAAATGACATGCAACATGTGACCTACCATGCAAACTATATGCCGTGCGACATTAATTAAATCACCTATGCTAATGACCGGAAAAATAAATGCAACTATTCTTAAATGTCACACATCCTAATATAAATGATTCCTAAACATGCAATTCTTAAATAATATGTGACCTAACTCTACATGACACGAGCATGATATATTTTTTATATGTTTTTGTTTATTAAAATCAGAAATTAAAAATACCTTATTTTTAAACATGCAATATATTCTAAGAAAGGAAACCTAATTCATCCTAAAGCAATGTTTTTTTTTTATTTTTATTTAAAAATTCGGAAGAAATAAAATACCTAATTTCACATTCAATCTAATCCAAAATTATCAACATTATCAACAAGAATTAAGTCAAATTCCAATATTTTTTGGGTTTTTTTTTTTAATAGAAAGAAATCATATCCACATCAAACATGGCAACAAATCACGCAAGATATCATTTATATCCATTTAACTTTGGAAATAAATTGATGAATCGTATATGGGGCATGAGATCAGATTTAATAGATTTTCATGAAATCACAAATCATATCTCAAACATGAGATGAGATTGACGATTTTTCATGTGATCGCAAATCGTTTCTCGGGTGTGAGATCAAATCGACAATTATGGCATGTTGTGAAATTATGGAATAATCCTTAATTTAAAAGGTTACTAGATAGTTTGTGAATATGATAGTACCATTCAAAGATTCAAACGAGATTGCAATTTCACAAATTAGGCCAAAACACAATCTACTTTATTTTATTTTACTTCCTTTCTGCTCACGCCCATGGACATGTGAGATTTTCCTTGATAGCACACTTTCTTGTTTTAAAACACTTGCTCAATATATGAACCTTGTTGACCAATCTTCTATATATATTTTCCTTACACAAAGAGAAACACGTGCAAATTTCCTTCTTCTTTTTTTCTCATTTGTTTCTTTCCCACAACTAAAGGATTTGGCCTCCCTCAAATATCATGGCATTTCAATTCTACACGAAAAAATATTTTGAAGAAATCTTTCTGCACATAATTTTGACCATCAAAGAAATAGTGGGCTTGCCCAACTTCTCTTTCACCATGGGTTTTGTCCAACTCATTAAATTAAAGTTCAGTACCATCAATTCAAGCCTATCCATTGGTTCGATGCAAATACAATAATAAAAATATATAAACTAAATAATAAATGCTTCTAAAATTATATGCTATGCAATTTAAAAATGATATTGCTGTTTAGTGGTAAAAAATTAATGTCTAATTTTCTATGCAATAAATGCATAATTGAATTGCCAAAATTTATTTATGAATAAAAATAGTTAACTACAGACATACATCACCACCAGCTTTGTAACAAGAAAAGAGCAAGTGCTGAGAAACTGTGCAATTCCCTACAATGGTAGAACCACATGCATCGATAATGAATTTGCTTTATAATGAGTCATTTATGTTGGATTTCAAGAATGAATTTTCTTTTAAGTACGATAAAGTGGAACATGCTAATCTTATCTATGTAAAAATGATCCGTTTGGAAAATTCTTGGATAGCTTGTATACTCTTGTCATTAAATGTGGTTTGCTAGCTGTGTATACCAAAAATCCAGCACCCACAATCATTCGATCAGTAGCAAATGTGGAAGATGAGATTGTAAAGCTACCAGTTGCTTTCAAATTCAAGAAATCCCAATTGCTTTCAAATTCAAGAACTCCCACCCAATGTAAGTATTATGTGTTAGTGTACTTGAAAATATCATGTATGCTCAAATTTACACTAGACAAGACATTACTTTTGCGATAGAATTTCTAAATAGATATTTGTTAAATCCATGACATAATCATTGAGTTACTGCCAATAAGGTTTTGAGATAATTAAAGAAGACAAAAACCATATACTAAGTTACGAACATTTTCAAGTCCTACAACTAGTAAGATATTTGGATGCAAACTTTGCTGGCTATTAGGATGACATAAAGTCGATAATAGAATACATCTTTTTATTAGCAAGAGGTGCAGTAAATAGAAATCTATGTCATCATCTACCATGTAAGTGGAGTTTATACCATACTTTTCAACTGTTACTCAAGTTATTTGGCTGTGAAACCTCTTGACCATATTTAATTTTGTAGATAGACCCACATGGTTGTATTGAGACAATAACTCTACAGTTTTATTTATTAATACAATAGAGGTCTCAAAGGGTCTAAACATATGACGGTCAAGTTTTTTACCATAAAAAAGGTACATAATAGTGACATTACAGTAAAGCATATTTCCATAAATGATATGGTTGTAGATCCACTAATTAATGGCCTTCAACCTTGTGTTCTTAAAAGACATGTCATTTACATGGGTTAAGGAGCATCATCAGCTACTGTTATTTAGTCAAAGCTATTTCGATTTTGCTCTAATAAAGTTCACATCTATGTACATTTAGCAACATTATGATATATATTAACTCTTATGCATTCAATCAAGTGATTCTAAATGCATTGTTATTGAGTTTAATGCATATATTTGTTGAAAATCTCAAGATATTGTGTAAATCTTAAGTAAAGGCTAGGGACATTTGGTTATTATCTTGAGCATATATTTTGTTACACATAAAGAAATGTTAATTATAAAGACAAGACATATGTGGGTTCATTTAAACAATAGAGACATTGTCTAGTGACACAGGTCTTTGTGACACTTAAGATAAGAGAATGGTAACTAATAAATGAGATGACACATAAAATATTACTTTCTATGAGATGTGTTATTCATTTGCCACATTATCATATTGAATATATATCAATAAAGTTAAAAACACCCGTGACCATGGAAGGCTCTGTGTGTATACATGTAGTTATTGCTTGTTTAAGACTTTATAGGATATGATTGATTATTAAGAATTATCTCGAGACCAAGGTGTGCATGTGCAGTACAATTTCAATTGATATAGTCCAAGTAGGAGAATGTAAGATTTTTCTAATATGTGTTACATTAATTGATATTATAATTTATCGTTTTACAATAATTGTTTGATAAGGTGAGATAGAAGATTTTTTAATTAGTTTAATATGGAGGTGGTTAGTGTGGGCCGAGTTAAGCTTAGCCCGTAATGAGAGGGTTTAGTTGAAACTTCTATAAATGGTACTCAAGTCTCTCTTCTAACCCTAACACACATGATTATCCTCACATAAAGAGCGTTCACCAAAATGTTAAAAGTGAGGGGCAATCTCATTGAGCAAGTGATATAGAGGGTAATAAAATAGGAAGTTCTTGAGTTTGGATCGTCACTATTCCGCATCACGAAACATAGTCCAAATTATGTGTGTACATCTCTTTTACTTGTTTATATGTGTTTTTGATTCTAGTTATGGAGATCTTGGGTTATGCTTTTGCTTCTTATAACATGGTCTAGAAATTAATCACATTTGAAGTGATTTTGGCCAATTATTGTAGCCGATATGGTTTTTGAGCCTTGTCACATAAGAAGTGTGATCCTCATGTTCTTCACATGAGTACATAATGTTGAATAAGTGCATATTGGTATTGCATGCAATTGTTGAGTTGTTGATCAATGTGTGTGCATATCCATATGATAATTGATTCTTCGTAGCTTGATCGCATAAAAGCGGTATTACCCACTTGCTTTTGCTCTCCTCCCTTTCTAGGTTCTGAGGGTAAGGACTTGTGAATGTTGTGTTGTGAATGAGAATACGAACTACCATTTGGGGAGATCATTTTTGTTAATTTATTTTGATGATCGACCTTCCCTTGCAAGAACCCTAAGCATGAAAAAGTTACCGAATGAGTTCAAAACTTAATGTGCAAATGTTAATTTAGTTTTAAATTTTCTAAAATTTGCTAATTTAGTGTTAAACATTTGTGCAAAATTTCAATGTTATCCTTTCAACCAATTTTCACTAGAAATTGTCGACTTGGTGGGCTAGTCATTGTTAGCTATTCCATATGGCACTCTACCACATCAACGATTTCTAGCAAAAATTAACTAGTGTCGTGACCTCCCTTAGCAATGAACCACTCAAAGATTTGGCTAATGGATTACTAGCCTCACACCTAGATTGGGCTCTTTGAAGTGTTCAATATTTAACATGCAAATCATTTTTATCTTGAAGTTGCCGCTAATCAATAAATGCGTTTTGGTGGGTGAATTAGAGATGCATAAAATTTCATGGCAAAGTAATGAGCACACACAAAAAAATTCTTTCTTTAATATATATATAGCATTGCTAGTTGGCACATGCGCATCTTTAATATATATTGTTTGACATTCTCTACACATGGGACATAGCCAAAATAGGTTGAATAAAAGACCAAATTCAACAAGATGGTAGAGCTCCCATGATCGTCATTAAAACTAGATGCAGAGGACTTGGACAGAGCATTGGAGTATCGAATCCCCAAAATATTATTAAACTCCTAAATCTAAATCGGAAGAGAAAAACTTCAATGTCTAGAACTAGATTAAGAGAGTTCAAACTCTTACATCTAGAACTAGACTGAGAGAAGAGAGCTCCCAAATCTAGATAAGGAGAAAAGAAAAGAACAAGAAATCTCAAATAAAATTAACAACAAATGGAGGGAAGGGTGAGACTATCCCCATGGCTAAAGATTGAAGAAGACGATAGAAAGAGAAGAGAGAGAGAGAGAAAAAGACCTTTTGGCTTCTTCCATTACTCGATTTCCAAATAGATGCATGCAACAATGCTAATTAAAAATGCATGTTGAACCTAAATATGATTTCTAATTATCTTATAATTCCAAGTCTAATTCTAACACAGCGTTCAATTATAGATTAATTAATCCTAAGGATGCAATCACTAAATGGCAAAGCATATATGATACAAGTATGCAATCACTAAATGATGATATGGAATTTATGTAACTATTTCGATATGACAGTACATGATTTTTTTTTTGGTATTTTATATCAAAATTCGTAATTAAAAATTAATGGAAATTAATTATCTAGAAGGAGTTAATTTCCAAATCAATTTAGGAATTAGTCTATCAAATCCTAATTTGAGCTGGAAATTTATACTAATTTTCTAGGATCAATCTAAAATGCAAATTATCTAGGAAGTATCCTAATCAATTAGGACAAATAATCGAAAACCTATCCTCGACCTTATCTAGAATCTTTCCTATTCTTGTCCCATATTTTTTGGTATTTTTTTAAAATAGAAAATAAATCAAACAACGATTAGATTTATTATGAAAATATAAACATTGAATCGGAAAGATATGCATTGATTATTCAAGTGGACTTAAATTCGACCAATAAGATGATCAATCATATCCTATGGATTGAGGATTGGATTAGCCAATATTTCATGTGGTTGAGAGTCATATCTTGAGCTAGAGATCGGATTGTCAGCCATATGTAAAGGGTGATCCTAAAAATCATGCAAGTTAAATCACCTTTATTCAAATTAAGAAATAAAATCTATGATGCAAATTCAGATAAATTCTCACCTAATTTCGAATATTCATGTCCAAATTTGAATCAACAATGGATGGCAGTTGACCACGAGGGCGATAGCCGGTGGTGTGCCTCCCAAAAATGGCGTGTGGTTTATGGCCAACGTGCTCACGGCCAAGGGGTCCAGCAGTGAGACTCGGTTACGGTTTGTTCATGGATAGGGAATGCAGGAAGGCTCACGGCCAAGGGAGATCTCATAGTGGTTCTCAATGAAGGTCAGAAAGCAGTGACGTTGTGGTGGTGAGGAGGTAGCTTGGATCAGCAAGGGTAGCCATGGTCGTGTCTTCCGTGGTAGTTGCTTGGTGGGGCGGGCTTCCGGTCGGGGACCAACACTTGATGGGAACCTGCAAAACAGAAGCAGAACACCTCAGCTCGTTGATGGATCGACTACACAGCTTCGTCACGGGTCAAGGGGCGAGCTCGGATCAGTGCAAATCGACAAGGCGACAATGACAGCGGCTGGCCTTTTTATACAGAGCTCGGAGCAAGGGCAGCGACAGCTATGGAGGCGTGGTGGCTCAGGAAAGTAGCAAGGGCGCCGCGGGCAGGCTTCTCATTGTCACGGCTGCCGGTAGCAGGGGGTCAAGCTTGTCGGGGCTGCTGCGGGGTCAACAAGGCGGGCAGCCATTTGTGGAGGAACTCGGCCAAAAGGGGGCTCAGCCGAGGCTTCTTCCTTTTCGCTGTGTGTGTGTGTGTTTTCAACTATGAATTACCTCCCTCGAATTATGAGACCTCGTTGTATTTATATAGTGTTAACCAAGGTCTAATTTTGATTATACGGGCTTAATTTATGCCTCATTAAAGTAATAGGCTCAAATATCTTAAGGCCTAACTCTAATTAAACTCTAATGGGCTAAATTTGACTAATTAAAGCTCAATAAACGCCCCCCCCGGCCCCCCTCCTAAAAGCTCCCCGGGGCATCCACTTATGGATTTAGGCCACCATTATTCCCATCACGGACTCGATCAAATTTAGTTATTTTTAGGGACTCAATCCATATATCTTAGTTAAGTTCAAAACCATTCACTGCTGGTCTAATTAAAATGCTATTAATGAACTAACCCGGATGCAAGATGCTCCTAATTCTTAATGCAATTTATTTATTCATTTTTGTTTAGGAGGTAGGGTTGATCCGTAATTTTCTATGCAATGAATTCCTAAGTGATTAACCAAAATTTAGGTATCAATAGTTGGGGGGACTATATTGGAATTTCTTAAAAAGATTTAGAATTAAATTGACAGAATTAAAAATTATTAAAATTAAATTGGTATTTATACAATACATTTAGAGCTGAATGGAAAATTTCCCCATCACTTTCTGAGACGTGTCATGCAGCATCACTCTTCATGTTATTCAAAGAGAAGCTTTCTTTAAGGTCTCTAAATTTGACCTACTCTAGCAGGCCATGAAATCCCAAGGACCCATCTTCATTAATGCTGAAATTAGTTTTGCCCACCAGATTTATCGTGACGTATCTCCCATGGAGTAATATCCTCCAATTGGGACAGGACAAGTGCATTGATAACACTTATCATCCTAAATTTATGGAATAAGACTAAGATAGATAACCTCAAGTTGACAACACAGCATTCCCTACTCGTACATATTTCCAAAGGAAGAAAATCAACGGTCCGCCTAATAGTGAAAGGATCCCTAGCTACTAGCTAAGGGACTTATTGCAAACAAATGTTATCCACAAGTACGATATTAACACTTTATTTCTGAAGTTTCTTGCACGAAATACACAACAAATTACAAGATACGGAAATTGACATTTGCCAGCTTTCCTGGCTCGAATACGTAAAAGCACAACCGCTCTTTATACATGCATCGTATTGGATTTTCCCAGTTTGTCAAGAGTAGGACCAAGCATATGTCTTGACCGCATAATTTTCTCGTATATTCGGCTTGGATATTCTTTTTCTTTATCGTTATCTGGAGCAACGATTTCCCTTTATATTCCCGCTTCGCACTCAGACGGGACCATCGGGTACCTCGATCGATCGGCGCAGTAATCGTAAATCATGTGGTTCATTCGGACCCATCTGTATCGCCTCGCCTCCATCGCGCTCAGCTGCTGGTACGAAGCGCCCTCCCACCAGTTCCTAGGGTTCGAGGCGCAACTCGCAGGCCCAGGGACTGTGCAGCCCTCGATGTCGAAGTCCTTGTAGTACGAGTAGAATGGGGCCTTGGACCAGTCGATCTTCTCAAGCCCTCCTCTTGTGGCCCAGTCATCTGCTTCCCACAAGGTGGAGTAGACTCCCATGGGCTGGGATGTTGGATATGGCACTCTCTTGGCCTCATTGTTCTTGTACACTCTTATGGGCACATCATCTACATAGAATCTGCAATAAAATCCCAAAAAAGAGTTAACCCTTCATGCTCCAATAGATCCTTTTTCAATCGGTAATGGACATGAAGACCAGAAACAGCCTCAACAAGTCCACAAAAGCAGCCACGAAAGTCCATACTGACTACTGAGCATGCAGTTATTTCCGGAATATTATTAGATAGGGCTCACAACTGACACTCCACAGTAACTTTAGGTCACTCCATTGAAAACTCGTCAGAAAGCATTTGGACGTCTTACACGACATGGTGGTGGTTCCAGAGGATGGAATAGGTGTGGAAGTCCGCGGCCGGGTCGAACCAGAGGTTGACCCTCTGCTCTCGGTCGCCCTTCCCGTGAGCGTACACGTTGGTCTGGACCGTGTAGGGTTGGCCGGTTCGATTCCCCAAGAACTCGAAGTCCAGCTCGTCCCGTACGTTGTCCGTGTTCGAGTTCATCTGTCGGCAGAGCCAAACACACCCCGTTCACACAACAAGTCAGTCTGGGAATCACAGCTCACCCGCTAAGAGAGAGAGAGAGAGAGAGAGAGAGAGAGAGAGAGAGAGTTTGGTTTATGTCTAGAGGCAAGACACATACGTAAAAGGCGGTGACGGTTCCGGCAGAGTCTCCAGGGACGAGCTTGATCTTCATGCTCACACGTCCAAACAAGTACTGGCGTTTCGAAGCAAATCCACATCCTGCAACATGTATTGTTGAAGTTCAGCGCCTTCAGTCAACCGAGATAAGCAGATGATTAAAACATTTTTGCTCCTCTCTCTGTTTCGATCACGTTCTTTGAACTTACATAAGCTTCTTTAAATATATATGGCGGTACTTTTTCTATGGTATCATACAATATTCGAACTATTCGTTTTGATTATTTCTAATTAATGAACACAACCCATACGTAATTTGGCACAACGAAAATTACATTCCGTTGATGTACCGACATCATTGTTTCAACCGAATTTCACGCTACATTAATGGAATGTAACAACCATGAATGTTCCATCAATACGCCTCGCCCATTCTTGGCTTTATTTGTATGGTAACGTACTCATTGGTGAAAACATGTGCTTGACGGGCCACTCGATAGGAAAACGACGATGATTTCGCTTATTCTCCTCGTTTCAAATAAGCAGCGAGGACAATAGTAGACTTTCATGCACGGGGACTTGGTCAAGTTGAGCATAGCGTGTATGTACATAGATATGCTACCTGAATTTTGGTCGAGAATGAGTTGAATGGCCTCTCCTCCATTGATTTGCCTGATGTGAGAATCCGCCCAAGTAACACGGAAGTCTTGGAGAAAAGTCGCCGGTCGACCCAAGACCGAAACCAGAGGAGAGCACGCCAGAACGCAGAAGGCAGCTAGCATGACGAGATCGAGAGGTCGCTGAGGATACATGACTGAAGCCAGGGAGGAAGATAATGACAGGAGAGGGAGTAACTCAAGTTGATCGAGTGTGACATAAAAGAGAGAAGCCGGGTTGCCTTATAAATAGAGCGTTAGCAATGGGGAAGAGAAGGGAGAGAGCTGTGGGGGAGTGAAAAGGATTGATTAGGGCATTCAAATGGAAAACGCCACTGCCACCCTTTGTTTTCGATCCAGCTAATGGCAAGCCGTCATTTGGACCCACAATCTCTCCCTTTCGCACGTGCACACATAAATTGCATTCCAATTTAATTTCTTCGACCCTGGCTTTTGAAGATATAAATAAATCAACTGGAGTCCCAACCGTTCACCTTAATTATAAAGTTCACTTTATTTAAATAGATAAGTGCACCAAAAGTTCTAAACACGTGATCAAGTCTTAAATCTGATCAAATTGGTGTAATTAGGTTCCTCCGTTAATTCCGTGAAATTTTTTTAACTGAAAATGCCAACTTATCTTTTTATATTACTTTGTTAAGACATGTGATTTTGATGTGACATTGCTTATTAATTTTTTTAACAGGGATGCGCAGATGTGGCGCCTTCTTCTTCCTCAGAGCTCAAGGGACCATGGTTGCCAGGAGCTTCGAGATAAAATGGCCATGAAAGTGAGCTTTGACCTCGATCTCATGGGCCACTTGAGCTCGGGCGGCCATGGCCCGTTCTAGCCCTTGGCCTCTCGAGCTCAAAGCTCGTGGCCGTGGCCGTTCTTTTTAAGGGTTGCATGCTCTTAAGGAGGCAATGAAACTGAAGGAAACGGTGACTGATTGGGAAAGTTAACCTAAATATCATATTTTTGCTGATTCGAATCGATCAAAACTCCAGCAATGAACGGTGACTGAGACAAACATTTTAGAACAGAGGGAGCTGCAAGCCTCTCTAATCGAGGAATAATTAAGACTGGCATGTGACTCCTAGAGGGAGGACAGACATGTGAAATTTTTTCTAAGTCTCAACTTTGTACAGGCCTGAAAAAATCAGATTCGATATCTGGAAACCTATGGAGGCCAACAAATTCTCAATAGACTTGCATGTTTCATAGGCTTCTCATCCTCCAAATTCTCACTCGAGAGAGAGAGAGAGAGAGAGATTACGCGACTGCCTTGGTCTCCTGCATTTAATTAATGAAACGGCATGACGTGCCCTGCACTAGTTGTTCGCTCGTGTGTGCGTTCGCATAGGACTATTGTCAGATTCCCTACGGGCGGATGTTACAACATTATCATGAAGCTTTAATTGCGTGGTCCAAATTTTTTAAGTGATATTTTGAGGGAATTAAAACAAAATGCTTGTTCTTTTCAGTGCTCTTTTCCTTCCTTTGCATAAAACAAACATTATGACTCCGCAGCCAGAATTCTAACTGAGTGAGGGGAAAGAGAAAAGGGATAATGATATAAATAATCTTTAAATTTTAATTTAATATGTAATGTATTTATTGAACTTTTTAATTTTTTTAATGCGGTCTTTGAACTTTAGTCTAATATTCAATAAGGTTTCTGAATTTATAATTTGTTCAATGTAATCTTTAAACTTTTTATACATGTTTAATCCAATCCCTTCATTAATTCAAGATCATGGACAACTTTTCATATAATTCAAGGATTAAATTGAACATGTCCCAAAAGTTTAGTGACTACATTAATAAATTAAAAGTTCAAAGACCACATTGAATTTTGAGCTAAAATTTAAGGATCATATTAAACATATTGAAAGTTCAAGGATCAATTGCACATTAGAACAAAGTTCAAGGACCATTTGTATCAATTTTCTAAGAGAAAATTATCAAAAAATCTTAAACTTATTACACTTGTACCAATCTAGTTCTAAATCGTTTAACTTAACCAATTTAATTTTAAAATTTTTGAGAATTTTCTAATATAATCCATCTAACTAATTTTAGTAGAAAATCATAACATTAGTGCCAACCATCTTATATGGCACCATTGACCCTAATATAGACAATTTTTGCAATTTTTAAAAATATTTTTTTAATCTTTTTTATTCCTTTATTTTCTTTATTGCGATTAGCTAGGGTTGCTTGCCAACCATTGGGTGAGGGCTTGCAAGCCCTTGCCACCCACTAGCGAGGATCGTGGTCTTCACTTAGGTCTTCATCGTATGCGGGTGAGGGCTACACCCTAGTCAGATCTGGGTGAGGATGGCCCTCGCCCAGCCCTTTTTTACCATCACCTATTGTTGGTCTTTAGCCATTTATGAAAAAAAATATATATATATATATTTTTTTTTTAATTATTCATGTCAATACAGCCTACACCGAGTAGAACAATCAATGCTAACTAGACTGACATGTCAGGGTTTTTCTATCAAAATTTGCCTAAACGACTATATTAGTAAATTGTTAAAATGTTTAGGGTTGAATTAATACAATTGAAAGGTTTAAAACTAAATTGATACAAATGCAATTTGTGGTAATTTTTCGAGGGAGAAATGTTCATGTACGTGACTTAAAAGGTCCAATTAATATGTAATATTGTAACATATAGGAAAGAATGCTGTACAATAAATCAATATACATTAAAGGTAAAACAATGAGAGTTGTTTTTGTTATTAGCTGAGATAAAAATTTTGAAGAGTACTGTTGATATAATTTTAGTTAATGGTATGTTTTAAGTTTCTTTATGAAGTTTCTGCAAAGAAAGCCAAAGCTAATAATTATACTACTATTTCATTTAAAATAAGAATCTAGTTTATGAAAGGTCATCTTCTTCTTAGTATATATTATAAATGGTCATATTAACAAAAAAAATGTTGTCTATCTAATAATCAATACAATAAAGTAGTTGAGAGAATTTGTTTTATAGCCGGGTAAAATGTAAAGAAAAATAGTAATAAACGAATTAAAGAAAATAAAAAAGAAAAAAACGATATTCAACATAAAATTCTAAATGTTAGACTCAACCACCCCTTGAACTTTAAGAGGGAAAGTGTATTGCCAGACCCTAAACAAGTAATATTTCAACTTCGGAACATAAGGGTGGCGGCGGCGACACCCCTACTTCCCCTTTTAGCTCCGTGCCATCTCAAAATTTAAGTAAATATAAATGTAGGAGATGTTCGTGATTATAATCCATTGATTTTCGCTCATAAAGTATCCTGCCTTTAATCCTTTTGTTTTATGTTCCCTAATTTTGAAGAGATTAGTTGGATTTAATGAAGTTTAGTAATTTCCCACTGGATGAAAAAATCGAAAATACTCTATCACGCAATTTTCAAATCGAATGGGTTATTGATAGTGACAATTCTCAAATGTCAACCATAATAGGAAAATTGCCATCACTTCAAAGAGGGAAAAAAGGGTTTAATCACGAAGATGATATTCGAATCCGAAAGCAGCCCAGTACTTCAAGCATGAACATATATCATCTTCCAGTCTCCTATTTTGGGGGACAGCGTAATGCAAAACTATTAGGATAATACTGTAGATCTTGAAATATATATTACGTAGTGTCATATCATGAATCTCCCTTGCGCCTACCCTGTCCTTGGTTATCACACACCCAGTAGGACATCCTACTCTCTCTCTCTCTCTCTCTCTCTCTCTCTCTCTCTCTCTATTTGCTGCTCAGCTAACCCTGGAGTTAAGGCTCTTCAATTATGAGTGCCCACTGCTCAATTATATCTGTGAACAGCCAGGAGAAATTGATTGATATTGAGGGCGAAATTGGCTGACACTCCCAACATGGGACCATTTTATAATCCGGTCACTGGTGATTAAGGGTGGTCTTGTAAAGCCAGCTTCTCATTGATGGAACCTGTAGACTTCAATGTCTTCTTTAGACATTGTAAAAATGGGAAAGTCACTTTGAGGATTATCTCATGTTTGTAGGAGATAATGCTTGAGTTTTTTAAATTCCATTCAGAATTCTAGTTGGTCTGAAGTTCATCTCAAAAGCCTAAATCAATAAATAGAGGGAAACCACATGTACATGGAGTGCTTTATAATTATATATCTAAGTAGGTGTGGGGTTGTAATGAACACTCTCCCTCAAATATAAGTCAGTCCTTTACACAAGCATGATTTTTTTTTTGTAAAATAGGCTCTCGTCTACTATTTCATGTGCACAAATTGTAAACCACGAAGAGCAATGAGAATGAGAGAGAATCCTAAGACTTGGGGTGCATGAGTAGTTTTGTATATTCCAAAATGAATAGTACAAGATGCGTTACGGATAGTACAAGGCGACTATCTAAGATAACAAGATACGTAGACTCTTCTATACTGATTTGCAATATCAATTTTAATTTGTTTTCTCTCAATATTTTTCTAACACAATCAATCAAGGATACCCATCAAGGAAAATATACACGATCAAGGGAAATGTTCTCAGTACATTTTGTTACAATATGAGCAACATAATACCTCAAGCAATTTCTTGAGGAGGTTCACTCCCTCGTTCCTGAACCTTGAGAAAGGGTTAGCATTGCACAGCAATAACCCCATAAGCGAGATGAAGTAGAGAGCGCGTGAGAGGAGGATTTGAAAAGTCCTAATGGACATAGATGCCAAGTGGACTTCATGTCGCCTATTCTAATTTATTCTTGCCCGCAGCAATGCTAAAGAGAGGTAAAACGACAAACATTCCATGGTAAATGCCATTTATTAGTAACTTCATGAAATCTTCCCCTGCTTCCTTTAGCGGCGGAAAAGCAAACATCATTTATGCATCAACACAATTCTTTCTAAAAATGGGTGACATCGTACAAGAGCAATTGGTTGAGGGTGAAAGTTTCACTTTCATTATACAAAAGATGCATAGATATAAATTGAAGAAATATCTTCTCTATGTGGACAATAGGAGAGATCGATTTCCAATTAGACATGAACTTCCTTTCCTGACCTTAACCTTGGCCAAAATGCCTGCGAAGGGCATATTTATTGTAGGACCAACAAGATGAGGTCTCAATTGACGAAGAAACGAACGTCTATCTGGTCATACGAACCGAAAGCAAAAGGACAAACGGATCACTTTTGGGTTGAATGATTGAGAAAGAAGAATCTTTCTATTAACCAACCGTCGTCAGCCACGCGGCGCTACTGAGTTCAGCCAGGAAACTTCCCACGTTCTTATTGGTTTTTCGTACCCTAACAGCAGAACCAAGCCTAATTTCAGTCCACGTGGAGAAAAAACAGTTGGCTGGAGAGGAAAGTGACAACTACTATACAGTCCATAATCATAGGACCCATTTTGAGATATCGAGAAAGGGTTCTTAAAAACACTTGTGGATCAAGTCCGTGGGGGTACTTCCGCGATCCGGAAAGACCATTTGTTTGGGATGTAGCCATCATAAAAGATGAATTTTGATCATTTGTTAAGTTTACGTTCATCTATTTGGACATCACAAGACTTTGTGTTAGCATGACAACAAAATCTGTGTCAATACTATTATCTGACAATTGAAGATTAGTTTGTGGACATGAATCAGGTGCATAAATATCATTCTTTTTGAATAAATTAAAAGTTTATGTATCGCGTTTAATAAATTAAAAATTTAAGGATTATTTACACATTAGGCCAAAGTTTATGAATGAGGTGAGCAATTCCATACTCTCTACATATTCCACCTAAAACATGAAACTTACTCATTAGTATAAATTCATTATTTTTTAAAGCTTTAAACTTACCCTATCACAAGTTTCAAGATTCGGAAGTTTTTTTTTTTTTTTTCATTATTACTTAAGCAAAACAAAAGTAAATACAACAATAGAAATTAAAGCTTATAATTTGTCGATGGCAATAATCCATACAAGATGAACATGTAAAATAAAATAATAATAAAATGTTCAAAACACATAATATAAAACCTAAATTATAGAATTTCAATCCTCATTCACCTAAAAAAATATAGTTCTAAATTCTAACCACTTGAAGTCACCTCTCATCCGACATCCTTTCGACATGAGTTTTGCTGCCTTGGGATGCTCATTATTCCTAATTTTAGGATGTGCAATCGAAATCCAAGATTCCAAACTTTCGAGTATTGCAAAAACCGAATGACTAATGTGTAGTGCAAAAACTAAATGACTAATTGTGATATGAGTGTCAAAAGACCCGTTTGGATGAATGGAACCCAATTATTATTTTTGTCTAGGTATAATGAGTGATTAAGATTAGCTCACCACCCGCAATAATGCAACTCCATCATTACTTCCGTGCAACCATCATCTTAGACTTCATCGCGATACTAAAAGTCAAACTTGTCCTATGTACGGCAAATAGAACCACTAGACTATATGACATCGCTGAAACATTTTTTAAGATTAGAAACGCATTTTTAATCCTAGTATCAGTCGCATTTTGGCATCCAAAAGTGTATAAATATAATTATTCGGGATAAGATAATATATTGTTGCTAGAATTTTTCATAAATTTTTGAAAACGTCTTAGACCTATTATATACTTATACCTGAAAATGTCATGTTAACATCATAGGCTGAATAATCTTCTTTCATTAAGTGATCCACAAAGCATGTATCTAGTGTCTCTTATAAATCAAGACTGATTTTTGGGCTACGGAACACACCGAAATAGCTAATTATGGCAACATTTTATGTCATATTCAATAAGATGCTAAGTTGGGACAAGGTTAGTTACCGGTACCTACTACAACTTTGGCATGTTTTCATCAATAACTCTAATGACCTAAGGCATTCGTTTCAAGAAACTTAATGCTGCTTAATATAACGAGAATAAGAGATAAATTTAGACTTTCCATCAAATTAGCAACACGGTTATCCTTAAACTGCATATCAACTTCGGAGAAGCCGGCAATGTTCAGTGGGGAATGCAATTTTATGGAATAGGATCTCTGTGACGGTACTGACGTCGCACGTCAATCGACCAGAAATAATGACGGCCGGACAATGACCAAATGGGCGAGTGGCTTGCTCCAACGTTAAGCCTCAGTTAGGGCCATGATCCCCTATTTCCGGGAGCGTTGCGCAATTTACGTATAGACACGTGGAATCAAGTAATGATTATAAAGTAAACAAAAATATGAATATCAGACAATTAAAGGTCTAATGATACTTGGAGGTGGAGCTAAGTCCAGTCGAAGAATATATTGTTACTTTGTAGCAGTAGAATAAACATATCCTCCATTCAAGGGATAAATAGACATCTTCAATATATCCGCTTTAAAAATGGGTGACTTATCAGAGGACGGTGATCTCCGATTTTCCACTGTAGATATATGGAGGGAAGAGAAGGAGTTTTAAGACTACCGCGTGGATGTGATTTATGTTGTCATATTAAGGTATTTTGACAGAATGAAGATATGTCGGTAGTGATTGAATATGAGTATTTAATTATTTGACAGAATTTGGATCACCTAATGTTACATGGACCCTTCACTAAATTTTTTACAAACGTATATTCTAGCAATTATTATAATGTGAGCTCACTCCCTCCGTATATTCTCCCTCCCTCCTCCCTCTCTAATGCGTGGATGTGATTTGGTTGTAATATTAAGGTATCTTGATAAAATGAAGGTATGTTAGTAGTCTGACTTGAATATGAGCATTTAATTATTTGATAGAAAATTTGGACTACCTAATTTTACACGGACCCTTCTCTAGCTTTCTGACAAACGTAAATTCTAGTAGTTACTAAAGTGTCGGCTCTCTCTCCCTCTCTCTCTCCCCCTCCCCCCTGCGTGGATATGATTTATGTTGTAATATTGAAGGTATTTTGATAACGTGAAAACGTTAATAGTGTGACTTGAATATGAGCATTTAATTATTAGATGGAGAATTTGATCATCTAAGTTTATATGGACTCTTCACTAGATTTTTGACACACGTAAATTCTAGCAATTATTAAATGCCAGCTCTCTCTCTCTCTCTCTCTCTCTCTCTGACACAAAGTCTTGCATATTCATTCCTCCCAACGGCGATGAATTCCACATCTAGAAAATCGCCGGAGCATGAAGGGGGAGAAGACTGACAAAGGAGAGTGGTGGTGATTAAGGAGAAGTTGCAGCTAGCTACTTCGATAAGAACAAGAAGTTCTCGTTGTTCAGATTGACCATGTGTGCATGGTAGGGAAGAGGATAAGGATCCTCTACCCCATTTAGTTGCCTCCACGGTTATTTCTAAATGAATAGGATAAATTTCATTTTGGTAGGTCCATAAGGACTTGCTTGACGACCCAATTAAGTTTTGAAAATTGAAAATTCAGCACTTAGATTAAACTTCTTTGATACTCTTAATTAGAATTAACTTCAAAGACTCATTTAAGTTAAAAATTCATTTAATTTAGTAAGAGAGTGAAGGTTAATTTAATGCATTTAGCCGAATCTTTTTTTCTATTGATGGCAACTAGAATCTTTCCAGATATATTGCTAAACCTGTCTGTAATGATTATTACTATTTTTGGTAACAATAAATAGTATTTAGCTACCAATTTCTAATTTTTCTCAAACAATTTTTTTATTTTAACTTTCAGTACCGGATGACAATCAACACTTACAACTCATCACTTAAATTTTTACCGTTTACTTTTCAATTTTGTTATACAAGCTCTAAGTTTGGGTAGTCCAATAACCCAAAATGTTTACATGGGTGTTGGAATGTCCTCTATTTAAGGAGAGTATTCAAGGTATATCTCCATCCTTAGAAAATTTACTCCTCGACTAAGTGATATAAACCATCATAAATTCATAATACAAACTAAAATAAAATTAGCATTGCTTTAAATAGAGGTGATCATCGGGCGGGTTTCAAAAAGAGCCTTAAGATCAAGCCTAAAATTTTTGCCTATGTCCGCCACTCATAAATAGCTGAAAATATCTTTAGGTTGAATCGAGCTTGGCCCGATCTTGACCAGGTTGAGCCGAGCTCTCTCGCTAAATGGTCTTTTCGAAGTCCGTCCAAAGTGTCTTTTGGTCCCCTTTTTCCTGATTTTGTCATTTTTCTATTCTCTTCTCCACTCTTGCTTTTCGTCGGTTACCTAATTTCGCTGCCGACCGACCTTCCTCCAGCCACCCAGCTGGTTTTGTGCCCCAACAGTCAACCTCTACCACTCCCATCGCCATGGCCTCTCTCTCTCTCTCCAAACTTCAATTCGAAGGGGCAAGGCCTCAAATTCGTTGTCTTATTTGACCTCTAATATGAGGCCAGAATGCAAAACATCAAGGACGCCGGAAGCAAAGAGAGAGAGAGAGAGGAGTAAGTAGATGATGGAAAAACGACATGGGCAAGTAGTAAGTGGTGAGAGAAGCCAATGCAGCCAAGGAGAGTGATGGCTTTGATATATATATCTATATATATGCAATTAAGATTTAAATTTTTCAGTGATTTTTTTCCGAAAAATACACTAAGTCCTTTTGATGAACATTACCTGCAATTGCCAACATGTGATTTAAAATATTGCCTAAATGGCATAATTAAATTCACTTCTCAACGCAAATTAAAACATTTAATTGCATTTTTCTGTAATGGTTTAGGATTTAATTGAACCTATAAAAAAGTTTAGAATTCGATTGAACCGGTTAAAATGCTTATGATCCAATTGCATTATTCTACTCAAGGTTTAGGAGTTGACGTGCAATTCTCCAAAAGATAAGAGAGCGTTGGCATTGAAAGGTTTGTTGTGCTATTGTTCTTCAATTGTAGAGAATTCATGTCCTTGGTGCGCATCGCTTTTTCTCGCCGATGATGAAGAGAAATGTCTGTTTCAGTATTTAAGAAGACAAGGCCCTACTGCTTCTCACTCCATAATATTCAGACATTTAAAAAAAAAAAAAAAAATGAGGCTGTGCGGACAACATTTGATGGGGAAGTTCTCTTGCCGGTAATTGAGGGTGCTTGACTTGACTAACTAACAACTAATTAGGCTTCTAAGGGCCACTTAATGGTAGAGATATCTTTTTCAAGGGAAATGACAACTATATTAAAATTGATTTATAAATAGGTATACTAAATAATGTCACAGACAATTATCAGGTGTTGAATATGATTCGCTTGTTTAATTACCCATTTTCCATTTACCGCAAACTTACTATCAATTTCATAGGCTAGTAGGCCTGTTTGTTTCGACTTGTAAAATGCAAAAGGCGAGGTTTTTGCAGGTCCGCCGATATTTAAAATATTCTGCAAATTTTCTAAAATTGCAAAACGGAATCACGTATTAGTTTTGCCCTATAAAAAGACATAAAGTAGGGTGTTTTTAGGATCATTTTAGCCACTGATTGTGTGGGTACCAACATGAGAAGCACGCGATTAACGATCAGATGGCCATGGTCCCAAATGAAAAGACCATCCAATGTTCTTTCTCTAACAGCTATGTTATCCCATAAAACCACACTTTCTTCATAAGCTTTACATTCTTTTCCTTTGAGTTCTTAGACTTTCGATTTGTCGAATTGAATCTTTAAGTAGACTAATTTGTCAACCTGGTACTTTTACCATTAACTAACTTAATTGTGTGTAATGTGGCTGCTGAGGCTACATTTTTTTTGCCATTAGAGAAAAGACCATTTAGTATTTACTCCCTTTTCTTGCTTTGAAGCTAGAATTAAAGTCAGACTTCCACTGAGGATGGGAGGAGAAGGGACTCGCACCGGCAATTGAAGCCTCCTCCTTTACTACCGTAGGCCACCGCAACCGCCACCTCGCGGTGGTCAGATATGTTCGCAGATTGTTGGGGCTGAGTCCCTTTAACTGAGTTAATTTGTATAATTCTTATTATCAAATTCAATCAGTTGTTAATTTGTTAAGGACTTTTGTTCGTTGAAAAGTATTATTTTTTGCCTCTTTCTTTTAATGATAATAAAATGCCATCTCAGCAGCCATATCAACAAAATTAAGTTTGTTAATGGTATAAGGACTTGATTAGACAAATTAGCGAAGTTAAAGGACTTAGTTGAACAAATTAAAATGTGAGGACTCAATTGAAAGAGTAGTAGTACAAATTAGATGACCAAATATAGACTTATCCCTTTTAAATAAAGACGTAAAGCACATTAAGAAAGTGCATATAAAATGTACGGAACGGCAAAATTGCTACCATTAGATAATAAATAGAAGATTAAAAAAAAATACTTCTTTAGTATGGAAAATTAATAAAAGAACTACTATAAACGAAAATTAAGGAAAACGAAAATTTTAAAAAGACTCAAAATTGACACATCTATTAAGAATGACTTGAATGATATGATTTTAATAATTTAGTATCTTTTAATTTCTTTTAATAGCATAGCCTCCATTGACTTATATAGCTGAAATTGCATGTGTAGTCAATATTATAAATCAGGCTACCATCTATATGATAAGCGTAACACCATGTTACCCTTCAAGGATATGGCAGGCTTCAAGTTCCGGGTTACGTTTGCCACTTCGCGGGTGGCCATTACTATTTGTATGCAGATTGGACATTGCGTGCATTTATGGGCATAAACTAAATTGAATGTTTATATTTCACATGCTATTGATATCTCATATAAGATCATATAATAATTTATATGGTTTAGAAAACCATATGTTGGGTCGTTATTTTCTTAAAAGTTATATTTAAAATGTTCCCAAACCTGTTATAAATATGTCCATAAATGAAAGTAAAACATTTCATTTTGAAACTTTTTGCAAAAAGGGGATCTTTGGTAACTCAAGTGTACTAATTCATGTCTAGTAATTGTGTCCGTATCATTTTCAGTGTATGTCATATTACAAATCAGTCAACCAAAAACACAACCTATTACGTAAAATGTTTTGGAAGATAAACTAGAATATGATGCACTAAAGAAGTCGGTTACACCGAACATAATTGTAACCATATCAAGTCGGTCCAACCTGAACATGATCTAAACGATCCAAATAGCTTTTTTGAGACAAAACTTAGCTTTTAAATAGCTTTATTTGTGAGTGCTTAAATGGATTATTCATGAAATTCAAATGATTTTAAAAACAAAAATCAAGAAATATATGAACTCACTCCCATTTATTTATTTTCAATACCTTAGTAAAGTATGATATTGATTAGTACCAATATTGGCACATCATATAGCTGCTAAGGAAAAACAAGTGAAACTAAATTTAATTTAATTAAACATTTGTTGGTGTGCAAATGAGGTTCAAAAAAGTCATTTTTCATTACACGGGTAAGAGAGTCAATTTCTTAGTTCTCTATATTCAACCTGAGTCCCGAACACTACCCTTTTTAAAATAATTTTGTCAAACAGGTCGAGAAAGTTATGTCATTGTTTCACGGGTTTTGATTTTTGTGAAAAAATTTCACTAAACACTGCATTTTGATTTTATTATAAAAGACTCAAGTACTATGTTGAGTTTGGACAAAAAAATGTCAAATGTAAGGAGAAATTTTATTATCAACTTGTATATACAATCTTGACAGTTGATAAATGATGTAATCCAACACTAGTAGCTAGATAGTTTATGCTTCAGATTCAAACTATATTGGAATTTAATCTATGCCACAGTTTGTTTTGGGCGTAAAGTTGGAATATATGTCGGGTGTTGTACACATCATAGCATACATCAAGCTCCCAACAGCACTAGCATAAGGAACATGTTTCATTTGTTCCTTCTCTTGTGGAGTCCTTGGACACAGATTATGGCTCAATCATTCACCTTTTTTGCAATAGGAGTGTCTATGGGTTTACAATCTTGCATACGAAACCGTTCAAGAACCTTATTTATATATGATTCTTGCGAAAGAGACAACGATCTCTTCAAAACGATCTCTTGAAGTCTTAACTCCAAGAATGTATGCAGCCTCACCCATATCTTTCATCTCAAAGTTAGAAGACAACTATCTCTTGACAGTATTAACCAACTCCATATTGCTTCCGGCAATTAGTATATCATCAACATATAATGATATGATCACAAATTGATCATTGGATATTTTGATATATACACAATGATCATCATCTATCATTGTAAAATCATATGCCACTATGGCATTATGAAAATGTATATACTTTTGTCTCGATGATCGCTTAAGGCCATATATCGACCCACAAAGTCGACATACATTTTCTTCTTGGCCTTACATTATGAAACCAGCAGATTGTTCCATATATGTTCCTTCCTCTAATTCTCCATTGAGGAAAGCAGTCTTTACATCCATTTGATGTATAACTCAAGATCCATACTAGTCACTATTGCCAGAATAATGTGAATCAAGGTAAATCTCACAACATAAGAAAATGCATTTTCATAATCAATTTCTTCCTGTTGATTATACCCCTTCGCCACAAGGCGAGCCTTATGCCTTTCTATTGAGCCATCAGCCTTTCACTTTATTTAGAGAACCTACTTGTTCCTATAGCTCTGCGTCCTTTTGGAAGATCAACCAGTTCCCAGACTAGGTTTGATTTCATTGACTCAATTTCCTCTTTCATTGCATGAATCCATTTTTCCTTATTAGGGCAGTTCAAAGCCTCATTAATATTTCTTGGCTCATCCTCATCTTGTGGAGCAACCATAAAAGTTTCCTTTTCAATGTCAAAACATCGATGGAGAATACTTTGGTGACTTGTTCACCGTATGGGAGATTGTACACTTAACACATCATTTCCCATCATGCTCCCACTTGGATTAGGTAATGATGATTTCGTCTCATCGGTGGTTGCAATTGAGAATGAGTTGAATTCAATTCATTACATCTCATATTACTCCCACTTGAACGAACTCCACTGACATCATTATCTTGATCCAAGGTTTCAAATAGAGAGTTATTTTCCTTTATTTCGCCCCTCTTAGAAAATTCATCCACTAAGGATGTGACATCCCGTGATTGAAATTCAGTTATACTCCCACTTTCCTGCTCACCTATGAACACATACCTTTTTGAGTATTCGCAGTATCTCATGAAAATACTCTTATTTTCTTTGGGACCCAATTTCCCAAAACTTGTGAGAGGACTCATGAGCATAGGCAGCACAACCCCATGGCTTAAGAAAACTTAAGTCCGGTGTTCTAACTGTCCATAACTCTTATGAAGTGGAAATAATCGATTTGGAAGGCACCCGGTTAAGTATATAGGCAGCGATTAACAACACATCACTCCAAAAAGTGATGGGTAAGTTAGAATGCGCCTTCATGGACCTAACCATTCCAAGAAGGTTCTGTTTCTTCTCTCGCAACACCATTTTGTTGAGGAGTATATGGAATAGACAACTATCTTTCTATTCCTTTTTCATCACATAATTTTCTGAACTTATCAGATAAATATTCTTATCATCGATCGGATCTAAATACCTTTATTTTCTTGTCTAATTGATTTTTTGCCAGATTCATAAACATTTTGAAACAACTTATGCTTCAGATTTATGAGAAATCAAATAGACATATCCAAATCAAGTAGAATCATCTATAAAAGTGATGAAACAAACAGCCCCTTGCCTTCCTCTCACATTCATTGAACCACATACGTCCAAATGGATTAAATGCCGAGAAATTCAGCTCTTTTTACCTTTTCCAAATGGTTTCCTTGTCATTTTCTCTACTAGGCAATGCTCACATATGGACAAATCAAATTTTTCAATATTGCCCAACAAGCCCTTTTTGGCTAGTCTTTTCATATGTTGTTGGCCCATATGACCAAATCTAGCATGCCATCATATTCACATCATTATCATATAAGATAGAAGATATGAAACAAGGGGATAACATATTGACATCATTACAGTCAACATTTAGTACAATAAAACCATTTAGAAAGTGACCACAACCATAGTAGTTTGTATCTAAACACAAATCTACACATTTATTATGGAAGTTCATACCAAAACCAAGCTTAACCAACACTAAGACAGACACTAAATTTCGACGAATCTCCAGAGCATATAGAACATCAAAGGTGTGTCCACCACTCATGTTTAATTGGCCGGTGCCAATCCCTTTAACTTCAGCTCTGGAGTTATTTCCAATATAGATCCACTTAGTTCCAGTTGGTATCGTCGGAATTCCACGAAGGATCCTCTATCCTTTGCTACATGGTCTGTCGCTCATGAATCTACATTCTACAAAGGATTTGATTCAGCCTATAATGCAGAACTTGACACATAAGCAAAGTCCTCAAATGTACAAGAGGTGTATAGCTTCTTTGGCTCACGACAGTAGCGAGCATAGTGACCTCTCTTGTCACAATTGTAACATCACTCTTGACATTTTCTTCACTTGAGGACGTTTTCCTCTCTTGTGTTGGTTAACTCTTGATTTCTTGCAATAAGGACTTGATCCTTTGCATTCCCACATATTGAACGAATCAATACGTTTGTGCTTAAAGCACAAAGCCCTTTTTGAGCTAGAACCAGCATAGCAAATGTCTATTTACGGCTCAAATACCGTTAGGCGGTCCTCTACTAGCTCAAGGTGGTGCATGACACCCTCAATATCTTCCATAATGTGGTCAAGAGCTTCTAGTGCTTCTTCCTTTTCCAGCACATATTGAATCTTCATATTCAATATTTCACAATTGTTACCGTTCATATCAGCAATCACGTTCTTAGTTGCTGAAACCATCTATCTGAACACATTAGACATACATGCACGAATAATTAATGCCTATCATTTATGCATCCCTATTTGCATAGACCCATCATATTAATAAATAATTTCAAGTAAGGCTTCGAATCAAAATGTCACTATGTTTCCAATCATCCTCCAAAAATCCTAACTTAAAATTATTATTAATATAATTATCTTATGCAAATAAATTCTATGAAGTTACAAAAACTTCTATTACTAGCCACAGCTAATTACCCACAACCAAAGCAATAACAAAAGCAACAGATAATTGACATACAATTAAAAATAATAATGCTTTCAATTAACACAATTAGGTAGTAATCATTACATAATCAATCAAAGAAATAAATAGGGAATGTCCCTTCTAATCTATCAGTCAAAACATCTGAGAAAACTGAAGGCACATTTGCCAACCATGGAAAAACTTTTGGAGAGCTTCATGTCGCCTCCAAGGCGCATTCACTCGGCGCCATGTGCTGCTCAATCTAAGGGTTGAAGTTTTGGCCAACTCAATCCTATAGTGCTCTCTTACAAAAGCTTCCACCAGCCTCCTATAACCCGAGACCACGTTAAGCTCCCACAGCCGATCCAACACTGCTTGCCATTCAGGTGGAAGAGTGTTCATCAAAGCCGGCACCTTTTCAAAATCCGGCATAAGATAACCATTCCATATGATTTCCTGTATCATCTGATTGACCTTGACCACATGTGATACTAAATCACCATCATGCCACTGATAATTAGCTAATTCTGACATCAGCCTTTTAAGTCTTGCATTTCCCTCGTCCATTCTCGGGATTGCAGGTATCCTTGCATAACGCATCATAGTTCCCGTAACAAATGCAAAATTAAAAATGGATCACTTATAATCCATAATTAATATAAGAGAAAATACATAATTTTCCAAAATTCATGCAATAAATGCAGAATTAAAAAAATAGATTACTTATAATCCACATAGGCATGACTGAAAAAGAAAACAAATTTTTTTTTTTGGGTCAACGGTCAACTGTCGTCGGTCAACGGTCGGTCAACGGTCAACGGGTCGGGTCAACGGGCGCGCGGGTCGGACCGGTCGGACTGGACGGATCGGTCGGGCCGGTCGGACCGGCCGTGCCGGTTGGACGAACCGACCGCACGTGCCGCGCGCGTGCGGTGGCTGACGTCACGTAGACGTCAGCCGGCACGTGCCTCGCGCGTGAGCGTTCTGACGTCACGCAGACGTCAGCCGCACGTGCGCGGCACGCGCCAGGCTGATCGGGTCGGGTCGGTAGCCGTCGGGTCGGGTCGCCGGCCGGCCAACCGTCGTCGGCGATGACGTCATCGGTGACGTCATCCGTACGGTTACCGACCGTTGGATGACGTCACGGTGACGTCAGCACGCGTTGGTCCGCGGACCGGCGCGTGCCGGTTCGCCTGTCGCCGGCGCGCA
The DNA here is from genome assembly GCA_017140395.1 of Eucalyptus lansdowneana. NCBI lineage: Eukaryota > Viridiplantae > Streptophyta > Magnoliopsida > Myrtales > Myrtaceae > Eucalyptus > Eucalyptus lansdowneana. Next base: position 35,791,263 of record CM029492.1, read on the forward strand.
CGCGCTGGCGAAGCCAGCGCTTCCAGGCGCGTCGCGCCCACGCGCAGCGGCTTCTGGCCACGCGTGTGGGCGCGTGCGGCGTCGTACGGCTGCGTGCGACCAGTCGCCGGACTCGTCTCGACGTCGCCTTTCTCCTAGTGCCTTCAGAATTTGAATTCGACTTACGAAAACTCAGAAAAAAGGCCGAAAAGCGCTCGGGTGTCGGGATTTTCGCCCGGTTCCGTACGGCCGAAGTGATTTCGCGAAAAATCAATCAAAAACATCAGAATTGATCGGGAAAAACGTGAACTAGGGCTCTGATACCAATGTTGGGAATAATGGATCCCGAAAACCGGATTCGACACTAAATCGAACCCCTAAATCAATGCGGAAGACGAAGCCGGAAAACACGCATCACCGATCGTAAAGACACCACGGATTCGAGCGTACCTTGTTAGCCTACATTAAACACCAATGCCGAAGAAGAGGAAGAAATTCGCCCGATGATGTCAATTGAAGGGAAGACAATGCCGTTTGCCTTAGAGTTCCTTTTTGTCTTTTTGGAGGAGAGAGTGCGCGAAAAACGTACGTACATCTGTTTTTCCAACCAGTGTAATCTCCCTCTCTCTCCTCCCTTTATACCTTCCCCTCCACGGGCCCTATTTCCGTGGGCCGGGCTTTTTTGGGCCCAATTTGAGCGGATGGGCCTTAAGCCCATCTCATAAATCCATCATAACGGAGTAGGGGGTAATTTTGGATGTCAACAGTCATCAACATGATTTTTAATATCCGAAACTTGCTAATGTCTACCGTGCTCATGCTGTGCTACAAAAGGTCTTCCAGTTACTCATCTCCTAGAATAAGTCTGACAGAAGCTTCTAACTTTCGCCTTTACAGTACATTCATATATTTGGGGCCTTTGTTTTCTTTTCGATAGAAGACACAAGACTTTTGCGGATGCTCAGTAGACGAATGACTTGAGTTTATTACGAGTTGGCACAATCGTTATCTTCTGCTTGGACAATGATGTGATGAACTAACCAAAATGTCAGGTGCACTCATGATCCATTGGCGGGCACGAGGTCACATCCAAAAGGCTCAGGAAATTTGAGTGGTTCTGATAAGACATTAGGGGCAGATACATCCAGAACACATTGATTTCGATGGTTTATCGTTGGGTACAGAAATGAAAACGTTCTCATTAATGGCGTTGGGGTTGGAGCTGAGCTTTGTTCTCGCGAATCCAGTAGGAAGATGAACAAGAGCGACCACTCAACGAAATTAGCTAAAATTACTCTCGAAGGGCCTTTCATTTAGAGAGTTATTTAATGTAAAATAAAAGCCCGTCCAAGAAGCCACGTTCTATTTTTCTTCTCTTTTTTTCATTTGGCGATTTGAGCTGCAGTAAAGTCCAGAGCAATTTCTCCAGAAATCCCAAGTTATCGATGGCCGACAGTACGGCGAAACTGGGAAATACTCCCGTCTCGTCTTAATTTAATTTCCACCTGGCCACCAGCTATGCCCCCGGTTCTCCAAAGTCACTCGCAGATGAGGATTTCTGGCTACTTTAGGTGTTATGGCATGCACTCTACACCCTACTATTGAATGTTCTGCTTGCGTTTCTGCTAAGTCCGGACGTTTCATCGTCCTCCTGAAACACTGTGCAATAAAGCTGCGGACTGACCTCTGAAAATGTCCTCTTAAGATGGGTCAGCCCGTCGCCATGATCTTACAAAACGCGGTGCCAACCAGATATACAGCGCCGATCAAATGTTCTTGCAAAGGTGAATTGTTTGGAGAGGAGGTTATCATTAATAGAGCCTTCCGCAGGCAACTTACATGAAATCATTTGTTTTTTCGTTTTCATGAGAAAGTATATTAAGCAATATAAAGCTTGCACTACAACAAAAGTAACTTGTATAGTCAAGAATATTTGCCACTAATGCTCCGTTCATTTCCTGAAAAATGTGTCATTTCTAGAAACTATTTTTCTAAGAAACCATTTGTCAGGAAAAAAGATAATTATTTTCTGGTGTTTGGGTGAAATCTAAAAATAAAGTAAAATATATTTTCCACCATTCGGTAAGGAAAATCTTTTCCTCCATAAAATCTTTTTCATTTATTTTATTTTTAAAATCAATTTTAATTATTTTTTATTTTTTAAAAAGTCGATTATTAAATTATTTTTTTCCATGTTCCATTTTTCTTTTTCATTTGCCACTAAGGTTCCATTTGTTTAGAAAGAAAATGAATGATTTAAAAATATTTTCTTAAAAGTAATCTCTTATATCGCTTAAAATGTCAATAATGAAAAATATTTTTCATCATCCAAGAAAAATGTTTATACATAAATTGTTATTAATAATGAAAATATTATTCATTGACCAATTATTTCAATCGATACAAAGCGATCATTTAAAAAAAAAATTACCAAATCATTCATTTTCCAAGAAATAAATGGAGCCTAAGTTAAGGTTTTTTTCCTCCTAAAATTTTAGAGGAACATAAAATTATTACCTAGGATAGCGGCATTTCTAAATGTATTTAGAAACGAAATTGAGGCGATACAAGTATTAGCCTCTAATGCTAGTGACTGATTAGCATCATATATACTCACTTAAGAAAAGCAAACTTAAATGCCTTCATAACATTATTTAGAAGTATTTGTACTTGCCTCTAAAATGGGTCTTAGCTAGGCTTTGGTTAGCTTAATTAGGGCCCGGGAAAGGATTGAGATGAGAAAGGTCCAATTTCAATATGAATTGAAGGATTGAGGAGCTCCAACTACTTCGTCAAACAATTGTTTTACATGTAGGGTCAATGGTCTTAAATCTAAAATGTCTTTAATTGTTGAATGTGAGAAAGTGCAACGAAAAATAATAATCCGTGAAAATGCGGTGTAAGTTTTTCTTTTTGTTTATGGGTCAAACGAATCATATAATCCCCAATTTTCTAAAATATGAAAAACCACCGTCGAACCGAAAAAATCAAGTGCCGTCAGAACTAAATATATAATATAATCCCAATGATGATAAATTGAAAAGGTAAAGTTTATTAGTTGAGTGTCAATTATGTGGCAAAATTATGCCCCGTGGCTTGTCACATGGTATTCATATATGATAGATGGAAAAGATAGATATTTCCCTAAACGAAAATTTTGGCACTTGACCACAAAAGGCCCACTTTAGAATTGCAAATCCCTTAAAAAGTTGGACTTGTGAGCCATTTAGCATGGTCAGGTATAAAGCAAGAAACATGACCCATTATTGCGCTTGTTGCTACTCAAGTGTAAGTCCTAAAACTTGATGGAACCCTGGACATTCGGCCCAGCCACAGAACTGATGGTCAGTTAAGGATTTTATCCTGGAAATAATCACCAAATAGTACATATTATATAATTACGTATAAATCCTAAAACTCGTTGCTTTAGTGCGCTTGAGTCCTAAAAGCTATCACTTTGTACATTTAGAGTCCTAAAACTTGCTACTATAAGGTCCTTAAGTGCTCTTCATGAATGGAAAACGTCACATAGCTTTGTTTTAGTCCTACGTAGTGATTAAAGTTGTGACAGATCGCTTTTAATCAACACAAGAACTTTGTCGTCTTTTGGCGCACATTAGAAAAATACTATAAATCAAAATGAAAATTAAATATAATTAACATGATAGTTTTGAATTTTAAAATTTTAAAGTAAAAAATATATATTATAATTTATATAAAAATTATTCTTGGCAACAAGGGCCACCATCGCCTCCTTCTACATTGGTATTGACACCTAAATTGTGAATATTTTATTTAGCGATCTACACATAGTTCGCATTTACATTACAGTCATTAGGAACATTTTCATTTAGCAACAATAGGTCCATATAAGTTGGTACGGTCATAAACTACCTTGGATTTAGCCCAAAGTGTTGCATTGGTTTGAAGAGAGAGGCCCAGATCTCATTTAAATTTCCAAAACTAAGCCCACACGGACTAGGCCCCTAAAATTTAGCCAAGCCCATAATCATGGGGGTGTTCCCCATTGTGGCCAAAATTCCCCATGTGCATAGACATGAACATGGGTGTTCCAAATTAGAAACGTCTATTTTTTTAATCAAATTTGGAACTCAAGAAGATATATCCTTTCCCGACCAAAAAAAAAAAAAAGATATATCATTTGTAATTTCCGGCCATATGAAGAGTAAAAAAAATATCCTAATTTCATAGCATGGAAAAAATCATACGTTTGCTTGATCTAAAAAAGAAAGTAGGCGGTTCATTACTTTTCTCAGTAGTGCTTTAAATCTTACCCTATGCGGTTGTTGATCGTTCAAAAAGAGGGCCACATGATACACATTTACATATGCGATCCGCAATATCCCTTTCGAATTCGTCAATTTTCAAGCAATCTCCGTTGGCCTCCAGCGTCACGCCACACCGCCAGCACATCTAGACAGGACTCGCCTTCACTGCTCAGCACGCCACAGCGCGGTTGCCACCTACAACACATCCAAAGCAAACTTCATGCCACTCCAGCTCAGTCCATAAGCAGAAGCTCTTCACCGCCGAACGCTCGTCCGATCAGCCTCTAATTGAACCCAGTAGCCGTTGTTCACGTCCATAGTCCATTACTGCTGGTCGTATGATGTTGTATGTGTAAGAGTTTACATTAATTATATTGTAATATATCGTTTTTAGGGGATTGATCTGATAAAATAAGATATAATATTTCTTAATTAGTTTAATATGAAGCTTGCCAGTATGGGCCAAGTAAAATCCAAACTGTGATGAGAGAGTATGTGGCTTAAAATTATATAAATATGCTCAAGAATCTCCTCTTAACTCTCATGCACAAATATACTTATACAATGAGCCTTTAAGCTAAGAGTAAGAGGTAGTCTCAATGAATCAATAATATAGAGGGCAATAGAGGAGAAGTGCTTGAGGTCGGTCGTCACTATTTTGCATAAAAAATGATGGATTTTAAATCAGATATGCAAATCTGTTTTTTGCTATTATATATGTTTTAGATTCTAGCTGTGGAGATCTTGGTGCCATTTTCGCAGATTTCAGTACACCGTATCCCGCAAGCTCCTTGGGTGGTCTGGAAGTTCTCATCAAGGTGAGTGATATGTGATTGGACTATGTCTTCATTTTATGTTTCCACTCAATGCATGCCTCTGGACAATGTAATTCCTTTAGATGAGATATTGCGTCGCGTATTGGGGTGTCGAGCCTTTGAGCGTAAGGGTCGGATCCTCAATAATGTCCCATGCCTTACATTTGGTTTACAAAATATGATAAATGGTTTCTTTGCATAATCATCCAAATAAAGTATGCATGTTTCTAAATGTGTAAAATGTTTTACATATCGTTAATGAAAATTGATGATATGTGATGCATCGTACTTTTTATAATTGTGTCCAGAGAATCATATGTTACATGCATTGCATCTAGGATTTGGATTGCATCATCCATGTTTCCTAATTTAGAATCTCATATATTAGATGAATTGGAAATCATATAGTAATTTAGGAAAGTCAAAGAATTTAGTTCATGTATGCCTAGGATCTAATTCAAATTATCTCCTGACTAATTTAGGTCATCATTTAGAGGGTAATTTCCTGTTTCTAATTTATAAAGAAAATCCAATAGTATTTCATTATGTCTCACGTAGATTGCATTTAATTATATAATCTATTCTTCACTGATTCTATAATATCATGTGGCATATTGCATGTCATTTAATGAGACACGTCTCTTTAGGAATTAATTTTCATTGGCTTCTCATATGGGTTGCATTTAGGATTAATGCATTGCATATGGTTTAATATCAATTATGCATGTCATTAGCATTTAAGGGATGCATGTTAGCTTAGATTATGTATGTCATGTCATTTTGCATTAGATCATATTATTTAGTATGCATGACATTTGTCATTAGGTGTTCATATTAAGTTATTTGGACACATCTTAATTAATCCATTATTTTAGGCATTATAGTCTGATCATGATTTCCATGTCATTACATCATAGTGCATGAACATTTCGACCATGTGTCACGCCCCAATCCTTGGGCACGCACCAATCCCTCATCTCAGTCGATTAAATAGAGATGTCCTAGGATACATCGCCGACCCATTTATTTTAATATACGCATGCGGAAGCAAATATAAATCCCCAGGCAATAAAACAGTGAGATAGGAAAACTTAGCCAATTTTTCACAAAAGACCTTTTTATAAACACATAGGGTTATACACAAAGCCTACAAAAAGGAATCGGCTTTCATCAAAATAGAATTGTCCTATGACTAACTAGTCAGACAAGAACGCCGATTCTTCATGCTTCACCTTCTAAAGTTCTGGCCTCGGGTCCTCCACTGATGTCAACTAGGGACCTGAAAATGGTTATACAATAATCAGTGAGACAATGTCTCAACAAGTTCAACCCTCTAAGACTCGACTATGAAGAAAATTACACCCTAAGGATTGCCTAAGAACAATCAGGCATTAGAGGACTTACATTGGCCTCAGATCCTTCCTGCAAGTCAGTTCAAATTATAAATGCTGACAATTATATCACTTAATTCAATCAGATCGAATCATCGATCAATCAACTTAGTCGATTACATGTCCTCACGACCATCTATTGGTCGGCCCATTCAATACTATCTATGAATTTGATCAAAATCTAGGACTCCTTAATCCAAGTGAAATATAGATAGTACCATCCTATCTCCTGATGACATATAGAGCTATCGAGCAGGTATACATAATGTTCTATCTCCAAGACAACATATATAGTCATCGAGCCATTATAACATACTTGTGCATAATGTTCTATCTCCAATACAACATATCAAGTTATCGAGCCATTATAACACACTGTTCTTTCTCAAGATGACATATAGAGTCATCGAGCTATTATATCATACCGTCCTTTCTCCAAGATGACATATAGAGTCATCGAGCCGGTATACAAGCAATTTATTCTCAAGATGACAGGAGAGTCATCGAGCTATATTAGTATAATGTCCATTCTCTAAGATGACATACGAATCATCAAGCCGTTATAGTATATTGTTCCGAAGATACAATCAATTTTATCATTTTTATCATACTTGATAAAAATACACGTGTGTGTGGGTACACGGTCGGCTTTAGCCAAATACAATAATTTCCTTTCTATAAATCTCCCCATTTTATATAGTCCACCAAAATATTTTTGGCGTTGTAAACCGACGCTTGGTTAATTTTCAATCAATTACTGAAAATAATTAATTTTAGGAATAAATTCCTAAAATACAAATCACGCCAATTCAACACAATTTAGAGCTCAATTAAATAAACAGACCACACCACAGCAATCAGCATAAAATTCTGGTCCTCAACTATCCTAGCCTAATTTCCAGAAAATAAATAAGTAATTAAATGATTATGAAAAATAATAAATAAATGCCAATAAATCTAATTTAGACCTGTAATGCCTAATTGACGCGAAATAGACCCGGAAAAATTCCGAGGTTCGTTCAATAAATACTAGAATGTGCTTACTCGCTAATTGCACTAACTAACCACCTAATATGTAATGGTAATTAATTAAATTCACTAATCTAATATAATCTATCCATCTAATCCATCTTAGCCTAAACTAATCAACCCGTAAGAACAATTAACCTACTAAGCAAGGATTAATGAGTTAAACTTACTTGATTGGCGAGCCGGTCGGTGCAAATCGACGGGAATGCAACGGGGAACAACTTCTTCAAAGTGGGACTAGCAACCGAGGTCCAGAACAACCTCAAAACGGGCCAAACCTCATGCTGGAAACCCTCTCTATTTGTTGTTGGTCTTGGCCGAAAAAGAGAGCAACAAGCTCGGTTGAGGGTGGGAATGGATCGAGGAAGGGTGAAAGGGCTAAATCGAGTCTTGGCGGGGACTTATGGAGGTTGGAGGCAGGCCAAACGACTCCGGCACAGCTGAAACAGAGGCTGTAACACACGACTGGGCTACTGGAACGACGAGGACCGCACGACAGGCGGAGGGCTCGCGCAGCTAGGCGCAACGATGCGCGAGGCGGTGGGGTGGTGTTCCAGTGACGTGCGGCGTGCGGCGGGGACGGCTTCGACGGCTTCTCTCCTTGGTTGCTGGTTCCGTAAATTGCATAATGAAGGGGAGGAAGGGGCTGATCGACAGCTTGAGGAAGAAGGAAGGGGACAAGAGGGGGCCACAAGCCTTATTTTTCCAATCCTTGGTCCCTTGACCATCCTCAGCCACTAGCACCTCCTTGGCCCTCATTTAGCCATCAATGCCTTCACTTTGCAACCTTGAAATGGTCCAAAAACAATAGGCATAAGGGGAGCTACGAATTTCAATGGTTCTCCTCTCAATTGGACACGATTTCCTTCTCAATTCAATCCCATTTGGCCCTCATAAATTCAATTAGCACCTCAACAATCAAATTGATATTTTTCCTCACCAATTGATCCCATTTGCTTCCCAATTTTGTGATAAAAAACGATCCCTGGCTTTTTTTGGACAAAAACGGCCATACCTCGACTTTTTCCCAAAAAGTCTTAGTTTATAAAAAAATCTTCGAGACCGAGTCGACGCTCTTAGAATTAATTGTGACATGACAGAACTTTCAATTTTTGAAATTGGACTCAAATTCGCGATTAATTTCACTCTGGCACGTTTTTAGCGTGACCTAGGCTACCGGTTAGCTTTCATAAATTTTTAATGCAAATGACCCGTGGTCAATTTTCTTTGAGCCAGAATTAACCCACTCGACACATTGATGACTCTTGATTGTCTTGAAAATCTCGATGATTCAAATACGGACACAGGGTACCAAAACGATAGAAAAATCAGTCTAGTGTCGGTTGACAAGAATTTTTCAATTTAGTGGTGTCACCCACCATTAGCCACACATCTCAGTCAAACCAACCTATCTCTGATTTCAAATCGACTTTTAACTGTGACGTAATGGCTTCTAAAGATAAGCACGGTCGAATAGCCGATTCCTAATCGAATTCTCAAGTCTATTGCATTAAAATTCCTTAATGGCTTCCTTGGATAGTCTAGTTATCTCGAGAGTGATCAACTCTGAGAACAGCCCTATAAGTGTGTCGATGAAATGCCTGATTTATTTAATAAAAAACATAATTGAAAATCTGTAATGTCACACCATTAGTGTCTTTAGGGTTTAATTGCATATTCTTCATGGCATTTAAATGAAAATATACCAAAAATATTACTATAAATAGTTGTTGATTTATGCATAAACATGCATCGTGCATTTCATATGTGTCTACATATCATTTCCTATTTGTCTCTTGAGTTATAATTTTCAAAAAGGGAAAAGTGCATTGGAAATCCTAAGACTCGTCACAAAAATGCCTAAAACTTGTCAAATTGGTCCAATTGATTCATTTCATTGATTGAATTTTTCTTTTATATAAGTTTTGGGACTTAATTGGACTATCTCGATAAGTTTTAGGATTTTTTTTTGGGATTTTTTTTTTGGTTAGATATTTTAGGACTTAATTGTACATTTCAAAAGTTTTGATGCTTTAAGTCTACCAAAAGAAAAAAAAAAAAAAGAAAAAATGATGGCTAGGGCTAAAGACACTCAAGTTTACTCATTCAACATTCATTAGTTGGATGAAATCTTCGATTTAGTCTTAATACACCGCCTGAGAAAATTAACAAAAGTCCAGGTTAATACAAAGTAAAGAAGATTTAATAATAAAAAAATATTGCAAGTGGCACCATTCATGAGGCTATAACATAGTTAATTGTATTGTTTTCAAGATTCAATTGGCAAAGCAAAATCAAATTTGTCGATGACAATGGAGCATAGGATGACTCTTGATTATCTAATTTAAAAGAATCAATGATTGACAAATCATTCAATTCTATCAAAAGAGGGTATATATTGACACCAAAAAATGACAAACTTTCGATTATTATCAAGAAGTAGCAAACTAAGTCTTATCAGTTTGGTCAGAACAATGACAACCGGAAGAATCAACAAATTGTCAATAGCATCATATGCGATCAAAACATAGTGTGAAAGTCATCGACAATAGCCTTCATCATGACTTGAGAAGTTAATTGATGGTGAGCAATCAACACAAATATAATTTTTGGGTGGTTATATCTATTACCGCTAATTTAGGGTTTGTATAGCTTCTTGTGGATAAGTGTTCTAGATAATAGGCGTTAGTAGATAATGTACCTTCTCATAACCACCATTAGTAAGTTCTTTGTTTATTTGAATTTCAAAGTCGTAACTAGGGATAGTAGGTTATAAATACCTCAAATGTCTCTTTGTCAAAACTATCTCCAATCAATCATAAAACTAGACCTTTTATCTTAATCTTTACCTTCTTGCAATTTACATGGCTAGATATGGTTGTCTTCTGCTGCAGTAGAAATGGTCCTGGGCCGGGCCGCATATACATGGGACCTTCAAGAAATCGTTCACAGGTGTACGCATGGGCTTCAGCAGCACAATGACTTCACGGTGATTTATAGCCCACGAGAAACAAATGCAGCAGCGGATTGGATTGCTCGACACCACCGACAAAACACCCTCCCACGTAATTGGGTGTCTTCCCCCCCCCCCCCCCCTCTTCCCCTATGGAATATATTATGTGCAGATCTTTCCCCTTCTGTGGTTTGTAAGACTTCTCTTAATTAAGTAATAGTCACTTCTATTTTGACCAAAAAAAAAAAAATGTCTATACCTTCAATTTCCTTATCATTTATTCTCGTGTTCAAAATCAATAGAGGACCATTCCCAACCTTTGTTGATACATACCGATTCATTCATATTTTGGAAAGATATTTCATCATTTTAGTTGTTAGAGATATCTTAGGATGTTAGAGATATTTATTTTCCTAATTTATTTATAATTGATTTGATTATGATATTGTAATATTCTATTGCTTTAGATAGTTGCCTAGACTAGCCTATAAATAGGCTCTTGTATCATTAGTATTACACACACTGAAATATACAAAATATTCATTCTTCCGCTTTATTCTGACATGGTATCAGAGCGAGGTTTTGTCTGAGAGGGTGGTCGCCATTGTCGCAGCATCTTGATCTACCACGGAGAGAAGCCACACGTCAGTCGTGCTACAGGAATATTGACGACCACCGACGCCGTCGACTGCAGGTGGAAATTTCGAAAACAATTCTTAGAATTTTTTAATCGAAAACCACATATACAGGTTCTACACTCTCATACGAGTCCAGAACAGCAACGAACGTCGCCGGAAAGTACTCCACGCGCCCTCACGCGCCGTCCAAAGCCTCTGCGCGTGAGATCCACGCGCCCACGACGCCGAGGAGTCAGCCACGTGCCCTCACGCGCCGGTCAACCCTCTGCGCGCGTATTCTCTGCGCGCGTATCAGTGACGTCAGCCCACGTCATCTCGTCGCCGATTGTCTTTGACCGGCGTTGACTCGACCGGTTCGCAGCGTTTTCCGGCCGGTTCAGCTATTTTCCGACCGGTTCTCGGAGTTTTTTCGACCGGTTTGGTCATTTCCCAACCGGTGAACTCCTTTATCTGTCCGGTTCGTGCAGTATTCGAGCGATTTTAAGGTGTTTTCGACCGGTTCAACCAGATTCCGACCGGTTCAGTCAGATTCCGACCGGTTCGCAGTGTTTTCCGGCCGGTTCAGCCAATTTCCGACCGGTTCTTGGCATTTCTAGACCGGTTCTTGAGGTATTTCATCATTCTAAGTCTATTTTCGGCCTTATTTTCTTCAGATCAGCTCTACAAATATCAGTTTTTCTCAAATTCATCAAAGAATCGATTGAGTTTACTAGTATATCGCCTATCATGGACAAGTTAGAAGTCTCAATGCCAATTCAGACCATCCTAAATGGATCAAATTACATTTTATGGGCTCAAGAAATGTCTAGTTTTCTAAGGGGACGTAAACTTTGGCGTTATGTCACTGGAAATCTTCGCGAGCCTTCTCAAGCCGTCGAAGAAGATGACGATACATTTGCTGGACGATTGGAAGAGTGGGAGAGCAAGAATCACCAGATACTTACGTGGTTTCGAAATACTTCGATTCCATCCATCAAACTTCAATTTGGTCGTCTAAATACAGCAAAGGAAGCCTGGGATCTTCTTGCTGGTCGTTATTCCACATCAGACATTGCTCATCAATATCAACTGTTAGGGAACTTACATCGCATGCGTCAAGAGACAGGTCAGTCTATTAATGACTTTCTTTCTTCAATGCATGCTATCTGGGACCAGCTAGCTTTATCTGAACCAACATGGGATTCGACTATTGATGCTCGTAAGTTTGCTGAATATCGTGATCGTATGCGGGTTATGCAATTTCTGATGGCTCTAAATGATGAGTATGAACCTGTACGAGCCTCACTTTTGCATAGGGATCCTTTACCTCATCTTGAGGTAGTTGTTTCAGAGTTACTAACGGAGGAAACTCGCCTTGCGACTTTAAAGGCACAACGTGCTACTCCACTGGTTTCCACTCCTATAGATGCGGTGCTTGCTACTTCCGCTCATCCTCATGGCGCAAACCTTATTGTACGCACCGTCGTCGACCTGGTCATCGTGCATCAAATCGCTATCAATTGCAATCCAAGCAACCTATGGGAACAAACAACCGATCCCATTTTCGAGGTGCAGCTGCACGCCGCCCATCCACTGTTGCTTCTGTCATAGAGGATTCTTCTACTAGCTCGTCTGTCATGCTATCTTTAGATGATCTTCGATCCACAGTTCGTTCCATTCTTCAAGAAACCGGTACCTCTAGTTCTTCTACTCTATCAGTTACTCCAGGTACTCATGATTCATGGTTCTTTGATTCTGCGTGTTGTAATCACATGACTTCTCATTCCAATTTATTCAAGTCAAAATCACATAACTCACAAGCACCTATTATTCACACTGCTGATAACTCTCATATGATAGTTAGTCATACAGGGAATGTTTTAACATCCACCTTGTCCTTACCCGATACATTTATGGTTCCCAAACTCTCATTAAACTCGATATTTGTGGGTCATCTATGTGAGCTTGGTTTTGACATTCATTTATCTTCGAATGGTTGTCATGTGTAGGATCCATGGACGGAATAGACAATTGGGACAGGCCATAAGGTGGGATAGTTGTTTGAGCTTGTTTCATTAAAGCTTCCTAACTCCTTCACTAGTTGTGCTGCCACAGTATCATCTGAAACTTGACATTCTTGTTTGGGTCCTCTTTCTTTTTCTCGATTAAGTCCTTTACTTTCAAGTGGTCATCTAGGTTTCATTGACAATAAAACCTTTGATTGTCTACCTTGTAAGTTAGGAAAACATCATGCTTTACCATTCAGTATTAGTGAATATGTCTTTTATGCTCCCTTTGATCTAATTCATTCGGATATTTGGAGACCAACTCCTACTCCCACTATGGGAGGCTCTCGTTATTTTGTGATTTTTGTTGATGACTATTCGCATTATACATGGCTTTATCTCATGAAAAATCGATCTGAACTTACCCATATCTATGGCAATTTTGTTGCCATGATCAAAACACAATTTTCTCGAGATATCAAGGTTTTTCGTACTGATAATGCCATGGAATATAAGGATAGAGAGTTTCTTAAAATTCTTTCTCAGAACGGTACTATTATTCATCGTTCTTGTCCAGGAACTTCCCAACAAAATGGTCGAGCAGAGCATAAACACAGACATATCTTAGATATTGTACGCACTCTTCTAATCTCAGCATCTTGTCCAGAACAATTTTGGGGGGAGGCCCGTCATACTACTGTCTACACTATTAATCGTATTCCGTCACCTATTATAGGTAACACTTCTCCGTATGAGCGTTTGTATGACAGTATCCCTAATTATAGTCTACTTCGAGTTTTTGGTAGTGCATGTTTTGTGCATCTTCTTCCAAATGACTGCACGAAGTTAGAACCTCGTGCTCATCTATGTTGTTTCCTTGGCTATGGCATTGAGCATAAAGGGTATAGATGTTGGGACCCTCTCTCCAATCGACTTCGTGTGTCTCGCCATGTTACCTTCTGGGAACATAAAATGTTCTCATCTTTACATTCTTTTGCATCTTCTCCCACTATTCCAAATGTTCGTTTCTTCACAAATCCTTCGTTGAACCGTTCCCCGAAGATGCCACTCCTACATCTTCCTCTCGTCGAATTGTCCTCTCCAAATCTTGATGCGGGTATCTCCGGAAATCCCACTTCAAATAGGCTCCCGATATGTCTCGTGCCATCCATGGATCCAACTTTGGAAGTTCCTTCTTCGTTCGTCACTCCACCCGTGTAAGTCAACCTTCTGTTCGACTTCGTGATTTTCATTGTTATTCCACAATTGCCTCTTTTCACGAGCCTCGCACATATAGAGAAGCTCATACTAATCCTCTTTGGCAACAAGCAATGGCGGATGAGTTGCAAGCATTAGAACACTCTCATACTTGGGATTTGGTTGATTTGCCTCCTAATAAGTCGACTATAGGCTGTAAATGGGTGTACAAAATCAAAACTAAGGCAGATGGTACAGTGGAACGTTATAAAGCTCGACTAGTAGCAAAAGGCTTTACCCAGGAGTACGGCATTGATTATGATGAGACGTTTGCTCCAGTTGCACGTCTTACTTCTGTCGTAGCCTTCTTCTTTGTCGTGTTGCTATTAAGCGATGGCCTCTATTTCAAATGGATGTCAAAAATGCATTCCTTAATGGAGATCTCACTGAAGAAGTATATATGGAGCCACCTCCTGGATATACTCATACTCTTGGTAAAGTGTGTCTTCTACGTCGAGCATTATATGGACTAAAACAGGCTCCTCGTGCATGGTATTCTAAGTTTAGTTCTACTATGGAACGCCTTGGATTTGTATACAGTCCCTATGATAACGCTTTATTTGTTCAACGCACATCTCGTGGGAGTATTCTGCTACTATTATATGTGGATGACATGATTATTACCGGCGATGATCACGAAGGCATTACAAAACTACAAACTGTATTTGAGTCAACGGTTTGAAATGAAAGATCTTGGACGGCTCGAGCTTATTTTTAGGGTTGGAGGTTGCTTCGATTCCTCGGCTATTATCTTTCTCAAGCAAAATATGCCACCGATCTTCTTTCTCGAAAATGGACTTATCGATAACAAGATCGCTACCGCTCCCATTGAAAATAATGCCAAATTTGATGAAAAAGATGGGACTCCTCTTCCAAACCCTACACTTTATCGACGCTTAGTTGGCAGTCCGGTTTATCTCACTTTGTTACCCGCCCGACATCGCTTATGCTGTTCACATTGTGAGTCAATTCATGACTTACGCCACGGACGACTCATTTTGCTGCTTTGTTCTTCGAATTCTTCGCTATGTTAAGGGTACCTTATTTCATGGTCTTCACTTTTCTGCCGACTCATCCTTGGAGTTAACAGCTTATTCGATGCGATTGGGCGGTGTGATCCTCTTGATCGTCGCTCTACTACAGTTATTGTTTTTTCTTAGGAAGTCCCTTATTTCCGGCGGAGTAAGCAACAGACTACTATTGCTCGATCGAGTACGGAAGCGGAATACCGTGCCCTTGCCGATACAACTTCAGAATTATTATGGTTACGGTGGTTGCTAGAAGACATGGGAGTTCGTCATAACGGTGGAACGGTCATTCATTGTGATAACCGAAGTGCCATCCAAATAGCTCATAATGATGTCTTTCATGAGCGTACCAAACACATTGAAATAGATTGTCATTTCATACGCTCTCATGTGCTTCGTGGCGATGTTCGTCTTGTTCCCATCTCTTCAATTGATCGACGGCCGATGTTTTCACGAAGGCGCATCCACCCGGCGTTTTAAAGATCTTTTATCCAAACTCCGATTGACCTCTTCTATCTCACCTTGAGTTTGAGGGGGATGTTAGAGATATCTTAGGATGTTAGAGATATTTATTTTCCTAATTTATTTATAATTGATTTGATTATGATATTGTAATATTCTATTGCTTTAGATAGTTGCCTAGACTAGCCTATAAATAGGTTCTTGTATCATCAGTATTACACACACTGAAATATACAAAATATTCATTCTTCCGCTTTATTCTGACATTAGTGAAAGAGTACGCAGGTTACAAACTGTGGAGTTCAGCATCAATGACACATTGGGCGTGAAATTTCTATGCATCATCACCGAATGTCTGGCTTTGAGACACCAACGCTAGAATCAGCAACTCCACGCCCCTAGACCCACAATGCCCCTAGTCGAAATTGTACCCCAACACCCAAACCTTGGTCCCAAGGGGTAGTATATAAAATCAAGTTCCGAACTTGGGACGTTGGAGCCGACTTACGCCTCTGGAGTTCAAGGTACAGCATCATAACCTCGAAACTTGGCTTTGAGTACTCATCAGAGTACATTGTCTATTGTCAGAAGGAAGTTTTGAAAATTATTTGTGGCAAATATAAATAAAGGATTTCTAGCTCATCTGATAAATTTTACAGAACCACGATAAAAATAAATCACCTTTCTTACATATATAAGTCTTTTCTTAAAAATATATTTCAACTACAAAACAAAAAAAACTCATCTTGCCCTCATTAAGAATTTTCAAGATTCATCGGCTATGACCCTTTCACAACATTTCAACCATTTTTTCCCGTATGTCCTTCTTCCTCAAAATTAGCACACATGGACACAGACTATAAAAAGTTGATGGATAAAGATATTATAAGTGTCATAAATTTTGTATAATATTCATCTGAGAGAGATAATTTTTTTTTTTTCTGATCATTTAAGTGTCATAACTTATAAAAAAACATCTATTTAAGTACCATAATTTTAAATCATTATGTGAATGTCATAATTTTAACAAATATTCACTCAAATATTGGAAATTCTTTGAAATCATCGTAATGCAAAATACGACGTAAACATAGCATGGAACTTTTATGACAAATGTTTTTAAAAAGTAATAGTACTTACGTGATTGATTAATAAGTTGTATATCACTCAAGTGATTGAAAAAAAAATTATGACATTTAAATGAGTGCTATACAAAAGTTATGGTATATACAGTACATTTTTTTTTTCTCGAAAGTTATCAAACTAAATGTGCTCGTCTTATGCATTATTCATCTGAATTCAAACATATGCTCTTAATCTAGAAAGGCTCGGCGAAAATAGAAAAAGGGGAAGAAAAGTATTGCTTGATTTATGTGAACGAATCACTGAATGCGCGCGGCACATCACGTGTAATCACAATGTCATGATTGATGGAAGATACCAACAGTGGCCGGCCGTCCGTCCGTCCCCCATATTTTCACAGATGGGGATAGAGAAGATGGATATGGCGTGATGCGTTGGGCCTGTTCAGACCAACCACTTCGAGTAATCCCCCCGTAAAGCTGAACGCTTATGTAACAGCTGTGTATGGATGTCGTTTTCTGGGGAATTTCTGTTGTCTCTGAGCTCGTGGTTTTTTGCGCTTTTTGGGGTTTCGTTGTCGTTTCAATATCTCAATCTGTTGTTGCTATCTCTTTTTCATATTCTCCCCGCGAAATTACTATTGGTTCCCCTACTTTTTCTAGCAAAAGAAAAAAAAGGACAAGAAACATAGGCCCTCTTTCTTGTTTAAATTGGGATTTATTGTGCTTCTTCCCCAAGATTTGAGACCTATCTCACTTTGCTCCCTATTGTCTTGTCTTCCCCGATTTTATGACTATATGATTAGATTTATAGTAATGCATCCAAGTTTTGACTAACATTAGTTCACCTGTTCCTATGCTAAAGAGAAAAATTACCAATTTCTAACTTTATCCATCAATTGTAAATTATGCTAGTGATTTTCTTATGATTAAGATAACATTTTTGTTAATGAATGCAAGCAAGCCTTACGAAAATGGACATGAAATTTCTAAGAAAATCACCAATCCCAATGATGAAAGCAAAATGTATGCATAAACTATTGATATGTGATTTTTGGGCTCGGCTTGCCGATAATAACTATTTGACAAAATCAAAATACTGTCATTAATGACGGGAATGAAATGAAATGAAACCTAATTATAAGAAATCATGAGATGCCTCAAATTTCAAGGGTATTTTTTTTTTTAAAAGTATTTACCGGCATTATCGGGAACATCTTTAGTGGCGAGTGACAATGGGCTCAGAAAAAGATGCCGAGGCACAGGGCTTACCTATGGAGGGTGGTCCTTTTCCGTGCCCCTTTTCTAGCTTTCTGCTATTCTCATTTGTCCTTCCACGTTATATCAATTCAGAAAGAAAGGAGATTTTATATTATTTGTGTCAATCAATCTCTGACCATCTCTTGTAGCAAAGTCCTTTCTTTTCAACTCCATATTTTTTACTTTCCTTCTCTGAATATGTCTTCAGGAGTTTGAGTTTGAATTTGCATGCTCCTCCGTTTCCTGTGTTTCTTCCTTCAAATCCATCTCTTTTCCGTTCTTTTAGTTGGTTATAGCTAGTTTGCTCTTCCTCACTCGCTTCCATTTGATATTCTCTTTCTCTCTCTCTCTCAAATGGGTTCTGGCATTTATTGCATTCCTAGCCAGAGAGTTATTTATTTTACCATTTTCATTCTAATCACCTACTTGATGGGCTCTTCTCTTTTGGAATTCAGAACTGAAGGTAATGGTTAAACCTTAAACTGAAGTTGAAAATCCAATAGTTTTATGCTGTTGTGTGTCATTCTGTTGCTACACTTGGTTCGACTATGAAGAGAAAAAAATCTCTCACTCTGTCTCTCTCCATCTCTTTTGTGCTTTTCCTTCTCATATTTTCCAGGTAGAGCCATTCTTAAGCACACTGACCCTTCCAAGGTAAGCAATCCCCAAGTGAAACACCTCTCTCTCTCTCTCTCTCTCTCTCTGTGTGTGTGTGTGTGTGTGTAAGTGTTTCTCTCTGTGTGTGCGTGTGGACAATAAAATCTGTGGCGTTGTGTTTTTAGGAACAGGCAGAGAGTGAATCAAAGGCAAGTGTGAGGAGAATTCAGATAGGGTCGGCACCACCAAGATGTGACAGGAAGTGCAGCTCATGTGGACACTGTGAGGCCATCCAAGTGCCTGCAAATCCTCAAGACAAGAGAGGCAACACCTCCGCAGCCTTCAGGGTGGACTACTACTCAAGAGGTGACCAGAGCTCCAACTACAAGCCCATGAGTTGGAAGTGCAAGTGTGGCAAGTTCATTTTCAATCCTTGACCATCATATTTTAATAGGTTGCTGTTACCATTTTCTTTTGACTTTTTTTTTTTCCTTTTTTCCCTTTTTTAGTTTATTGTGGGGGTACAACCCTTTTGTGAGACTGTTGTACATGAATTATATATAATACTGATTAGTGTTTGTTTCCCCAGTGTAGGTTAGTCTCTGAGATTTAATGATTGATGAACATCTCTAGGCAATTTTCGTTGTTTTTATGTATTGCTTACCATTAGATTTCTTTCAACTTAATCGAGGGAGCAGCTATGTAATTCGTCCATGTTTGCTTGCTTACTCGCTTCCTCCTTGCAAAAGGAAAACCATGTTCTAATTTGTCGACAGAATGAAAAAGAGAAAGGAGGAAAAAAATTGTTCTAGTTCTCTTTAGAGGCTGCCAAACAGGACATTAGCAACCATGGTAAAATACAAGTTTTTCTCAGTATAAAGAGAACAAGCTGCTGTCACCCATTGCAATGAACATGTTATCCGGTCAAGACTTTTACCTCAGCAACGAAAAATAATATTAGAAACTATGAAAATATACTAGATAACTTCAAATGACTTAAATATCAATCTTAATCAACTTAATTAAGTTCCTACAATTTTAGTTCCTTTGAAAAGGTAAAAAAAATATATATCCATAGAATGTGCACCTAGTTAAAATCTCAGTTTAAGATTTATTTTGTTACCTTCTTCTGATTTTTAACCATAAAGATTAACAAGATATGATAAAGAAGGGAAAAAATCGAGACTACAACTATTGTTCGAACATGGAGAAAGTCATTAGTACTATTCACAATCTTACAATTCCAAAAGATAACACCTAAATAGGTTTTATTCTATGAAGATATTTGAGTTTGAATATAAAGAAATGTTGTAACTTAATTTTGGCCCTTATCAAAATCACATAAAGCCTAACATAAACACAAATGAATGATATCTTAACAACTCAAACCAACAACATTGTCAGCGTTAACAAGCGAATGGATTTGTAACCGAATCAAAGAATAATTTTTTTTTTCAACTTTGGTACATGGGATTGCTCAACGACATTTTCTAATTGATACTAATTAACATTTCAAGTTCACAAAGAATTATTAAAATTTTCTACTACCATGGTTTCTCGAAAGGAAATTTGATATAAGTTGATAAAACTTTTTAGAAACTTAGTTAAATGTTGTATGGGAAGGAGATAGATAACGAAATCTATGGAGAGAACCAAATCTTGTGATTGAGGGTAGTTTAGCTAGACAAAAAAAGTGTGGAAATATTCTCACTTTAAAAATTTATCAAGGCTTTATTGTGGAATATATATTTTTTGTATTCAGTGGAACTAACTAGCATGTTGCCTTGCCAGATAAAAGTAATTATAAGATATTTTAAGTATATACTGACTAATTCTTATAGTTCAGCTAGAACATCAAATATGATTTGTAGGATGGTACGGATGATCTTTCAAAGTATAAACTTAACATCGGCAGCCATCATAGCTTATAACAACATATATTTGCCTTAATTATTCAAATTAAAGAGTATATATAGATGGAGAAAAACCTCCAAATTAGTCATTTGACACGTACATGCTTATTATTTCCAACCATATCTAATGGAACTACCTGTTGCCAAATATATATTTAGATTGGGATCTGCTTTGAGTTTATTTGACTGGGAAAAACTGCTTTACATAATTAGATTTGAGAAATGTCAATAATATCCGAGAAAATATATACCAGAATGAGAGTTTTAAAAGATCTAATTCTCCTTGGAGAGATTCTATAAAGGATAAATATACTTCTAGTTCTTTTATGTTGTTGTCGGAGTCATTTTGAATTATGTAATGTATAGACAACACCCTAAGTTACATATTTAACCGATGCAGTACATATATCTCTTAGAGGTGAAAAGTGAGTCAAGCAACCCATAAAAAACTTGCCTCGGTTCGATGATTACGCGAGATCCGCTCACCTATTCTCGAGCTGAGCTACTTGGGCAGCTTGCTGAGCTAAGCTCAAACTCATCAATATATGGCTTGACAAGCTCGCGAGCCAAATTGAGCTTAAGAGATTTCTAACTGAGCCGAGCTCTAACTAGTCAATACACATGAGACAAGTATGGGTAGCCACGTGCATAGCGTGTATTAACTTATTGACAAGTCTAGGATCAACATGATGGTGTTATTCCTCGATGCCATGTGTCTAGTTATCAAAATACGGCGATAGACAATAGTTGAGGATGAAAACACACAATTTTGATGGGAATATTTATCATCTAAAGACCAAGTCGTTTGGGGCCTATTTGGTAATACTAGGAACAATTGATTATATTCTTCTATTCCCGGGAGTAAAAAAATGAACATAAATCCTTTTGGTAAATTTTTTGTTCGCGGGAACAAAAATCATTTTTTTTTTCGAGAATAGATTTGAAATAGAATCACGAAATAGAAAAAAAGTTGCTTTTTTTTCTTAAGAACAATTCCTAGAATCAATTCTAATTTTTTTTTCTTTTCTCTTCTCTTTTCTTCTAACTCTTCTTCTCTTTCCTTTCTTCTTCTTCTTCTTCCTTTTGGCCGGTTGCGGCCTTGGCCATGGCCAATGATTGGGTAAACGAGGGTCGGTGATCTCGCTAGAGCATCCCCTTGGAGCCTCGCCGTGGCTAGGCGAGGTCAAGTTCGCCCAACCACCAACGAGGCTCGACCTTGCCAAGCCACCTCCAAGTCGACATTGCCTGGCGGTGGCTTGGCAATGCCAAGCCTTGCCGATGGTTGGGCAAGCTCGACCTTGCTAGATTTAGGAGAGGTTGACCTCGCACAACCACGGCGATGCTTGGCCTCACTAGCCGGCGTTAGGCTCGACCTTACCAAGCCAAGGTGAGGTTGACCTCACATTGCCTGAGCAAGGTCAAGCCTTGCTGGTGGCTTGGCAAGGCTTGCCTAGCTACCGACTAGGCCGAGGCTCCCCTTGGCCAGTCGAGCCTCCAGTGAACTTCTTGAACCTCACCCAATTGGTCACTGGCCACCGTTGTGGTCGGTGACTGGCTACCAAGCAGGAGGAAGAAGAAGAGAAAAAGAAAGAGAAAAAAAAAAGAAAAAAAAAAGAAAAAAAAAAGAAAAGCATTAAAAAATTGAAAGAAAAAAATTAAGAATCCTGCCAAATGCATTTTCATTCTAATAATAGAAATTTTGGATAGTTATCAAGAGCGTTGTTTTTCTTAGAATTTGTTCTTGTGAATAGTTTTTTTAGACGTTGCTCTTGCTTTTGTTTTGCCTAGAGCCACTTAAACATCCAATTGGGGATAGGGATGGCCGCATGGCCAGACCCAGCCCAAAATTTTCTTAGTCCACTGCATGGGCCCAAACTGACCCACTGACAATTGGACGGTCGGCCATGGCCGACTACATGTTAAATAAAAATAATAAAAAAAATCCAAAGTCTTTCTATAAATGAGAGACCTCTCCCTCTCATTTTCACTTTCATCGCTCTTTCACAAATATCTTAGGAAATAGGCAGCAACTCAAGCCGACGTGAAGCAGTACATCATAATATCTCCAGTGATATTTCAAGCTTACTTGGACAAAGTAGTTGAGCGAAAATCCTTCATTTTTAAGACGAAACAACTACATTATCGGTGCCATAAGTGCGATTTTTCCCAATAATCTTCAAGATGTCTTTATCAGGATAGTCATGTGTAGCATGGGCCACAAGACTAGTCAAGCATGAATCGACCTCGTTAATGCTCATATGCAAAGTCAAAATTTCCAACCTAACATGAATGGCTCTATTGTTTTTTAACGCATGACTTGCTAAGTCCACGGGTTCTCAGAACAGCCTGGGGATTGAATTGTGGCCTTTGGATCCACAAAGAAAATTCAAGGTTTTTCTTCAGTTCATTTTGCATCCTCTTACGTCCGAGACCTCCAGTTTACCCCTTCTGCTATGAGTCCAAGGTTTGGCAATTACTGCTGAAAACAGGATACACACTTCCAGATTTGCTCCAATATTAATAATATTATTATTGCGGCACAACAAACGCGAACAAATCAAACATGCCCCATGCTTTAAGATTATTAATATTTTTGCAGTGATCCTTTTATTGGAGAAGCCTCTCTCCATGACGAAAGTTTCTATCTATGAAGGCATAAAAAAATAAAGGATTTCTTAAAAATACTGTCAGGGGTAAATATTTCTCCATATGCAGTCTTCACAGCCGGAAGCGTTTGCAATAGGAACCCAGTAGCAAAACCCTCGGAATCTTGAAAATTAACCATGAAAGGAGTCAGAAATTATGAAAACGAAGGATTTTGGGGCCGTAGACAATGGCAAAAAAGAAATACAGCACTGCACTCTGAATAAGCTATTACTTATATATTTTCCTTATATATTTTTCAGGCGACACATGGGAGATGGCGGCCTGATCCATCTTAGGTTGTTGAGTGGGACGGGGAAATTGTAAATGAAGGCGGGCACGGCGTAACTTGTTAGAGCCAGGTTCCTCTTTTTTATGTCAATGTCAGGCTAGCTCGAGTGTCTGTTAAGTCCTTCATCTATAGCCTAGCCACTAGGGAGGGCTTTCGACTACGAGTGGCCTCAGTTTGCTATTTAGTGAGTCTCCAAACTAGCAGCTTCTAGTTGGTCAGAAGCAAAACTAGCACATTTTGTAACAAATAAAACATGGATTCGAGGATTGCTATGGTAATTTTCCTGCTATAAGATATTCGAATGTACTTGGCTTTAGTTGTGTCACTCGCTTTCGTTGTAATTTTGCTGCTAAAAGATTAGAACCTGAGAAATTGTCTGACGAGAATGAGAACCTTCTGAGAGTCCTCGAGGCTGTTATGGAAGGTTTCCATGTACTCCTGTAATATATGGATAGATTTTCTTCTTATGTACTTAAGCCGATTTTTCTTTCTTCTTTTTTGAAAGTAGTAGAGCAACATTGATACTGCTCAATAGGTTTCACAATGACTTGGTTTTCTGCTTATTACATGATTTTCAGCAATAAGAATATTTTCTCCACTCTTCCATGAAAAGGATTAGCAATCACCGAGATATGGAACGCCATTTCCTTTTTCCAATCTTTTGACAGTAGCAAGGCGAGCACTTTAGTCTTTGAAGAAGTGATCAATTTTAAGTGATGATTATTTAAGTCGAGAACTTGAGACCTATTGAATTTAATGGAACCTAGATAAATTTTTATCTCGGTGATTTGAGAAGTTATAGACATTCAATCGTAAACGATGATCTCTTAAGTGGTGATTTTTCTTTGATAAGATTTATAATAGATATCTTATTGTTTGGAAATCTCATATTCTATATAGAACTAGGGTACATAGTTTGGTGAGATGGTTGAAATTGAAATTTGAAGAAGTGGATCGTGTCTTGGGAGAATTAAAAGTTCATTATTTCATGGTGCGATTATTTTGTAATAATGTTATCAATGATCACATCTCAAGGTGTTAGTAAGGACGTGAGACATAAGAGTTGAAGGTTCTTATATACAATAAATAAGAGTTGATTTGCACAAATTTTCAAGTGGATAATGTAATATTCTTAGGATATGTATGTAATTGAAATAAATAAAAAAATGTTGAAAGGAAAATCGATAACTTGTGAAAATTCAGGTTGTGATATTTATTGGTATGATCAATATTCTGCGGATTGTATTTCAAGTGTTGATGAAAGATAATGAGTAATATGATATTAGAGGAGGCCCCTCTAGTAGGTGTGTGATTAGGGGACGAACCACGCGGAAGTTGTGGGCATGTAACTCCAATGAGAGCGAGAAATGGTCGATGGGTTCACAAGATCTGAACAAGAAGCGGCTCTCAAAAGGCTTCTAGGATGGTGAAAGGGGTAAGAATGAACCAAATTGCAAAACTAATGAAGAGCATGCTTGGGTGATATATGTAAAAATTAGAATTAACTCATGGAGATGCATTTTGACGTAATTGCAAGTTTTGCTTTGGAGTTTTAAAGTTTAGTATGCTTAGGCTAGAGCATTACTGAGATGGACAACCTGATGAGAAAATGTCTACCTGTACGCCAAAAGGACAAAACCAAGGCTTGGTATGACATAGGTCAAAGCGCACATGCCTCAAGTGAGTTACTTCAAATGCCAAATATAGTCATTTTATTAGATGTTATTCTTGCTTTGATTTGTCTAGGGGTGTGTAACCAGACCGAGTATACCTGGCTTCCGGACCGGCCCACCTAGAAAATAGGATTGGGAACCAGTTCCCATTGAAATCGGTCCTGGAACTGGTTCCCAAAATTCGGAACTAGTTTAAACCAGTCCGGGAACAGGTTCCGCATGATTACCCACCAGGAAAACGGTTCCTAGACCAGTTTTGGAACTAGTTCCTGGACTGGTTTTGTAAGTAGAGGTCTAAAACCTTTTTTTTCCCCTAATTTCTATTCTTACTCTCACAATCACATGAAGTTTTTCCTTTTGGCTCTTTCAAACACGCATAGCACTCCTCTTTTGTCATTTCTCTTCCTCACTTGCTTCCCTCCCTCATCGGCTCCCTCTCGCACCGTCCGATGGACGGACAGTGTTTGTTGCCGCGAAATTTATGTGTATCACATGAATTGACTTGCCTAATTTTCTCTTTTGTAGGAAAGGTTATGCTTGCATAAATGAGTAGCTTCATGTAGTAGTTGTGGGAGTAAGACTAATATTAGACCCATGTTTATTGCTAATTCTTTGCTTTATGATTTTATTTATTATAATTAGCTTTGTGGATCCTTAATTTTTCATTTAGTCAAAAAACTTATGTATTTTTTTACGAATGCTTAATGTTTCAATACAAATTATGAGGATTACGTTATTTTCTCGTGTATTAATATAAAATTCGAAGTCGTATAAGATATTGGGAAATTGTAAAACAAGTTCCAATGGAAATAGGGTTGATCCTAAAATGGGATAGGAAAAACAGGGTGGATCGGGTACAGGGTCTAATACAAACAAGGTCGGGTATAGGGTCCAAAAAAAAAAGAAATCGGTTATAACAGGGTTGAGTACAGGAACTAGGTCTAGACCCTACCCACCCTTGACCCAATCACCCCTAGATTTGTCTAGAGGCACTTGAACATCCAATTAGGGATAGGAATGGCCACGTGACCAGGCCTGGCCCCATTTTTTTTTTTAATATGAAGCCGAGTCCATTGCATGGGCCCAAATTGACCCACTGACCATTGGATGGTCGGCCATGGCCGACTGCATGTTAAATAAATAAATAAAATCCAAAATCTTTCTATAAATTAGAGGTCTCTCCCTCTCATTTTCACTTTCATCCCTCTTTCACAAATATCTTAGGAAATAGGTAGCACCTCAAGCCGACGTGGAGCAGTACATCATAATATCTCCGGTGATATTTCAAGCTTACTTGCACTGAGTAGTTGAGTGAAAATTCTTCGTATTTAAGACAAGACAACTACATTATCGGTGCCATAAGTGCAATTTTCCCCAATACTCTTTAAGATGTTTTTATCAAGACAGTCATGTGTAGCGTGGGCCACAAGACTAGTCAAGTATGAATCGACCTCGTTAATGCTCGTATGCAAAGTCGAAATTTCCAACCTAACATTACTGGCTCTTTTGTTTTCTAACGCATGACTTGCTAAGTCCACAGGTTCTCAGAACATCCTGGGGATTGAATTGTGGCCTTTGGATCCAAAGAAAATTCAAGGTTTTTCTTCAGCTCATTTTGCATCCTCTTACGTTCGAGACCTCCAGTTTTACATCTTCTGCTATGAGTCCAAGGTTTGGCAATTACTTCTGAAAACAGGATTCAGACCTTCAAATTTTCTCCAATACAATCATTTATTAATAATCTTATTATTGTGGCACAACAAACGCTAACAAATCAAATAGCAAACATGCTCTATGCTTTAAGATTATTAATCATTTTTCAATGATCTTTTTATTGGAGAAGCCTCTCTCTGTGACGAAAGTTTCTATTTATGAACATAAAAAATAAAGGGATATGTACTGTAGAAGTCCTAAAACTTGTGCAGAAAGTGCAATTGAGTCCTAAAACTTACAAGAGTTCAATCATGTCCTAAAACTTGTTCGAAAAGTGCAATTGAGTCCTAAAACTTACAAATAGTTCAATCAAGTTCTAAAACTTGTCCAAAAAGTGCAATTAAGTCCTAAAGTTAACACCGTTAATAAAGTTAACGGAAATTCTTTGACGTGGGCCGACGTCATATTTTAAATGATTTTTTTAATTTTTCAATGGCTTTTTAAAATTATTTTTTATTCAAAATATTTAAAAATTAGATTAAAAAATAAAAAGGAAAATCTAAATTTATTTAAAAAAGAAAAATCTTAATTTATTTAGAAAAATAAAATTGTTCAAAAAAAAAAAAAAAAGGCCGGTGGACTTCCGCGCCGCCCATCGCCGGAGGGGCCGGCGACCGTCGCCGGCCCGGGGGCGGGGTGGCCGGCCCTCACGGGGGCCGGCGACGGTCGCCGGCCACGGGCGAGGCCTCGTCGCCCCTCGCTCGGGGCCGGCGAGGCTCGCCCGGATCTCGGCGAGGCTCGCCCGATCTGGTGAGCCTCGCCGGCCCCGAGCGAGGGCCGATGAGGCCTCGCCCGGGGGGGGCGACGGCCGCCGTCCCTCGCCCGGGCCGAGCGGCCGCCGCCCGCCACGGCGAGGCCTCGTCGGCCCTCGCTCGGGGCCGACGAGGCTAGCCAGATCTGGGAGCCTCATCGGGCCCCGAGCGAGGGTCGACGAGGCTCGCCAGGCCGGCGACGGCCGCTCGGCCCCGGCGAGGACGGCGACCGTCGCCGCGCTTCGGGCGCGGCCTCATCGGCCCTCGCTCGGGGCCGGTGAGGCTCGCCCGGATCTGGCGAGCCTCGCCGAGATCTGCGAGCCTCGCCGCCCCGAGCGAGGGCCGACGAGGCCTCGCCAGTGGCCGGCGACCGTCGCCGCCCGGTGAGGGCCGCCACCCCCGCCAGGTCGGCGACGGTCGCCGGCCCCTCTCAGTGATGGGCGGCGGCGGAAGTCCATCGCCCTTTTTTTTTTTGAATAATTTTTTTTTCTAAATAAATTAAGATTTTTTTTTAAATAAATTTAGATTTTCCTTTTTATTTTTTAATCTAATTTTTAAATATTTTGAATAAAAAATAATTTTAAAAAGCCATTAAAAAATTAAAAAAATCATTTAAAATATGACGCGCAGGCCACGTCGAATTTCCGTTAACTTTCTTAACGGTGTTAACTTTAGGACTCAATTGCACTTTTTGGACAAGTTTTAGGACTTGATTGAACTATTTGTAAGTTTTAGGACTTAATTGCACTTTCCTGGACAAGTTTTAGGACTTGATTGAACTCTTTGTAAGTTTTTTGGACTCAATTGCACTTTCTGCACAAGTTTTAGGACTTCTACAGTACATATCCCAAAAATAAAGGAATATTCTTAAAAATGCTGTCAGGGGTAAATATTTCTCCATATGCGGTCTTCACGGCCGGAAGCGTTTGCAATAGGAACCCAGTAGCAAAACCCTCGGAATCTTGAAAATTAACCAAAAAAGTTGTCCGAAATTATGAAAACGAAGGATTCTGGGGCCGTAGACAATGGCAAAAAGGAAATACAGCACTGTACTCTGAGTTGGCTACTCAAGTTAGTATTACGGGCTCTCTAACTCCTCTTCGATCAAAAGTTAAATAGTATTTTCATCAAACGTTGCGCAAACTCTTGTCCCAAGCTCGCCTTGCCGTTGTTTACTTGTCTGGACGCCCTAGAAAATCTTCAGAAATAGCGGACGCATCAAAATGAATTTGGGTTGTCACAATTAGTATTATAAGACGCTAACCTAATTTGAATTTATGGGTCTTGAAAAAAAGTCAAGATTTTTTGTGGACCTAATTGTGGTCTTTAAATGCAGCAAATCTAAACGGTCAATCTCATGCTTCTAGCTGGCTGGGAGAACTTAAGAACACCATTTCCTGGTCTTTCTGCTTGCTCTGTCTTAACAGATCAAGTATGGAAACAACTTTGCCACACTTGAGAATGCATTTGATATCAGCTTTTATCAGCCTTGTTTTCGTTATACATCAAACTCACTCCAACACTTGTATTGCCTATGCTTCCTATCTTGGAAATGAAACCGACAGGGCGGCATTGCTCGTCTTCAAGAACAAGATGATTGACGATCCTCAAGGGATTGTAAGTTCTTGGAATGAGTCCCTTAGTCACTGCAATTGGCTAGGAGTTTCTTGCAGTCGCCGCCATGCAGGAAGAGTCACCGCCCTCAACTTGAATAATCAAAAGCTCATTGGCACAATACCTCATTACATTGGGAATCTTACCTTCTTGAGGCGTGTTCATCTAGAGGTGAATTGGCTCCAAGGCAACATTTCAGAAGAGCTTGGGAGGTTGTTCAGACTGAAGACTCTCGGCCTCTTGAACAATGAACTTGGAGGGGAGATACCACAAAATTTGTCATCTTGTGTAGGTATGCAATACCTCTTTTTGCAATACAATCAACTCAGCGGAAAAATACCTGATGAGCTTCGGTATCTAGTTGAAAGAGAACTCATTATTTTTGGGGTCTCAGTGAACAATCTTATTGGGAGAATTCCAAGTTGGTTGGGGAATGGATCGTCACTTATAGAGTTATATATGGGGCATAATGAACAAAGAGGTCGAATACCAGCCGAGGTCGGAAGCATCTCAAAATTAAAGACCCTCAATTTACATTATAATAATCTAACAGGATGCATCCCCTCTTCCGTATACAATCTCACATCACTTGTCTACTTTGATGTAGGGGATAATATAGCCTACGTGGTGAAATCCCACCAGCTATTGGAAACTATTTTCCTCATCTTCAGGGGCTTTACATCACATTTAATGAATTTTCAGGGCAAGTACCACATTCACTACCTAACGCTACTGGACTTGAAGACTTGTTTCTCACTTCTAATAGCTTTACGGGGAATGTGCCTGCCAATCTTGGAAACTTGAGGAATCTTACAATGATTAGTTTTAGCAAGAACCAATTCCAAACAGGTTTTGACAGCTTAATTTTCCTCACCGAGTTTACCAATTGCACTAAACTGAAAGTGTTAGATTTCGGCCACAACAAATTCAAAGGCGAAATACCTGCTTCCATTGCTAATTTGACGAATACGCTTCAATTCTTACTTCTAGGATCAAATCAGATCACAGGTAATATCCCTCCAGAAATTGAGAAGCTAAATGGTCTATAGGTCTTGGCGTTGTACAACAACAGCATTAGCGGTGAGATTCCCCATGGCATTGGTAAGCTAAAAAATTTGACCTATCTTTGGCTAGGGGATAATAGGATTTCAGGGGCAATTCCTTCCTCTCTTGGAAACGCTACCCAATTGCTTAAACTGGATCTTCAGGAAAATCAATTAGAAGGTGAAATTCCTCCGAGCCTTGGATGGTGTCAACAATTGCAATCACTAGGACTATCAGATAACAACCTTAACGGTACAATACCCAAAGAGGTCATCGGTCTTTCTTCTTTGTCCATTTGTTTCCAAGTTGCTCAAATTCCTTAACGGGGCCATTACATTTTGAAGTGGGTAACATGAGCAAAATTGTGAATGTCGACCTCTTTGATAATAGGCTAACTGGAGAAATACCAAGCACTTTGTCCCAATGTCTAATGCTGCAAAGCTTGAACATGGCATGCAATTTATTTGAAGGAAGTATACCGCCTTCTTTAAGGACCCTGATGGGTCTTCAATCACTTGATCTCTCAAGAAACAGATTGTCCGGTCATATTCCCATCTATTTTGTGAATTTTACTATGCTCGAAGTGTTGAATTTGTCCTTCAATAGCCTTGAAGGAGAGGTACCGCGGAAGGGAATTTTCAAAGATACAAAATGCATATCGATAATCGGAAACAAAAAACTATGTGGGGGCATCAAGGAACTTGGACTTCCCGCATGAATAGTTTACGACACGAAGAAGCAGAGAAAGCTTCCAAAACTGAAATTATCTATCGTAATAACTGTCTCGCTTTTGATCGTGTTAACATGCTTCATTGTTGTTGTGTATTGGAGGAGGAAATCTATGACGAGACCTAGCGTTGCATTTTCAATAGATGAGCGATTCCGAAAGGTTTCCTATGCAGAGCTCCGCCAAGTGACCAATGACTTCTCACCATCTAATTTGATTGGCCAAGGGAGCTATGGCTCTGTGTATAGAGGAATGCTAGATGGAAATCGACCGGTGGCAGTGAAAGTGCTCAACCTAAAACAAAAGGGGGCTTTTAAGAGCTTCTTGGCAGAATGTGAAGCGTTGAGAAACATACGCCACAAAAATCTTGTCAACATCATCACTGTCTGCTCAAGCATCGATTTCACTGGTGCAGAATTTAAGGCTTTAGTCTATGACCTAATGCGAAATGGTAGTTTAGAACAGTGGTTGTACCCTAGAGTAAATCAACATGACATGCCAAAGCTCAATCTTAGCCAGAGGTTAGACATTGCCATTGATGCAGCTTTTGCCATTGAATATCTTCACCACCATTGCCAAACGAGCATCGTACATGGTGATCTAAAGCCAAGCAACGTTCTTCTTGATCATGACATGGTAGCTCGAGTGTGTGATTTTGGGCTAGCGCGATTTCTTCATGGAAGCACAAATCTAGATGTTTCTCAATGTCAAGCAAGCTCTAGCGGCATAAAAGGCACCATTGGCTATGTAGCTCCAGGTATGTTAATCCTTTTACTTTCTATTCATCTGAGTCCAAGTTAATAGCTTATTCATAATGCTGAATTTTATTGAAGAAAATGGATTTCCAAAGCCAAGTAGTCATCTGAAATGACAAAGTCGATGTGTTTTCTAGAATATGGCCTTGGTGGTACTTCATCATTGCAGGGAGATGTGTACAGCTTTGGGATACTGTTGCTCGAGATGTTCACTGGAATAAGACCTACTGATGTTATGTTCAAAGATGGATGGACCCTCCATGAATTTGTCAAGACTACTCAGCACAAAAGCTTGGTGAAGATCCTAGAGCCTTCACTGCTATCTGTGGAAAGGATTGGCAATGGCCAAATTAGTGATGCTGACATGGTAAGATTTGAGGAAAACATTGCTGACATAATGAGAATTGGAGTCCTCTGCTCAATGAAACTTCCAAATGAGCGTATGGACATGACGAATGCATTATCTGAGTTACGTGCTATCAAAGAGAAGTTTCTCAAGCATGGCATGTAAGATTAGGAAGAGGATTTAACTTCTCCTATTGCATTTCCAATTTCTTTTTAGTTCCTTCCCGATGTCTGAATGTGAATGCAAAATGCAAGTCTTATGTTTCATGTATGTGAGAGGCAGAGAATTAGTTATCTCTATATCCTTAAGCCAAATAAATGCCTCTCTCTTTCAACTATGGAAGAGCTTGCTTCAAAAGATAAATAACATCTTACCAGTTATTTTCTCAGGTTGATTTCAATGTATCATCCAATGCATCATAAGTCATCCATCCCCTCAGAAGTAATTTAACAAAGGAATAGCTAAATCTAAGTTCATCAACCTAGAAGCAGAGGCACTAATGTATAAGAGTTGCTTGTGTCCGATCAATTGAAACAAAGCTCACCAAATCACTAGTCTAGTCATGAGAAGCTCATAACTCATCTAAGTAAAACTTCAGTAACTTAAATCGTGGTTACTAAGCAAAACAAATACAATGACTTGCTAAAATTCACTCTTCTATTGAGCAATGCGAGATTAGAATCAAGTCCAACGCCCACCATCCACCAACTCAAATGGTAATTTTATAAACTTCAGACAAATTAGCTAGCATGTTTGTTGAACAAAGGAGTAGGACACATTGCCGGTAAGAAATAAAGGACAGAGCAAGATCATAGTGACAAATACGTGACGTTTACAATTGAAGACAAATGCAAACTCTTTGTTAAGCTTTTTATCCAATGCTCTTGATGAAATCCTGAGTTAACCTTCCAATAGAATCATACAAAGACCCACCTTCCTTCGCAACATTCCTCGCCACCTCCCTCGTTTCCTTCTCCTCCTTCCTCGTTGCTATGGCGCCGCCACCAATCAAGCATTCGACAGCCTTCTCTATCACCGCCGCTGGCACTAGACGGCCGCCAATGTCGTGCCCCTTGTAGTCCAACCTCAGCTCCTCTGCTAGGTCTAGTTCCTTCACCATCTTAAAAGCGCTCAACTGCTGCTCCGCATCTATGGCCACGTCACGATCAGCACTCCATGCTACAAGCTCTCTATGTTGGAGTTTCAATCGCAGCGAGACACAAACTCACCGATAGCCGCGTGTCCCAACACCTCCATTTGTGGCGGCGATAGTATGTACGGATGATCATATTTTACTTCACCTATGCTATAATTCACAAACAGTTGCATATTTAGTTATGAGCTAAATAATTCTATAAGAAAAATGTCCTGATCGATCTCTAACTTCTAAATTGTTTTTACTTCTTGTGTTATCTATTGATAAATCAAGAGTATTTGAAAAATATCATGTTTCATAAATTAGTGTGGATTTATATCGCGAATGATTATTAGTAGACTTCATCAATGGGCAGGCAATCCGGCAGCCGCCCATTGTTTTTTAGCCCAGCAAAAACCTTAGGTCTGGTTAGTGGCCAAGCTAAACCTGGGCAAGGGCCTCATGGCTCAGCGCGTCTATATGCTTATTAAAAAATTGATAAATAATGTTTTATTAATAAGTTTTTCTTTGACATCTAAAATTTATAAAGTCTAACAGTATAAAATAAGCTCAAATTTCTAATGTAGGATAGGAAAATAGTATAAAACTCATAGATAGAGTACTAAAATAAAGGGTTAATACCACAAAAAACCATAAACAATATATTTGTAAAAATTTACCCCAAACTAATTTTTTTTACTATTAAAAATCTCAAACTAGTATATATGTGATAAATTTACCTCAAAATAATTTTTTATTTATGATAAATTTATCCAAAACTCATTTTTTGACTATAAAAAATCCTAAATTGGTACACTTATAATAAATTTACCATTTGTTAACTTTCATCAAATTTTATTGTTAAATTTGCTAATGTGAATGACACATGGTGACATGTTATGGTGACGTGACAAGTCCATGTGGAATTCCATAGAGTTAATGTCATGAAAAATCTCAAATTTGTCATAGGTGTACAATTAAATTTATCACAAGAGTATCGTTAAATATATCACAAGCATATCAGTTTGGGATTTTTCGTGATATTTACCCTATGAATTTCCATGTGAACTTGCCACGTCACTATACCATACCACCATATGTTATCTAAGTCAGCAAACTTAATGATAAAATTTGACGGAAGTTAATAGATGGTAAATTTGTCATAAACATACCAATTTTAGGTTTTTTTATTAGTTTAAGACAAATTTGTCAAAAATATACCAATTTTGAATCTTTTTGTGATCAAAATATTAGTTTATGATATATTTGTCACGAGTTTACTAATATAGGGTTTTTGGTAGTCAAAATTTTAATTTATTGTAAATTTATCATTGATGTACCGGTTTGGGATTTTTCATGATATTAACCATAAAATAAAATAATACAAAACCCTACAATTATTTATCATCTATTTTTCATTACTCTTTAAGTTTCATAGCTGAAATTTTACAAAATGAAGAGGTGGCCCGATGCACAGGCCCAGCCCCAGTGTTTTCTCCGTAGGGCTCAGGCCTGCAAGTTCAAGCCTTGGCGAGATTTCCAAAGGTTCGAGCCTAAGCAGAATTGGCCCAATCTTGCTTAGGCTTGCCCAATGACCCAGTCTAATTGCTAGACGACCAAGCCAGCTGCTTGGACTAAATCTTGCTCAAGTCCTCTTGGGATTAAAAAAAAAAAAAATATCAAGTATTCTATGTGAATTGATCAAGTCTGAACCGGCCAAGTGCGCAGCCAAGTGTGTAAGAATCAAAAGAGAAAGGAATAATGACATAAATAGTTCTCAAACTTTGTGCTAATCTATAATGTAATTTCTAAATTATTAATTTGTTTAATGTGATCCATAAAATAGTGATATATGTTTCAATTTAGTCTATGAACCATACAAAAATGGTCAATGTTTTCCTTCAATTAATTCAAGTTTAGGGACAATATTAAGCATTTTCATATAGTTTAGGGACTACATTAAAAACGTACCAAAAGTCCTAAGACCAAATTAAACAATTTTAAAAATTAGGGACTACATTACATAATGAGCTAAAGTTGATGGACCATATTGAATAAATTACAAGTTCATAGACCACATCACACATTGAGTTAAAGTTCAATGGAGCATTTATGTCATTTTTCCAAAAAGAAATTATTTTTAGGCCAACTATGCTTGGGTGGATCTAATAAGCTGTTTAGCAAATGATCACGTTAAGGATTTTTTTAACCAAATTAAAATTAAAATTAAAATGCCTTTAGTTGATCATATTTTGGTAAATATTTAGGGTCTGTTTTTTTGCAGAAACATTTTTCTTATTTACTGATATTTGATTTGCTTAGAAAAATGAGTAAACATGAAAGATTTTTCTGCTAAAATATAACTAGAGATCGAGGATTTGACGCGAAGCTCTATGTTTGGGCATGGAAACCCAATGTTGGTTCTCAGCGTTTGGGGACTAGGTCTTTGGCAACCAAGCCTGGGTTCATTGAGGCCAGGCTTGGGATCTTAGTGCCCAAGCCTAGGCCCCTAGCCTACGCTCAAGTCCATTGAGGCTAGGCCCGAATCCTTAGTGCCCATGCTCAATGCTCCGACACTCAAGCCCGAGTCCATAAAAGGCTGTGTTGGGGTCCCTCATGCTCAAGCTCTAGTCTTCACCCTTAGGCCCAAGTCCGCAGAGGAGTTGAACGGGTCCTCGACACTTGAGCTTGGATCATTGATTAATGAAACATTTGTTCTTACAAAAATATTTTTAATATATTCGAATTTCATATTATTTTAATCTTTTCTATTCTTTTCCTTTCTTTCTTTCACTCTTTTTCTTTTCTTTATTTTTTATTTTTTTTTTTTCTTCTTTTTGTTTCTTCCTTGGGCTGCTTGTGGCGATAGCTAGCACTCAACCCCAAGCAAGCTTAAGCCTCGCTAGCCTTAGATGAGGCTCCATCTCGCCAAATTGAGTGAGGTCGAGCTTGCCAAAGGCCTACGAGCTCGAGGCCTTGCCAAAGTTTGGTAAGTTATGGCAAGCTCGACCTCGCCGACCTCTAGCAAGCGCGAAGCTCATTGATCTAGTGACTCAATCTCGCCGGCCTTAGGCGAGTTCAATCTCATTGACCTTGGGCAAGGCTTGAGCTTGCCTATGGATGGTCACCAGCTGTCACCATAGCTAGTGACTAGCCAAGGAAAAAGCAAAAAGAAAGAAAGAGTAACAAATGAAAAGAAAAAAGAAAAGAAAATATATAAATTAAAAATAATTAGAAAATATGAATGCTTTGATAGTTTTCCCATTAGATTTTCCTTAACAAACCACATCAAACACTTTTTGAGTTTTGAGGTTTCAGCCAAATACCGAAAAATAAAAAATGACTTCCTGAAAATTATTTTCATAAAATATATTTTCTATAAAATAAACGGACCCTTAATGCATGCTAATTTTATTGTCGAACATGTGTCCTTTTTATGAACTACGATATCGTGTGGGAGGCAGAAGCTCATCAAATTTATCTATAATGGCATAAAAGAGTATAAAGCTTAAATAGAATCTTATTGTTGAAAAGTCAAGATTTGCGTACTATGTTGAATCATCGATATAGGTATCATGTGAAGCTCACAAATGACAAGATTAATTTAGCAATTTAAAACAAATAGGTACCGTGGACAAACTAGTTATATGATGCTGTTGATGTAAATTATTTCATATTTGGGTCATTTATTCAAGTTTCTAATGTCTACTTCATAAACTCGATCGGTAGTATTTAGACAGATTAAATTTGATACGAGATTTGAAAGTCCTAGCCTATAAACACACGTGATTGAGAAAATATAAACGTTTTATCCTTCAAATGATCAGGCCCTAATGAATGGGTTCTAACGAATGAGATTTATTTCCCTAGGCTCGCCCAATAATGTTTCTGCCTCATCGACACCAATTTGTGGATTTATACATATTTCACATAAAAACAAGAAAATATTATCTATGTTTAGTTTGACAGTGATGTAAGGGACGATATCAATTGCAGCATAGATTATAATAGAAACTTGTAATTTTCAGTGGAGCCCACGTTTTTACAATGTGAATGACCTATACTACAATTGTTCCCTTCTTATACCTTATTTATGAATTAGTCAATGTAAGCAATGATCCCAAGATATTATGAAAGATTGATACGTAGTCATTAATTAAAAAGAAATAATTTGGTGATAATTTTTAATCTATTGTTAGTCTTTATGTACTACAAAAAATTAAATAATAATTAATTATAAATCGTTTTGAGGTTCACTACATCAAAAATTTATTATTCATAGTAAAAGTTGTTATTTATGCTAACAAAACCCTCAATTGAAAGACTTAAAGACTAACCTTTGGGGTCCACCCACGCAGTACCCCTCTTCCTCGCGTTTGCTCCAGGAATCCACTAGGAAGCTACGACCGTGCACTTTCCGGACTCAACAGCCACAAAACTTATGCTTGCTTCGCTCCGCTCCAGAGTCGATCTCCTTCGCTTGGTCCGCACGGAAGCTCCCCAGACTCCCGAAGCACAGGAACACCAGGGGGACGGTGATTGCTCATCGAGCCACTCTCGGATCTTCTCCCAATAAGCCCAGTCTAGAGAAGGATCTGGCACACCCTTCGGGTTGATCACTGGTCCTACCGCATACACAGCCGGTCGATCCTCCGGAAAACGAGTAGACAGCGAACTATTTCTAAATCCGTGAATGTGTTCACCACGATTCCCCAGACATCCCTGAAACTGCGAGACATAGGCTGCATAGCTGCCGGCTTCCCTGTCGAGCACGGCTGACAGCAAGACGGAGACCGAAACTAGGTTGGTAAAACTGGGAAGAGGCAGGTCCGGATTGTATGGTCGGACCTCTCCCCCTTACCTTGTCATGTCGAGCGGGCAAGGGGAACATGAGGTCCAGGATGCGCGCATCGCAGGTGAGGTAGATGTAAGAAGGGAGCAAGAACCCATCAGCCACATTGTTCATGGACGTGCATAAGAAGTCCAGGACGAACCCAGCCACAGACCGGGAACGTTGGATCTCCCTGACCGCTCTCTGGATGTGTGGGACGTAGCTCTTGATGTAGACCGTGACGTGGTGCTTGATGTACCGCAGGAGCTCAGGCGGTAGTGCGTCGATGGGAGGGAAGCCGATGGGGGTCATACGCGGCTGCGGGAACGGGTGACTTGACGTAGACTCGAGGGTCATGGCCGAGGAAGCAGGCCGTGAACTCAAGGGCCGAGATGACGCGACTGACACCTGTGACTGGGATGAATTTAGCTCCGGTTTCTTCATTGGCGACGGTTAATAAGACTTTGAAGCTTTGTCTTCTTTAACTAGTGCTTTTCCTTGGACTTGCAGTGACCTGTGAATGAGAGGGTACTACTTGGAGTTGGATCGTTGGTATCTGGTAAAAGGATGTTGGGGGCCACCTCACCGACTTGGTAATCCAAATAGACTGATAGGATTGCATTCCTTATTTTAACGTGCTAATGTATGTACATCTAACACTCATTTAGTTCACTCATTTATATATTTGTCTTCCTCAAGAGAAGAGAATACCCTTTAGATGTTTTATAGCTTGGAAGTCTCAATATTCAAATTGAATCAGGATAAGTCTTTTAAGGACTTACTTAGGTCCAAATTAGGCTGCGCATGATAAAATTTCTGTAAAAAGATAAGGTTAAATTTCTAGGAACGTTTTTTATTCATCTATTACGTAAGAATTTTTTCTTCAACTGGCCATCCGCGTGCCTTGTCTAAGAGGAAAGAGCCTCATTGTTTTCAAGTAAGCATTTAAGAACTTTGGTCGTTTTTTTAAAATTGGGGACCCATTTAATTGCCTTTCATCCTAAAGAGGAAGTTATAAAAAAAAAAAAAATTGAAAAAAAAATGCAAAAAAAAAAAAAAAAAAAACACGAGCAAAATAAGCAAAAGAAAATTAGCAATAATTTGTGAAGTTGTGGTTATGAGTAAATTAAGTTAGCAAGAAAGTGCAATGTTCTTTTATATGGTTTGATTTCGTTTAAGATTTCTATTTGAAACGGTAAAAAAAAATTCCAATTTCGATTTCTTCGATTTCTCTATTTCGGAATAAAATATGTTTCAAAAATAGAGAAATCAAATTCGTTCTTGAACCGATTTACAAACCCATTCCTAGAAACGAGAAAAACAGAAATCGAAACCTAAATTTTATCACGCGCGCCCTTAGTGTTTTTCCTTAGACTTGGAGTGACATGTGAATGACTTGGTGCAGCAGATGGGCAAAAAAACAAAAATGGGTATTGATGCAGGAAGATGGGCTTGGGAATGAATGGGTTCCATGTGCCAAAACAAGTACATTCCACCGAACTATTGAACGATGATGTATGAATGACGTCAGACGTGATTATTAGACTGACGGACGAAATTGAGTGTCGTTATATATCTTAAGCAATTGATAAGATTAATAAATTAAAACATATTATAAAAGGGGTATTTAAGTAGTTGAATTTTATATAATTATCATCGAGTAGAGTCCACCAGAATTAATTTGCATAAATAATGGGACAAGCAATTTCAGTGAAAATTTATATCTTTCAGGGTTTGTCTGTACTAAAAACAAGTTCAAAAAAATTGATGGTATTTAATATTAATTGAATCTGCTAAAGGCAAGTTTGTATTATAAAAATTGATGGTATTTAACATTAATTGAATCTGCTAAAGGCAAGTTTGTATTGTAAAAGAATAACATGTAACGACTAATAAAGTGGAAGTAACATCTTCTTGTTACTTAGCAATCCATCAAAATCAAAAAGTAATTTAGAAAGAAATTATGAATTGATATTGGTAAATATTACATATGATCATGTGGTTTAGGAATGTAGAAAAACATGGGCAGTAGGAAAGTATATTCAGGAGGAGATGGTAGAAAAATATTTATGAATAAAAAAATACCAAAGGTATAGAAAGCAGATGAGAATTACTGAAAAAAATAATAAAATTGATGAGATAGAAAATAGACAGAGAGACGTATTCTTATTGCTTGGATGCGAAATCGTGGCGATAAGAACTGTTGTATGACAGAAAAAAAAATCATGTTGAATTAAATGAAAACGTAGAAAATTAATTCAATTTTGTACAGACCTTAAGATTCAGACCTGACAAAAGTAGGAAGTAGATCAGTGATCATCAAACTACAATTGCCACAAAATAAGAAAGAATACGTTTTTACCACTCTTCATTATCTTGTGGGTATTTTTGAAAGAAAATAACCTTACTCGTAATTTTATTGGAATACTGGCTTAAAAAAGTAGATGGTTTCTTGTTTAATGCAATGTCTCGATAAGGTAGCACAATCTCGATTTAGATCTTGTTCAAATATGTCA
Source organism: Eucalyptus lansdowneana (assembly GCA_017140395.1). Classification (NCBI taxonomy): domain Eukaryota; kingdom Viridiplantae; phylum Streptophyta; class Magnoliopsida; order Myrtales; family Myrtaceae; genus Eucalyptus; species Eucalyptus lansdowneana. Next base: position 35,831,982 of record CM029492.1, read on the forward strand.
TACATTTTTATTTTTTTTTGAAAAGTTGTGATGATTGAAAGCATTCAATCCAAATTTTGGATCAGTGATCATATTTGGTGTATCGGAATCCACTAGGAACTCTTATTTTAGGGTAACGACTTGTCAACATTTGTCAACATTTGTTTAACATTTGTGGACCTTCATGATCACAAGAAGTCTCTTTGCAACTATTTAGAGTCCAATCCATGAAATTCACATAAGCAATGCAAATGATGCTCCTAGAACAAGCTAGACAGCAGCCTCTGCAAACCAGACAGACTATTTCTCAAATCAACCCTCTAGACCATGGGGAACCCAAAAATCTGCAAGTCATACCCTACACCCATCTGCTCGTATAAGTTCAGTGAATTGTGCTTGTTGAACCCGGTTGTTGGTGACTGTTGTTATGTCATTGGGTACATATTGTGTTTGGTTTGGTAGGAAGGAGACACGTGTTTTGCAATTTGGCAATTGTTGTTACAAGGGTGAATGCTTACTGGATTGAATAATGAAATCTTAAGTTGAGACAGGATGATGAGAATTTATGGGCAAAGGGAGATGCTGAGTCTTTGTTGGCCGACATGAATGAATGAATGTGCTTTAGACAATCTTAATAGGAAGCAAAGCTGCGTTTCTGTTATTAAATGTTGGTTGATTTTCATCAGAATTTAATGTTGTTCTGACAGTGCTTATACCGGAACATTGTGTCATCAATTCTCCTTTGCTTTTTAGCGATCTTCCAAAAGTTTGCAGATTTTTCCAGGGCATCTCTAAGGCTGTTTCAGACAAATCTCTCAGCAAAATAAGATTGCTCCTATGAAGCTCATCGGGTTGATATCTTCCTACAAAGTACCATATGATGTTGGCATTTTTATTAATGAAAGTGTAGCCGATTAGAAGACATTCCAAAGGCTAATTTGATTTTTGGAGTATCTAAGAAAGTTTGGAGACTATAGATGTGGATGCAAGTTGTTCAGAGCTATGTTGCTTGGCTCTTTTTGGTTGTAATGCAAGTTCAACAGTTTTAGGTCTCGCATGAAAGAACTTAAAGAAAAATTCCACTCAACGCAGGCAATATACGTGACTACGATAATTTAGAATTTGGGCTGCTTGTACTTTTTTGTTGTAATTGAAAACAGTGTTTCTGCTTGGTGTACTGGTTTAACACGTTTTGGCAATCAAGATGCCTTTTGATTCAATGATGAATCATTATTGATCATGCACAATTGTTATATCAATAAATTGTTTGATGATTGCTGCAGATTATTGGTAATGCACACTAGTTCAATTTAATTGCTTCTTGCAAATCTTGCGAAACTCACCATTTATCTTTTATAATGTGAAATGTTTATAGATATCGATGAATAGTTAGTGACACCTATCTACTCAGGCATGTTATGGTACTTACAATTGAAACACAACAAATTATAGAACTTTCTGTGTGGCACAACAAATTATCAACTCGTAAACAATGACCAGATTACCGATGTCCAGACTATAGAATGATTTGCATAGGGTCACAATCATGTCAATACTTCTGAGCTGAATAACTCTCCAAGAAAACAAATACCTGAAATATGAACAAAACCGTGATAGGATCGGTTGCCCATTATAAGAGCGCAAAACATGAGGCACGCAACAAAAGGGAGTTTGCACATGAGAAACGTCACTCCACCCAGCAAAGGCCGAAAATCTGACTGGTTATAACATAGAGTAGGCAGCTGTCAAAATGTGACCGTAAATAGCCACTCACCCTAAAACTCCCGTAAGAACAGAAGCTATGAAAGTGCCAAATATAGCAAATTTCTCAACAGCTCCGAAATTCGAGAAAAAAAGCTTCTCCAAAATCACCATAAAAATTGTTAGGAATGGATAATCACCCCTCTGCAACAAGTATATAATAAGAGACGGAAAGGCAGGGATTAGTTACCGGAGCTAAGCTAAAGCCTGAATGAGTATGCACAAAGCTCTTCAGGAAACAACAAGAAGAACCAAAAGCCCGTTATCGGGCGGCTAGAAATGAGAAAGCAAGTAGAATGAAAAGCGCATTTTCAGGATATAATATTATCGGAGGCAGCAAAAACAGAAAGAAAAATTCCCCGTGAAAGTTGAACCAGGTCCTGCAACAAAACTGAAAGAGTCGGAAAGAAAGCCCAGAAACCGCAAGGGAGAACGTACCAAACAAGCAAGACATTCACGGAGGTCCGGTTGCATAAGAAACTTGATGCTAGTCTCAGTGTACAAAACATTAGCAATCCCATGATCAGACCTGCAAATTCATGGCCTCATCACCAAAATGCGCCAAGCCCCAAGCAAAAGGGACCGAGCAAAATTAGGAGAAAAAGCACGAATCAGAGCATCAAAAGCACCTATCAAGAGAAAAGCGCTGGCTTCGAAGAGATAATAGAACTTGTGACGGTGGAGCATGTGGTCAAGGACGAAGGAGAGGACGAGCATCATGATCTGGAGGACGATTCCAACGCCAGCATCTTGCTGCTCCTTCTCGTTCTGGCTGCCGGAGGGATTGCTGCTGTTGCTGAAAAGTACTTATATAATGCAATGTCCGATATTCAGCAACAAAATTATTGACGGAACGACCTAATTGCACTATATTCGAAGGTGTTTGGTACATTCTTGCACATTGTGTAAAAAACTTAGGAATATTGGTACAATATTTTCTTAGAATAAAGAAATAAAGAGAAAGGATAGGAGCATGCATACCGATGCATATAGGAAAATTTGACATATCGGTCCCCTCGTTCATTTTTCTTCTGGAAGTGGGCTAACTTGTATGCTTGATGGGATTTAAACTGGAGAAAAACACAGAGTTGGCTAAACAATAGAAAAAAAAAAAAAAAATCAAGTCATATTCTCAGTATTTCATGTTTTACAATTCAAATTTTTTTACATCGTTAAATCGTTTATTTATCAGTCGACCATGTCTCCAACATTTTCTAGAGTCTATAGATTATGTATTCACGTGGTTTATATAAAACCTCTGGAGGCTCCATTTTCAGCATCGCATGTCCCGTCTCTTCGTTCGTTTTGATCTCATCTTCTTCGTCCCCCTTCCATCGCATACGGTGGAATTCTGTAGCTTCTTCGTCATAGTACCTCTTTCCCGAGATCATTCTCATCACAATGTTAAAGGAAAGTTCTCTGAGCTTTGAGCTCACTTCGATCTTTGTCCACCTTTGGTTCAATTCATGAAATAGTCCTTCTAGTAGCAACCTCACTTCATCGTGCCTAACAATAGAAACGTCCAGTGTGAATAATAGTGCATATTGGATAAGCCGGCTCGTTAAGCATTAGTATAAATAGAATTATTCAGGCTTTGCATGCACAAGTGCTATCCATTCACTCCATATCTTAAGATGATACCCCATTTTTGTACAAGTGAGACAACAGATTTGTTCTTTGTAATTGCTCTGAGTCGTGACATGTGGCTTAGTATGTATTCTATTCTACTCGTAATTAACTTGAAGAGCAACATCCATTAGTTCCCTGCCACAAGGAATTAACAAAGTAAGCCCCTACAAGTTTCGTAGGGTAATCACATCTTAAGATTACCTGAGCACTCGGTGAGAGCCTCTTTCTATTTATTTTCCCAGAATCCTAAAACTTTTTACCTGACATCTGATAATATGGCCATGAAGATTGAGGAGAACAACTCCAATGTCGCGAGATGCTGGAGATTGTGCTAGTGATCATCATACGAGGCATGTTCCATGGTGGGGTGTTGTAGTTGAGGCGCTTCCCTGCAAGGGCGTGCGAGCGGTTTACACACGCCGAATTTAAGGAACAAGACATCGCCAAATCTCTCTGTGAGACTCTGTAGGGTTCGGTGAACCGGTTCTTTAAGTAGATGGACATGACCTAAAGTGGGTAGACCTGGACTTGGTGGAAGATGGTTCTTGCTTTCACAGTTTACATGCTTTTGAATGATTAGTTTCAAGATAAAGAGAAGGGCGAAAGAAGGGAAGAAGAAGAAGAGCGCGACTTCGAAACTTTAACTCCTCCATGATGTATTTTGGAAATGCTCTAATCCCAAATATTTATATTGCCCTCCGAACACAACCTCTTGCATGAAATTTGTCATACATATACTATCGCAAAGCATTTTGGCCTGTAAGAGTATATTTGACCGGTTGATTTTGTATCTGCTTCCCTGCCAACATGTATCATCCCTTAGACTGATGTTGGAAGAATGTTATGTGGGGTATAGTGCTGTGCTCAACTATCGCTTCCTTCTTGTTTTCGGTCCTCATAAAACAATATTTCACAATATTTCAAGACTATCGCTTCCTTCTTGTTTTCGGTCCTCATAAAACAATATTTCACAATATTTCAAGGATTGAACGGGAAAAGTGTCAAACAAGTCCTTAAGCTATCATATTAGTGTTAATTTAGTCATAAATATTTAAACTTTATAACAATTCAATCATTCCAACTAATTTTAATCAGATATTATTAATGTAGACATCAGTTAACTTAGGTAGTATTGTTGACATTAACATGGACAATTTTTAATAATTTTTTTATTTTTAATTTTTTTTCTGATTTTTTTTTTTCTTTTCTTTCTTCTTTTGTGGGTGACTAGCCACAAGCAATGGTGCCCACCTGCCATGGCCAAGTGAGGCCAAGCCTTGTTGAGGATTGACCTTGTTAGTTGACCACAAGGCCGACCATTGTCTCGAGGAGGGCAGCCCCCGTGAGGCCGCCCCTCCCCCATCCGATCTCGCCAAATCTAGCTTGGCGAGTCCGACTCTCGTCAAGGCTTGACCTTGCCTGGCCAAGCGAGGCCAGCCTGGCCAAGTGAGGCCAGTCTGCTCGGCCATGGCTGGTGACTAGTCACCGGCATAGGGAAAAAGATAAGAGAAAAAAAAAATCTTAAAATACTATTGATAGTTATTCACATCAGCACTAAAAAGGCTATGTAAGTCGACCATCATCCACGTCAACAATATCCAATCAAAATTAGTTGGAATGACTAAATTATTACTAAGTCAAAAGATTTATAACTGAATTGATACCATTAAAAATTTAGAACAAAATTGACACCAATTTAATACGTTCAGGACTTTCTCACACCTTTTCCGGGATTGAACCAAACTCAGGTGGCCAGTAAAGTACCGTTTCAGTCACGGAGCAATAGAACATATATAGGGAAACAGGTTAAGTACTTTCCTATTATATAATTGCCTTGCTGTTCTCAACCCTTAGAAAGGAAGGATGTATAGTTGATGCTCACCAAAAAACTTGTCTATATCATGATTTATTTTGCCGGGATCTGGATCCTACCGATTCAAAAGAGGACTTCAATCTTTTGACAAGCATATGCCATGACAACAGAAGTCTTAAAACCCTGTTCATGTGGAGAATCGCATGAAAACATGCTGAGGATCACGTCGTAATCAAACAGAAAAATCAAATGAAAGGAATATGTCGTCTTCTCAAGCTGAATAGACAGCCAAATGGACGTCTCTGCATAAACGTTTAAGAGAAAAGAAAAGAAACAGAACAGCACAATCCATTGCCAGAGGTACAGGCTGTGCCTTGGAACCATCCTCCTCTTAACAAAATCTGATGCCGACACGAGAAGCAGCTAAATAAGCAGTACAGGAAACCATGCAACAGAAGACAAGTCCGTGCGGTGCCGCCCTTTTAACGACGCGACTTTTTTTTTTTTCAATGAAGTGATTGGCAACACACAGAAATCCAGCCTTACAGTATAACCATATTGTTCGTATGTTCATCGATTCATCGAATGTGTACTAAACCATAACTATTGATTCTGGTTGACAGTGACAAGATTAAAGCCCTAGCTAATTTTGCATCCATATCAGATCAGCACACTCTGGATGATCAACAGAAGGATTTATTTTATTCTGATAAAACTTGCATATGAGGTCATTTCTCAGCTTCTCTTCCCTTGAAGGTGGATCAAGTTTATTCCATCTCAGCACTGGACAAAGCAGTCCCATCTCCTTTTTCTTTGCATTAAGTCAGTGGCAGACAACTAAACATGTTCCACAAGCTAAATTTATTCAGCCTGAGAAAGTACAATGTCCAACTTCCCAGTTGAAAATGGGGAACCGGCAGAGAGGAAAAGCCATGAGATAAACATGAAGAATAAACTTCCGAATGTGATGCTTAAAAATGCCAGCGAATCAAACTGGTTGCTTTGGAGAGCAGGTGTAGGACAGACTAAAAGAGCATCAACAATCAGACAGAACTAGGAATATACCAAAAATAGCAACTGGCACCTTAAATTATCTAACACCATTTAGGCTTATGAGATAAGTAGATACATATACCTCAACTGAGAAAAGATGATAGGCATGCACCTCAATGTTGACATCAGCATACTCCACTGAGACATTCGAAGGGGACTTTTCCATCCAAGAATCATTCCAGAAATGCTACAGCTCAAACATTTGTGAATAGGAATAAGACACGGCCACTGAAAACAGACCCATTATTCTCCTACGGTACTTGATTCCACTTAAAAGCCCAAATACCAATGAGGTGGAATTTGTTACTCAAGATTCAGCATCGTATTTACATACAGAAAAATTATCCCAAATGAGTCCTACACCTCAAATGCAAGCATTTAGGTAATTAATAATTTAGAAAGGTCCTAGTGGACATTTTTACTTGTTAATTGTCAAGAGCAAAAGGATTCAAATGTCTACAATGTCAGTGCTGCCCTAGCCAATAAAACATGACCAAATTTAGAACTGAATGGAAAAAAGAAAGCGGAAGATTTAGAGGAGGAAACCTAGAATTATGTTGATGGGAGTTAGTGGGGTTTCAAGAGTCTTCCACAAAAAGCTCACATTAAGCTAAACACAACAGAGTATGTACAGACTTGAATGAGAGATGGGAACAGAAAATTCTAAGAGTTCTTGCATAGCAGGTGAAAATATCCAGTCACAGTTATTGTTCCAAAACAACAGGATAAGGATATGCAGGTGTAGGAACTGCAGATGCAGAAAGAGAAAAGATGCAGTCAATTAGTTCAGCCTAACAATGCTTGGAGAATCAGAAGAGTGAAGATCAGGGTCTCCACCTAACTGATGAAACCCATAGCAGACAACCATATACATTATGCCTGTGCAATATCCCCTCCAACCCGATGATAGGAAACAAACACTACTATGGTGTCCCAATCTCATGCCAAAAAAAGGGTCCGATCTATACAGATATATTAAACATACTACTGGTCAACTAAATGAAGTACTAGACCAATTCATGCCAGAATGGTATATAAATGGATTATATTATCCTGAAAGATTCATCAATCATTTGATTTACCAAACATTCAGTGTTCAATTCGCAAGCAATGCTATTGTGGCCTCATCATGCATGCTACAGATAAGTTTTAAATAATGCGAAAATTGCCATAACCACACTTAATTCCTTCTAACATGCTACAGCTTGTCCCCCAAATTGTGAAAGTATCTTCCCCTGTTCCAGAAACGAATGATTGCTAACAGATTAAATCTAAAATATTGCAGGCATGCCAACGTCATTAAAAAGAATTGACCTACCTTTGCAGAGCTCATCTCTTACTGTCTGATTCTGTGTCAATTGCAGCTTTCTTGTTTGCTGGTCTGAAGACACTTTCTCCATGTTCATTGGATTAAACTATTCAGGGAGTTGATTGTGATGCAGTTCCATCTATTTCAAGTCCAAGTATAGACCTGTGGGGTTTGGCACTTGATGGCAATGAGCTCTTCTATAACCTGAAAGTTTTTTTTTTTCATTTGACATTCTGAATGGATGTTAAGCACCTTGAATATATTAGGCCAAACATGGCAACTGAGAAGATGGCATCTCTTGTTTCCTGTTCTATTAGGGTTTCTTTTTTACATGAATCTGGACAATATACGGGTAGAGACTGGGGCTAAAATATAAGACTAGGCATATAGAAAATTTAAAAAAAAAAAAAAAAAAGGATGATTGGATTGATCCCAAAGATTGATTGCTTGAGACTGCTTGGAAGTGTATTATCATCTGGAACAGTAGTCAAGTAGGACAACAGATTAGCACTAGCCATATGTCCCCAAACATAAACTTGCTAACACTGATGACTGAATTTCTTTTGCCGTGGAACAGTTGATAAAGTACCATGCCTTGAGAAAGCCGGTGCAAATTGGCGATGTAGCCCATTATAAACCGACTGCAGGGTCAAGTAGGTGTGTGCTTCTATAGCAGCTTGTGGCTCCATAACAAACAATAGGATGCGGTTCATTATTTCCACAATCATAGGAATCACAGCCATATATCTAGCTCAATCATGTTGATGGATGCATGAGCTATTAAGAAGTGATCCAGAGGCAGAAGGTACATCAGGCCTCTTGTTTAGGATGCAAAATGATTGTCATCGAAAGAGTAGTCAGAAATAATCTTGCATTAAAATCCAGGTGAGGGGATTAGTCTCCCATTGGAGCTTTGATAGTTCACGAAGCATGTACACAGAACAAGGATTATTTCATCTCACATATATGTGATATTCTTCAACTGTCGAAACCTAAATTGAAGCAATTGATGGAGGACACTTGAGAGGAAACTAAATGAGCAACTTCAGAATCTGTTACATGTTCAGTTCGCATGAGCAAAACCCTTAACACACAAGGATGAATAATTGAGGAGGTGCTCTGTCACATTCTCCAATACCAAAGTGCTTATTGAACATCAAGCTCAAACTAGCACAAATTACACTGCCCTCATCTATAGCCAGTTTATTGGTTGAACCAATTTATCCTACAAGAAACAGCAGCTAATATAATGAAGATACTGGCTACTTCAATACTTCAGATACTAAGAAAATGTGTTTCGAGATCAACATACTCAGGTAACAAACCAAAAATCTATAGAGTTCTTACACCTCTCCATTATAAGCGCAGCTCCAGCTCATGGACCAATCTTCGTCAGGACTCCAATTTCTTCGTCTTTCATCACCTGTTAGATCTCCATTCTTGTGCACATACAAAACAGCGATTGGTTTCATCCATCCAATCAATGTTGTGCCCACTGTATGCTCTTGATATCAATACCATCCTTGACCATTTCGTAAAGCGGGCTCATCTCCCTTAGCTTCTCCACCTGCTGCACTGTAAGCTCGACCGCCCTGTCAATCTCTTCCTCTGTAGTAAACCTCCCGATGCCATATCGAATTGACGTATGAGCCATGTCCTCCTCCACTCCCAACGCCCTCAACACGTACGAAGGCTCCAGGCTTGCGCTCGTGCAGGCGCTGCCACTTGACACCGCCACCTCCTTCAGCCCCATCAACAAGCTCTCCCCTTCAACGTACGCGAAGGACAAATTCAAATTACCGGTATACCTTCTCTCCATGCTCCCATTGACCACGACCCCATCGATTTTCCCCCTAATCCCATTAAGCAGCCGCTCCTGCAGAGCACTGATCCTCCTGTGGTCGTACTCCATTTCCTTCATCGCCAGCTCGCAGGCCGCGCCCATCCCGACCACGAGCGGGGTCGGGACAGTCCCGCTCCTGATCCCCCGCTCCTGACCGCCACCATTCATCTGGGGCTCGACCCTTATCCGGGGCCGCCGCCTCATGTACAGAGCCCCGATGCCTTTCGGCGCGTAAATCTTGTGCCCGCTCAAGGACATCAAGCTCACATTCCACTTGTCAACGTCAATGGGGATCTTCCCCAGCGCCTGAGCAGCATCGGTATGGAAGGGAACATTGAACTCCTTGCAAATCCTCCCGATCTCCTCCATGGGCTGGATGACCCCAATCTCGTTGTTCACCGCCATGACCGAGACGAGCCCGGTGTCGGGGCGGATCGCCGAACGGAGGCGGTCCAGGTCGATGATGCCGTCGGGGCCGACGGGGAGGTAGGTGACGTCGAAGCCCTCCTGCTGGAGGTGGCGGCAGGAATCGAGGACGCACTTGTGCTCGGTCTGGGTGGTGATGACGTGGCGCTTCTTGTCGCGGTAGAAGTGCATGACGCCCTTGACGGAGATGTTGTTGGACTCGGTGGCGCCGGAGGTGAAGACGAGCTCCTTCGGGGAGGCGCCGACGAGGGCGGCGACGCGGGCGCGGGCGGACTCGACGGCGAGGTCGGACTCCCAGCCGTAGAGGTGGGTGCGGGAGTGGGGGTTGCCGTAGCGGTGGAGGTAGAAGGGGAGCATCGCGTCCAGGACGCGGGGGTCCACGGGGGAGGTGGCCTGCATGTCGAGGTAGAGGGGCCGGCCGGAGATCCGGACGCCCTTCATGACGACGCCGGAGGAGGCCTCCTCGTAGGGCTCCGCGACGGCAGCGGCGGCGGTGGAGAGAAGGCGGCGGAGGGGCGGTGGGGCGGTTGAAGGAGAGGAGCGGCGGAGGGCGGAGGCGAGGAGCTTGGAGGCCATCATGCGATTGGTTTAGAGAGAGAGAGAGAGAGAGAGGGTGTGCGATTTTTAGGTTTTTGTGCTGCGAATTTGTGGGAGAAGAGAGAGAGATGGAAGGAGAGAGAGGGGATAAGGACTAGGGAGAGGGCGAGGTCACATCGGCTGGGTCGGCAGATTTTTTGCGGCGTGGCGAGTTTTGGAGCCATCCAGAGGTCCCTCTCCCTCTCCCTTCCCCACTTTGCTTTGCTTGATTTTATTTTCCCCTAATCTACTAGGATAAGGATTTCTTTTTTTTTTTTTTTTTTTTTTTTGTTTCTTTGGAATACATTCCTTCCTTCAGAAAAATTATTTCCTGACACCTCCATCGAAAGTCCAAACCAACTTTTTCCAGCTTTATTTTTTGATGCCAAATTATGACCGGGAAAATTTCAACTTGACTTTGAAATGCTCTCATTTTTTTATATAAAAATCTAAAATGAACTTCATTTCAAATAAAAATTTAAAGTATTATTATCTTTTTCAAATAAGAATTTGAAGCGAAACTTATTTTAAATAAAAATTTGAATTGATTTTGTATGTTTCAAAAAAATGCTTCATCTCAAAGGTAGCCAAGATTAAGGCGAGGGCTGGCAACCCTCGTCTATGTTTAGGAGAGGGTTGCAAACCCTCTTTTGATTCTACTGGCCCTCACCTCTATTTTAGTAGTTGTCGGCCCTCATTAAAGCATCAACAACCCCATTGGCAATTTTTAATCTAAGTTAACTAATATTTAGATTAAAGAAACTTTTTGACAATAAATACCCTTGATTGGTCATAACATTTTATCGGACAACAATTAGACCTTTATTTGAGAAAATAATGATACTTTAGGCCTTATTTGAAATTTTCCCTTATGCGTGGGTATTATCTAATGCTCATTTTGTGTCTTCCCAGAATTGTATAAACCACTCAAAATAGATGTCGAAATGATGAGGTATGTATTGTTAGGAAAAAAAAAATCTTTAAGAAAATTTGATGATGCCTAAACTATCCTTAATATATTACTTACTATGTTGATTGCAAATGTTTGGAATAAAAGACTATGCAACATCCGTGGTATGATCCATGGCAAGGAAGTTTGCAAATATTATGTTATTACAAACAACATCAATCAACCAAAAGATCAAATACTAATGTTGTTTTTGTCGAAGCAATAAAGATCAAGTTGGTGGTAATGTAACAACCAAGTACATTAGTTGATATTCGTTGGGTCGTCAGCTAAAGAGATATTGAAAAATCTGGACTTGCACTGCAATAGAATCGAAATAAAGCATGTAATAGAGTAGTTAAGAGTATTTGACAAGTCAGTCAAAGACTGCAATAAAAGACAACAACAATTGTTATTTTTGGTTAATTTGTAAAAGTCCTAAGAAAAAAGTTGTATGGGCAATACCTTCTTGGACAGTAGCTTAACAAAAAAAAGAAAAAAAACTCTCCAATGGTCATCTACTTCTCTAAACCAACCTCAATGGATAATTTGAGGAAGAGTATAAGAGAGAAGGCTTTGAAGAACCAAAAGAGAGTGCAACATATTAAAAGATCAAGTAGCTTGCATACTATTGTTCTTAGCTGAAAGCTCTTTATCTTACTACTTTGATTATCAAGTTGTTATGCAATTGTGCTACGAATTAAGTGTATAAGTGTAAGAGCAGCAACTACATCCATATAGTATGATCTATTATGTGAAGGATTAGTGCTAGCCAATTGTAACTTTCCAAGCAGATTGTTAGTTGGACGTAAGCTTGAGGATAAAGTCGAACCACTATAACTTTTATGTCCCATTGTTTTTCATCTTATTATATACATTGGCATACAATTAGTGAGTGTTTGCTTAAATATCAAGTTGAGGTGATTTTTACTTAACAATTAGCTAATTTCCACAAAAGATCATCAAAGTTTGAAAACAACATATTCACCCATTCTCTAAGTTGTATTGTTAGCCTCAACAATTGATATCAAAGCTTTGTTCCTCATTATCTAAAGTGTATTTCTTATGAATACAAAGATCCTTTATTTTGACTAACCTTGATAGCTTATTTACTAATTATGCTCAAGATCCCAACAAGCTGCTATACTTTGATGGAAGCAACTATGGCTATTGGAAGCAAAGAAAGAAATCTTACACTAACACCACGGATCTAGATATGTGGGATGCAGTTGCAAACAATCCAAAAGTATTAGCTCCTGTTCAACAAGAAGCTAGGAAGCAGCAACTGTCAAAGAGCAGTTCTTAATGATAGAGCGAAACACCTCATGTATTGTGCATTGTCACTTTCTAAATTTAATAGAATCTTTTCTTGTGATACAACGAAGGAAATCTGGGATTGCATCATGCTGACATTTAAATGAATAGAAAGAGTTAAAGATACAAAACAAATCATCCTGCTTGGAAATTATGTACTATTACTATTCAAGATGAAGTCCGATGAAACAGTAACTCAAATATCCACACGATTCACTAAAATAGTGAATAGACTAGCTCTTCAAGGAAAAATCTACACAGATGTTGAGAAAGTAAACAAACTACCATGAGCTCTTCCCAAAGAATAGAGTACTGTCAAGACCTCACTACAAGAAACCAATTAGATTCAACCAATCATAATGGACGAGCTTACAAGAACATTCATATTTTATGAAGTGGAGCTTCAAAATGAAGAAAGCAACTCCAAAGGTAAGAAATTAATTGCATTTAAAGCTAACCATGATGATATAGATGGAGAAATATCCTCCGATGATGAAGAAAGTGATGAAGACATGACATTACTAATAAAGAAGTTTAAAAGCTTCATGAGGAAATGAGAAAACTACAAAAGAAAAAGATCGCCTAAACATCTTGATAAGAAAAAGCTTTACAAAAACAAGAAACTAAAGGTAAGGACATCATGTGCCATGAATGCAAGAAACCTGCACATAAAACTAGAATGTTCATCCATCAAGAAGAAGAAAGGGAAATTCTAGAAAAAGAAAAAGGCGTTGAAAGCTAAAACATGGAATGACACAAAATGTAAATTCAGTGATTACATGGCTGACTCTGAACTAGAAAAAGATGAGGTAAAAGATTTTGAACTATCTTACAATGAATTGAAAGATTTTTTAAAGGAAATATTTGAAGAACACCAAAATGTTTCAAAATAAATTTCTGCTTTAAAAAAAAAAAGAGGTTCACAATCTTACCACTGAAAATCTCATTGACAAAATTCTAAACAACTTGAAGAAAGTGCTTAATTTTCAAACAAATAAAGTAAAGCTCCTACAAGTTGAGATGAGAATGTCAAGGATAAAATTTCAAAACTCAGCACCAAATTTTCTCTTAGTTCAAAAACCTTACAACACACTCTCTTTATCCAAATTCCTTTGGTCTTAGATGTGAAGGAAATGAAGACGAGATGAATCCTTTTCCAAAAACAAAAAATAGATTAAAACATAGATCTCCTACACACTTTTACAAGTCTCACTTTGTCAAACATTTTACTAAAGCTACTGGCAAGAAATTTCTTAAGTATTCAATCTATGAAGGACATGGCCATTTTAAAATGGACTGTCCAAAACAACAGAAGAAATTCAAAAAAACTAATTGATCTTTTGATCTTGAATTAAAACCTAACCACAAAGGACCCAGGCTTATGTGGGTACCAAATAAAAGATGAGATTTACTTTGATTTCAGGTTATCTTGAAGAAAAACAAGAGGTATCCGGATAGTTGGTGTTCCAAACACATGATTATAGACAATAGCAAGTTCGTAATGCTTACAACCATAGATGGAGGCTCATTTATATTTGGAGGAAAAGATAAAGGAAAAATCATCATGAAAGAAAACATCATGTTGGGAAATCTAATTGTTAAAGATGTTTCACTCGTAAAGGTCTAAAGCACAATCTCCTTAGTATAAGTCAACTTTGTGACAAAAGGTACAAAATAAAATTCGAGAAAGGTAAGTGTATAAGCACAAGCAAGAACAAATCATAAACATTCATTGGCAATAGGTACGGCAACATCTACTTACTTGACATCAATTTTGAGGAATCATATTGTTAATATCTATCAAGGAAGAACGTGATCTTTGGCACCATAAATTAAGTCATATTAATACAAAGCAAATTCAGAAGATTTCTTTTAAAGATATAGTTTGTGGTTTACCAACCAAAAATCAACTACAACAAGTATGACACATGCAATGCATGCACATTGAGAAAACATGTGGGAAATTCTTTCAAATCTACCAAACCTATTACTACTAACAGATCTTTGTAGCTACTACCTATAGATCTGTTTAGACCAACACGAGCAACAAGCCTAGGAGGAAAGAAATACTATTTAGTCATAATGAATGACTACTCAATATTCACTTGGATAATGTTCTTCTCACATAATAATGAGACATTTCATTCTATTGAGAAATTTGCTCGACAAGTTCAAAATGAAAAGAGATGCATCATCACCACCATCAGAATTAACCATAGAGAAGAATTTGACAACCAAAGTTTTGTTGAATATTGTGATGAGAATGGAGTGAAACACAATTTTCCACTACTTACACTCTTTAACAAATAGGGTAGTAGAAAGAAGAAATTGATCACTGCAAGAAATGGCAAGGACAATATTGATCGAAAGTAATGCATCTACTTATTTTTGGGTTGACGCTATTACCACCGCATGTTACACTCTCTCGTGACATCCCGATTTTCCAATTCTATTTTCAATAAATTGAGATGGGCATTTCATTGGCACGCATATAGTTCTTTTCATTGAGTCGGTCACTCATGTGAAAACTAGTCTATCAGGTGAAGCCGTTAAGAAATTCTAATGCATCAGACTCGAGAATTTGACTAGGAAGCGATCTTTCGACCGAGCTAATCTACAAGGGTCATTACGGCACAATTAAAAATCGATTAGAGATCGGGGATATGTCGACTTCACAAAGGCATGTGATCAGGTGTGGGTGATTCCACTAGATCGCACGATTCGTGTCAATCGGCACTAGACCGACTTTTCAATCGATTGGATACCCTGTGTTCGTATTTAAAACCTTGAGATTACCCTAACAATCGAAAGTCGCCAATGTTTCAAAGATGTACATTATGGCTTGAAATGATCAACCACAGGTCAAATGCATGCAAATTTCTAAAAGTTACCCAGTAGGTTGGGCCGCGCTAGTATTGTGCCAAAGTAAAATTAACCGTGAGATTGAGATCGAATTATGAAATTGGAAGTCATAGTGTGTCACAAATCTTATTAGGAATATTGGATTAATTTATGGACTTTAATTGGACTCAATTTGAAGAGAATTGATTGGAATTGAAAAAGTTAGCGTACAAGATTTCATGCCTCGGTGGAAAAGTAAATTGCAACCATTGGAAAATGTTGTGGGAGGTTTGGAGATAGTGGAGGTGATGTCATGGTGGGCCATTTTGTGGGATTAAAGAAAGAGAAAAAGAGAGGAAAAAAAAAGGGTCCCCTCCTCTTTCCTCCCTCTCTTCTTCCTCTCTCCCGTCAACCCTCTCTCCTCCATTCTCCTTGCTTCTTCAAAACCTAGCAACCGAAGAAGACTGGAATGGAAGCCAGCAGCCATCGTAGCCGCAGCTGGAGTTGTCGCCGCCTCACGCCGCATGCCATCGCAGCTGTGCCTCGCCGCTCGGACCTTTGCCTCTCCTTCCCTCTCGCTGGCATCAAGTTATTCTTCTTCTTCTCTAGGTTCGAACGCACCAGCAGATCTAAGCATGTTGAGGCTGGCTGTAGCCCAGCCAGACTGTCATCTGCCGCTCGCGCGCCGTCCGCCGCCTTGCACAACCGCTACTCCTCGCTCGCCCACACTTGGCCGATGCCTAACCATCCCCATCTATCTCGTTCCATGAGTTCCAGGAGCTGCCGGAGCTCGTCCCCACCGCCGTGAGCCGCCATTGACCTCCCCACCGGCTTATCCAAGCCCCGCCGGTCTCGGCCCCAAAACAATAGCTGCAAAAATGGGTATGGCAGCTCGGTTTTGGCCCGTTTTGGCCATCTTCCCGACCCCGAATGCTTGGCCCACTTTGAAGGAAGTTGTTCCCCTCGGCGTCCCCGTCGTTTTGGTCCACTCAGCTTGCTAATTCGGTGAGTTTAGATCACTAAACCTTGATTAGAGTGTTAATGATGCCCTAAGTGTGCTTAGTCTAAGTTGAACAAGTTTAGGTGGATAGTTTAGTTTATTTAATTGTGATTTGGATTAAGAAGTTTGTTTAATTTAAAATGTGTTTACTTAAGGCTAATAGAGTTATTTAATAATAAGCCTTGAGAGGACATAATTGGGTTTTATTTTTGAATTATTTAATTGTTTCGAAATTCTGGAATTTATAATATTATATTATATTCCGAAATTATTAAAATATTATTATTTATAAAAAAATGGAAAAATTATTTTTTACCTCGGTTGCTTAGAAGTTCGTGCCGATCGCTGCTGTGCATTTAGAATTTGAAATTGATGATTAGTTGTGGTAAATTGAGTGTAATTGCGATAAATATGGATTCTTTTTACAAAATCCCAAGTGTCGAAATTTGATGGAAAAATAACCGTGAAGTGGTTATGAGTGAACTTAGGAAGTCGCCAAAGTATGGTTGTGCCAGTTGGACCGAAAGTTGCCACCAAATTGAACTTGGTCGCGCCCAATCGAGCCGTGATTCACCACCTATAAGAGGTCGTGTCTAGTGGGGCCATGATTCTCCACTTAATAAAGGTCGTTCCCAACCGGGCCGTAATTAACCACCTATTAGAGGTCGTGCCTAGTGGGGCCATGATTAACCACCTATTAGAGGTCATGCTCAGTGGGGTTGTGATTCGTCACCTGATAAAGGTCGCGCCCAACCGGGCCGTGATTTACCACCTATTAGAGGTCGTGCCCATCGGGCCGGGATCTACCACATTTTAAAGGTTGTGCCGAGTGGGGCCGTGATGCCACTAATTCTAATTTTACCGAGTGGGGCCGTGATTGCCACTAGTTGTTAAACCTTCCTATAGGGTTGTGATTGGAAGCAATGATTGATTTGCTAAAATGACATGTAATTGGCCGAGTCAATTGATCGCTGAGACGATCCAAGTGGTTGAATTGTCCTGATGATGTGATTGTGCCACAGTTGTTTGGTTATCATAATTGCACGTGGTTGAATTATATAAATTGTGCTAACCTGCAGATGAAGACTAATGCGAGATAAGTTTTCTTGATGTTGTGACTAGGCCACTCTGGGGCGTATTTACTTTCTAATAGGGGTTTAGGGGGGTTGAACTTGTTGAGACGATGTCTCATCTTGGTTGTGGGATTAAAATTTCAGGTCCCGGTGGACGGAGCGGCCAGATAGCTTTGGTTGGCCTTGAGGAGTTGCAGAGGTGAAGTCATAAGGATTGGAGAACGTGTCCGACTTGTAGGTCGTGGGACAGTTCCTTTTTAAAAGCCGGTCTTTTGTAAACTTTTGGCCATAGACCTCTGTTTGTAATTCTGTTGAATTATGAAAGTGTGATGTTGTGGTTTTTGCTTCCCGCTTTTCTATCCCGTATTTCATTGTCAGGGGTTTTTATAATACATTCCACTTGTGCAATAAGAAATGAATGGGGTCAGCGACACTACTTGGGAATGTCGCATTTGCATGACCATGGTGGGATGTTGGCGCACTTAAGGTTTGGGGCGTGACACTCTCAACAGAGTATTGTTTAGACCTATGGTATAAAAGACTCCGAGGGAGATATACAAGGGAAGAAAACCTACTTTACACTACTTTTATGTATTTGGATGCAAATGTTTCATTCTAAAAAATACAATGACAACATCGGGACGTTTAATGCACGAGCTAGTGAAGACATTTTTCTTGGGTATTCAACTACAAGTAAAGCCTATTGAGTCTTTAACAAATATTCAAGGGTAGTGGAAGAATCCATAAATGTGAAAATCATGAATAATCAAAAGAGAGTAAAGATTGATGACTACGAAGACATCATACATATATTTCCACCAATTGCTCAAAAATAGTAGCAACCATAACCTCCAACTAATCTTTCAAATCAAGGTCAATCTTCCTTATATTGGAGATTCAAGATTGAGTATCCTAAGGAACAAATAATAGGGAAAGTGGATGAAGGAATCAAAATGAGATCATCTCTCAAAGCTATGATCAATTCCTTAGCTCTTATTTCTCAATTTAAGCCCAAGGAAGTCAAAGATGCTTTAAAAGATGAAAATTTGATTGAACAAGAGAAATTACATCAATTCAAAGTCAATGATTTTTAGGAACTAATTGTCACGCCCAATTCTTAAGCGCGTGCCCATCCTCGATAGTCAATAATAAAAATGCAACTTCCTAGGCCGAGTCACCGACCCTTTCATTTTAATACGCATGTGGAAGCGAATAATAAATCCCCTAATAGTAACCATTTCGGGATAGAAAAGTAGGACAATAGATTCACAAACAAAACATGCTTTTATATACACATTGAGTCATGTACAAAAGTCTATAACCGAAAGACTTTAAAAGATTAGTTCTCAAAAAGAAGCTGTCCTTTCTAACTTACACTTTAGATCACCACAGCTTCGACTTCAAATCCTCCACTCTACTGTCCTAAAAATTTAAGCCCACGATGGGGTGAGATAAAAATCTCAGCGAATTCACACTTTAAACCCCAATTAGAAGGATAACATGCCTAAAGGTGCCCTAACCACACAATCATATAACCACAGAGACTTACCTTGTCTTAGATCAACCATGCAGGTCAATACAATTTAAATCACAAATAGTCACAACAACATGATCAATAAACAAGCTCACCAACTGGAACGCCACATTCAAATTCAACCCAGTACAAAGGTCCTAATTATAGGGCCAAATCATTATGGCACGTCTCATATTGAGCCACACGATTTTGTCTCCTAATCCGACACATTTAACTCAATTAATCATTGCATTCTTAGTTTTTGATATTGGCTTATAGCATGGCCTACTCTTTATTCGGCGGTCTTTTAGCATAGTAAGGCATTGTATCACCTTATTGAGCACGGCTACATTTTTTCTAAACGGCTTTCTCAAATGAGCATGGATCTAGAATCTATTACGACTCACATCCGTTATCTAGGGGCATCCTATATAGGGATAACGTCTAGCTTAATAACCCGGACATGTTCTCTTAACCAATACACGACCATTCAATCTCGGCCTAAGACACCGCACATTGCATTCAAATGCCTCAATTAAAATGATGAACCTGACCTATTTTCTTTATATTAAAAATATACGATAAAATAGCCGTGTGTGGGTACACGGTCAACTCGACCTAGAAAAGGTAATATCTTCTAATTTAAAATCACATTGTTTTATATAATATATAAAACCATGTTTCGGTGTTAAAATCCAACACCTAGGATTTTCTAATAAATATTGAAATTCACAATTTTTGGAATAAATAACCAAAATTTCAATCAAGACTCAATTTGCACAAATTAACACTCAATTTCAGAAATTAACCACACCATTGTAATCAAGACAAAATTCCAATCACCGGCTATCCCGATCTAATTTTTGAAAAATAACTAATAAATAAATAATTACCAAAATTAATTAAATAATTCAATTTAAACATAAAAATGCTAACTTAGGTCGTAATTACTAAATTAACCACCTAAAGGGGCTGGGAAAATTCCCGAACCTGTCTCGATAAATAATACAGCTTATCTAGTCCCTAACTAAGATGTTCTAACTACTTAACATGCATAATTAACTAATTAAATCACTAATCTAATCTAACTAACAATCTAATCCCTAATTAACTTAAACTAAACACCCCTTAAACGTCATTAGCCTACTAAGTAGAGTTTAGTGCATAAACTCATCGATTTAGCGCGAAAACCGATTCACCATGACAGCGGCATGACAGCGACCGAAGCTTGGGCCAACGACAACGCCGAGGGGAACTTAGGCCGGGCTGAAAAACCTTGCAAGCCCACAGCAAATTGTTGGGCTTGGTTTTGGGTTGAACTATGGGCTGGGCTTGCTTCGTGGGCTTCAAGTGGGTTGGACCAAAGGCTGAAGATGGGCTAGAAATTGGCGTAGGCTACTACAGCTAAAGCTCACGGGCAGGGCCTAACTTCAATCGATAGGCTGAAAAGAAAATTGCCTTTTGTTAAGTGGAGAAAGTGAATCCAAAAGGAAAGGAAAAGAATCGTGATCACCTAAAAAAGGCAACAAATTGAGGGGGAGCATTGATCAATTGTGGAAAAAAAAAATCTTTTTGAATGGATCGTGATCTTGATTATATGAAAAGAAGGAAAAGGTAAATGTGTCGAACTTGTTAAGTTCTACAAAATCTGATTAGTGCATCTTTTATTACCTTTTGTCATTAACAAATCTTTTATTAATATTATCATTTTATTATGACAAAAAAGATAAGTGAATTTTATAATGCCTTCATGATTTTTATTGGGTATTTGCTGATATATATGATCGAAGTGAGCTATATTACATATCTTTAATATTCAATTTACTTTATAAAAACTGATTTTTTGGAAATTATGTTTCATGTAAGATATATTTGTTATCATTTCATATTCTCTACATGATACAATTTCCATTATTATCACTTTTTGATTATGACAAAAAGGGGAGAGGATATGAATATGCATATGTGTTAATTGTTTGATATTATTTATTGCATAATATTGAGCTGCGGTTATTTTTTTTATCTATTGTTATACTCAATCTATTTGCTATCTTCTGTTATCATTTGATTTAAATTACATTGTGTTTAAGGTTGCCCTAATTTATTAATATTTTCAAAAGCATGTTTACAAATCTGCATATTCAGAGAATATTTTGTCATCATCAAAAAATGGGAGATTTTTAGAGAAATCCCTTATGATGTTTTGAAGATGACAAAATAAATCAAAGGCTATTAACGTGTTTAATAGTTGAGTAACAGACTATGTAGATGATAGAACATATAAAAGATATTATCAAAGTCTATACTTGATTGAACCAGAAGACAGACTTTATGCTGAAGTTGAATTGAACCAAAAGATAGACTCTATGATAAAGCTGAACTTATTCAGACTGTGTCTAGACCTTAAAGCTAAATTTGTTCAAAAACAAAATATGTTCAAACTTACGTTCAGATTATAAAGTTTATCACACTTAGACTCTCCTTTAGACTGAAGACACTCAAACTCTACTTCAAACTAAAGATGCTCATACTTTACTTTCGATAGAACACTCTTAGACTTTACATCCAGAACGAGACACAAGTCCATAACGTGACAAAGTCTAAAATGAGACACAAGTCCATAATGTGACAAAGTCCAAAACGAGACACAAGTTCAGAACGTAGCATATTCAAAATGAAGCATGTTCAGAACGTAACACAAGCCCCAAACATATAATGGCTAGTGATCTAGTTTGAATTTCATATCAATATAGATTTGATTGACTCAATCTAATTTATTGACAATTGGATCTTGAAGGCAAGAACTTTCTATTCGAATAAGCTTTACTTATGGAAATCAAAATTCTGTTTGTATGGCGATCGGAATCAATTTAGGATTCTACTTCTATCACTCAACGGCTACCAAATCTTCTAGATACAGATTTGTCCCATTGGTAGATTGGAAGACAATCCTCTAGATATTGTCTAACGGCTAGTTTGGAGGTGGAGGGGTATTTAAGGAGATCAAAGACTGATGAGCAAGTAAGAGATGAAGCGTAGAATTTATAATTCCAAAGTTTGAGCGATCTTCAATCATACACTTGTCTTTGGTGAGCTTAAACATTTGTGATCGTGAGAGAAATACCAAAAGAGTGACTTAGTGACTTAGTGTGATCTATCACTAAGTATTTGCACTCAAAGTTATAAGCTCTTGTTGATTGCATAGTGAAATCCAGCAGAAGGCTATCGCGTGGGAGTGTGGATGTAGGCTTAATCTAAACCGAACCACTATAAATTATGTGTTCTTATTCTCTTCCCTGAACTCATTTATTTTGTTTGTAGTTCTATTTAACTACTAAAGTTTGAACTCGTCAAAGTTTGTTGCTCTTCAGACTTAGTTTCAAAAGCAAAATATTTCTACTATTCTTTGCGAAAATTTTTCTTACACCTATTCACCTCCCTCTAGGTGTTCATATTAGTCCTTTCAATTTAAAGGGTTGCGAGGACCGTCATATTTGGTGGTCTCGTTAGTGCTAAAATGGCAGACTAGGTTCATAACAAGGCAAAGGAGATTGGGAGTTTGGGACAGTGTGTTCTCTGTCTTATCCACTTCCTGAAAAGGATCTTCACCAACATGGTAAGTGCACCTTTGCTGTTACACTCTAATTGCTGTCATCGTGGTCTTGCTCTTCATTTCTCTCGATAGTTGGTTTTCTCTCACCATCTGGCCTTTTCCTCTCCTGTATTTCAGTTAAAAACATGCCGAATGGTGATATATTAAAGGGCCTGATGAGATCTCAAACCCCATCTCTACCGCTTGAGTGGAATGTCATCAGTCAATGTGTAAGCAACTAACTTGGAGGTGTGAATTGACTCGACAACTAAGTGCACATAAGCATATTTGGCTTTTTGTCCTGATGGACGCAACTATGGTAGTGTTATTTACAAACAACTCTGTGCCAGTACCTACTCTTCTTCTGTCTTCCCTACGCCTAGCGCTGTTTGTGCACGCTATTCTTTCATCATTGCAGTCATTATCAGAACCCTCCCCGCGAGCCCTCTGTTGCCAGCACTTCTTGCACCAGCAAGAATATCTCCTCCTTCGCCATAACCTTGTAGGCGGTACCCCACTAGGGATGGCTCTGTAACCACAACTTGACAATGAACTGCGGTGCCCCGGAGAACAGTTGGTACAATCCTCTTGATGCAATGCGAATATCTACTAAGTAGAGGACAGAATAACGGATGCGTGCCTTTCAAGAATGATGAAGCTAATGAACTTTGTTGGGGAAGAGGGAAGTTGTGAATATTTCCTCTGAGCTCTGTTATTTGCACATTCGACTGATGCAAAGTGCATTCAGCAAGGAAATGCAGGATTTACATTAGCTATTCTAAACTTAGTAAAAATAAACATTACAAATATCATGTTTCCTGTTAGAAGATGTCTCGAAAGGGCATGCCTCTAAGAAGTGTGGGCCACGTTGCTGGTGGGATGGACAGTGTTCCTTGTCAAACATTGAGGTTGTGTTATGTTGTGATTTGGCAATATAACTTTCGTGGGTTGGGATTCTGAACTGGTTGTCATTTGTGACATACCAGGCCTTGCACAAGATGGATGTAGAATGGATGCTTCTGCCGTTCTTTTTACAAGTGTTAAATCAGCTCGAAGTGTTGTTGCAATGTGATATTGCATTTTTGGCCCATCAAAGGACAACACGAGCCAATTTTCTTTCCGTGAGCCATTTAAGGTTAATCGCTTGCTCTAAAAGCACGAGGGCTATAATCGATTTTCTTGTTCCTCCTCCTTTTGATCTCATTTTCTTTGTTGAGTGTTCGTCATGTGCAATCTCCTAAGCCAATTCTCCACTTTTGAAAGATTGCTCATTCTAGAATCTAGCATACATTGCACGACCAGTGCTCAAACCATTAAATAAACACCATCCATGAAAGTGAAATCATGCAAGGGTAGGTTACACAGTCTCCGAACACTACTTCATACACGCATCGTAAATCGAATTTATTGGATCGAATCCCAGAGACCCGATTGGCACATAACGCTCAATTCCCTGACCTCTCGCCAAAGAAGGATAGGATCTCAGCAGTAACTAGCTCCGCCCTCTCTTGCTGGACAAAATGGTGGCCGTTGATGACCAGAACCTGAAGACCAGGCACGAGCCCCTTGAAGAATTCACTCTCGATATAACTTTTGGTCCCGAATGATTGGAACCCAACATCCTTATCCCCAGTAATAAATTTCGCACGGACACTTATTCTCGCCCCCTGCCACGGCCCGAGCAGCTCCCAATTCCTGCATTCAATTTCAATGGACATGTCAGATCCCGCCACTTCAAGAAATTAAAGATCCAACTTGTAAATATCGAATTCAAAGAAGTGGAGAAGAGGCTCTGGGCAAGCGAGGCTGTCGCAAAATGCGCCTGCCACTTCTTGCTGGAATTGAATGTGTACGTATTCGCAGTCCGTAAGGCATCTTCAATCGGTCGGTCAAAGCGGATGAATGCACTTACTTCGCAACGGAATTTTCATAAGTGAGAGGAACAACATGGCTCTGGCACAGCAGACAAGTATTTTGCAGGACCATAATGAGGCATGAATGCGAAAATGTATATCCTAGACATCACTTTTCATAACCTCTTTCGATCTTTGCTTAGATTGGATTACTGTAAATGCAAACTCTGGCTTAAAGGCTGATCTTGGCTTCCTTTTTGGTCACTCTAGCCTTTGGGCTTTCCATAGGGTCGAGTTGAGCGCGGTTTTGGAGCAGACTTACCTGTCCATGGCGCGGTAGTAGTTCAATGCCCCGGTGAAACCGGATCTCTGGAACTTCTCTGCCCTGTACTGGAGCTCCTCTTCGGTGGTCCACGAGGGCAATGAATCTGGGGTTTCGAGGGAATCGATGAACTCGACACCCAGTGGAGCGGCCAGAAGATCGGGACCATTCACCAGTAAGAACTTCTTCGATACCGTCGAACAGTCATACTTGGCAAACGACTTCTCGGCCCTTCCCGGTTCCTGCATTAGCCACGACAAAGAGAGACGAGATGCGAGCTCAAGTACTGTACAGCTTGCCAAAACCGTGCTTTAACAATCGGTGCCTCCTTACCTGAAACTGAGTAATGTAGAACCCGTCGCCGAACTTTGCCATGTATTCGGACGGCTTCAACTGTGGGGACCGTGGTCGATAGGGCACGCTCAAATTAACAAGCGCCTTGACTCTATCCGGCCTGAAGAGGCAAAGGTGCCATGCTACTTCCGCGCCTGTGTCGTGACCCACCACGTACGCCTATTGACGAAACCCATTCTTATATTCATCAGCTTTTTTCGACAGAAGTATGAACAAAACATAGGAGAATCAACGTAGCACAGGTTGCTCCCGATCACGGTCGGTACGCGCTCAGAACCAAAAGACTTAGGTTACATAATCATGAACATTCAAATTCTATAGCAAGAAGCTATCTTGGCTATATAAATACCCTGCTGACTTACAATTACCTCACGTTCTATCAAACCATACGAGTAGCACAAATACCAATTCTCGCAGAAAAGACCCTGCAAGTACTTAAATCATTCTGCATGGCGATGTGACGCACCTGATCTTGACCGAGCGCATTGATGAGGCCAACCAAGTCACCGACCAGGTGGAGGATGGTGTATGATGCCGGGTCGGCAGGGCAGTCCGAGTCCCCATAGCCCCTCATGTCAAGGGCGACTGCGTGGTACCCACATTCAGCCAAGCGATGGATCTGGTGCTTCCATGAGGACCAGAGCTCGGGGAAGCCATGGATGAGCAGAACCAGAGGCCCGTTTCCTTTCTCTGCTATGTGCATCCATATTCCGTTAGTCCGGACTCTTCTGTGAGTTATGTTGGCCATGTTTGGATGATGAATCTTGCCTGTGATTGGTTTCTTGCTACCTGTATATCGTATAAAGAGGTCAATCCTGGTGTTCAGATATTTGGTTTTTTTATTTTTATTTTTGGTTCTAAGTTCAGATGTTTGTTCCCAGTTCGTAGAATTCAACGCACAAAGTTGGACGTTTTGGGCACAGATTTCTCGAGACGTGATAGATTGCTAATGCTCCAATGAGTTTTCATTAGCTCTCTTCGAGAAATTGGACTTTTCTTTCAAGTCCGGAGACGTCATCCTCCGAAGTAGAATCCATCTATTTACTCCACGATGGTCGATTGGGGAAAAAATAAAAAATTGTCCTTTGGTGCATCCACGCTGGAACAGGGCGTGTTTGTTCTGCCTGGATTTCTTTTTTCAAAGCAAAACCCACTTATTTTATCTTCACGCCCAAAAGAAAAATATCCTATTGAATTTAAATTAATCACGAAAATTTTATGTGGGTCCTTCGCAAGTTTATCTTCTTAAATTATGTCATCGTTTATCATTAAATAAAAGTCTAACTTGAAAAATAAAAACTCTTGAATAGACTCCAGACATACCAAAATTTTAAAATATCTTCATTCATTTCATTCCAGATAGAGATAGTTTTGGAAAAGCATGCATTTGAATATCGAGGGGAGTATGCCGCAAGAAAAATACATGGAGATTGACGATGAAAAATTGGAATTCTCTGGGCAAAAGGAAATATAACAAATATTTTTAACTCAACGTAAATATTACAGATCACTTGCAAAAAAAAAAAAAAAAAAAAAAAAAGCATGGTAATTCAGGTTCTTTCATGCTGGGCCTAAAAGGATTCTTTCACGACAAATCGGTCAAGCCCAACCCACACTTCTTGTTCTCCTCTCTATCTCCATCCGGGTCGAATTGGCCCAAATCCAAATCCAAAACCCATAAACCCAAACCCGCCTCGTTCGTAACAGGACCAATGATCCGACCGACCCGAAATGCCTGCCCTCATTCCATGTTCGGACGTTAAACCCTGGCACGTCGGCATGGGGTTTGGCTTTCTGCAGCAGCGATGGGGAAGAACAAGAAGCAAGCCAAAGATGGAGCTCCCGGCGCTCACTCGCCATCCACCGTCTCCATCTCCAACTTGCCTTACTCCTTCACCAATGCTCAGGTACTCCTCCTCCTCCTCCTCCCTCATGGAATATGCTCACCGGCAACGGTCTCTTTTCGCGCATGCCCCCGCATTGTCGGATTGAAGAGCGTTTTTTGTAATCCCCGCGCTCTCTATTTCGATCTCTTTCAGCTCAAGGAGACGTTCAGTGACGTTAGTCTGATCAGGCAATGTTTCAGGGTGACCAAGAAAGGTGAGGGAATGCGTGATGATATCTAAGCTTCCATGTTTTCGCGCGTTCAGGCATGCACTCAAGAGTAGGGGTGATCGGGTAAAGGGTAGGCAGGGTCTAGACCTAGACCCTGTACCTGACACTAGTATAACTAGTTCCTCTTTTCTAGACCCTATATCCGATCATATTTGTATTGGACCCCGTACTTGACTTACCCCGTTTTTCTAATTCGATTCGAGGGTCAACCCTATTTCCACCGGAACATATTTTGCAATCTCCCAATATCTTATACGACTTCGAATTTTATATTAATACACAAAAAAATAGCGTAATCATCCTAATTTGTATTAAAACATTAAGCACTTATAATAAATAAATACATGAACTTTTTGACTAAATAAAAAATTAAGGATCCGCAAGACTAATTATAATAAATAAAATTATAAGGCAAAGAATTAGTAACAAACATAAATATAATATTAGTCTTATTCCCACAACTACTACATACAACTACTACATGAAGCTACTCATTTATACAAGCATAACTCATCTACAAAAGAGAAATTAGGCAAGTTAATCCATGTGATACACAAGAATTTGGCGATGGTCTCTTTTCGCGCACACCCCCTCATTGTCAGATTGAGGAGCATTTTTTGTAATCCCCACGCTCTCTGTTTCGATCTCTTTCAACTCAAGGAGACGTTCAGCGACGTCGGTCTGATCGGTAGTGTTTCATGGTGACCAAGAAAGGTGAGGGAATGCGTGATGATATTTGAGCTTCCGTGTTTTCGCACGTTCAGGCATGCACTCGAGAGTAGGGGTGATCGGGTCAAGGGTAGGCAGGGTCTAGACCTACACCCCATACCTAACCCTATTATAACCAGTTCCTCTTTTCTGTACCCTATATCCGACCATGTTTGTATTGGACCATGTACCTGACTCACCCTGTTTTTCCGATTCGGTTCTAGGGTCAACTATGTTTCCACTGGAACCTGTTTTGCAATCTCCCGATATCCTATACGATTTCAAATTTTATATTAATACACAAAAAAATAGCATAATCATCCTAATTTGTATTGAAACATTAAGCACTTGTAATAAATAAATACATGAACTTTTTGACTAAAAAAAAAAATTAAGGATCCATAATACTAATTATAATAAATAAAATTATAAGGCACAGAATTAGCATTAAACATGGATCTATTATTAGTGTTATTCCCACAACTACTACATACAACTACTACATGAAGCTACTCATTTATGCAAGCATAACTCATCTTACAAAAGAGAAATTTGGTGAGCTAATCCATGTGATACACAAGAATTTGGCGACGATAAACACTGTCCGTCCATTGGATGGTGTGAGAGGGAGCCCGTGAGGGAGGGAACCAAGTGAGGAAGAGAAATGACAAAGGAGGAGTGCCGTGCGTGTTTGAAAGAGCCAAGAGGAAAAATGTTGTGTAATTGTAGGAGTAAGAATAAAAATCAGGGAAAAAAAAGGGTTTTGAACCTCTACTTACAAAACCAGTCAGAGAATCTATTCCAAAACCAGTCTAGGAACCGGTTTTCGGGTGGGTAATTGCTTGGAACTTATTCCCGGACCGATTTAAACCGGTACCGAATTTTGGAAAGCGGTTCCCCGACCGGTTTCAATGGGAACCGGTTCCCGACCTTATTTTTCGGGTGGGCTGGTCCGGGAGCTAGGTATACCCAGTCCGGTTGCACACCCCTACTCAAGAGAGGGGTTTTGTTGTTGACTTGTTTTCTTGTCGCAGGTTCCAATGAGCATCAAGGTTTCGGCTTCGTTCAATTGTAAGTCTCTGGCGAGGGCCTTCCCTTGGAAGACTTGAATATGTTACCGATTGTTGGCTGTTAATTGCGGCGTAGCGTGATATAAGCTGAATCAATTGCGGCGTAGCGTGATATAAGCTGAATCTTCATTGCCTTTGGATTCGTTGTGTTTCTTCAATTTGTTCGGTCAACTTGTCATTTCCTTTATTTTCTCCTGAATGTGGAGAGGTTGTGGTGGAGCTAATATGGTGTGGTAGCTTAATTGAATACAGAGGAATTCGAGGTCCATTCTAATGCAATTACTGCACTGTTTTCTGTAGTTCTGCATATTCGCGTAGCTCTTGTGATTCTAGATGCCGCTGATGAGCTCTCTTTCCAATTTAGTTACTTTTCCAGTCAGGGTTGCAAATTTACCACTAACTTCCTTTGTTAAGTACAGTTCACAGATATGAAATAATTACATCGGCTGAACCGTTGAAAGTCATCCACAATTTCCTTGGACTCTGATACTAATTAGTACTCTAAGCTTAAAGATTTTCGTATGATTTTGGCTGTCATACTATGAATGACAACAAGCGAGATAGTTATTTTAAGGTTCAAATGAGAATCATGACGTGTAGATCAACTTTGTAAAGCCCAAACATAAGAAAGAGACGACACTTGGCTGCTCTTATAATTGAAGGAAATGCATGTCGTGTGTTGACGTGAAAGCAATAACATCGGTTTGTTTGTTGGTGTTCTGAAGGGTCGCAAGGACCGTCGTATTTGGTGGTCTTGTAAGTGCTAAAATGGCGGACCAGGTTCATAGTAAGGCAAAGGAGATTGGGAGTTTGGGGTAGTGTGTTCTCTGTCTTATCCACTTCCTGAAAACAATCTTCGCCAACATGGTAAGTCCACCTTTGCTGTTATACCCTATTTGTTGTCATCGTGGTCTTGCTCTTCATTTCTCTCGATGGTTTGCTCTCACCTTCTGGCCTTTCCTCTCCTGTATTTCAGTTAAAAACATGCCGAATGGTGATATATTAAAGGGCCTGATGAGATCTCAAACCCCATCTGTACCGCTTGAGTGGAATGTCATCAGTCAATGTGTCAGCAACTAACTTGGAGGTGTCAAATTGACTCGACAGCTAAGTGCACATGAGCATATTTGCCTTTTTTTCCTGAGGGCGCAACTATAGTAGTGTCATTTACAACCAACACTGTGCCAGTACCTACTCTTCTTCTGCCTTCCCTACGCCTAGCGCTGTTTGTGCACGCTATTCTTTCATCATTGCAGTCATTATCAGAACCCTCCCTGCGAGCCCTCTGTTGCCAGCACTTCTTGCACCAGCAAGAATATCTCCTCCTTCGCCATAACCTTGTTGGCAGTACCCCACTAGTGATGGCTCTGTAACCACAACTTGACAATGAACTGCGGTGCCCCGGAGACCAGTTGGTACAATCCTCTTGATGCAATGCGAATATCTACTAAGTAGAGGACAGAATAATGGATACGTGCCTTTCAAGAATGATGAAGCTAATGAACTTTGTTGGGGAAGAGGGAAGTTGTGAATATTTCCTCTGAGCTCTGTTTTTTGCACATTCGATATGATGCAAAGTGCATTCAGCAAGGAAATGCAGGATTTACATCAGCTATTCTAAACTTAGTAAAAATAAACATTACAATTTTTATGTTTCCTGTTAGAAGATGTCTCGAAAGGGCATGCCTCTAAGAAGTGTGGGCTAAGTTGCTGGTGGGATCGACAATGTTCGTTGTCAGCAGAACATAAACATGTTCACACATGCAGTTGACATACCAAACGATGATCAAACGAAACGCATATCATTAGAATGTACATGACATGTATTTCAAGTCTTGTGGAGATCATGAAGTCAAATGGACTCATCTACAAGCTCAATTTCAAACAAATGCAATTCGGATCGGTGCAAGGCCGATCTACATTGGGTCAGTTTTACGCGATTTTGCCTTAACATCTCCAAAAAATCTAGAAAAAAAGCATGTTATACTCAAGATGATTTAGAACAAATCTCATGAAGAGAAATTTTTCAGAATTTGATCACAAAAATCAATATGAAAAATAACAAAATTAAAAGTTGAAAAAAGTCAAAAAACGCAAATCCGCTTAAAACTACTGCAGAATCGACTGATTTCCAAGGTGTTTTTTGAGGAACAAATAATGTTTGTTTGGGATGTTCAACCTATCAAATCGAAGCTCAAGATGTCTATTTTCTAAGCCTCAAAGGGATTGAAGTCAGAAAAGCCAATTTAGTACATCATTTATGCCAAAATAGTAGGTCACTCATAGAAGCATGAAAATTGTAGATTAATGAAAATCAAGTTCAATCAACCACAAACTCAAGATCAATGAGCATCAAACCTCAGCAAATCAATCCATGATATCATCAATCTCAGATCTAGGCATTTTATATAAATATAAACTTGAATCCTAGCCCCAATTGGATACACCGATCTTGTCTCATCCATATTTGATGTTAGAACATCTACCTTTTTGCATTTTTCTTTAATTTTGGATGCGAAATTGCCCTCGCTAGAACTTTTTTGAAACTCTAAGATCGCGAACGGATCGCCTATGGACCGGATCGAGATCGGCTGGACTTTTGGTTCATCAGAACAGAACCAGTCCAAAGCTAGACCAGTTTAGGACCTCTGGTGAGGAAACCAAGCCACCAGAGGTGATCTGGTGATCAACCGTATCGAGGTCGTTGTCGTCGTTCATTTCCTGGTCATTTGCACCTCCTCTTTTTATTTTTTATTTTATTCTTTTAGAATTTTTTGTTAATTTTTCTCGGTCGAGATTGCTGTTTTGCTTTGTCCGGACGTCGTTTTCCAGCAGCAGCAAGTTTCGACCGCACCTTTTTTCTCTTTTGTTTCTTTTTTTTTTTTCCTTTTGACTTTGTCCGTCGTTTCCCGCGAGCGAGATTAGGGTCTCTCCCCCCACTCTCGGATGCCATTTGCTCTGAATTTGCTTTCGCCGACGAGGTGCTTGCGATTCGGAATCTGTTTCATCGTTCTGTTTTCGGGTCGTGCCGATCATTTTCTGTGCAAGCATGTACCGGCCGCATTTCGTGAATTATCCACGGAAAAGCTTGGCTTGGCTGTAGCATGGCTGATTCGGCTTTTTTGATATCGCTAGTTGGGACTTTTGCTTGAGATCGCATACTTGGCTTTTGTTTTGTTTCTTTCGGTTTTTAAAACGCCTCACTGAGAATAATAATAATAATAATAAATAAATAAAAACGAAAACCAAAAGCTGAAAATCAAAAATCGAAAAACCGAACCCAACCGAAATTTCGGTTCGGTTCGGTTTAGAAGATTTTTCTAATGGATCGGTTTTAAAAAAAACTGAAGCAAACCAAATCATTAACAGCCCTAATGGCCACCAGACAAAGGCCGGTTTGACTGATTGAATTGGCGGGAGACTAGACCGGCGTGGACACTGATCTTCAACTCAACTTGAATGGGAAAAATGAAGAGCCGCGGGGAGCGAGGGAGGTTGCGATCAGCTGAGAGAGAGAGGGGGGTGGGAGAGGTTGAAGGGCCAGGCGAAGGCGGTGGGATCGCCAATGTAGGGTCGTATGCTGGAGACAGAATTTTGTATTTTTAGAGAGAAAATTAAACAGAAAATTAATTATGCAAATGAGGCCCTCCTTGAAATTTAGAGGGAAAATCCCTCTTATGCTAGGTCCTAATTGGCGAATCTTAACAGTCAATTCAATTTGACGGTCAAAATTTTGATTTAATGGCCAATTTAATTTTTTTTAAAGGCTAATCACACTTAAGATATGTCCTATGAACGATCGGATGGGTCTGATTTGTGAAAATTAAGATTTAAAACGAGAATTGTACTTAAGGGCCTAATTAAGGGCTAAATCGTAAATTCTTGAAATTTAGAGTTTAATTTACAAAATCTAGGAAATGTAAGGGCATGGGGATAAAATACACAAGTCCCGAAACTGGTCATTGGAGGTCCAGAACCAACCGGCAAGGAGCCAAACCGGCTTGTCGTCGACGGCCGATTGGACCGGTTAGGCCGATTCATGTCGGTTTGACTAGTTCTTGACCAATTCTCGATTGGGTAGTCCCTATGCATTCTAGATTTATGCAATTTAGTCTTGAGGACCAAATCAAAGAGAAAACTTGTCCAATTTGAGGGGAAATTGTCCTATTTTGATCAAATTAAGCCAGTTAAACCTTGTAAATACAATTTATTATTTTTCTATTGACTCAATTGAATGATTATTATAAAAATATCTAACATCAGTCATGGGCACACGTAATTGAACCTATAGGCCAAAATGGGCAATTTTTGCAATTCCTTGCTCGAAATCGCAAATTAATTAAAATTGAATTCAAGTAATATTGCGATAAACCAATTCAAATAAAATTGCGATAAACTTACTCAACTAATTACCTATGGTTAGGATAGCCTATTGCATTCAAATTGACCTTGAATTAAAGTCACGAGACTTAGGCCAAAAATGAATTAAGGTCTAATGTTGAAATTGGACCTTCATTCATGAAATTGAACCATATTCATGAATGGGTCACTTTAAATTCCTTCAATTGAAGCTCAATCGCTTTATTTTCCTATACTCAAAAGAGCGAAATTCCTCAAATTTGGAAGTTCTCATGTGAATTTCTTAAAATAGACCCCAGATTTGGACTTATATCAAGAAAATAAGTAGAAAACAATTATCCATTTGCAACTCATAAATGATCAATTTGAACCCCCTAATTAGGGTTTGGTCTTTTGACATGGCAATTTCCAAAATGAAGTGTATGAGAGGAATATAAATAGTCCCTAAACCAAATGTCATAAAATGAACTAAACCTAAAATGTGACTAAAACAAAAGTAATTTCATTTTTGATTGATTTCAAACCTAAAACAAAAAAAATAATAATCAGAAAATAAATTTTTTAATTGAATTTTGCAAAATTTTCAATACAAAAAGTTAAATTGACACTAAAACAATGTGTTTTATGGATTTTTGATTTTAAAAATTTTTTTGGGTCAAAAGTTTAGCCAAAAAGTCAACTATTTAGTTTACTTTTTCCTAAAAGATTGATTTTGAGCCAAATCTTTGAAATTTTGAAAATTGACCCTGCTAAAGTGAAATTAAGGACATTTGACATATTTTGGATGAAAAGCAACTTTTGACTTTGACTAAAAAATCAATTCGAAAGTCAACCGTTTGAGTTTTTGGGTTTTTAATGAAAATGATTGGGGAATTACTTAAAAGTGACAATGCAAAAGAAATAAAAATGAAAAATGAAACTTTTTGATTGACAAATAGGTTCTGTCGTGATTGGAAGCCCTAATCTCAAGTTTTTTTTTAAATTTTATTTTTACATTTTATGATGCGTCAACTAAAAATTAGATGTCAATAATAACAAACACCCAATGTTTTCTCCTAAAATATAGACCATAAAGTGCAACTTATAAGGAAATTATCAAATTGAAAACCCTAAATTGACCATATCCCCAAATCGAAACCTTATCCAATTTGCCCCCAGAAGGAGAACTCGGTGGACCAATGCATATTTCCTAGGCCGAAGTTCTTTTGTCGTCTCTATCACTTGAGCACTAGGAGCTCTAGTGCGATCCTTGGGAACTTCCCGACAAACCGGTTGTTGCTCAGATCCAACTCAAAGAGACACTTCATGTTCCGAAACTTCTATGGCACGCTGCCGCAGAAGCAGTTAGACTTGAGGTGGAAGAGCGCGAGGTCAGTGAGCAGGTGGAGCTCCTCCAAGAGATACCTGGAAATGTCACCGGCGTTAAGCTTGATGTCGACGATGGTGTTGACGCTAGGTTCGTTGGGGGTGGGGGAGTAGATGATGCAGGAGTAGTCGCAAATGAAGGGGCTGACTCATTTGGCGATGAAGTTGTTGGGGTCGAAGATGATGGCTTGCTTCAGAACTTGGAGGGTGACGTAGGTGTTGCAGAGGCAGGGGTTCCCAAGAGAAGGATGGGTTGACAGCAACGCTCTCGCTATAGTCGCTGAACTTGTCAAGGTAGTGGGGGAAGGTGGTGGTGCTAGGCGTGGTTGGTGGTGACTCCATGGTGACTCCATGGGTGGCGGTGGATACGATGGTGAAGAAGGAGAAGAAGACAAAGAAGGTAACGGAGAGAGAACAAAAGAACTTCGAAGCAACTACGTTGTTTTACACAATTCAGTCACATTGGATTGTACGACGTCATTTTATCTATCTACGTGGACTGTTTTTATTATAAAAAGATGCCACTCGGATAAAACTTTTCATTATAAAAGTCAAGTAAATTTTTTGGCTAGAATTTCTTGTCAGAGGAATATAAAGATCATTTTTCTTCCATTTGACACGTAAGTGAGCCAGCAAAAATTTGTCACTAAAATGAGCGCTGTCTAGTGTATTTCTCTTGAGAAAATTGCAATAAGATCATGGCTTTCTTTCGACAAGCACTTTGACTTCCTACTTTTGCTGATCTGAACTCGTTAGTATGCTTCTAAAGATTAAAACAATCTAGCTCAAGCGAGGTACCTTGGACTTTTCAGAAGAGCGACGGCTCTTGCTTGAGCAGCTGAAGCTACCTGCACAAGTCGAGCAAAAAATCTTCGAGTCATCCAGAGATGTCGTGACAAATACGGGAGATGGCTCCTTCGTTTAAGTCCTTCAACAACGGAACCATCAATGTCGAGGCACACCTGAGGTAAGTCTGTTCTACGAAGCTTTTTTCACGTCTTTTGGAGTCCATTTCATGATGTTAATGTGCATCGCAAGGGCCGAGTCCACTAGATTCCTTGGACCTGGCTCTTGCTCTTTGAAGATGGAGCTTTTTATCGATTTCGAGATAAGCCATAGGACTACCGAGAGTAGATGACGATAATGTGAGTTGACAAAGGTGCTCTTGTAATTTAACAGCCACTCTTATACACGAGCTAACCCTTGACTTGATATTTTGATGTTCAAGGCTGCATTTTACCAAAGAAGCTTCGTTTAGGGACAAAGGAGGAGCGCATGTTCGATGGTTTCTGTGTAGCTGACCCCGCAAGAAAACCTGATTTTGGAATGATTTTCATCTACCGTACTTTATTATGGGGCTAATTCCAAAAAAAACACCAATTTTAGGTCAATGGACAAATCTAACCCAAAATTTTCTTTGTCTCGTAAAAAACACCAACTTTAGGTCGAGTAATAATTCTAGCCTATTTTTTTTTTTTGTCCTGTAAAAAAGCACTAACTTTAGGTAGAGTAACAATTATGGCCTCAACTTTTTTTGTCTAAAAAAATTACCAACTTTCACTTAAATTTTAAATCTAGCTCCTCTTAACTCATATCCATTGATTGTCCTTAGCAATAAATCCATGTGCATTTGTTGGCTGAATTTAAAACATTATTCATTGTCTTCTTGTTTGAGTCACAGCTTGGAATATAATGGTGAAACTATTCATCGTCTCCTACACTTCACTAGCAAGTCAAAAATTTTGCAGATTGAATTTCTCTAGCCAGACTTTGTTGTTTTGTCGTAATATGACGTTGTAGACCACCGCCATTGAGAGACACTATGACTTCAAATAGAGAGATAATATTAGGGGTCAAATTTAGGATAAGGGTGAAAGTTTGTGATTTTTTACGAGACACAAAAAAAATTCAGGCCAAAATTGTCACTCAATCTAAAATTAGTGCTTTTTTATGAGACATAAAAAGGTTTGGCCCAGATTTGTCCCTTGACCTAAAATTGGTGTTTTTTTTTTTTTTTGTAAGGCTTGTGATGTCTAGTTAGAGGGGAAGCCAAGCCATGACTTGTTTTACAAATTCCTCCTTGAGGGTGTTGTAGCCACTCTTCAGTGTATAAAATCAGTCATCGCTCATGAATCTTTTTACAACTATATATATTTATTTTTTTTATTTCACATAACTTTTCGACAAGAATCTCCTACAAACACAAAATTACTAGAAAAAGGGGCGAATCGTGTTATTAGAACACATCTCCTATTATGCCTTGTTGAAAGGAGTCAGATGAAGCAAAACTTCAAGAGAGAAAATCTTGTCACTCATCTTTCTAGAGGAATTTGTTTTTGGATTTTACATAACCTTTTGACAAGAATCTTCCAACAAACAAAAAATTACTGGAAAATAAATGGAATCAAGTTATTAGAACATGTCTCCTGTCAAATGAGCACTCTTCTCTATTAACTCTCAAAGGTTGGTGAACCTTTTATGATTATTTTTGGAAAGGACATACCAAAAAACCTTTAAATCACGTTATTAGAGTTATCAAAATGAGTCACAAACTCATATTTTAAACTAAAGTAATAAAAATTGGTTAGAGATGGTTTAGCTTAAAATTAACCTATTTAACCAAGTAAAAGTGGCATGCTCTCTCTCCCTCTCTCCAACTCATCTCCGCGGTGATCTTTGCCTCATCTCTGCCTCTGGCTTCGGAATAGTCACCACGTGACGTCGCCGACCCCATTCCTTGCCATTACCTCGACGGGTTTGTGATCCTGCCTCAATTTTGGGGTTTCCAAGGGTTTGTTGGTGATTTTCTTCTCTCTCATTTGGTCACCCGGCGTTTTGGATCGGATCAAGAATCTAGAATTGCTTGGAGTCCCCAATGGTTAGCTTCATGCTGGCAATCCTTGCTGGGGATGAAGTCAGTCTTAGTGGGACTTGGAGGTAAGGGTGGCTGAAGGAGAGGTTGGGGTTGGCTCAGAACTCACTAGTGGAGTCGTCGAGCTGCGTGATCTCGACGCAGTTGGTGATGGCGGCAAGTGGTGCAAGAGGGTCGCAATGGCAGTGAGTTGCTTCTTGTCACAGTTGATACCTTAGTGCAATTCATGGCAAAGATGTGCCAGGGGCTTCGTACATGTAGATCTTTGACCGTTGCTAGTGCTTGTCGAAGACATTAGGGTTTGAATTGTTGCTTGCCTTGTGGTTGGCCCATCGGCAAGGGTTGTAGCCTTGCTTGTGTCCGGCGAGGGTCAACTAGCAACCCTTGCTGGACTTTGAAGGAATAAAAAAGCAAAAGAAAGAAAGTAAAAATTATATTTTTTTCTTAAAATTGCAAACTTGTTGATTAAATTAGATTGCATCGAAGTATTTTAGGAATATCTCTGATTTCATCTCAACAACTTAAATTCTAAACACTGCTATGTAATGCTTTAAAAGGAACTATCTGACTGTTTTGCTGAAACTGGGAACCTCGGTTCTAGATCTGATATAAATTCATCACTAGCACTCCATGCAGACGAACTGTTTGACACACATACACTTTTGCATGCCTATTCCAATCAATATCCTTCCATACGACGATAAAGTGAGTCGACTTCATCAATTTGTCGACCACTACCCAAATCAAATCATTTCCTCTCTGACTCCTCAGTAGTCCAGTCATGAAATCTATTGTGATATGCTCCCATTTCTATTATGGGATCTCGAGAGGTTGCAGAAGTCTTCCCGACTTGCAATGTTGAGCTTTCATTTGCTGACACGTCAGACACTTGGCGACATGCTTAGTGATGTTCGCCTTCATACCTGACCACCAATAGTGTTGACACAGATTCTGATACATCTTAGTACTACTAAGATGAATGTTGTAACTACTATGATGTGCTTCTAATAGAATATCCTCTCTAAGCTCCACATCGTTAGGTACAACCAAACGTTCTCGGAACATTAGTATTCCTTCATCAAAACTTGAAAGTCAGCCTTTCTTTTCTTAGTGTCATTTTGCAGGATCTTTTGCACATTTGGGTCTGTCGGTTGGAGTAAGTTGATTCTGATCTGGACATCTAGTTCAATTATGAGGGTGGTCCCCGGTGCAGTCTGCTAAAGGCTCCAATTGGAGCGTGGAGGAAGGAGAGATCGAGGATGATGATGATCCAAAGAAGATCGGGAACCCCCCTGCTTGTAGATTTTGTTTTGAATTGGCTTGAGTAGAATCTGACATTAGTTTGTATCATACTATATACATTATGGTGTGCAATATATGTGTGTGTGTGTGTGTGTGTGTGTGTGTGTGTGTGTGTGGTTGCTTCAGGCAAGAGTTAGTTTAGCAGTCAGTGATTGCAGTTGCTGTGATTAGTGCCAGAGTAAAGACCACTCAGAGCCACTAGAAAAGTTGTATCATTGAGCATTGAAGGCCCTTAGAATTCTGATTTGGTGATTACATCTTTCTGAAGGTGTCACCAATGAGGGATACCTTGCCCTCTAGCAAGAAGGTGAAAAACTAAAACCGAGGTACGTAGGTCCATTTAAGGTTCTAGAGAAAGAATCAGGATCCTAATGTATTGTTTTACATTGTCACCGAGGTAGGTACAAGTACATGACTTCTTTCACGTGTTGAGTTTGAGAACGTATGAGCCTGACCTGACCCACGTGTTAAATCTTGAAGAATTAGACGTGGACGATAGAGTGTTGTACATGGAAAGCTCGATACAGATTATGGTTCAAAATAGATTCTGTGTACCATGATAGTCCCCCTGGTCAAAGTGGTTTGACGACACCATGGGACTGAAAAAGCAACCGAAGAAAATGAGACTAGATGAGACAATGATACCCCCATCTTTTTGTTTAAGAATTTGTAAGGATTTAAATTTTGAAGACAGAATTTTTATAAGAGGGGAATAGTTGTGACATCCTATATTTTCAATCCCGTTTTCTATTGAATAAATCGGGCATTTCATCGATGCGCCTATAGGGCTATTCTCAAAGTTGATCAATTTCGAGATAACTAGACTATTTAGGAAAACTATTAAAGAATTTTAAGGCAATAGATTTGAGAACTCGACCAGGAATCGGCTTCTCAACTGTACTCATCTTTACAGGTCATTACGGCACAGTTAAAAATCGATTTGAGATCAGAGGTAGGTCGGTTAGACTGAGATGTGTGGCCGATCATGGGTGACTCCACTAAATTGGGAAATTCTCATCGACCGACATTAATTTGAGTTTATTATCGTTTTGGTACTTTGTGTCCATATTTGAATCATCGAGATTTTCACAACAATCGAGAGTTGCCAATGTGTCGAGTGGGTTCATTGTGGCTCAAAGAAAATCGACCGCGGGTCATTTGCCCTAAAAAGTTTTGAAAACTATCCGGTAGTCTAGGTCATACTAAAAACGTGTTGCAGTGAAATTAACCGCCAATTTAAGTCCGATTTCAGAAATTGAAAGTTCTGTCATGACACAATAAATTCTAGGACCCACGACTTAGTCTTCGAAGATTTTTCTAACAACCGAAACTTCTTGGAAAAAAGTTGGTTTAGGACTTTTTTTGTTCGAACAAGGCTAAGGATTATTTTTTGTCGCGCAATTGGGAAGTAAGATGGATCCAGAGGTGAGGGAAAATGCCGAGATGATCTATGGTGGATTGGTTGATTTTATTGAAGCCAATTGATGTTGATTTAATAAGAAACAAGTGCCCATTTGGAGCTAAGATTATGGAAAATTTGTTTGCCCCTCTTCCTAGCAATTTTGGACCATTTAAGAGGTTGTGGAGAGGGTGTTGGTGGCTCAATTGCAGCCAAGGGTTATTGGCTTCATAGACAAGCAAAAGTGGGGAACAAAAGATTGGAAAAATTTGGCATGTGGTCCCCATTTCTCCGTCAACTCTATCCTCTCTCTCTCTCCCTCTCACTCCACCGTTCGAGCTCATTCCTTCTCCCTCCAAGCTATGTGAAACCAGTAGCCAGTGGAAGAAGAGTTGTAGCCGCCTCACGCCTGGACGAGATCGCTAACCATTCCCTTGCCGATTGTTGCTCAACCTCTACCCGTGCCTGGTCGTGCGCGCCGTCTGCTCTCACCGCCTAGCCGTGCCGTCCAGCAGCTCCCTTCCTCCATACCATCCCTGTTCAGCTGCTGCAAGTGGCTGAGGAAGCTCCCGGAGCCGTCAGTTTGAACCCAAGACCACCCCCATTATCCATCCCCAAGCCTTCCCGCATCAAATCAACTTGTTTTCTCCTATTTTTACAGCTCAATCAAATCAGGTTCTTATGGGTTTCTAGTAGGTTCCTAGGCCCACTTTGAGGGTGTTTCGGGCCGAACCCTCGGCCTGCTTTGGAGTAAAATGTCCCCATGACGTTGCCGACGTTTCAATCCAAGCGGATTGTTAAACGGGTGAGTTTAACTCACTAATCCTCCCTTAGTAGACTAATAATACTTAAAGGTCGATTAATGTTAGTTAAGCATGATTAAGGGTTAGATTAGTTTAAAGTGATTAGATTAGTGACTTAATGATGCATGTTAGGTGGTTAGACTTAGTCATTAGCAAGTAGAGAGCTTCTAGTATTTATTGAACGCATCTCGGGATTTTTCCTGGTCTATGTTGGCGTCCAATTAGGCATTACGGGCCTAAATTGGATTTATTAGTATTTACTAATTAATTTTTGTAATTATTTATTTATTTATTTTTCGAAAATTAGGCTGGGCTAGCCGATGACCGAAATTTTATGCTGATTATTGCGGTGGAGTCCGTTTATTTATTTGAGCATTGATTTGTGCTGAATTGAATTAATTGTGTTTTTAGGATTTTATTCCTAATTTGTTCAATTTTAGTAATTGATTGGAAATGACTGAGCGTAGATCTACAACGCCATTAATATTTTAATAGGCTGTATAAAGTGGTGAGAAAGAAAGTGTATGACTTGGCTCGATGACTATTTAGGTTGCCTTGGCTCATAGGTCGCCTTAGAGAATGCAAGTAAATGATTGATTATAAATTACCTAGAAAAGACACGTGGCTCGACGATTAGTACGTCACCTTGGCGAATTTTTCGCGTTAGAGAATGCACGTGGCTCGGTGATTAAGTACGTCGCCTTGGCAAATATGTCGCCTTAGAGAATGCACGGGGGTTGATGATTAGTACGTCGCCTTGGTGAATATGTCACCTTAGAGAATGCACGTGGCTCGGTGATTAAGTGCATCATCTTGGCATATAGGTCGCCTTAGAGAACGCACGTGGTTCGGTGACTAGGTATACTATCTTATAAAATGAATAATATGGATTAAAATGACTGAGAAATTTTTTGAATGATATGTAATCAACTAGGTCGATTGATTGATGAGGCAATCTGATTGGGTGATGTGACGTGGTTCCTCTATATTTGATATTTACTAACTTATAGGTATGGAACTGTGGCCAATGTAAGTCCTCTAACTCGTGTTGTGTTTAGACAACCTTTAGAGTGTATTGGCCTTCTAATTGAGTCTTAGGGGATAAAACTCGCCAAGACATAGTCTCATCCCAGTTGTGAGATCACATTTTAGGTCGATAGATGGCAGCACCTCCACCTCCTCATCCTCCTATGCATTTTGGTACATCCGAGGAAGTCACAGAGATAGAAACGCACTTTCTCATACACCCTCACTCGAAAGGACTAAAGTACATTATGATGTAGTTGACTGTCTGGGTTGATGTGGGTAAGGACGCCCTGAGGCTCCACAAGTATCACTTATGGTATCATGAGTATCATGACGGGCAAAGGGAAGGTCCCATGCCAGAAGGTGATGTGCCTATATTCTTTCTGAAGGAAGCATTCGGAAAAAGGACGGCTGATCATAAGGATGAGTTGGTAGTGGATGCAAAAGACCCTAAACTTGAGAGTAATCACAACTCTCCCGAATCGTCAGCAATAGATTCCAGCTGGAGTATGCCAGATGAAGAGGTTGGTAAGAAGAGATATATCCAGAGGAGAATTGGGCGGAGGAACCTGTAGAGGAGGAGCCAGCAGAGGAAGAATTTGATGAAGAGGAACCCGAAGAGGAAGACCTCGAGGAGGAGCAAGAGGATGATTTTGAAGATGATCCGGAGTATAATCTTGATGAGGATTGAGACTTTACCCCTGTCTGATGACTTGTTTTTATCAAACCCGTTTGAATAGAAACCAACTTTCGAAGTGTGGCTTGTATATGTATATATATGATCGA
The DNA here is from genome assembly GCA_017140395.1 of Eucalyptus lansdowneana. Classification (NCBI taxonomy): domain Eukaryota; kingdom Viridiplantae; phylum Streptophyta; class Magnoliopsida; order Myrtales; family Myrtaceae; genus Eucalyptus; species Eucalyptus lansdowneana. The sequence goes on from CM029492.1 coordinate 35,874,984, forward strand.
GTTGTTATATATGTGTATAAGTGAGTTGGCATTTTAGGTTCGAGTTTTGGTCCTGCTTGTCTATTCCATTGCTTTGTTGTCTGGGAATTTTTAATTGCTTCTGCATGCATATTAAAAGAAATGGTCAGTGATGCGTCTTGGGTTGTCGCTATAAATTGACTAGGTAAAGGATGGGCGCGTACTTGAGGATCGAGGTGTGACATTCCCTTTTTGTGGTATCAAAGCATGGTTGTAGGAAATGGAGTGATAAGGTGTGATGACCTATGGGATAGCAGTAGGAAAGGCTTTTAAATTCATGATTGGTGCATGTCTGTGGTAATTGAGTGTTAAAATTGCTTGTTGTTTGGATCGCTCTGTTTCTAATTCGGTATAGAATTGGAAGTAGATATTAGTTTTTAAAGCTGAGCTATGAGTGATCAGGAGCAAATAACTCCTACCAAGAGGACCATGCATGCCGTGACTTGGGGTAGAACACCGACTAGGGTTGGAACTCGAGGAGGCCGTGGTCGAGCGCTAGCTCAGGCTAGCGCGAGTGGTGTGACACCACTTATAGAGGGTACCAGGGTAGTAGCCTCAAATGATCCGAGGATAGAAGGGATCATGCGAGTCAAGTGATGGGTACAAGAATGGATCAACAAGCGCAGAACCAAGCCATTGCCGTTGAAGCCGTTGCTCAAGTCGCCACTATTACCACAATTGCTGCCGCTGCTAAAGCCACCACTGCTGCCACACTTGTTGCTGCACCTACTGTTGCCGTTGCTAAAGTTATGCCAGGAGTTGTGGTCGCTGGGAGACTGATCCATAAGTTAGAAGTGCAGTTCCTGAAGCTGAACCCGCCGAGGTTCATTGGTACAAGAGATCTCGAGGCTGCGTCTTTGTGGATACAAGATCTGGAAAAATGCATTTGCACTTTTGATGTGCAATGAAGAGTAAAATGTGGTACTGGTTGTGTACCAACTTCAAGGTAACACCAACATCAGGTGGAGAGTTGCGAAGGACACTATGTTCCCGGAAGGTCTGGTCCAAGTATAGGACATCTTCCTTAGAACTTTTAATGAACAGTATTTCTCGGGTACTACTTGGGAACAAAAGATAAATGAGTTCCATCGTCTTTGCCAGGAGAGCATGATCGTTGACCAATATGGGGTCAAGTTTACAGAATTGTCATAGTATGCTCCAAGATTGATAGAAGAACATGAAGAAAAAGCTCGAAAGTTTAGAAGTGGTATTCGTTCTGAATTGAAGCAACCTCTACTGCCATTTGATTTAACAAGTTACCGAGAAGTCTATCATTGAGCCAAAATGATACGGAAAGGTTTGAACGAGCAAGCTGCCTCATCTGGATCGAGGTTTAGCTCTCATAGAGACAATATCTGCCAGGGAAAGAGGCCTATTCCTGGAGGTAAATCTCATGTCCCACCCAATAAGAGGAGTGGATTTGGTAGATTAGTGCCCAATAGGAGTGAAGCATGCCACTTTTGTGGGAGAAGACACGGGTCAACACCGTGCCCACTTTCGGGTGCATGTTTTGAATGTGGCCAATAGGGCCACATAGCTAGGAATTGTCCTAGGAAGCCAAGCGGACAACCACAGTCACAACCGTCGCCGCTAATAGGACAGATTAGAGGGTATGTGCCTTAGAACACGCCGCAAGGAGGTCAGTTGAGACCACCAGTTCTAGGCATAGTGTATGCCATCACTGGAGGACAGGACAAAGGGAAAGCATCGTAGATAGAACACCATTAGGATGACAAAAGGAACAGGAATGGACCAACTAGGCATTGAGCAAAGGAAGAATGTTTTTGAGGTGTTTTTATCATAGTAGTGCAGTAGGATTTTGAGTGAAGGTTGTAAAATTTCCATTGTTGTAATAAAGTGGTAGAAAGATGAATCTCTAACTATAGTTGTACTTGACATATTTGCCTATGTATAACTTTGATACCATATATAAAAAAAAGGTTTGGCTCGAGGAGCTTTTGTTGTAATGAATTGTTGTTGCAATGTGATACGGTTTAATCTATCTATAGAGGAAAATTTCAAATTTATCATAAGTGGAGGAGGACCCTTGATTTCCCTAATCTCATTGCAAGAGACAACCCGTTTGTTAGATGGGGGTTGTCAAGGTTACCTGGCAATTGTCGTGGATACGATGGTTGAGAAATTAAAAATTCAAGATATTTGAGTTGTGCAAGGATTTTTAGATATATTCTCGAAGGAATTTTAGTAGACCCAAGCAAGATTGAAGTAGTGATCAACTAGCCAAGACCGACTACAATGGAAATCATAAGTTTTCTGGGTTTGACAGTTTATTACAGACGATTGGTAGAAGGATTCTCATCTTTAGCATCGCCACTAACAAAACTCTTAAAGAAAGAAGAGAAATTTGTATGAACAAACAAGTGCGAGAGTAGTTTTCAAGAATTGAAGGAAAAGCTGACTATCGTGCCTGTGTTGACCATTCCATCTACTATTGGAGCATTCAAGATTTATAGTGATGTGTCATTCAGAGGATTGGGTTGCGTGTTGATGCAACATGGCAGAATAGTTGCATACACTTCTCGTTAGTTAGACCTCATGAGCAGAATTATTCGATGCATGACTTAGAACTCATGGCGATTATCTTTGCCCTGAAGATTTGGAGACATTATCTGTGCGGAGAAAAATTCCAGATCTTTACGGACCATCAAAGTCTCAAGTTCTTGTTCTCTCATAAGGAGTTGAACATGAGACAATGCAGATGGATGGAATTATTGAAGGACTATGACTGTGATATTCTATATCACCCGGGAAAGGCGAACAAAGTCGCTGATGCTTTGAGTCGAAAGTCTTCAGTTGCTCATATATTGATGAATGAGCGGAACTTAATTGAGAGAGCTCGAGATTCGGCATTGAAGTTCGTGGTAGGCCACTTTTCAAGTCTTATAGCCACCCTTATAATTGAATCAGATGTTTAGATCGGAATCAAGTTACTCCAACCGACATACCCAAATGTGCCTGCAAGAGGACACTAAGAAAATAAAGGTTGACTTTCAAGTTTAAAGAAGGAATACTGAGGTTTCGAGGACGTTTGGTTGTACTTGCCGATGTGGAGCTTAGAAAGGATATTCTATTAGAAGCACATCGTAACAGTTACAGCATTCATCTTAGAACTACCAAGATGTATTAGAATCTGTGTCAACACTATTGATGGTCAAGTATGAAGGCGGACATCGCCAAGCATGTCACTAAGTGTCTGAGGTGTTAGTAAATAAGAGCTCAGCATTGCAAGCCGAGAAGACTTCTGCAACCTCTCGAGATCCCATAATGGAAATAAGAGCATATCATAATGGATTTCGTGATTGGACTATCGAATAGTCAAAGAGGAAATGATTCGATTTAGGTAGTGGTCGACAGATTGATAAAGTTCGCTCACTTTATTGCTGTATGGAAGGATATTGATTGGAATAGGCATGCAAAAGTGTATGTGTATCAAACAGTTCGTCTACATGGAGTGCTAGTGACGAACTTATATCAAATGTAGAATCGAGGTTCCTAATTTCAGTAAAATAGTCAGATAGTTCCGTTTGAAGCATTGCATAGTAGAGTGTTTAGAATTTAAGTTATTGAGATGAAATCAGAGAATGAAAGATTGCAGCCCAGAGTTAGTTCAGCAGTCAGTGATTGCAGTTGCATTGATTAATGCCAAAGTAAAGATTGCTCAGAGCCGCTAGAAAAGTTGTATCATTGAGCATTGAAGGTCCTTAGAATTTCAATTTGGTGATTGCATCTTTTAGGAGGTGTCACCAATGAGGATTACCTTGCGCTCCAGCAAAGAGGGGAAAAATTGAAACCGAGGTACGTAGGTCCATTTAAGATTCTAGAAAAAGAATCAGGATCCTAATGTATTGTCTTACATTGTCACCGAGGTAGGCACAAGTGCATGACGTTTTTAACGTGTCGAGGTTGAGGACATATGAGCCTGACTCGACCCACGTGCTAAATCTTGAAGAATTAGACGTAGACGATAGATTGTCGTACATGGAAAGCCCAGTTCAGATTGTGGTTTAGAATAGATTCTGTGTACCATGATGGTCCCCCTAGTCAAAGTGGTCTAACAACACCATAGGACTGAAAAAGCAATTGGGGAAAATGAGACTAGATGAGACGATGATACCCCCACCTTTTTGTTTAAGGATTGGTAAATGTTTAAATTTTGAGGACGGAATTTTTATAAGAGGGGAAGAGTTGTGACATTTCAGATTTTCAATCATGTATTCTATTGAATAAATTAGGCATTTTATCGATGCACCTATAGGACCGTTCTCATAGATGATCACTCTCGAGATAACTAGATTATTCAGGAAGACCATTAAGGAATTTTAAGGCAATAAACTTGAGAACTCGACTAGGAATCAGCTTCTTGACCATACTCATCTTTAGAGGTCATTACAGCACAGTTAAAAATCGATTTGACATTAGAGGTAGGTCGGTTAGAATGAGATGTGTGGCCGATCGTGGGTGACTCCACTAAATTAGTAAATTCTTATTGACCGACATTAATTTGATTTTACTGTCGTTTTGGTACCATGTGTCCGTATTTGAATCATTGAGATTTTCACGATAATCAAGAGTCGCTAATTTGTCGAGTGGGTTCATTGTGGCTCAAGAAATTCGACCATGGGTCATTTACTCTAAAAAGTTCTGAAAAACTACCCGATAGCCTATGTCACACTTAAAACACGTCGCAGTGAAATTAACCACCAATTTAAGTCCGATTTCAAAATTTGAAGATTTTGTCAAGATGCAATAAATTCTAGGACCTACGACTTAGTCTCGAGAAGATTTTTCGACAACCGAGATTTTTTAGGAAAAAGTCAGTTTAAGACCCTTTTCGTTCGAAGGCTAAAGATTATTTTTGGTCCCGCATTTGGGAAGTAAGATGGATCCAGAGGTGAGGGAAAATGCCGAGATGATCTATGGTGGATTGGTTGATTTTATTGAAGCCAATTGATGTTGATTTAATAAGAAACAAGTGTCCATTTGGAGCTAAGATTATGGAAAATTCGTATGCCCCTTCTTCCTAGCAATTTTGGACCATTTGAGAGGTTGTGGAGAGGGTTTTGGTGGCTCAATTACCGCCAAGGGTTATTGGCTTCATAGATAACCAAAAGGCGGGACAAAAGATTGAAAAAAATTTGGCATGTGGTCCCCATTTCTCCCTCAACTCTATCCTCTCTCTCTCTCTCTCCCTCTCACTCCATCGTCTGAGCTCATTCCTTCTCCCTCCAAGTCGTGCAAAACTAGCAGCCAACGGAAGAAGAGCTGCAGTCGCCTCACGCCTGGATGCCACCACCAGCCATGCCTTTGCCGGTTGTCGCTCCACCTTCATTTGTGCCTGGCCGTGTGCGCCGTTTGCCCTCTTCACCTAGCCATGCCATCCAACAGCTCCCTTCCTCTGTTCCATCTCTATTTAGCTGTTGCAAGTGGTTGAGGAAGCCCTTGGAGCCATCGGTTTGAACTTGAGACCACCCTGTTGTCCATCCCTGAGCCTTCTCGCACCAAACCAACTTGTTTTCTCCTATTTTTACAGCTCAATCAGATCAGGTTTTTATGGGTTTCCAGCAGGTTTTTAGGCCCGCTTTGAGGGTGTTTTGAGTCTCGAATCCTAAGTTCGCTTGGAGTAAAACGTCCCCTGTGACGTTCTTGACGTTTCAATCTGAGCGGATTGTTAAACGAGTGAGTTTAGCTCACTAATCATTGCTTAGTAGACTAATGATGCTTAAGGGTTGATTAATGTTAATTAAGCATGACTAGGGGGTTATATTAGTTTAAATTAATTAAAGTAGTGACTTAATGATGCATGTTAGGTGGTTAGACTTAGTCCTTAGCAAGTAGAGAGCTTCTAGTATTTATTGAATGCGTATCGGGATTTTTCCCGGTCCATTTTGGCGTCCAATTAGGCATTATGGGCATAAATTAGATTTATTGGTATTTAATAATTAATTTTTGTAATTATTCAATTATTTATTGCAGTGCAGTCCGTTTATTTATTTGAGCGTTGGTTTGTGTTGAATTGAATTAATTGTGTTTTTAGGATTTTATTCCTAAGTTGTTCAATTTCAGTAATTGATTGGAAATGACCAAGTGTGGGTCTACATCACCATTAATATTTTAATTGGCTATATAAAGTGGTGAGAAATAAAGTCTATGACATGGCTCGATGACCATATAGGTCGCCTTGGCACATAGGTCGCCTTAGAGAATGCATGTAAATTGTTGATTATAAATCACCTAGAAAAGACACGTAGCTCGACGATTAGTATGTCACCTTGGCGAATTTGTTGCCTTAGAGAATGCACGTGGCATGGTGATTTGGTACATTGCCCTAGAGAATGCACGTGGCTCGGTAATTAAGTACGTCGCATTGGTGAATATGTCACCTTAGAGAATGCACAGGTGTCGGTGATTAGTACGTCACCTTGGCAAATATGTCACCTTAGAGAATGTACGTGGCTCGGTGATTAAGTACATCGCCTTGGCATATAGGTGGCCTTAGAGAATGCACGTGACTTGGTGACTAGGTATTCTATCTTGTAAAATGAATATGAATAGTATGAATTAAAATGACCGGGAAATGGTCTGAATGACATGTAATCGACTAGGAAAATTGATCAATGATGCAATCTAATTGGGTGATGTGACGTGGTTCCTGTATATTTGATATATACTAACTTTTAGGTATGAAATTGAGGCCAAGGTATGTCCTCTAACTCGTGTTGTGCTTAGACAGCCTCTAGAGTGTATTGGCCTTCTAATCAAGTCTTAGGAGGTAGAACTTGTTGAGACGTAGTCGCATCTTGGTTGTGGGATCACATTTTAAGTCTCTAGATGGCAGCACCTCCACCTTCTCGTCCTCTTATCCATTTTGGTATACCTGAGGAAGTCACAGAGATAGAAACCCACTTTCCTAGACACCCTCACTCAGAAGGACTAGAGTATGTTCTAGTGCAGTCGACCGTTTGGGTTGATGTGGGTAAGGATGCCCTGAGGTCCCATGAGTATTGGTCGTGGTATCACTAGTATCATGATGGGCAAAAGGAAGGTTTCATGCCAAAGGGCGATGTGCCTATGTTCGTTCTGGAGGAAGCATTCGGAAAAGGGACGGCTGATCATAAGGATGGGTCGATAGTGGATGCAAAAGACCCTAAACTCGAGAGTAATCGCCAGCAGTAGACTCTGGTTGGAGTATGCCAGAAGAAGAGGTTGGTCAAGAAGAGATATACCCAGAGGAGAATTGAGGAGGAACCTGAGGAGGAGGAACCTATAGAGGAGGAGCCCGCAGAGGAAGAATTTGATGAAGAGGAACCCGAAGAGGAAGATCCTGAGGAGGAGCAAGAGGATAATTCTGAGGATAATCTAGAGTATAATCCTGATAAGGATTGAGACTCTACCCCTGTCTGATGACTTGTTTTTATCGAACCCGTTTGAATAGAAACTAACTTTCGAAGTGTGGCTTGTTTATGTTTATACGTGATTGAGTTGTTATATATGTGTATAAGTGTGTTAGTTTTTCAGGTTCGAGTTTTAATCTTGCTTGTCTATCCCATTGCTTTATTGTCTGGGGATTTTTAATTGCTTCCATATGCGTATTAAAAGAAAGGGTCGGCGATGCATCCTAGAACGTCGCTATAAATCAACCAGGTGAAGGATGGGCGCGTACTCAAGGATTGGGGTGTGACAAAAATATTGTTGTAACCCAAGTCCATGAGCCTAGATATCTAGTTGTGTAGAATCGAGGGATAACTCTCGACCCTCGATTAGATTTTCTAACAAACCACAAAAAACAAGGCTAGTGACGACTCTTGTCTTATTTTCTAATTTGTTTCAAATGATTAGATCGTTTAATAAACCCATTGTGAAAGATATGAACCTTATGAAAAAGTTCACAATCATGATTTAGCATACTCAAGATAGTGATATTAAAAAATGAAGTGATGCCATCTTTAGCGGATATACATCTTGAGAGGGCCATCATGATCGTCAAAATACCGTTGACCTCACCTTTATGTCAGGTTTCCTTTCGACTTTAAGACCGTCAATCATGACATGCTGCGACATCGAGGTAGGGTCATAGTACCTTCTGCTGTCATGCGAGGTATGAGTTAGGAGAGCTCACAATCATGTGTGAGGGAGCTCACAAATGGTTCATCTCGAAAAGTAAGGTGATGATGCCTTTATGGATGCATATCGTGAGAAAACTCCCATGATCAAGTACTCCCAAATCTAACCTTTTCCCCTTCCTCTTTTTCCCGAAGGAGGTGAAGGGTCAGGTCGTGACAATCAACACTCCAAAGATTGAACTAGACAGCCGTAGACCACCGAAGGGAGGATCAAACCACCAGTTCAACCTGAAAATAGAATTAGTCCAAGTTTGGATTGGCCTTCAAGTGCCAAATAGGAAAACAAGGTCATTAGAGCTATTCCGGTGACCGATCAACCAAGTCCCGACCACGACTAGGTTAAGGATGGCTTGGGGATTTGATCGGACCAAACTTGATGGTCATTGAGCCATCGCTAGCCGCCAGTTCCACCTGGAATCAAAACTGATATGATTAGCTCGATCTTGGACCGTTAAGGAAGAAAAGGTCACTGGATGAGTTTTGGTGACCGTCTATTAAAGTTCCGACCACCAGCTAGTCAAGGATTCTCTTGGTGATTGATTGATGTTGGTCAGATCACTTGAGAATACCGCCGGATGACCAGTTTAGTTCCAAGAATAACCAGTCCCGATCTGGTTCGGTTTAAGGCCTCTGGTAAGAGAAACAGCCATGGAGCCATTTCAGTGGCTTTCCATCTAGGCCTTGACCACTGGAATGTTGAGGATACGTCGAGGAGGAGATCGCCTAAGGTCGGGGACTCCACGGATCACCTCAGGTAGTTGGTTCAAGCTGGAGAATTCGTTGGATTCCCCATCGACGAGGATGCCGATGTTTGCTGCCAAGGAAAATCGTCATTGGATGGGCGGCTCTAGCTATCATCGGGACTGGAGTTGCAATTGAGGATGGAGGGCATTGGTGCAGTTGACTGGCGGTGGCGCCTATCAAATGGCCGTAGGTGAGGGGCGTAGCCGGCAGCAGTCGAAGAGAGGGGGATATGGAAGTGGCGAGAAAGGTGAGATAGAGAGAGAAGAGCGAAAATTTCTATTTTAGAGAGATAATTTCTGCAGAAAAGGAACCTCCCTTTGAAAAATAAAATGGAGGGAAACCCCTTTTATGCTAGTCTCGAGATTGGTCGATCTCGGCCATCGGTTTAATTCGAGAGTAAAAACTAGATTTATTGGTCAAATTGAATTTTTAAAGGGCTAATCATCTTTAAGATGATTAGAATGACGATTGGATGGGTCTGATTTGTTAAATTAGAATCTAAAATGAGAATTGCGCTTAAGGGACTAATTAAAGGCTAAATCATAAATTTCCAAAATTCAGGGGTTAATATGCAAAATCATGAAAATGTGAGGGCATAGGGATATAAAATTGACAAGGTGAGGAGCTCGAAATTGTTGTAGGAGGTCCAGAACGGCGGCTAGTCAAACTGATCAGACCAGTTCACACCGGTTTGATTGATTCTGGCAAGCTCTTGTTGGTTCTAGTTGTGTGGTCCTTATGGGTTCAAAATTTATGCAATTTGATTCCTTAAGGACCAAATTGAAGAGAAAACTTACACAATTTGATGATAAATTGTCCGATTTTGACCCAATTAAGCCAATAAAAACTTGTAATCACAATCTACGGACTCTCTATTAACTTGATTGAGTGATTATTGTGAAAAAGATTGGACCTAAACCATGGGTACATCGAGCATTATAGGCTAAAATAAGCAATTTTGCAATTCTTTGGTCAAAATTGCAATTAATTGAAACCAAATTCAATTAATATTGCAATAGACCTATTTGACTAATTACCCATGCATTTAATTGACCTTGGATTAAAATGCCAAAAACTAGAGTAAAAAATGAATCAAGATTTAATATTAAAATTGGACCTAAATCATGAAATTGAACTATAATCTTGAATGAGTCAACTAAATTTCTTTAATTAAACTCAACAACTCGTTTTTCTTACCTTCAAGAGAGTGAAATCCTTCAAATTGGAAAGTTCTCATCTGAATTTCTCAAAAAGGAACCTAGATTTGGACTTATCTTAAAAAATTAGTGGAAAACAATCGTTCATTCATAAATCATGAAGAATCGATTACCATCCCCTAATTGAGCTTAAAATGGTAATTCATCTTTCGACATAGCAATTCTCGAAATTGAATCAATGAGCGGATTAGAAATAGCCCTAGACCAAATGTTGTGAAAGGAACTACACCTAATTATGGCTAAAACAAAAGTTAGGTTAATTTAGAACCTAAAACCGAAAAATACAAAAAGCAAAATTTTGACACACAAATCAAATTGACACCGGTGGAAATGCAATTTATATGAACTGTAATGTTGGTCTTGCTAATTTATCTATGTTTTTTTAATAGTTTTTGAAATTTAAATAATATTCTTAATTTTTTTTTAGCTTTTAATTTAGCTGAAACAAACGGACCTCACAAATGTGAAAGATTTGACAAAGGCGGAGATGAGAATGAGATGAGTCAAGCCCACTAGAAGAAATTAATTGCAAAAAAAATTGGTGGTATACAAGGGTGTGGTTTCTCATGACACTTGAATAGTAAACCCCACTTCCATTTTGTCAAAAAGAAGGTTTTAGCCCTTGATCACATCCGCAAATTAAACGTTAGTGCAGTTCGTTAGGCAATAACCTGTTTCATTAATTAGAAACTGACCCACGCCTAAATTTTGGCTACAATAGTTAATGAATTATCACATTAGAAAATTAAGAGTCAACTCAGAACTCTAAACAAAAATATCTTGCATTTGCATTATACGTATTAGGAAAATTCTCATTTAGTAATAATAAGTTCATATAAACTGCATTTCAACCGGTTTGGTTACAAAAGTGTTGCATGGGTTAAAAGTAGGGAGGCCCTTAATTGAATTTTCAAGATTAAGCCCACGAGCATAAAATTAGGCCAGCCTCATTGAAGACCCTATATGGGGTTCTGAACTTGGAAAGATTGAACATTCTTCTTGACCTGTGAACTTTTTTCTCTCTCGTTTTGTCGAGTTCTACGTCTACCAGCCATGGTAGTTTCCAATCTCCTTTACCCAAACCCTAACCCACTCCCTCATCCATCTCCTCTCATCTGAATTTCACATTCCCATCTCCACAGTTTCCTCCGATTGTTGTTTCCCCTGCTCTCTCAATGTCGTTTTTGACCCAATCTTCTCCCGACTAAACCCCTCTCCACAAGACGCACCTGTATCTTTCTCATCAGTGTTTTCATTTCATCGGCCTTGCATGCAACAAATTTTGAGTTTGGTTTCTAGGCATCGCAGAAATTGAAGGTAGCCATAGCTTCAGATTTGGCTGCCAGATATGACAATTGCCCTATTTGGTTACTATAATCGACAACAATTCCAGCTAGATTAGCTTCGCTCTTGACGTTGTCTCCATTCATGGAACCTCCTGGACAGACTCCAGACCCTCACGAAGATGCACACCTGGCTGCATTGTGTAATCACCTTGGTCAACTGCGGGCGGAACAACATATTGAAGTGTGCAATGAGGCACCATTAGCTGACAAAATAGAAGAATGTAAGCTCATCCTTGTGGGTAAGGTTCTAACTCACAACTCAATCAATCTTCCAGCTTTCCAGAATACTATGAGGCTGTATTATATGTTATAAAGTTTAGAACTGAAATAGAAAAATAGAGAGTCCTACATGCTAGGCCTTGGCATTTTGGCAATCATTTGGTCATTCTCAAACCTTGGATGCCTAACACTCCATTGCACTGCTATGATTTCTCTACTTGTGCCTTTTGGGTCCAAGTTTTTGGTCTTCATTTGGAGCGCTGCACAGAGGAAATAATTAGCAAAGCTATCCGACATGTTGGTAAGGTTCAAGAAGTTAAAATTGATAGTAAGGATGGTACATCTCTTCGGGCTGACAGAGCAAGGGTTGAGCTTAGTGTCTTGGAACCTCTTAAACCGGGACAACTCCTTCGATTAGAAGGAACAAACTTCTGGTTAGATTTCTGGTATGAGCACCTCTCCCACTACTGCTATTCGTGTGGTAGACTAGGACATTATGCCATGTCCTGCAAAGATATTCCCTATGATGAGGAGAAATAAGAAGGAAAGGATAGTATGTACTTCGGGCAATGGCTACGGGTAGAGGTACGGGAGCATAGCCCATTCTAGCATACCTTTTATGCCTCACCTCAACCCCAATCAGAAGTAGATGAAATAGTCCTAGAGACCCCCCTAGTGCCTGCGACTGAGCTTCTAGCGGATCAGCCCCATAATAGCAAAAAGGTAAAGAAATTGTTCAATTTTTAGATGATGACCAATCCTTTACTGTGTCAAAACCAATCAATTGGCGTTAACTACCCGCAGGTCACTTAGACCTTTAAGCTCCGGCACCTCTTATCCCTATATACAATCACAATTTAGCTACAACAGAAGGATCAGATCACTCCCTAAAATCAAAGAAAATCAGAAGTAGCAAGTTGAGCACAAAAGTAGGTCCAATAAAAAAGGCAAAACATTACAATCCATTGAAAGAGGGACTTGATGAATCCATCTCGTGGAGACTCCAATCCTTGAAGTTGAGAGTACAATTGTTGGGCAATGGTGGCTGGCCCTAATAAGCCACCCACCGACAAATGAAGCTAATCAGTTGGAATTGTTAGGGGTTGGGCAATCCCTTGACAGTTCAAGCCCTAAGGACGTTGGTGGCCTGGGGAAAAGCCTGATGTTCTCTTTCTCATGGAAACAAAGAATCAAGAAGTGGTGCTTCGCAAACTTCAAAAACAACTCAAGTATCCAAACAACATTTTGGAACATCCGATAGGCCTTGTGGGGGGCCCAGCGGTGTTTTGGAAAGAAAAGTTCTATCTAGTAGTGGATCAACATACGCCAGATTTTGTTGATATGGTTTGTGCGGATGAGGAAAGTGGAACTATGATGCGCCTTACTTGTTTACATGCGCCGGCAGTTTTTTAGCTATGACAACACTTATGGAGAGCTATGAAGCTCATCAGCAATTTCAACACCTTACCTTGGTTATGTATTTGAGATTTAATGAGATTATGTATCCCTGGAAAAAAGAAGGTAAGCAGCTAACCTCTACACAGTGAATGCATTCTTTTAGAGAGATGTTGAGTGACTGTCTACTGATGGATTTAGATAGCAAAGGGTGTTCTTTTATATGGTGCAATAACAGAGAATGAGACGCTTTAATTAAAGAAAGACTAGACAGGGCATTTTGTACTATGAAATGGTGACTTACATTTCCAGCAGTTGAAGTCTTCGCCATTCCAGCCATCGGTTCATACCACAGCCCACTCCTTTTGACGACCACTATAATCCAACCTAGGAGACGAAGAGCTTTTATCTTTGAATCTTTTTGGTTGCAAGACCAAGATTGTCACTCAGTAATCTCGATGCATGGAATACTACTCATAATAAGGCTTTAAACTTACCTCAGAAGTTGACTAGGGTCTTGGTAGCCTTAACCAAGTGGAGTAGATCCAAATTTATAAATGGCCAATGTCAAATAAATGACTTGCAGCAACAACTCTAGATCTTGACCAACAAAACAAATACTCATTATGATAAATCTAGGATGGATGCGTTAAAGAATGAAATTTAGCACCTGTGGCAACAAGAAGAACAATACTAGACAATGCGGTCTCAAGTTAAATTGCTAAAATGGGGAGATAAAAACACTAACTTCTTTCATGCCACCACCATTTAGCGACATGTCAGCGCAATAAAATCAGTATGTTGCTAAATGAAGATTAGCAATGGGTTTAAGATCAGAAGTCATTATAGGACATGACACAGAACTTCTTTCAGAATTTATACTCCTCGGTGGGATCAACGAGACTATGGCCTAATCCTAATCAATGCCCAATTGTGGTGATAGATATTATGAATGACTATCTTACAGCCGAAGTAACTCAAGAGGAAGTCCGCAGAGCAACCTTTCAATTAGGAGCCACAAAAGCACCTAGCCGGATGGTTTAAACGGTTAGTTCTATCAAGCTCACTGGGATATTTTACAAGATGACATTTTTAGCTCAATTAAAGATTTTTTACTTCGGGTGTGTTAAATCCTGCAATTAATAAGACTTTCATTACTTTGATTCCAAAAATATCTCACCCTAAAAGCTAGACCAATATTGACCAATAAGTCTCTGCAACTTTTCTTACAAAATAATATCAAAGGTGCTAGCAAACCGTTTAAAGCCTTGGCTTCCTACCTAATCTCTAAGGAACATAGTGCTTTTGTCAGTGGACGCTAGATCCAAGATAACATTCTAGTGGTTTAGGAAGTTCTACATCAAATTAGAACCACGGAAATGGAAGCGTAAAGTTCAGGCTATACACAAGTTTGACATGCAAAAAGCCTATGATCGTGTTGAATGGGATTTCCTTCAAGATTCTCTCCTTTGGATGGGTTTTCATGCAATTTGGGTCCAAAAGGTTATGCAATGTGTTACTATAGCTTCTATGAGTGTCAAATTAAATGGAGAACCTCTCCCTCCTTTTCAAATGAGAGAGGTCTCCAATAGGGCGACCCACTTTCTCCATACTTATTTATCTTAGTGGCGAATGTTCTCTCAACTCTCATACACCAAGCCTGTGGACATGGGCAACATTAAAGGCATTAAACTCAACAACAGGTGTCCTAGTCTATCACACTTATTTTTTTGCTAATGATGCTATTTTCTTTATAGAATGGAAAATGCTAGAATGTTAGAATTTGGCAAATATATTAAAACAATATTGCTGGGCCACGGGACAAGATGTGAATCGTAATAAATCTGGAATTTTCTTTAGTAGTGCTTGTCCTAATGAAATGTAGGAGACTCTAGCTAAAGAACTCAGAGTTCCAATGATGACAAAGACGGGCAAATACCTTGGCATTCCATCAGATTGGGGGAAATCTAAAAAAGAAATGTTTTCCTAGATGTTGGCTAAAGTAAACTCGACATTAGATGGCTGAAAGAACAATTATTCACCAAAGGTGGCAAGGAAGTCTTAATCAAAGTAGTTGTGCAAGCTACTCCTCAGTACGCTATGTCTATCTTTAAAATTCCGATATCGTTGTGCAAATCTATAGAACATAAGGTGGTTAGATTTTGGTGGCAATCTCAAGGAAACAAGTCGGGCATACATTGACGGAATTGGGAGAGACTTAAAAGTCGTAAAGACACAAGCGATCTTGGTTTCCGGGATCTCATTGATTTTAATAAAGCCCTCTTGGCCAAACAGGCTTGGCGTTTATTTCAACAACCTACCTCTTTATGGAGTAGGATCTTTAAAGGGCTTTATTTCCCTTTAAAGATTTTGGGCATGCAAATAGAGGCGCCCAACCCTCTTGGGGATGGCAAAGCATATTGCTAGGCCGGGATTCTATTTCAAACAATCTTTAATGGTCAGTAGGCAATGGGCAGCAGATAAAAGTCAGGGAGGATAGGTGGCTTTCACAAGGCATAATTGGAGGCCTTGCCCTAGGAATGAACCTTAATTGGTTGTTGATTTCATATGTTTAGAACAACAAACATGGAACATTCCTTTGCTTTGTGGTAGTTTTGATGATCAAACAATCCATGAAATCCTCAAAATTCATATCAAACCACAATATACAAAGGATAAACTAATTTGGAAGGGGCAATCAAATGGTATTTATACTGTGAAAAATGGCTACAATCAGATCAGGTCAGTAGAGAGTAGAGGTAATCATAATCAGGCTTCATCCTCCTTTCAACCCCCAAAACGACTATGGACAAACATTTAGATGGTGCCAACTACTCCCAAATTACATATCTTTCTATGGTCATTATGCCAAAATGCTCTAGCCATTGGTGAGAATCTATACTATCGTCATGTTCTTTCCAATCCTATATGTAAGTTATGTAGAGGCTGCTGCATTTCCCCAGTCCATGAATCTATAGAACATCTATTCTTACATTGTCCTTGGACAACAAAAGTATGGTCTCACCCACAGCTCAATTTAATGTTCAGCAAGTTCAGGCACTCAGATTTGACGTTTGGCTACTGCAAATATTAGAAAAGGAGAAAAACTTACAAGTTCTTGCGATAATTGTATATGTTTTGTGGCACATCTGGAAGGCTAGAAAAGATTTTGTTTTCCGCCGGAAAATCCCTAACCCAAATCAGGTTATATTTGCTGCTCTTGCCCATGCCCAATCTTATCATAGCTGCCATGTGACTTTGCTACATCAGAGTCAAAAGAAACCGTATTCAATGAACAACCAGAAAGGAGCTAGAAGCCAGACTACTACAACAACTCTTACCGACAGGTTGGACACAGCTTATACTCGACCCCGCTCTAGATCGCCATTGACCCAATCTTATCACAGTTGCCATGTGACCTTGCCGCAACAGAGTCAACATAAATCGTATTTAGTAAACAACCCGCAAGGAGCTCGACGCCAGACTGCTACAAGAACTCTTATTGATGGGTCGGACTCTACTTCTACTCGACCCCACTCTAGATCGCTAATGAATTGACATCTTCCAGTTTCTCCTTCCGAGTTGATCTGGCGTCCCCCTGATCCTGGTGTGCTAAAGATAAATATTGATGCTTCCTTCCCTATGGCCTTAAACGATGGTACTGTCGCTTGTGTTTGCGTGATTCCTCAAGTAAGCTAATTAATAGATGGCTTTGCCCGATGCACCACCTTTGTTTCACCCCTACAAGCAAAAACAAGCCCTTACTTTTACTCTCCAAAATTTCATCAACAAAGGCAAGAATCAACATAATCTCCATCTTGAATCCGACTGTTTGGTTGTGGTAGAGGCGATTCATGATCCAGGTTGCATCACGTGGGAGAACAGAGCTCTCTTTGCCGAGGCTGCAACGCTGCTACATCACTTCCCAACCCTACGAATTCGACAATGCAAAAGAGAAACAAATTTTGAAGCTGACTGGGCTGCAAAAGCCCACGGCCATCATCTTCTCCCCTCTAACTGGGCCGAGTTCCCTCCTCTTGCGCTTTTCGATATCTTAAGTACTAAGGCGTTAAACTCTTGTATCTTTGTTGTTTCATGAATGAAATTTATCATCTTACCGACCAAAAAAAAAAAGAAAAAGAACTTGGAAAAATTGCACTTTCTGACCAAATAAGGCTATCATCAATTAAATTTCAAATATATGAAAATGAGAAAGGGAATATTTTGGTGAATGGATTTACATATTCTCTCGGGCTAAATTAGGATAGTGAGGGATTCCTTATTCTTGCAAAAAAGCCAGCGAAGGTCTAGAGGTGCTGGACGAGGGCAACTCTGCCAACCTATAGATATATGAACACATCATTGGACACTTAGCCGGACACTGGGTTTTCTTCTCTTCAGCATAGATCATTCATGAAGAGCATGATCGTCCATTCCCATCACAGATGAGCACACACAAATTCACTCGGGTCTCCTTTTTTCAACGTCTATCATCCACGCACATTGAGTCATCTCACTTCAGTCGATCATCCACATCCAAGAACACCACCATTCACTTCAGTCGATCATCCACAACCCTTCTCTCTCTCTCTCTCTCCACGCGTGAGAATCATCGCTAGAATCATATATTATTGTCGACGGAGTAACTTCATGACTAATCTACTAATGAGTGACAGATTTTCATTGCTCTATTGTTTATATGTTGTCTTATATTTCGACTCTGAACACGTTTAGAAAGTTAATAGTCAATTAACTAGTTGAATTTATTGACAATAAGTTTTTGAAAGTTGGATAGAAAATATCGTTATCCCTTGAATTTCCAATGATATGCGCTCTTGGGAGAATAGTAATGACCCAATCACATTGCTGAACAAAACAATCACCCTTCTTGTGCAAGCCGAATAAGAAACAATAGACAAGACGATTGTTTTACATGGAAAACCTCCTCGATATGAGGTAATTAAAAACCACAAGACCAGACTCCACCCAAAATTTTTCATTATCAACAAAACTGGGTGAACAAAGTTATATTCTAGTAACACTAGTGGTCCATAGCAACAAAGATATCAAGAACATCATTCTTGGAAATACACATAAATTCCATAAGAGATCAATGATAAATCTCACAAAAAATGCAGGTTCAATCCAACCTATGAAAAACTTGATGTAGAGAGGTTGAAGTGAAAATCAAACTAATTAAATTCAAGAAGAATATGCCACAAATACATTGATCAAATTTCAGCTCAATCAGACTACAAATTGACCTCTAGTGTCACCTTGATGTAAATCAGATACTGCCTTCAACCTAGATTTTTTGCTCTCTTTTGCTCTCCTGTTACTCCATCTCAACTAACTTAGACCTATGCTTAGAACTAGGGAAAACATAGTCAGTTTATGTAGGTATGCCTTCCCACAATAGGCGAACTTCTTGTTCAAGCCCTTTAAGGACAACCTTTTAGCAACAAACTACTCAAAGTTTTAGTTCAGAGCATAGAAACACTTAGGGGTGTTAGGAGGTAACTTTTCTAACTTAGCCGAGCTACATTTCTTTTAGGATCCTACCAGGCTAGAGAAGAAGAGGTGTTTTAGAGAGATATTGAGA
Organism: Eucalyptus lansdowneana; assembly: GCA_017140395.1. Classification (NCBI taxonomy): domain Eukaryota; kingdom Viridiplantae; phylum Streptophyta; class Magnoliopsida; order Myrtales; family Myrtaceae; genus Eucalyptus; species Eucalyptus lansdowneana. The sequence goes on from CM029492.1 coordinate 35,893,666, forward strand.
ATTTTCACAAACACTCACTTTACTTTAGGAAACTCTGCCCAACACATTACATCATCTTTGCCTTTTATAGGAATTAAGAGGTCACAAATAAACAAGGACCATGCTCATGGGTCCGAAACAAACAAAGGCTTCGAAAATTTTGGTCAAGAATTATTCTTGGTGATAAGAACAGTAACTATAAACATTCGAGTGCGGAAACCCGATTTTTCATTGGCAAGGACATTTGTGTGTGGAAAAGTGGACACGGGCCATGGACAGGAACCAATGGGCCTAAGCCCAAGTTGGCGGTCCAAGGCCCACACAGCCAAGTGGTGGGCGGCCAAGAGAGGCCCATGGGCCCCTCAAGCCCATCAAGCCCTCTTTTGGCACAATCTTGGCATTTAATGCATGCAAGGATGTGAATAGTGCGAGATCTTGGTGAAAGGACTGAAATGCCCTTCCACTAGACTAAAGACAAAAGGGCAAAGATGGTAATTGGTTATGGAAGGGGCAGCTTAAGCATGTGGGCGGCAAAACAAGAGATTTGAAAGCCATTCTAGACTAACCTAACCTAATCTAGTCTAATCCTAGCCACTTGAGTGCCTAAATCCTCTCATTAATGCAAGATCTTACTTCTAATTTGGGCAACCTTGATTGACATGAGCCAAAGAGAAGTGATGGGGGCATTAATGGAGACTTGATATCACTCTCTCTCCTCTCTTTCTCTCCCTCTCCGCTGGTCACCCCTCCCCTCACTCTCACTTTCTCTCATTTTGCTCACTTGAACTCTCAAAAACTTAGTTTCTTTCTCTCACTTGGAGTAGTCGAATCCCCCTAGCTTTCCTCATCTTCATCTCAAGCTTGTTCTTCATTGTTCCTCTTGTTTTTCTTGCCAGCGACATTCCCTTGAACCCTTGATGCCTGACCGCCCTTTTGCTCCACCAAACCGCCATCCAAGCCAGCCGACCGACAGCCCTTCTCAAGGGCTATTCAATGTTGTGCGGTCCTCATCAGAGCTCCCTTTTCGCTCATTTCTTCTCTGATCTAGTCCCTCATGAAGTCCAAAGGCAGTGCTGACGTCAAACTGCCACTGAATTGCCATCAAGCCATCACTGGAGCCATGACTAGCCACCATCTAGCTCCTTCACACACGGTGGACACACGACCAATAGCCCTCAGCTGTTGTCTGGTCTTGTTGTCACTTCCCTTTGACGCATTTCGAAGCCCAAGTCGTTATTGAGTAGTTTTCTAGCCAATGATTAGGGCTTTCATTGCATTTAGGGAGTAGTTTAGGACTTATTAGTGGTTATATGATGATTTGTTGACATGATAAGCTATTGTTGAACTTAGATAGGGCATCGAGTGTCAAAACGATAGGTTATCTCATTTAGGGAGATACGTTAATGGGTTATTATGAGTAAAGTTGATATAGTGGTTAAATGTGATGTTTGGATTATGTGCCTTAGGATTAGCGGTTAAATATGATATTTGGAATATGTGCCATGAGGATTAGTGGTTAAATGTGACCTTTGGGTTATGTTTTATATGATATGATGACATATGGTAAATGAAGTTGCACATCGCATGAATATCACATGGTTTAAATGAAAAAGATAAGAAATGGATTGTGTAACGGTATGTCTATGTGATTACTTAAGACCCTAATACTTTTTACGTGAGGTGTAAACCAGTACTGAGGCATTTTATGTAGGATGATGCCCGATTAAGATCGTATGTCTCCAAGTCTATGGGATGCCGTTCACGGATGGATTTCGGAATGAAACTCCTTACAAGAATGCCCCCAAGTCAACATGATGCCGTGCTTGATGGGGCGAGATGATGCCCAATTACACTGGATGATTGCAAATCTTTGGGTTGGCCTTGGGTTTGAGTGGTTATAATAATCTAGACAAATGTGTATAGGAAATGCATGAGATTCGTATGTATTTACATCCGGATTGTTGCATGGCATAAGCGCATGATTTAGACCATAATGCACATTCGTATGTTTGGCTTGAGAGTGTGAAATATATATTATGGAATTACCTATGTGTCTATATTGATGGCTTTGAATAATAGATTTGTTGTTATGAGGATAGTGAGAGAAAAGCAAGAAGAGCATTACCATGTTTCGCCATCAATAGATAATTGTTTGTTTAGGGCACTTCCGAGGTGAACAACTTCCTTACATGAGGTTTATGAAGTTCACTAACTGAGTCTATTTCATATTTGTTTGTTGAAATGTTTTTTGGCCCTAAGAATGGCTAAGCCATTTTGGCAAATTCATTTTGGCCTCCCCATCAAGCATAGTCGGGAGGTGATGGAGTACCTAGTAACGGGAGGGGTTGATGCGCACTATACACGTTACATCACGACCATTTAGGTCAATGAGGGCCTGCCTAATCTCATGCCACACCAATTCATGGCTTAGTACTTTTGGGTGGGTGGCGAGAGCCATAGTCCCATCCATGGCTTAAACAGTCTGTCGGGTGTCAGAGTTTCTAGGGGCAACATCAGCTGGAATGCCAAGGATGGAGACATTCCTGATGGGGAGGTGTCCGACCCCGAGATCAATCTTGTGTTGATCGCCAAGTCGGAGGCATGGATCTCGAAGGCCATTGGGGCTTAGGTAGTAGTGAGGTTGTTAGCACTTTTTGAACCACTATTGTAGTATCGAAGGCGTAAGTATACCTCGAGCCCTTTTTGTAAGAGATTGTGATGAAGTGGTTAGGCATGTCAAAGGTGATAAAGCTAGTTATTTAACCCTTGAACTTGTGGTGTATGAGATGTTGACTCATGATGCTATTATATATATATATATATATATATATATATATGATTATGATTTTAACTATTCCTATTGATTGATGGTTGGAGAATTATTTATGCCTCTGTTTGTGCACTTTAATGTTATCTTGAATTGGGTTGGCAACGCCACTTAGGACGTCGCAATCGAATGACCAAAGGATAAGTAAAGGTTTGTCGAGTGTGGGTTATCGGGTAGCTGTAAGGGTTCGGGGTGTGACATCTCCGCCCCAATTTGGTATTAGAGCATGGTTAATACTTTGAGTGATAAGGCGCATTGAGACCTTGGGATAGTTAGATAGGAATGCTTACAAGATACATGTGATTGCTGACTGTCTTGCTGATTTGTGATTTTGAATTCCTAATTACATTGTTGGGGAGAATCAGTTGTAAAAGGAGTTTAGCCTAGAATCGAGGAAGCAGTTAGGAAGGGTAGCTCCTAGGCCAGCTAATGGCTGATGCAAGGCACATGAAGACCCTAGGTTTGATGGGATTTTGCAAGCCCTAGAGACCATAGGGAACTTGATGCGATAGCAGGCTACCGTTACTGTTGCTTACCACGATGACCCGTTAACTAGAAATGCAAACTAGAGGATATGTTGTGAGCTTATGTCATAGATTTCAAAGGAGACTAGGAAGATCAACTGCTCTACATCGAGTTTGCATACAACAACAGTTATCAACAAAGCATCGGAATGGCACCATTTGAGGCATTGTATAGACGTGCTTGTAAAATGCTCGTTTGTTGGGATGAGGCCAGAGAAATGAAGATAATGGGCCCCAAGCTAGTGCAATAATCTGTAGATGCAGTTTAGATCATTTGAGAGAGGTTAAAGACAGCCTAAAGTCGCCAGAAGAGTTATGTAGTCAAACGACGGAGACCTCTGGAGCTTCAAGTTGGCGATCACGTGTTCCTCAAAGTGTCACCAATGAGAGGTATGTTACGTTTCGGCAAGAAAAGGAAGTTAAGCCCCATATTTGTAGGACCTTTTGAAATTTGGAAAGAATTGGGACTTTAGCCTACCGGTTGACAATACTGTCAAATCTTGCTCAAGTTCATGAAGTGTTCCACGTTTCCATACCGAGAAAGTATGAACCAAACTCGACACATGTGCTAACTATGAAGATCAAGGTGGACGATAGAGCGACTTATGCTAAGTAGCTAGTGTGAGTCTTAGACAAAAAAGAACATGTGTTGCATAATAGAGTCATTCCCTTTGTCAAAGTCATCTAACAGCATCACGACACCGAGGGAGCGACTTGGGAAAGCAAGGACATTATGAGGAGCCAATACCCCATTAGTTCAAGGAGATTGTCGATTCTAGAAATTTCGAGGACGAAAATTCTTTACGAGGGGAACGGTTATGACATCCTCATTTTGATCCAATTTTTCAAAATGGAATTGTTTCGGCAAGCGGTCATCGGATGAGATTGTCTTGAGGATTGATAAACCACGAACACATTGGAAAAGGCCATTTAAGGGCAAAAACCCAAATTTTCATCAGCAAGGACATTTAAGTGCGGAATAGCGGAAACGAGCCATGGACGAGGACCCATTGGGCCCGAGCCCAAGTGGGCGGCCCAAGGCCCACACACCCATGAGGTAGGTGGTCAAGGGAGGCCCTTCGGCTCCTCAAGCCCATCAAGCCCACTTTTGTCACACTTTTGGCATTTAGTGCATGTAAGGACGTGAATAGGGTGACATATTGATGAAAAGATCGAAATGCCCTTCCATGGGACTAAAGATAAAAGGGCAAAGATGGAAATTGACTATGGAAGGGGTCACACCCCAATCATTGGGTACGCAACTATCCCTCACCTGGTCGATTTAATAATGACGTCTCAGGATTTATTGCCGACCCTTTCTTTTTTTAATATGCACGTGGAAGCAGTTAAACACTCCCCAAATAATAACATAATGGGATAAAAAAGTAGGGCTATATTTTTCAAACTTGAAAAACCATAACCACACTTTTATATAAAGCAAACCTCATAATATATATTACAATACTATTAACAAGTCAGATCCATCACACATTAGATCACAACTCAAAGTTTGCAAAACAAGGTGAGGGTTTCAATCCTCATCCGGGTCATACTCTGGATCTTCCTCGAAATCCCCCTCCGGCTCCTCCTCCGGTTCCTCTTCAAGGTCCTCCTCTTCAGGTTCTTCCTCAGGTTCCTCCTCTTGCTCAATAATCTCTCATTCCTCTTCGCTCTCGATAGTGTCCTCGACCGAGTACACGAGAGTATCAGGGTCACTCTTGAGCTTAGGGTCTTTGGCATTGATCACCACTCTGTCCTTAGGACTGCAATCCCCTTTCTAAACGCTGCCTCTAAGATGTATAAAAGCACATCACCTTCCGGTATGGGACCCTTTTTTTGCCCATCATGGTAGTGACGATACCATGACTGATACTCATGGGGCACCAAGCTATCTCTACCCACATCAACCTAGATGGTGGATTTCACCAAAACATACTCTAGTCCTTATGGGTGGGGGTGTATCGGGAAGTGGTATTGTATCTCAGTGACTCTTTAAGTATATCAAAATGCATGGGAGGACAAGAAAGTGGAGGTACTGCCATCTAGGGATCTGAAATATTATCTCACAACGGGATAAGACTACGTCTCAGTGAGTTCTACCTTCTTAAGACTCAAATAGGAAGTTAATACACCTTAGAGTTGCCTAAGCACAACACGAGTCGGAGGACTTAGCTTGACCTCAGTAATTCAATTTAGGCCCATAATTAGACATCGAAATGAACCTGGAAAAATTTCAAGGTTCGTTAAATAAATAATAGCATGTGTCTACTTGCTGATGACACTATTTAACTACCTAACATGCATCAATAATTATCTAAAATCACTAGTCTAATCTAATCTAACCACCTAATTCAACTTAGTCTAAACTAATCAACCCCTAAATATTATTAACCTACTAAGTGAGGTTTAATGAGTTAAACTCACCCATTTAACGAACGGTTTGGTGCAAAACGATGGGAACGTCACGAGGCTCAACTTTCCTCAAGGCGGGCGAAGCTTTTGGGGCCTGGAACCACCTCAAATCGAGCCTAGAAGGTGGCTAGAAACCCACTAATTTAGCCTTTATTTTGAGTTGCAAAACAGAGGAAACAAGCTGGTTAAGGCAAAGCAAGACTAGTGGAGGCGGCTAGGGTGTTTGGTGGCCAACGACGAGGACTCTGGCGACCTTGGTTGGCTTCGCCGGTGGCTGGCATGGCTGGACAATGACCCTAGAGGGTTGGGATGGTGAGGACAGCGCAGCAAGGCAGCATGGCGTGGGGGAACACGCAGGGCAATGGCAATCCGCGAGACGGCGTTCGGCAGGGGCGTGCGGTCCGGCGATCTTGCTTGCTGCTTTGGCAACTTCCTTGGCTGCTAGTAGTCTTCGAATAGCAAGGGAGGAGGGGAAGTGAGGGTGGTCAACCAAGAGATGAGGGAAAGAGGGAGAGATGGGGGATAAGGGGGCCACAAGCCATTTTTTTTCAATCCTTGGTCTCCCTTGAGCAATCTCAGCCACTAGCACTCCCTTGGCCTCCATTAGGCCACCAATGCACCTCTCATAACCTTTGAAATGGTCTAAAATCAAGGGTATAGGGGGGAGTTACGAATTTGTATGGGTTCTCCTCACATTGGTCACTTACTAATCCTCAAATCAACTCAATTCGCCTAAATAAATTTCATTATCAAGTCAATAACCAAATTGGTATTTTTTTCTCACCAATTGAAGCATCTTGCATCCTAAATGCACGATTAAAAACATTTCCGACCTTTCTCTAACAAAAACGGCCCTAGGATGACTTTTTTCCAAAAAGCCTCGGGTTTTAGAAAAATATTTTGAGACTGAGTCAATGTTCCAAGAATTTAGGGTGACATGATAGAACCTTCAATTTCTGAAATCGAACTCAAATTCGTGGTTAATTTTACTCAGGTGCTTTTCTTAATGTGACCTAGGCTACTTGGGTAGGTTTCATAAATTTTTAACGCAAATGACTCGTGGTCGATTTTCTTCAAGCCACAATAAATCCACTCGACACATTGGCAACTCTTGGTTGTCGTGAAAATCTTGAGGATCCAAATACGGACATAGGGTACCAAAATGATAGAAAGATCAGTCTAGTGCCGGTCGACAAGAATTTTCCAATTTAGTAGTGTCACCCATGATTAGTCACACATCTCAGTCGAACCGTCCTATCTTTGACCTCTGATCGATTTTTAACTGTGCCGTAATGGCCTCTAGAGATGATCACAATCGAGTAGCCAATTTTTGGTCGAATTCTCAAGTCTGTTGCATTAAAATTCCTTAATGGCTTCCCTGGATAGTCTAGTTATCTCCAGAGTAATCAGTTCTAAAAACAGCCCTATATGTGCGTCGATGAAATGCCCTATTTATTCAATAGAAAACATGCTTGAAAATCTGGAATGTCACAACTCTTCCCCTCTTATAAAAATTTCGTTTTCAAAATATAAACCTTACACACTTTAAACAAAAAGGTGGGGGTACAACTATCTCATTGACTCTTCAGTCTCCCATGTTACTCCTTAAGTTTCGTGGTGTTGCTAGACCATTTTGACCAATGGGATGGTCTTTGAACACTGGACTTGCTCTTTTTTGCCCACTATCTGAACCGGGCTTTCAACGTATGACACATGGTTATCCACGTCCAATTCCTCGAAATTAAGCACATGGGTCGAGTTAAGCTCATATTTCCTTAACATTGACACATGAAAGACGTCGTACACTTATGTCAATCTCGGCGGCAACATAAGACAATATGCTATGGTCCCGATTCTCTCAAGAATCTCAAATGGACCTACGTACCTCGGACTCAGTTTGCCTTTCTTAACAAAGTGCGAAGTTCCCTTTATTGGTGACACATTCAAAAAAACGTGATCACCAACTTGGAATTTTAAAGACCTTTGGCACTTATCTGCATAACTTTTTTGTTTACTCTAAGCGGTTTTTAATCTGCTTCTGATCATTGCTATGGCATCCACTGATTTTTGAACCAACTTTGGGCTTGTAATCTTCCTTTCCCCAACTTCATCCCAACACACTGGTGTTTTGCATGATCAGCCATACAATGCTTCAAAAGGAGCCATCTGGATGTTCTATTGATAGCTATTGTTGTAGACAAATTTCACTAGGTGAAGTTAATCCTCCCAACTTCCTTTGAAATCTAGTACATAAGCTTTCAGCATGTCCTCGAGGGTCTGAATTATGCTCTCAGACGGGCCATCCATCTGAGGATGATATGTTGTACTATACTGAAGCTTTGTACCATAGCACTTTGCAAGCTCTTATAAAAAGCAACGGTGAATCTCGAGTCTCGATCCAAAGTTATCGCCACTGGCACTCCATGCAGATGAACTACCTAACACACATACAAATCTACGTGTCTATCCAAACTGAGGTCCTTTCGAACTGCAATGAAGTGAGCCGACTTTGTCAATTTGTCAACTACTACCCAAATCGAATTATTACCTCTCAGACTTCTCAATAATCCAGTCACAAAGTCCATTGTAATATGCTCCTATTTCCATTATGAGATCGCGAGAGGTTGCACAAGTCCTCCCGGCTTACAATGTTAAGTTTTAACCTACTGACACGTTGAACACTTGGCAACATGCTTGGCTATGTCTACTTTCATATCTGACCATCAATAGTGTTGACGCATATTCTAATACATCTTGGTGCTACCAGGATGAATGCTGTAACTACTATGATATGCTTCTGATAGAATATTCTCTCTAAGTTCCACATCGTCAAGTACAACCAAATGTCCTCGGAACCTTAGTGTTCCTTCATCATAATTTGAAAGTCAGCATTTCTTTTCTTAGTGTTTTCTTGAAGGATCTTTTGCACATCTGGGTCTGTTGGTTTGAGTAACTTGATTTTGATCTGGATATCCGATTTAGTTTTGAGGGTGGCCATAAAACTCGAAAGGTAGCCTACCTCAAACTTGAATACCGAATCTCGAGCTCTCTTGATTAGGTTTCACTCCTTCATTAATATATGAGCAACTGAAGACTTACAACTCAAAGCATCGGGGACCTTACTCACCTTTCCTGGGTAATATAAGATATCACAGTCGTAGTTCTTCAGTAATTCCATCCATCGGCGCTGTCTCATGTTCAACTCCTTTTAAGAGAACAAGTGCTTGAGACTTTGATGGTCTATGAAAATCTGGAATTTTTCTTCGCACGAGTAATGTCTCCAAATCTTCAAGGCAAAGATAATTGCCGTGAGTTCTAAGTCATGTGTTGGATAGTTCCGTTTATGAGGTCTCAATTGACGAGAGGCATATGCAACAATTCGATCATGTTGCATCAGCACACAACCTAATCCTTTGAATAACACATCACTATAGATCTTGAATTCTCCAGGACCAGATGGAATGATCAACACAGGTGCGGTAGTCAGTTTTTCCTTAAGCTCTTGGAAGCTACGCTCACACTTGTCTGTCTACACAAACTTTTCTTCTTTCTTTAGGAGTCTTGTTAGGGGCAATGCTAATGATGAGAATCCTTCCACAAACTGTTTGTAAAAACCCGCCAAACCCAGAAAACTTATGATCTCTGTCATTGTAATCGGTTTTGGCCAGTTGATCACAACTTCAATCTTGCTCAGGTCCACGGAGATTCCTTCACCTGAAATCACATGACCTAGGAAAACAACACAAGTCAACCAAAACTTGCACTTGTTGAACTTGGTGTACAACTGATGGACTCTTAGTGTCTACAACACTAATCTCAGATGACTCTCATGCTCTTCTTCACTCCTCAAATATACTAGAATATCATTGATGAACATGATCACAAACTGATCTAAGTATTCCTTGAATACTCGATTCATCAAGTCCATGAAGGCAGCTAGAGCATTCATCAACCCGAATGACATCACTGTGAATTCGTAATGACCATGCCGAGTACGAAATGTTGACTTAGGAATGTCCCCTTTTCTAATTCTTAGTTGATGATATCTTGTCCTTAAGTCAATCTTTGAAAATGTCTTGAAGCTAATCAAACAAGTCATTGATCCTCGGGAGTGGATACTTGTTCTTGACCGTTACTTGATTGAGTTGCCGATATCGATGCATAGGCGTAACGAACCATCTTTCTTATATACAAAGAGAACCGGTGCTTCCCAAGGTGATGCACTAGGATGAATAAATCCCTTATCCAATAATTCTTGCATCTGTACCTTCAGTTCCTTCAACTCAAATAACGCCATCTAGTAAGGAGTCTTAGAGATTGGCTCTGTCTCAGGAGCTAGTTCGATCACAAATTCAATTTCTCTCTCTGGTGGTAGTCCTGGAAATTCCTTCAGGAAAACATCTGGAAATTTTTGTACCATAGCGATGTCTTCCATCTTCAGCTCATCAATTGTTGTATCTATGACAGTTGCTAGATAACCTTGGCAACTCTCGTCTAATAAATGAGTTACCTCAGGCGATGAGATTAAGACAATCGAGGGTCCTCCTCGATTCTCGACAAACTCGAAGCTCTTATCCTCTAATGGGTAAAACTAAATTGACTTGCGATAACAATCCATTTTAGCTCGTTGCTTAGTGAGCTAGTTCATGCCAATAATTAAAATTAAAGTCATACATGACTAGGACTAATGAATTTATTTTCCCCACATGCTCACCAATTGCTAACTTACAACCAGAACAACCAAAAGCAACAATAACTTTATCCTTCAATGGTGTAGATATCCAAACTATTGACTCCAACAATATAAAACATAATCTTAATTACTTACCATATTGCTTGGCGACAAAGGAATGGGTCGCTCTCGGGTCAAATAAAGCATAAGCAGGATGGTTGTTCAGTGAAACCACACCTGTGATCACGTCAAGCGTAACTTTTGCCTGACCTTGTGTGATGGCATACACCACGCCTTGAACTGGTGGTCTCAGCTGACCTCCTTGCGGTGTGTTCTAAGGTGCATGCCCTCTGATCTGTCCCAACAATGGCGGTGGTGGCAACTGCAGTTGTCTTCTTGGTCGGCTGGGACAATCTCTGGCCTTGTGACCCTGCTGGCCACATTTAAAACAGGCGCCCGTCCTTTGGGGGCATTGATTCACACCATATTGTCTTCCACAAAGGCAACACGTCTCGATTTGGTTTGATCCATATTTGCCAACTCCACCCTTTCTGTTGGGCGGGATTTAGAATCTGCTTCTTGTCATGAGCTTCTTTCCCTGGCAGATTCCTTCTTTAAAATAACTAAACCTCGATCCCGACGAAGCAGCTTGCTCATTCAATCATTTATCTATCATCTGAGCTCAACGATAGACCTCTCGATAAGTACTGACCATTAAAAGCTCTAAGGAAGGTGTCCCACACTTGGACCACACCTTCCAGGAATACAGTATCCTTTGCGGCTCTCCACGAAATGTTCGCATTGCCTTGAAGTTGGTACACAACCAATACCACCTTCTCCTCTTCGTTGCACATCAAAAGTGCGAACGCCTTCTCAAGATCCTGAATCCAAAGTAATGCAACTTTAGGGTTTCCTTCACCAATGAACCTCATCGGATTTAGCTTCAAAAACTGCTCAACGAGCTTATAGATCGGCCTCTCTCTTTGCACCCTGACATTCTCAGGCTGAACTACAGCGGGTACAACAATAGGTGCGGCGGCAAGTGCAGCCTCAGTAGCGGTGGCAACAGTAGCAGTAGCAGTAGCCTGAGCAGCGGCTTCAACAACAGCGGCTTGATTCTGAGCTTGCTAATCCATCCGATTCCCCATGACCTCTAGCACCCGCATGATCCCTTCGATCCTCGGATCACCAAGGGCTGCTATTCCAGCACCAACAGGAGGTGATGCTACTCCACTAACATTGGCATGTGCTTGTGCCCTACCTCTGCCTCTTCGGGTACTAACCCTGGTTGGTGTCCTAACCTGAGCTAGAGGCCTAACAGTTCTCTTACTCGGAGTTCTTTGCTCCTGCCCACTCATGGTTCAACCTTTATATTGAAACCTGTATTCCAAATCCACACTAGATTAGAAGAAGAGTGATCCACACACAATAAATAATTTTACCAAACAACTATCTCAGACATGCACCAACATGAATTTAAAAGTCTTTCCTACTTACTATCCCATTTCCATCGCACCTTATCACTCAAATCTTTAACCATTGCTTTGATATCACTTAAATGGGGATGTCATGCCCCGATCCTCGGGCACACGCCCATCCCTCACCTGATCAATTTAATAGTGACGTTCCAGGATGCACTATCGACCCTTTCTTTTTTTAATATGCATGTGGAAGCAGTTAAACAATCCCCAGATAATAAAACAATGTGATAGAAAAATAGGGCTATATTTTTCAAATCTGAAAAACCACAATCACACTTTTATACAAAGTAGACCTTATAGTATATATTACAATACTATAACAAGTCAAATCTATCATACATCAAATCACAACTTAGAGTTTGCAAAACAGGGTGAGGATTTCAATCCTCATCTAAGTCATACTCTGGATCCTCCTTGGAATCCTCCTCTGACTCCTCCTTTCGGTTCTTCTTCAGGGTCCTCCTCTTTAGGCTTTTCCTTGAGTTCCTCCTCCTGCTCAACAATCTCTCATTCCTCTTAGCTCCCGATGGAGTCCTCGGTTGAGTACACGGGAGCATCAGGGTCACTCTCGAGCTTAGGGTCTTTGCCATCGATCACTGCTCCATCCTTGGGATCTGCAATCCCCTTTCTGAATGTTGCCTCTAAGACGTATAAAGGCACATCACCTTTTGGTATGGGACCCTCTCTTCGCCCATCATGGTAGTGATGATACCATGACCGATACTCATGGGGCACCAAGCCGTCTCTACTCACATCAACCCAGACGATGGATTTCACCAAAACATACTCTAGTCCTTCTAGGTGGGGGTGTATCAGGAAATGATATCCTATCTCGGTGACCTCTTCAGGTATACCAAAATGCATGGGAGGACAAGGATGTGGAGGTATTGCCATCTAGGGATTTGAAATGTTGTCCCACAACGTGGTGAGACTACGTCTCAGCAAGTTTTACCCTCCTAAGACTCGATTAAGAAGCCAATACACCTTAGGGTTACCTAAGTACGACATGAGTCGAAGGACTTACCTTGGCCTCAATTCATCTTGTAATTTAATATCATTTACAGATGCCTCAAATCATAACAACCAATCAATTCATAATATCAGATCAAATCATGATCAATCGACCTAATCAATTACATGTCATCACGACCCTTTCTTGGTCGGCTCACCTCTACTATCTATTAAGTTTGCTCATATCTGGACTGCTCTCTGCTAAGCTAATAAATAGATAGTATAGCTCACTTCTGAGATGATTGGGTATACTGCTCTCTGATAAGCTGCCATATCACCCTTATGCTGATATAGTATGCCAACAATGTTCAATCTAAGCTAATAAGATATATTGCTCTCTGCTAAGCTGACATATCGCCCATAAGCTAATATAGTATATCGTTATACTACTTTATGCTAAGCTGACATATCGTCCGTAAGCTGATATAGTATACCATCCCAAACATACGTCTCGATAAAATAGCCGTGTGTGGATACACGGTCGGTTTTAGCCAAAATATCATATTTTGCGCTTTAGAACATTCCACTAGTTTCAATAGCCTATAAACATATTTTTGGCGCTATAAACCTATGCTCGGTAATTTTCCAATTAATTACCAAAATTATTTAATTTATAAATAAATTCCCTAAATCACAATTAAATCAATTCAGATAATTTAGCGATCAAATATATAAACAGATTGCACCATAATGATCGGCATAAAATTTTGGTCGTTGACTATACCAGCCTAATTTTTGGAAAATAAATAAATAATTAAATAATCATGGAAATTATTAAATAAATGCAATAAATCCAACTTAAGGCCATAATGCTTAATTGGACATCAAAGCACCCAGAAAAATTTCAAGGTTCATTAAATAAATAATAGCACGTGTCTACTCACTAATGGCACTATCTAACCACCTAACATGCATCGATAATTATTTAAAATAACTAATCTAATCTAATCTAACCACCTAATCCATCTTAGTCTAAACTAATCAACTCCTAAGCATCATTAACATATTAAGCAAGGTTTAATGAGTTAAACTCACCCGTTTAACGAATGGTTCGGTGCAAAACGACGAGAACGTTACGGGGCTTAACTTTCCTCAAGGCGGGCCAAGCTTTTTCCAATCCTTGGTCTCCCTTGACCAATCTCAACCACCAGCACTCTCTTGGCCTCCACTAGGCCACCAATGCACCTCCCACAACCTTTGAAATGGTCCAAAATCAAGGGTATAGGGGGAGTTACGAATTTGCATGGGTTCTCCTCACATTGGTCACTTACTGATCGTCAAATCAACTCAATTCGGCCTCAATAAATTCCGTTATCAAGTCAATAATCAGATTGGTATTTTTCTTCACCAATTGAACCATCTTGCATCCCAAATGCATGATCAAAAACGGTCATGACATTTTTTTGAACAAAAACAGCCATAGGACGACTTTTTCCCAAAAAGTCTCGAGTTTCATAAAAATCTTCTGAGAGTAAGTCGACATTCCTGAAATTTATTGTGACATAACAGAACCTTCAATTTCTGAAATCATAACAAATTTGCGGTTAATTTCACTCAGACGCGTTTTTAGTGTGACTTAGGCTACCGAGTAGGTTTCAAAATTTTTTAATGCAAATGACTCGTGGTCAATTTTCTTCAAGTCATAATGAACCCACTCGACACATTGGTGACTCTCGATTGTCGTGAAAATCTCGAGGATCCAAATAAGAACACAGGGTACCAAAATAATAGAAAAATTAGTCTAGTGCTAGTCGACAAGAATTTTCCAATTTAGTGGTGTCACCCATGATTAGCCACACATCTTAGTCGAACCATCCTATCTCTGACTTTTGATCGATTTTTAACTGTCCCGTAATGGCCTCTAGAGATGAGCACGGTCGAGTAGCCGATTTCTGATCGAATTCTCAAGTTTATTGTAATAAAATTCCTTAATGGCTTCCCTGGATAGTCTAGTTATCTCGAGAGTGATCAGCTCTAAGAAAAGCCCTATAGGCACGTCGATAAAATGCCCAATTTATTCAATAGAAAACAAGATTGAAAATCTAGGATGTCACAAAAAGGGCGGCTTAAGCATGTGGGTGGCAAAGGAGGATATTTGAAGGCCATTCTAGACTAACCTAACCTAGTCTAGTCCAATCCTAGCCACTCGAGTGCCTAAATCCTCTCATTAATGCTAGATTTTGCTTCTAATTTTGGCGACCTTGATTGACATGAACCAAAGAGAAGTGATGTGGTATTAATGGAGACTTGACCTCACTCTCTCTCCTCTCTTTCTCTCCCTCACCGCCAGTCACCCCCTACCCTCACTCTCACTTTCTCTCATTTTGCTCACTTGAACTCTCAAAAACTCACTTTCTCTCTCTCTCATTTGGAGTATTCGAATCCCCCTAGCCCCTCCTCATCTTCATCTCAAGCTTGTTCTTCACTTATTCCTCTTGTTTTCTTCACTGACGACCATCCGTTTAACCCTTGACGTCGGACCACCATTTTGCTTCACTGAACTGCTATCCAAGTCGACCAACCAGCCTCCTTGAGAGCTATTCGATGTTGTTTGGCTCTCACTGGAGCTCCCTCTTGCTCATTTCTTCTCTGATCTAGTCCCTCGAGAAGCTCGGAGGCTGTGCCGATGCCAAACCACCACTAAACTGCCGTCAAGCTATCACTGGAGTAGCGACCAGCCACCATCCAACTCCTTCATGAACGATGGACACACGACTAGCAACCCTCAGCTACTGTCTGGTCTTATTGTCCCTTCCCTTGATGCGTTTTGAAGCCCGATTAATTAGTGAGTGTCTTTCTAGCCTTTGATTAGGGGTTATATGATGATTTGTTGACATGATAAGCTATTGTTGAACTTAGATAGGGTATCAAGTGTCAAAACGATAGGTTATCACGTTTAGGGCGATACGTTAATGGGTTATTATAAGTAAAGTTGATATGTGGTTCCGTTATGTTGTAATAAGATAATATGATATTACGTGCCATGAGGATTAGTGGTTACATGTAATATTTGGATTATGTGCCGTGAAAAATTAGTGTTTAAATATGATATTTGGATTATGTGCCATGAAGATTAGTGGTTAAATATGATATTTGAGTTATGTGGCATGAGGATTAGTGGTTATATGTGACCTTCAGGTTATGTTTTATATGATATGATGATCAATGGTAAATGAAGTTGCATATCACATGATTATCACACGGGTTAATAAGAAAGACAAGAAATGGATTGTGTGATGGTATGTCCGTGTGATCACCTAACACCCTGATGCGTTTTATGCAGGTTGTGGACCCATCTTGAGGCGTTCTACGCAAGACAATGCCTGACTAAGTTCGGATGCCCCCAAGTCAACGGGATGTCGTTCGTGGATGAATTTCAGAAGAAGCTTCTTATAGGAATGCCCCCAAGTCAATAGGATGCCGTGCTCGATGGGACGAGACGATGTTCGGTTACGCTGGATGATTGCGAACCTTTGATTTGGCCTTGGGTCTTGAGTGGCCATAATAATTTGGACAAATGTGTATGAGAAGTGCATGAGATTCGTATATGTTTAGGTCCGGATTATTACATCACGTGAGCGCATGACTTAGACCATAATGCACATTCGTATGTTTGGCTCGAGAGCATGAAATATATATTATGGAATTGCCTATGCGTCTATATTGATGGCCTTGAATAATAGATTTGTTGTTATGAGGATAGTGAGGGAAAAGCAAGAAGAGTGTTGCCATGTTTTGCCATTGATAGATAATTGCTTGTTTAAGGTGCTTCCGAGGTAAATGACTTCCCTACACGAGGTTTAGGAAGTTCACTTATTAAGTTTATCTCATATTTGTTTGTTGAAATGTTTCTAGACCCTACGAATGGCTGAGTTGTTTCGACAGATTTATTATGGCTTCCCCGTGAAGCATAATCAAGAGGTGACGAAGTACTCGGTAGCAGGAGGGGCCAACACGCATTATACGTGTTACGTCACAGCCATTTGAGTCAATGAGGATCTCCTAACCTCATGCCACACCAATTCATGGCATGGTATTTTTAGGTGGGCGGTGAGAGCCATGGTCCCATTTGTGGCTTCAAAGGTTCGTTGGGTGTCGGAGGCTCTAGGGGCGCCATCAGTTGGAATGCCAAGGATGGAATCGTTCCCGATTGGGAGGTGTCTGACCCCAAGATTGACCCGTGCTGATAGCCGAGTCAGAGGCATGGATCCCGAAGGCCATTGGGGCTTAGGTAGTAGTGGGATTGTTAGCACTTTTTGGACCACCCTCGTAGTATTAGAGGCATAAGTATACCTCGGGCCCTTTTTGTCGGAGGTCATGGCAAAGCGATTAGACATGTCAGAGGTGATGAAGCTGGTTGTTTAACCCTTGAACTTGTTGTGTGTGAGATGGTGACTCGTGACACTTATATATATATATGTATATATGTTTTTAATTGTCCCTGTTGATTGATGGTTGGAGGATTGTTTACACTTCTACTTGTGCGTTTTAATGTTATCTCGAATTGGGTCAGTGACGCCTCGTGGGACATCACAATCGAATGACCAAAGGATAAGTAAAGGTTCGACGGGCGTAGCTTGTCGCGGGGCGGTAGAGGTTCGGGGCATGACACTAAAAAACTCTACAGTATATATATATAAAGTCAATTTGATGAAGCCGAGGATATTAGTGATGCATTAGATTAAATTCACGTTTGTCTAAATGCTGGTTGTTTTCTGTCAGGGTTTTGTCTCCGGATGAAGAATTAGGTCCATAAAGAGAAAAGTTGCCACTCTAGTATATATCCACAATGCCATAATCCCCTCATTCTGAAACTCATATCACTTTATTCACCAAAGGGTTTTTGATATTTTCCTGTTCTTGTTTCTCAAGTGAAAGCAATGCCATCCCTTCACTAAAACAGCTAGCTTAGGTGCTTCTCTTGTTTGATGTCAATCCTTTTATTAATTGAAACCTACCCCTGAAGGTGGTCATCATCCAATCGTCTCATTTAGGTTATTGGGGTTGAAAGGGATATGATGCAAATCCGATTAACTGTATTGTGAAGATGATTCGCAACAATTGCCGAGAAAGAAATAAGCTGACCATATCATTAGCCATTTGAAAAGATGCTGACATACTTTTCAACAAACTTTGAACATTTCGACGAGCTGACGGATTCACAAGATACATAGAGAGCTCGCCAATGTAAATTTATTCCTATTTCTTAGAAGCAGCACATGTACTCCATATATATAATGTAGAAATTGTACATAAAAGCACTATTGGGATATTGATCATCGTTTTCACTATGCTTTCCCAGAACAAGCTTGAATAGAAGCTGCTTCCATACGGTCCTTGGATACTCCAGCGTTGCACATGTTTGCCATGGCTCTTGTGTATTGCCTTCCGTACTCGCTCAGGCGTCCACAATATTGCTCGTAAGTCCTCACCTTTACATCACAATGAACAAATCCAACATTAGAAACTAGTCACGAGATAAATTAGCCGTGATTACACATGTATCATGCAGGGATCGGAGAAGTAATTGATGAGGAGATTATCGAGACTCACAAATGTCTTAAGGCAGTCCCAGTCATCAACAACAGGTTGGTCTTCAGGTCGAACAGCAGTCAACATGCTTGCAGCATTGGAATCACCAAACAGCTGGTTAACAATTTGGTTGATGCTGCGGTCCGCATGAGATCGGCGAGCAATTTCTTCGTCTAGTCTCTTCTGTGCTTCCACACTCTTAGCAGATCCCTTTGGAGCTTTTTGCACCTACAACCACCCACAATAAGTCAATCAACAAGGTGTCCCAAATAACAAGAGACAAGACAGACATAGCATAAAGCACTATTTAAAAAGAACCATATCCCTTAGTTTATTTATCAGTCAAAATGAATATGCAATATAATCAGTGGTGATGGAGACGGACCCGGTGTCGGAAAAAGACCAAATCAGCATCCCGTTGGGGAACTGCCAGGGAATTTGAAGAAGAGAGCTCGTCCGAGGGAACGGAGGAGACTTTGTTAGAGCTTTGGCCCATGTAAGTAGAGAGGAAGGCCTTGCTGAGAACGGTGTTCCCATATTGCATCACATGGGACAGATTGGTCCTCTTCTTCACCACTAAGTACTGCTCCTGCAATGTTTCCTTCCCCAAATCGTTGGCTTCACTGTTCTCACACACCCAAATTAAGATTAATGGAGACAGAAACATAGAGAACAGAGATTGAGAGATTGAGTACATGTACATTTGACAAAGGGATCACGCCACGCAAATAGAGACAGACACAAATACTTATCTTGATATTTGCTCACCTAGCTAGCCTTTTTTTTTTTTTGGTTTTTGAAACTTTACATTCTATGATTGAACGTGTAATTTCAAAGTAGAGAAGTGGCGAAACAATACCTGTCCTCCATCCAAGCGATGCTGTAGAGATCCCCCAAGCAAGTGCCATACTTGGCTGGATCACCGCCAATAGGCCCGCGCCCTGGTGGGCCAGAAGGGCAGTAGTAGGCCCAGCTGTTCTCCTCGGCGTTGGATGCCGTGGTCGCATAGATCCCTAAGTCCTCAGGGAGCAACCCTTGCAATATACTCCCCGCCTCACATGCCTCTATATATATCACCATGTTCTTGTACTTCTTCGCCTTGTACATTTGCCTCAGCACATTCATAAAGTCGTTTGCGTATATATAGTCCCTCGCGGCCATGCTCATTACTCCTGTGGTCCCATGGTCGGAGTAATAGAAGAAGACGTGGTCATTTGGTCCACTGTTCAAAACCTTGCCACTGCCCCCGCTGAGGGCTGCCTTGTTCCCGATAAGGACTGCATACAAGTTGGCTGCTGTGGTCTCGTCACCGGTGTAATCCTACAATATTACCGGATCGGTTAATTAAAATTGAAATTGAATCACGCCAATATGCATCCTCCTATATATTGGATGTACATATTAGCTAGATAAAGAGTGTCGAACGAAGACCTTGGGAACTCCGTGGTAGACATCAGGGCCATTGGGTTTATTGATGATGATACCCTTGGTGGGATTGTGCTCATTCTCGGCGATATCATCGTACATGAACACGATGATGTTCTCATCTTTCAACCCATTTGCCTTAAGGATTTGGTAGGCATGGCAAACATCAGCCTGCATAGACACATATCACGCAGGTCAATCCATTCATATTTTATATAGCTACGTGTTACTTATGGAGTCGGAAGTACCTACAGCAAGCTAACTGTCCATACTATGTTATAAGGACATACAGTAACAATATGATAATATACTGTAGGTGATGCTTAATTCGGGTGGTGAATCAACTGGTGGCGGTAATTGTCATAACCGTTGGATCCAGCGACTAGAACAGCCCATTGAGTACCAGTACTGGCATCCGCGCCCGATTGGGACACAATTTCTTGAAAGCTTCTCCGACTCTCGCTCACAGCCGCCATCGCCGATGCTGTGAGGAGAAAAGGAACAAGGCTGCCCGAGGAGATCGTCATCATCACGATGGAGAGTTGGATGTGAAATGAGATCGAGGAGGATGGTAGGATGTGTGGGCTGGGAGGGAGGGGTTTATGTAGTGGTGGGAATCAGGGGAATGCATGCGCGTGGGGACGTTGATGGCAACTCCTCATTGGAAATATCGATGGCCCCATTCCATAAAAGACTCGAAAGATACGACCGGAGTCTGTCTACATGGATTTTTGCCGGTACCCCAGCAGTCCTCACATTATGCGCCGCCCATGCCAAGACAATACTCTCCTCCTTCATCGTCATCTTCATTTTGGTCATTTTCTTAATTTTAACGGATTACTCGATTAAGTCAACCTTTACACGGTACTTATTGCGCTTAGAAGGATGTGTCCACGGAAGATAATTAGGGCATCGATAAAGAAGATACCGAAGGATGGAGACTAATCAAGGAGCACTTGACGAAGCAATTTGTGTAGTTGGCCAAGCTGAGGGATATAGAGCGATTTGTGGCACATGATGAGATCACAAGACATTCCATCCATGAGTGGCATCTAGACAAATCCAAGTCTTAAAATAGAGATGAAGCACAACTTTGCACTATATCTCGACTTTGGTAGGCTTACGATGTTGTGCAGGTTTACACCTTAAAAATTGCAAAGATAATGCTCAATTCGATCACAGATCCCTGAAGGTGGCTCTCTATCTCTGAACACTAGATTCTTGGGTGCTTTTCTTTGGTCTATGTATTCAAAACCCTGGATGGGATTTTGCTTGCCAACGACTCACCCCATCATCATCACATCATTAAAAAGATCGCACCACACTTTTTCGGTCGGAACTTCCTTTTGAATTGCATGGTTTCCTTTATGTGTGGGACTTTTGATTCTTTGATATAAATGAGAAACACGTTTCTTGTACGAGGGCAATAATCATCTAAAAAAGCATTTGATGATCTCCCAAGCGATGCCTTTTTTAGAATCTAGTATGTCAATTGAATGGCGCATCTTAAAGATAGAGGTTTTTAGTGATGGTCTACAGAATAAAAGTTTTTTCAGGCTTGTCTCAATAGGGTTTTTATTTTTATTTTTACTAAAGGTTGGAGTATTTACAAATATGGAGGCCGACAGTTTGACACGTAAATTTATGTATGTTTCTTTTTATAAATTTTAAAATTTACACAGTATTATTAATTTTTGCGGGAAAGCAGAGAGGTTTCTTTCTCTATCGCCTTCGAATTTGGCTTGAAACAAACGGACCTCACAAATGTGAAAGACATTACAAAGGTGGAGATGAGGGTGAGGTGAGTCAAGTCCACTGGACAAAACTAGCTCTCGTCTTCGAATTTAGCTTGAAACAAACGGACCTCACAAATGTGAAAAACATGACAAAGGTGGAGATGAAAGTGAGATAGATATTTATGGACCGGACAGTTGTTAATTATGGCCCATATATATCTGTGATGACCATCTTAAAGCTTTCTATCCCTCGTGCCATGCATGTGCCTATAGGGGTTTTTTTGGGTGTCAACACATGCCTCCTTTTAAAAGGAGTAAATTGGAAGTTTATTTCTTTTGAAGAAAATACCTCATTCTGTGTATAAACTGCTATGGATGATTTTTATACCTTTCCAATATCTGACATATCCATAGTTTATACGACCCAGCGGCTCCCATTGTGTCTTAACACATCACTTCAACTTTTGGTGGATATCCTTAATATTTTGAATCATTGTTCTCTATCGTAAACGAACACACAATCGTTTCTTTCGCACTTTGTCTTACTCCTTAATCCCTAAATCTTTCGTTCTCTGTTCACACATCTTCCATGGCTGTTGAAGCTCCTAAATTCGAACTAGACCTTCATTTCGAACTTTGACCGCCTTCTCAATGCTGAAGAAGCCAACTATCATCGATTTCAATTGTTGAGTGTCGTAGAAGAGAATAAGGAAGCATTGCTTCTGGGGCCTACCCTCCTAGATCACAATCACATTCCACTATCTCTTAAGCCTTGCTTTCCTACTAGAAGGAATGAGAAGCTTCCGATACAATATTCTTCCATCAAACATACCTGGACGTCCACCCCCACCAAGTTCTAAAGTTTTGCTTTATTTGAGGAGGACTTCCATGCTTGGTATCTACGATTACGGGATGATGTGCCTACTCATTTTACATGGAAGAACGCAGGTATTGAAATGGCACTAGAGGCTAGCATGCTGGCCCGTGATTTAAATAGAGACTTATTGGGTTCTGCTGTATGCTTTCGCTCTCCATCAACTAATTGCTTCTTTTTACCCTAGGGACCCATGTCTATGACACTTTTGGATATATTCACTATTTTTGGATTTGTTCCAGATGGCATTTCGATAGATGCTAGAGGAGCCCTTGAAAACTTCCATATTCCCGATGATGTTCTTGCTTATGGTACTTTTCTAGATGAATATCATAAAACCTCAAGTCCTGTTCATTTCAAAGAGCTAACTACTTTCTTACTTTATTGGCATCGAAATATGTATTCTTTATCCAGCCCTTAAAGTCCCCAAAGACTTCCTCAGACTCGCCGCCAACCTTCCAAAAGGAACGAGAGTAGCTCTTGGCCCACTCATTTTGGCTATTCTATCGAGAAGTCTTACCTGCTGCCCTTTCGACGTCATCAAAAGAAACTAGGATTCTATCTAGGCCATTTTGGATTATACAAGCATGGATGACCCTTTACTTTTCTTTCTTGTTTAGGAAAATTCATCGTGCACTTCCATTTAGCATGTCATCAAAATCTAAACACCAAAACTTGAGAGTTTGGGTTGTTGACAGCTTACCTTATCTCCTAGTAAGGTTCCTTATGGTATTTCCTCATTCATTTATTTCCTCTAGAGGCCTGTAATGATCTCTTTCCTTACGATTCCCCTAAGTTTTATTATCTTTTCTATGACGAAACTGATTTTCTAGATGACTTATGCTTTCTAGTTGAGCGTACTGTTATTTATTTTTGTGATCCCACATTTCCAGACCTATATTTTCTCTTAAAGTGACGGTTATTCCACATGTATTTTTCCATGCTTCGTACCCTTTCGTGACAACTGCCCATTTGATAACTGTCTTGATGGGAGACAGTGTATAAAAGGGATGTACGTTCATTTTGATGGGTGATGACGAGGTCTAACACAAACCCTCACATTTGGAATACACCATCGGTACGTGAAGGAATTGGGTTAGTAGAGTGTGCCCAATATTTCTCTTTGATTTTCAAGATACTTCCAACAAACATGAATACAAACAATGGCTGGAGGTTTGTCTATAATCGATCCTGGTTTCCGCATTATGAATTTTTATGTCTTACATTTGGTATCAAAGCCGTTTAGTGCCTCTGCTTTGTTTTTGTCGAAATTTTGGTGCATTTTTGGGCCTTTTTGAGAGATGAATAGTATTCGGAGTTTTTTAACCACTCGCTTTGGTGGCTATGTTGGTTAGTCTTCCCCATCGTGAGGGGACCCATTGACCCCTTCTTGGAGGGAGAGGGTTCAACTCTCCATGGAGATGCTTGCGTCTTACCCAGTGCCTGGGGTGGTGGGTCCTCCAGTTCGCCCCCAGGGTTTACTCCAACCGGCCGCAGTGTACAGGGCTTCCTTGGGTCATCAAAAAAAAAAAAAAAAACAGTATTCGGAGTTTTAAGGCCAAGTGAGAAACTCGATAATTCTGGGCAAAATCCGGCAACTCACCACTTGATTTCGGACCTATACAGTCGCACCGCCATGAGGAACACTAGCCATGAGTTTTTTCCAGTATATTGGTACTCGTCGGGGCCTAATCAAACGGCAGAAGTCATGGTGGTTGAGTATTGAAATTTTCTTATGATTTGGGGCTAATTTCTTCATCATTTTCGCCGAAACTTGAACCTATGTGGCCGTATTGACATGCTCTTCAAAACCCATTATTTATTTCGAACTGAGATGGACTGCCGGAGAAGAAACCGCAGCGGAACGGCAAAAAATGACGAGGAAAATGACTCTGTCGCGCGAGGAAGAAGGCACGTGGGCTCCATGCACGCACTGTAGTTGCAGGCACGTGAAACCCACACACCACCCACTCTTACGCGTGCACAACCGCTGCACATGTGGGATCCATGCACATGCATTGCACGCGCCTACATATTGGACCAGGCGCGTGTGAGCCACTCACCCGCTGCGGATGCATGGCACGTGCCTGACGTCCCTTTCCCACGGCTCCCTTTTACGCTTTTGCCCCTTTCTTTTCATGTTTTTACAATCTTGCCCTTGGCCAATTTATTTACTGTTTTGCCCTTTGATGTATTTATTTACTAGTTTGTCATTTCATACATTTTATGAATATTTTGTGCATGAAATTAAATGTCCAAGGATCCGTATAATTAATTAATTAATTAATTAGAGAGTGGCCACATCATCTTTAATTAATTAGATTTTATATTAACAGCTTTTCGAATCATATTTAGAAATTGACATTGATTGTGATGAATTTTATCTCACAAGAATTTTCATTATATTAATATGATTAATTAGGATGAAATATCATATTAAATTTCTTAATTTACCCACAAGGATTAAGAAAAATGTACATAATATGGTAGTTTCTTCATAATGTAATTATGAATATATTTAGATTAAAAATTTAGCTCACAGGTAGTTTTTATGTTATGTGATTCATATTGTGACATGTTTACATTGGTAAAACATGATTTATGTATATTTGCCTCAAATTTGTGACATAAGCATGATTATTTGAAATGCAGTTTCGCAACCTGTCAATTTCTCTGAATTTAAGTTTGATGTTCCTATACTGAATGGTGAAAATTATAAAGTTTGGAAGGAATTGATTCTTCTTCAATTCTGGTGGATAAACATTGACTATGCTATAAGGAAAGACAAACCACCTGCTCCTATTGATTCGAGCACTTCAGCTAAGATAGCTCTTTATAACCAATAGGAGCAGTCCAACTGCATTTGTGCGATGTTTATAAAAGCTAAAATATCTCCTAGTATTCGTGTTTCAATTGTTCAGCATAGTAATGGCAAGGCTTTATTGGAAGCCATTGATGCATAGTTTGAGACTTCTGAGAAAGCGCATGCCATGACCCTAATTATGAAATTTTCATCATTGAAGCTCACTAGTGTTAAAGGCGTACGTGAGCACATCATACAAATAAGGAACATTGCGGCTCAGCTTAAGAACCTTGAGGTTGAGATATCTTAATCTTTTCTTGTGTATTATATTTTGAACACTCTCCCACAATAGTATGCGTCTTTCAAGATCTCTTAAAACATGCATAAGAATAAAATGGTCAATTAATGAACTCATGACCATACGTGTTCAAGAGGAAGACAGACTGATTATGGAATTGGGAGAAAGTGCTCATTTGGCAACACAAGGAAAAAATAAAGGCCATGGCAAACATAAAGGTAAAGGTAAAATACCTCCCCAAGCCGACATTAAAAAAGAATCCAAATGTTTCTTATATAAACAAAAAGGGCATATAAAGAATGATTGTGTCGAGATATAAGGCATGGCTCGAGAAGAAAGGTCATTTAATCTCTTATATTTGTTATGAATCTAATATGACTAATGTGAGTCACAACACTTGGTGGATTGATTTTGGATCTACAATCCACATATCAAATTCCTTGCAGGGTTTTCAAAACCACAGGAAGCTAGTGGGAAGTGAACAAAGCATCTATTTAAGAAATAAGATACGTTCACATGTGGAAGTTATTAGGACATGTAGACTAGTTCTCAATAGTGGCTTTATTTTGAATTTAGAAATAACCTTTTATGTTCCTTGTTTCTCTAGAAACTTAATTTCAGTTTTAAGACTTGTACCTTTCGGTTACTCTTTTAACTTTTCAGACTTAACCTTATGTTTATCGTTTAAATCTAAAATTGTTGAGAGTGGTACTTTGTCTGATGGTCTTTGCTGAATTAATTTATAAGACAATGCCTATTATGATGCAATGCATGTTCATGATAATGCTTGTATAAAACGATGTGTTGTGAAAGAACATTCCTCTATGCTGTGGCACCGGAGATTGTGACATATCTCCATAGAAAGAATTAAGCGATTGGTAAATAATAGAGTACTTAGTACTTTAGATTTTACCATTTGTGATACTTGTGTGGACTGCATAAAGGGAAAGCAAACTAACAAGACAAAAAATGTGCCAAAAGAAGTACAGAAATATTAGAAATTATATATATATATATATATATATATATGTATGTATGTATGTATTTCGGATATGGACTCGTGTAGTCAGAAATACTTCATCTCTTTCATAGATGATTACTCACGATACATGTATCTCTACTTGATTTATAATAAGTATGAAGCATTAGATGCCTTTAAGGTATTTAAGGCGAAAGTAGAGAAACAATGCAGCAAACAAATTAAGATCGTGAGATCGGATAGAGGTATTCAATGATAGATGCACTGAAGATGGACAAGCGGCTGGTTTATTTGCAAAGTTTCTTTAAGAGCATGAGATAGTTTCCCAATATACTATACTTGGTTCTCCGGACCAAAACGGTGTAGCGGAAAGAAGAAAGCGGACCTTATTAGACATGGTGCGTAGTGTGCTTAACGGCTCCAAACTTCCTAAGTCTTTGTGGACTGAAACACTTAAGATGGTAGTGTATGTATTAAACTGAGTTTCAACCAAGGCTATTCCAAAGTTAAAGGTTGGAAACCGAGTTTGCAATATATACGTGTTTAGGGATGCCCATCTGAAATTAGAGTTTACAATCCACAAGAAAAGAAGTTGAACCCAAGGACCATAAGTGGGTATTTCATTGGATATGCCAAAAGGTCTAAGGGATACAGATTTTATTGTCCATCTCACACCACTAGAATTATGGAATCAAGAAACGCTAAATTTCTTGAAAATAACTTGATTAGTGGGAGCAATCAATTGAAAGACCTTGTTCTTAAGAAAGATCATTCAGACACTCATCCGTCCACCTCAAGTTTAAGGTTGGTTGTTTCTCATAATGCCCATTCAGTTCAATCGGCTATTGAGCAACCAATCGTTGAAGCTCCACAACTTGTCGATATTGATCTAGTAGATACGTTGTTTAGCAATAACCAGAAACTGTTGAACAACCAATTGAGCAACACGCTCCTCAAGAGAATGTTGATGCAACATCGAGAAGATTTACTAGAATAAGGAGATCAACTATTCCTAGTGATTATATTGTGTATTTACAAGAGTCTAATTACAATATTGGAGCTGAGAATGATCCTGAAATGTTTTCACAAGCTATGGATAGTGATAAATCCAATTTATGGTATAATGCCATGAAGGAAGAGATGAGTTCTATGGCATCTAACGAAGTTTGGGATTTGGTTGAGTTATCTAATGGTGTGAAGGCCATTGGTTGTAAATGGGCTTTCAAAACTAAAAAAGATTCATTGGGTAACATTGAAAGATATAAAGCTAGACTCGTTGCCAAATGATTCACTCTAAAGGAAGGAATCAATTACACGAAGACTTTTTTTCCTATATCTAAGAAAGATTCTCTTCGTATTGTTTTGGCATTGGTTGCCTATTTTGATATGGAATTACATCAGATGGATGTGAAAACGACATTCCTCAATGGAGAACTAGAGGAGGAGGTTTACATGAAACAACTTAAAGGATTCCCCTCTAGTAAATGTGAGCATTTGGTGTGCAAGCTTTAGAAATCTATATATGGCTTGAAATAAGCATCCCGCCAATGATACTTAAGGTTCCATGATGTCATCTCTTCTTTCGATTTTGTAGAGAATGTCATGAATCAATGTATATACCAGAAGGTCAGTGGGAGCAAAATTTGTTTCCTTGTGCTATATGTGGATGATATTCTACTTGCAACCAATGATAAGAGGTTGCTACATGAGGTGAAACGATTTCTCTCTAAGAGTTTTTATATGAATGATATGAGCGAGGCATCGTATGTCATTGACATTAAGATCCATAGAGATAGACCTTGAGAAATTTTAGGACTATCTCAAGAAATCTATATTAATAAGGTCTTGGAGAGATTTCGGATGAAAGATTGTTCACCAAGTACAGCACCAATTGTGAAGGGTGACAGATTCAATTTAAACCAATACCCGAAGAACAACCTAGAAAGGGAATAAATATACAACATTCCATATGCTTTTGCTGTCGGAAGCTTGATGTATGCTCAGGTTTGCACTCAACCTGACATCGCTTTTACTGTGGAAATGTTGGGAATATATCAGAGTAATCCGGGTATGAACCACTAGAGAGCTGCAAAGAAAGTGATGAGATACCTTTAAGGTACCAAAGATTACATGCTTATGTATAGACAGACTGATAACCTAGAAGTAGTCGGTTATTCGGATGCAGACTTCACGGGATGTGTTGATTCATGAAAATCAACATCATGATACATTTTTATGTTAGCTGGCGGAGCCGTGTCATGGAGGCTAAGTTCGTTGATTGCTACTTCCATTATGCGGACTTCACGCCAAGCAGACTTTGACCACTACTTCCACTATGGAGGCTAAGTTCGTTTATTGTTTTAAGGCTATCTCGCATGGTGTATGGTTGAAGAGTTTCATTGCTGGGCTTAGAATTTTTTATTCTATTTCTAAGCCATTAAGAATATATTGTAACAATTCCATTGCGGTTTATATAGCTAAAAATGCCAAAAGTGACAGTCGAAGTAAGCATATCGACATTAAGTATTTAGCCATAATGTGCTAAGGAGAATAAAGTAGTCATTGAACACGTTAGCATTGAATTTATGATAGTTGATCCTTTAACTAAAGGCATGCCACCAATGAAGTATAAGGATCATGTAACTAGTATGGGAATATGTCCCATCATGTGATTTATCGTCATATGAACAATTTTTGTTGTATGAAACTCTTATTCAATTGTAATGTTGATTCTCAATTTTGGTGTACACATTTGTTGTTTATGAGAATAACATTTATCCTTGGTTTTGAAATAAACATGGGTTTATTCATGAAGATATGTTGTTACATATAGGCTGACATTAAAAATAAATAAGATGCATTGTGATACATAGAAGATATTACTCACTCTTAGAGGACATGTCACCATGATCCATGTGTTTTGTTTCTTTTCTTTAAGCATAAAGTTTTCGTGGAATTGGTTGGATAATCCATATGATGAAAATGATGGGATCAAGCGGGAGAATGTTATTTATGTTTGTGATACCACATTTCCATACCCACATTTTCTCTTAAAGTGGTGGTTTATTCCACATGTATTTTTCCACACTTTGTACCATTTCGTGACAACTGCCTATTTGGTAACCGTTTTGATAGGAGACGGTGTATAAAAGGAATGTACGTTCATTTATGACGGATTATGACAAGGTCTAACACAAACCCTCACATTTGGAATACACCATCAGTACGTGAGGAAATTGGGTTAGTAGAGTGTGCCCAATATTTCTCTTTGACTTTCAGGATACTTCCAACGAACATGAATACAAACAATGACTCGAGGTTTGTCTATAATCAATCCTGGTTTCCGCATTATGAATTTTTATGTCTTACACGTACTTATTGCGTGTAACATTTCAATGCGACTCTATACCAAAGGAAGGTTCAACCATGGATTTGAGGCTTATTCATCACAGTACTGTGCTAGGGAGGTTGGTCCCTATCAAGGTGTATCAATGCCAATTGCTTATTCTATGGTATATCCTTTGATGAATAGGAGAAATTATAATTCTAATAAGGATGAACCTTTTGTTTGTTGCTCTCGGATTATCGCAGCAATGCAGGACTGATTTTTTCCAAACTTCGAAGTTTTCCATCATTCTCCGGGAGTTATATAGTAGAATACACTAGCTGGTGAATTTCTTTCTCATTTGAGAGTCCATATGAAGAAGCCCTCGGGACTATTCTTAATCATGTCAAATAATGTCATCTCCAATTGACTGAAGCAACCAAGAAGGCAAAGCATTATTGGAATATCCTTTTGAACTTGATACCCCAGTTGCATCAGCGACACGTAGAATTAGGACTCTAAGACGAACTGATACTCATTCACCGTCTCAACCACAACATGATGACCCCAAGCCACAACGAGAATCTCCAGAAGAAGAAGATGAGGAAGAAGAAAATCCCAGCGAGAAATTAATCAGGCGTCAGCCTAAAACTATGAAGAGTATGTTCATTTAAGTAAGCCAGTCGCAGCATTTGCATTTCCGTCCATTTCTCTCCACTTTTTAGAAGGAAATAGAAGGCTGAGTATCCCCCTTCCGTTTACAACCATTTCTATTCCGTTTCCTCCCTATTTTTGCTCGCTTGCTTTCCCTTTCGTCAACCCAAACATGCCGTGAGCGAGAAGAAACCCGGCTTCATGGCGGCAAGTTGCACATCGCATTCAAGGACGATGACTGTTCATTCAGCTTATACGTGGAACAAGCCAAGTTCGACAAAAACACAGACCAGATTCCCGATTCCTTGGTTCCAAATTTCAACGATATTCTCACTTGCTAGGACCCATGAATTTCGCTTCGAGTGAAACCCACTTTGATTTCATGATCTGGTCATTTGCTTTCCCTCCGTCAACATCGCAGTCCACTTCACGCCATCTCTTTCACGAGTCTCTGTCATGCTTCCCCATGTTGGAGGGGTCCGCCCTCTTCCATTCTGTTGGCAATTCCCATCAACATCGATCCGGCCAATCCTTGATTAATATGGAATAATATGGAATTCGGGGGACTCAGCACTAAGCCTCTCGTCCAAAGCATAAGTTAAATTGATATCCACTCAGCATATTGTGGAAATAAAATAAAACTGATTATTGGACGACGGTTGCTGATGAGAAACCTGCAAGTATTGAAGAAGAGCCATAAAAACTTTATGATTGGCTGCATGGGCAAGAATGGAAGTTAATGAAAACTTTTGTTACTTTATTGTGCATTTTGATTGTACTTATGATTACCGTGCATGGGGTTGTTTTGTTTTCTTCATTAAATTCGCATCATTGACATTTGTGGGTTACTATATCTTAATGTAATAATTGGCATTTGTAAACTTCAATTCCTATATAAATTGATGAAGTCGTGAAATGTAAATCAAGCCACAAACCATAGTCCATGAAGACATGAAGAAGAGAAAGCATTCTCACCAAAAGTTCTCCCTCCAATTTCTAGTGTTCTTATTCCAAGTTTCCAAAGTTTATTCTATTTTTTTTATTCCAACATTTGGTATCAAAGCTAGAAATGGCATTCACCAGTTATGTTCAATTGCAACTTCCAAAGTTGAAGGGGAAAATTTTCAATAACCAGTCCGTCCAAATGCAGGTGCTTTTCAAATCGCAAGATTTGTGAAATCGGGTAGAGAATGGTTACATTGAAGTGGCTGATTCTAAAACATTCAATGCTTTAAGAAAGGAGGAGAAAGATATTTTGATGGAATCATGGAAGAAAGATAAAAAAAGCTTTGTTTGCAATCTTTCAATTTGTAGAGGAAGTGATATTTGAAAAGATATCAAGGGTGGAGACTGCAAAAGCAGCATCAAATATTTTGCAACAATCCTACAAGGGCAACTATTGTGTCAAACAGATGCGACTTCAAACACTTCGAGGTAATTTTGAGTCTTTATGCATGAATGATTCTAAATCAATCTTTGTGTACTTTGATCATGTGCAAACCATTGTTAACAATTGATGGTCAATGGTGAAGAACTCCAAGACCCACGAATTGTGGAAAAGATCTTGAGGTCTCTGACCAAAAGATTCAACTACACAGTCGTGGCGATTGAAGAAGCGCGAGATGTGTTAACCATGTCGTTGGAGCAATTGATGAGTTCATTATGCTCACATGAGCAAAGAATCAATCAAAAGTCCATCAGTTCAAATTTTGAGCGAGCATCACAAAGTCAAGTCCCTCAATCAAGCCGAGAAGGCCATCACGCTGGCTGAGGTCATGGAGGTGGTTGTGAATGCGGACGTGAAAATTTCAAATTCAGCGGAGAATATTAAAACATGACAAATCGAAGGTCAAGTTTTTTAGGTGTAACAAATTCAAACATTACAAATCTGAATGTCAAGCAAATGTGGCATATGAGCAGGCAAAACAAGTGCATGCCACTCATGTTGAGGAAAACATGGTGCTAGTGTTCCAGAAGGATGACTCAAGCATCGTGGACACCAACTTTGGTTCCTTGATATTGGGTGCAGTAATCATATGACTGGCCCAAAGGAGTTATTCTTACACTTGGATGCACAGTTCGCGATGAAGTTAATTTTGGGAATAAATCCAAAGTTCTCGTAATAGGTAAATGTGACATTAATATCAACTTAAAAGATGGTACTAATGTGACTGTTGTAGATGTTTATTTTGTGCCAGGACTTTTTTGGAGCTTATCAAGTGTTGGGCGACTTTTTGAAAGAGGCCAAAATGTCCACATTGAAAATGGAGTTTGCGCAATTATGGGTGTAAATAATAAGTTGATCACAACGGTGCCGATGACAAAGAACCAAATTGTCCCTCTTACTCTATAAACGAAAAATCTTTTGAACTTTCAAGCAGCAATGAAAGACAGCAATTGATTGTGGCATCTTTGATTTGGTCATCTAAATTTTTGTGGACTAAAATTGTTAGTCCAAAAAAAAAAGATAGTGACCCAAATCACCCATACGAAGGACGTCTTGTCAGAAAACAACATTGAGAATTCCTTTCTAGTTGAATAGGCCCAAAGAGCAAAACAACCTTTAGAGTTGGTAAATACAGATATACGTGACCCTGTTGAGGTGGAATCATTCACACAAAAAAGGGATACGTCAATTTTTGCGGATGATTTTACCATAAAAACATGGGTATATTTTCTCATAGAAAGATATGAAGCTTGTTTCAAGTTTAATGAAAAGAGGAGAAAGATATTCTGATGGAATCACAGAAGAAAGATCAAGAAGCATTGCTTGCTATCTTTCAATCTGTAAAGGAAGTAATATTTGAAAAAATATCAAGGGTGGAGACTACGAAAGCAGCGTGGGATATTTTGCAACAATCTTACAAGGGGAATGATTGCGTCAAACGGACGCGACTTCAAACACTTTGAGGTGATTTTGAGTCTTTACACATGAATGACTCTGAATCAATCTCGATGTAATTTGATCGTGTGCAAACCATTGTTAATCAATTGAGAGTCCATGGTGAAGAACTCCAAGACCTGTGAATCATGGAAAATATCTTGAGATCTTTGACTGAAAGATTCAACTACATAGTTGCAGCAATCAAAGAAACAACCATCACATTGGAGTAGTTGATGGGTTCATTATGCTCGCATGAGCAAAGGATGAAACAAAAGCCCATTGGTTCGAATTATGAGCAAGCATCGAATAGTTGGGTCACTCAATCAAGCCAATGAGGCCATCGAGATAGACGAGGTCGTGGATGTGGTCAAGGATGTGGACATGGAAATTTCAATTTCACCAGAGAATATTAAAACGTGACAAATGAAAGGTCAAGTTTTTTAGGTGTAACAAATTCAAACATTACAAATCTGAATGTCAAGCAAATGTGGCATATGAGCAGGCAAAACAAGTGCATGCCACTCATGTTGAGGAAAACATGGTGCTAGTGTTCCAGAAGGATGACTCAAGCATCGTGGACACCAACTTTGGTTCCTTGATATTGGGTGCAGTAATCATATGACTGGCCGAAAGGAGTTATTCTTACACTTGGATGGACAGTTCGCGGTGAAGTTAATTTTGGGAATAAATCCAAAGTTCTCGTAATAGGTAAAGGTGACATTAATATCAACTCAAAAGATTGTACTAATGTTACTGTTGTAGATGTTTATTTTGTGCCAGGACTTTTTTGGAACTTATCAAGTGTTGGGCAACTTTTTGAAAGAGGCCAAAATGTCCACATTGAAAATGGAGTTTACACTATTATGGGTGTAAACAATAAGTTGATCATGACGATGCCGATGGCAAAGAACTGAATGATCCCTCTTACTTTTCAAACGAAGAACCTTTTGAACTTTCAAGCGGCAATGAAAGAGGGCAATTGATTGTGGCATCTTTGATTTGGTCATCTAAATTTTTGTGGACTAAAATTGTTAGTCCAAAAAAAAGATGGTGACCCAAATCACCCATACGAAGGACGTCTTGTCAGAAAACAACATTGACAATTCCTTTCTAGTCGAAAAAGCCACAACCTTTAGAGTTGGTAAATACAGATATACGTGACCCTGTTGAGGTGGAATCATTCACACAAAAAAGGGATACGTCAATTTTTGCGGATGATTTTACCATAAAAACATGGGTATACTTTCTCATAGAAAGATCTGAAGCTTGTTTCAAGTTTAATGAAAAGAGGAGAAAGATATTATGATGGAATCACAGAAGAAAGATCAAGAAGCATTGCTTGCGATCTTTCAATCTGTAAAGGAAGTGATATTTGAAAAAATATCAAGGGTGGAGACTTCGAAAAGCAGCGTGGGATATTTTGCAACAATCTTACAAGGGGAATGATTGCATCAAACAGACGCGACTTCAAACACTTTGAGGTGATTTTGAGTCTTTACACATGAATGACTCTGAATCAATCTCGATGTAATTTGATCGTGTGCAAACCATTGTTAACCAATTGAGAGTCCATGGTGAAGAACTACAAGACGTGTGAATCATGGAAAGGATCTTGAGATCTTTGACTGAAAGATTCAACTACATAGTTGCAGCAATCGAAGAAACAACCATCACATTGGAGTAGTTGATGGGTTCATTATGCTCGCATGAGCAAAGGATGAAACAAAAGCCCATTGGTTCGAATTATGAGCAAGCATTGAATAGTTGGGTCACTCAATCAAGCCGATGAGGCCATCGAGATAGACGAGGTCGTGGATGTGGTCAAGGATGTGGACATGGAAATTTCAATTTCACCAGAGAATATTAAAACGTGACAAATGAAAGGTCAAGTTTTTTAGGTGTAACAAATTCAAACATTACAAATCTGAATGTCAAGCAAATGTGGCATATGAGCAGGCAAAACAAGTGCATGCCACTCATGTTGAGGAAAACATGGTGCTAGTGTTCCAGAAGGATGACTCAAGCATCGTGGACACCAACTTTGGTTCCTTGATATTGGGTGCAGTAATCATATGACTGGCCGAAAGGAGTTATTCTTACACTTGGATGGACAGTTCGCGGTGAAGTTAATTTTGGAAATAAATCCAAAGTTCTCGTAATAGGTAAAGGTGACATTAATATCAACTCAAAAGATTGTACTAATGTTACTGTTGTAGATGTTTATTTTGTGCCAGGACTTTTTTGGAACTTATCAAGTGTGGGATGACTTTTCGAAAGAGGCCAAAATGTCCACATTGAAAATGGAGTTTACACTACTATGGGTGTAAACAATAAGTTGATCATGACGATGCCGATGACAAAGAACTGAATGGTCCCTCTTACTTTTCAAACGAAGAATCTTTTGAACTTTCAAGCGGCAATAAAAGATAGCAACTCATCATGACATCTTTGATTCACTCATCTAAATTTTCGTGGACTAAAATTACTGGTCTAGAATAAAGATGGTGTCTAGCATGCCTTTGATTGGCATTCCAAATCGCCCATACGAAGGATGTCTTGTTGCAAAACAACATCGAGAATCCTTTCTAGTCAAAAAGGCCAAAAGAGCAAAACAACCTTTGGAGTTGGTTGATACAAAAATATGGGCCCTATTGAGGTGGAATCATTCACACAAAAAAAGTATATGTTAATTTTTGTGGATGATTTTACCAGAAAAACATGGGTATATTTTCTTAAAGAAAAATCTAAAGCATTTCTAAAGTTTAAAGAAAGGAGGAGAAATATATTTTGATAGAATCATGGAAGAAAGATCAAAAATCATTCTTTACGATCTTTCAACCGTAGAGGAAGTGATATTTGAAAAAATATCAAGGGTGGAGACTGCGAAAGCAGCGTCGGATATTTTGCAACAAGCGTATGAGGGCGATGATTGTGTCAAACAGATGCAACTTCAAACACTTTGATGTGATTTTGAATCATTATGCATGAATGGCTTTGATTCAAGTACTTTCATCATGTGCAAACCATTGTTAACCAATTGAGGGTTAATGGTGAAGAACTCCAAGACATGTGAGTCATCGAAAAGATCTTAAGGTCTTTAACTAAAAGATACGACTATGTAGTCACAATGATCGAAGAAGTGCAAGATGTGTGAACCATGACGTTGGAGCAGTTGATGGGTTTATTATGCTTGCATGAGCAAATAAAGAATCAAAAGTCCAATGGTTGGAATTTCGAGCAATCATTGCAAAGTCGGGTCCCTCAATCAAGCCGAGCAGGCTATCAAGCCGGTCGAGGTCATAGAGGTGGTTGAGGATTCAAACGTGGAAATTTCAATTTTACTAGAGAATATAAAACACGTGACAAATTAAAGGTCAAGTCTTTTAGGTGTAACAAATTCGGACATTACAAATATGAATGTCAAGCATAGGTAGAATACTAGTAGGCAAAATAGGTGTATACTATTGATGCTAAGGAAAACGTGGTGCTAACATTCAAGAAGGATGACTCAAGCATTGTTGTCACGCCACGAGCCCCGAGCGTGCAAACATCCCACTCTAGTTGATGCAAATGTGACATTCCTAGGATGCGTCACCGACCCATTCATTTTAAGCACATGTGGAAGCAAAACAAAAACCCTTGACAACAAACAGCATAGGATAGGAAAACAGGGCAACATTTCACAAAAGTCAACTTTTATAAACACTAGGTTTAGTTATAAAAACGAGTTTGGTCATAAGTCTACAAAAGGTCAACTCTAAAAAGGAAGCTATCCTACGACATACTAGTCGGACACATATGCTGAACCTTCAAACTTCACCTCCACAAACTCCAAGGCTTTGATCCTCCACGACCACCTCTAAGGACTTGAAAATGGTTATACAATAACCAGTGAGATAATGTCTTAGCAATTCCACCTCCTAAACCCCTAGTAGAAAGGAAATACACTCAATAGTGGCCTAGCCACACAACATAGAGGGCTTACCTCACCTCAGTTCCTTCTTGCAAGTTAGCACAGTTCATATTACTCAATCACATGCAATAATAAGAACTTAAACAATCGGAATGCAAACACTTTCACATAACCAACAATCATAAAGGTCATGATTATAAGACCAAATTGTTATGATACGTCCCATACCATGCCACACAATTTTGTCCCATAATCCGGCACGTCAACAACACTCAACATGCGTTCCAATTGTTTATCACTGCCACACATCAGCACTGCCTACTCGAAGTTCAGCAGTCTACTGGCTTAGCCATGCATCGTCTCATCACCTTTGAGCACGGCTTCGTCACTCCGTCGATGGTGTTCTCGAAGGAACATCAGTCCAGTCGGCCTAGCCCTACTACAACCGGATCCCGTTGTGAGGGGCATCCCATATAGGGGCACGTCCAGCTCAATAGCTCATGATGGTTTGTTTTTTTTTTAATCAACACACGACAATTCAATATCGGCCCAGGACACTTTGCATTTCACTCAAATGCCTCAATTAAAATAGTGATCCTAGCCTTTTTTTTCATATTAAAAATATTCGAGAAAATGGTCGTGTGCGAGTACACGTCAATTCGAACCAGAAAAACCGGTACCTTATTTTTTCAAATCCCACTATTTGATATGATACTTAAAATCCATTTTTGGTGTCCAAAACCCGACACCTGGGATTTTCAGAATAAATACCATATTTTCACAATCAACAATCAATTGCATAACCCAACCACATCACCAAATATGAGATTTCTAGTAAGCAAAGCATCAAGAATAATCACCAACTACTACCGTCCCTAACCAACAAAGACAATACACTCACACGTCTCCGAGTTCAAATCTAAAAATCTAAACAACCAAGTTTGGAAAATTTCCAAATTTGAACATGTTATAACACACACATAAACGAACATTTTTCATTAAGACACCTTAACCTAGATCCTTCTAGATTCGACCCAGTAAATCGCTCAATCCAGAATAGACACTATGTCTGTTTCCAGAAAATCTATTTTCCAAAATTAGTTTGGTTTGAGAGCCAAAAATTGTCCATTTGATCTTAAATTTCACTATGTTAGACTAGAAGATGTGACAAACAACTTTTGTAAAGAAACCATTTTGAAATTTGAATCCTAAGAGTTGATAAAAATCCCTTGAATCCCAAAAGGTCACTAGTTCCAACGATAACTAAGGTTTTGTCCACAGTTTGATCCAAAATTCGTAACCCATTTCGATCCACAAAAATGGCAAACAACGAGGGTCTAGAGATCCGAACTGTAGACAGTCCACTGGATTTGACTAAACCAACTTCAATGGTGCTAATCTCACTAATTAGATTAATACTAAACCATTCTAAGGCTAATCTAACCATTCTAGACTATCAATAATCTATTCTTAAGCTAATCTAATCAATCCTTAAGTATAATTAACCTACTAAGCAAGGTTTAGTGAGTAAACTCATTGGATTTGCACGCCGATGAGTTCATCGCGACGAGGACGCAAAGGCAAGCGATAAACTAGCCCACGATGACACCAAGCAAGGTCTAAAAATGCCCAGAAATGCTCCACGAAGCCTCATGGCTTGCTAGTTTTTTGACTTCTATTATTGGTTGAAAGAAGCTATTTTGGTGGCTGGTTGAGACCGAAATAGCTAGAACAAGCAGCAACGGTCCAAGCGAGTGTAGGAGGAGGCTTCGGCGACCTTGGCTAGATTCAATGGTGGCTGACACGGCTGGACGTAGCTCTGGAAGCACAGGACAGTGGTAGGAGGTGGACATCGAGCGGTGGAGGTGGGATGGCGCTGGCGCAGCTTGGGCGGCGATCCGGTGGCCTTGTGGTGCTCGAACGACCAATGAGGAGCTTCAAACGGCTGTTGGCTATTCTCCTCTGGTTTGCTGAGCTTCTCTCCTTCAACAACAATGCAGAAAAGCCACCAAATGAGAAAGAAGAAGGTCTGCTAAAGCAAGGCAACCCCAAGAGCTCTCTAGCCTTCCAACACTTGTCCAACTCACCTCTCTCTTGCCCCACCATGACAGCCCATGACCTCAGCCGTTCTCTCTCCTCAAACTTCCTCAAGAAGCCTCCCAACAAGTCCAAAATGTTGTTTACCCCTTGGCATACGAATTTTGGACATTTGTACATCAATTCCATTCAATCATTTTCCAATTAAATCCAATTGAGCTCAAATCAAAGTCTATAATTTTATTCAAGGCGTCCTCACTTAAATCCACATTTTCCTTGCCAATAAATCCATCTTGGATTCTAAAAGTGTGCTTAAGAACAGTCTTCCAACTTTCTCGATCCAATTCCTTGAACTCTTGATTTTTTTGCCGAAAAACTGGATTTGTAGAAAAATCTTTGGAAGACGAGTCAACATTCCTAAAATGATTTGTGACATGACAAAACTTCCAATTTCTAAAATTGGGTTCAATTTCTCGGTTAATTTCAATCCGGCGTGATTTTAGCGCGTCCTAATCTACTTGGTAGCTTTTATGAACTTTTCGTGTAATTGACCAGTCGTCGATTATTTTTTAGCCACAAAGTGCATTTTCGACACATTGGCGACTCTCAGTTGTCGTAGAAATCTCAAGATTTCAACTACGGACACAGGGTACCAAAATGATAGAGAATCGGTCTAGTGCCGATCGACAAGATTTGTGCGATCAGGTGGAATCACCCACACTTAATCGCATGCCTTTGTCGAGTCGACCTATCTCCGGTCTCTAATCGGTTTGTGCCATAGTGACCCTTTTAGATTAGTACGGTCGAGCAGTCGTTTCTTGTTTGAATTCTTATGTCTATTGCGTTAAAATCCCTTAGCAGCTTCATATGATAATCTAGTTATCTCGCGAGTGGCCAACTCATAAAAGAGAGCTATAGGCACGAAGATAAAATGTCCAACTCATTCAATTGAAAAAAGAACTGGAAAATCAGGATGTCACAACTTTTCCCCTCTTATAAAAATTTCGTCCTCAAAATTTAAACCTTTACAAATATTTAACCAAAAAGGTAGGGGTATAATCGTTTCATCAACTCTTCACTTTCCTAGGTTGCTCCTTCAGTGCCGTAGTGTTGCCAGACCACTTTGACCGATGAAATGGTCTTGGTGCATAGAACCTGTTCTTTTCAATCCACTATCTAAACTGGGCTTTTCATGTATGACACTCGGTCGTCCACATCTAAATCTTCAAAATTCAGCACATGGGTCGGGTCAGGCTTATACTTCCTTAACATCAACACATGAAAGGCGTCATGCATTTATGCCAATCTCAGCGGTAATGCAAGACAATACGCTAGGATCCCGATTATTTCAAGAATCTCAAATAGACCTACGTACCTCGAACGTAACTTTCATTTCTTGCCAAAGCGCGAAGCACCCCTCATTGGTGAGACCTTTAGAAAAACGTGATCACCAACTTGAAATTCCAAAGGCTTTCGATGTTTATTGGCGTAGCCTTTCAGGTGGCTCCGAGCGGTCTTTAGTTTGTCTCTGATCACTACAACTACTTCCACTAACTGCTGGACTAACTCTGGGCCTATGATCTTTCATTCCCCAACCTCATCCCAACAAACTAGCATTTTGCACGCTCTGCCATACAACGCTTCAAAAGAAGCCATCTGAATGCTCTACTGATAGTTGTTGTTGTAGGCGAACTCAACAAGATGAAGGGTTTGAATCCTCCCAACTTCCCTTGAAATCCAACGCGCAAGCTCACAATATGTCCTCGAGGATTTGAATTGTCCTCTCAGACTAGCCATCCATCTGAGGATGATATGCCATACTGTATTGTAGCTTTGTTCCCAAAGCACTTTGTAAGATTTTCCAAAAAGCGGCCGTAAACCTCGGGTCTCGGTCTGAAATAATCGTCATCGGCACTCTATACAGATGAATTATCTAGCGCACGTACAACTTTGCGTGTCTATCCAAATCAAGGTCCTTTCGTACTGTGATGAAGTGAGCCGACTTCGTCAGTCTGTCGACCACTACCTAAATGGAATCGTTACCCCCTTCGACTCCTGGGTAAGCCTGTCACAAAATCATTGTAACATGTTCCCATTTCCACTTGGGGATCTCGAGAGGTTGCAGAAGTCCTCCTGACTTACAGTATTATGCTTTCACTTGTTGACACATCAAACACTTGGCGACATGCTTGGCGATGTCCACCTTCATACCAGACCACCAATAGTATTGACGCAAGTTCTGATACATCTTCATATTACCAGAGTGAATGTTGTAACTGCTACGATGAGCTTCTGATAAGATCTCTATTTTAAGTGCTACATCATCAGATACACACAATTGCCCTTGGAACCTCAGCGTTTTGTCCTCCGAAACCTAAAAGTCAGCATTCTTCTTTTCAGTGTTCTCTTGTAGGATCTTCTGAATCTTCTAAATCTTTGGGTATGTCCATTGAAGCTTCTTGATTCTAATATGCACCTCCGGCTCAATTCTAAGGGCGGCCATAAGATTTGGAAGGTAACCTACCTCAAATTTGAAAGCCGAATCTTGAACTTTCTCAAGTAAGGTCCATAGTTTAACCAGCATATGCACAAATGAAGACTCTCGACTCAACGCATCAGCGACTTCTTTCATCTTTCCAGGGTGATACTAGATACCACCATCCTATTCCTTCAAAGTTCTGATTCACAGCGCTATCTCATATTTAATTTCTTCTGAAGGAATAAATACTTGAGACTTTGTTGGTCAATGAAGATCCAGAAGCTTTCTTAACGCAACTAACATCTCCAAATATTCAATGTGAAAATTAATGCTGTGAGTTCTAAGTCATGCGTTAGGTAGTTCAACTCGCGAGATCACAGCTGATGGAACGCGTATGTAACAATCCTACCATGTTGCATCAATACGCAATCCAGTCCCGTAAACGACGCATCATTATAGATCTCGTGTCCTCCAAGATTAGATGGAATGATCAGCACAGGTGTGGTAGTGAGCTTCTACTTGAGCTCTTGGAAATTACACTCATACTTGTATGTCCATACAAACTCTTCTTCTTTCTTTTGAAGTCTAGTCAACGATGACACTAATTCTAAAAATCCTTCCATGAACCTTCTGTAGTAATTTGTCCAACCCAAATGGCTTATGATCTTTGTCACTGTTGTCAGTCTTGGTCTACTGATAACTGCTTCAATCTTGGTCAGATCCACGAAGATTTCTTCGCCTGAAATCATGTGGTCTAAGAATACAACACAAGTTAACTAAAACTCGCATTTGCTAAACTTAGCATCCAATCCATGAGTCCTTAGGGTTTGAAGTACATCCTCATATGACTCTCATGCTCCTCAGCACTCCTCAAATACATAAGAATATCATTGATAGACACAACCGTGGACTAAACTAGATATTCCTTGAACACTCGGTTTGCCCAATCCATGACAGTAGCTGGAGTGTTCACCAGACGAAACGGCCTTACAATACTCTCGTAAAGACCATCTCGAGTACGAAACACTAAATTCAAGATGTCCTTCTTTCTGATCCTCAACTAATGATGCCCTGTTCCGAAGTCGACCTTTGAAAATATTGACACTTCTTGCAACTAGTCACACAATTCGTTGATCTTCAACCATGAACACTTGTTCTTGATCGTCACCTGATTAAGTAGATGATAGTCAATGCATAATTACAACGAACCATTTTTCTTAACAAACGAAACCAGTGCTCCTCAAGGTGTTGCACTAGTATGTACACATCCCTTATCCAATAATTCTTGCATTTGCACCATCAGTTCTTCCAACTCAAACCACTACATCCGGTAAGAATCCTTATAGAGTGGCTCTGTCTTGGGCGCTAATTCGATCGTGAATTCTATCTCTTTCTCTGACGATAGGCCTGACAATTCCTATAGAAATACATCTAGAAATTCTTAGACTACTGCGATGTCCTCAATCTTCAACTCCTTAATTATCGTACCTATGACAATC
Source organism: Eucalyptus lansdowneana (assembly GCA_017140395.1). Classification (NCBI taxonomy): domain Eukaryota; kingdom Viridiplantae; phylum Streptophyta; class Magnoliopsida; order Myrtales; family Myrtaceae; genus Eucalyptus; species Eucalyptus lansdowneana. The sequence goes on from CM029492.1 coordinate 35,937,010, forward strand.
GTCAAGTAACCTTGGCAACTCCCATCTAACAAAGAGGTTGCCTTCGAATGAAGAGATTAAGGAAATCGAGGGTCCTTCTCGACACCTCCACATGCTATTTAATTAAGCCGGGTTTACTTCACGACAACAATTCATCGCTACAAGAGGATCCTTGAGCCAACTCATTCTATATTTGATGTCAAAATTATACACAAGTAACTAGTCAAGCTCAACTTTAACCAGTGATTCTCCTTTCCATAGCTTTACCTCAACAAACTAAATTTCTACACACTTAATCCAAAACTTTGCTGCGCTACTCTGATAAAATCACCCCAAAACATCATTCATTTGATCGGTGCATGGTTGGTTCCATTCCTGTCCCTTTCGCCATCCTAATGGCGTCCTATCTACGGTAGCAATGTCTATGCTTCCTTGGACTCACACTGATAGTCCCTCACTTGATGGCCATGCTAACTACAATCAAAGCACGCTCCAATTATACCGGGACACTGGGTTGATCCAAGCTTCCCTCTACAAACTCGGTGTCCATCTGGTGTGTCCTTTGTCTCCAGCCAGGTGACAGCATGTACTCTTACTTGCATTGGAGTCTATCCCAAATACCCTTATGCGCTTTATGTAGCTCATTCACTCTAGTCTATCATATCGACGGTAGTGGCACTTGCGATCCCATTGGCCTTCTGGAACAACTTCTAGCTAGGCAACCATGTTGGTCGTATTCAGAACAAGCACCCATCTTAACAGGACACGGGGCTGATCCATGTCGCCTTCCGCAACACACGACATTCTGACTCCGCGTTGAATTTCTGACTCTATTCCTTCAGTTGCGACGAATAGGGTGCTTTCCTTTAGTCATCGGCTTTTTCCCAAACCGATTTACATCTCTGTCTAAACTGAACCGTGACCTAGATGTAGCGGCTTGCTTCCTAATCACAAGTCCATGTTGGACCTTAGCAGGGGCGGAAACAACAAGGGTTACGGCATTGGCAACGGCAGTGACAATAGCAACAGCGACAACTCAGTCTTAAGCTTACTGACCCAATGAGTTCCCAAGGAACACTAGCACCTGAACAATCCCGTCGAAGTTGGGATCACTCAATGATGCTATACTAGTATCGACCTACGGCGGTACTCTTACACTCGTGCTGGCATGAAGCGGCGCTTTGCCGCAACCACCTCGGGCACCGATCCTTGTCGGCATTTGTGGCATCCAAGAATTTCAACGAATCCTTGAATAGGTGATGGTCATGACCAATCGATAGAAGTATCATCGAACTATGGCATTGATATCAATTACGGGCAGTAATCCATATTTGTTTATTTGTTGGATTGATATGATATGTTTAGCAATGGACCGATCAACCGTGCAACAAGAGAAAATCTTTGGACTTTGATCGAATAATTTTTTTTATAGAACCAAAAGGATGGAATTCGGTCATGCATGAGGAACATGCATGTTGAAATTTAAGAATAAAATTTTAAGGAGTTGGACGGCACACAAGAATTTTGGTTATACATTTGTTCATGAAGCAATTGGATTATGGGAATATAAATTTATTCATTTAGAAAACAAAGTGCTTCATAATTATGGGCTTATATTTTAAAGACCATGGGCCTTTGAGTTTGGACTTTTGGCCTCAATTTTTCAGGCCCAAGCAAGCCTAAGGAGCCTCCAAAGCTGTCGACTGAAAAGAGGGGGTAGGAGAGAACCGGACAAGGAAAATGCCACTCACCACTTGTCCATGGTTGCCTCAACCTTCTTCCACTTGTCCCTTCCTTGAAGCCATCTGTCATCTACATGCAAAAATTAAAAAAATAATTAAACAAAGAAAGCAAAAGCTTTCAGTTTGAGCAAGGGAGAGTGAGGCCGAGAGAGTGAGCAGGCGAGCAAGTGAGAGAGAGAGAGTGAGAGAGAGAGTTCGAGAGGGTGTGCAGTGAGTGGTCTGAGCGTATGAGAGTAGAGAAGGAAGGCCACCCTCCGCCCGTGCCATGTCCGAGTTGCTGCTGTTGACGCTGCTAATCCCTATCGCCGATTGAGCCAAGCCAAGATCCCTAAAACCCTGTTTTTGGCTAGCAACCGAGTAGGAAGACTTGAGGCAAGTAGAAGTTCATTGATCTATGTTTTGCTTGCTGTTATTATCTAGTGAGGAGTTGGTAGATGTGAGAAAATGAGGAATTGAAAGCTGCATGTTGATTTTGGACAAATAAGATGGAACTAGATCAAGAAACTAAGTAGAAACACATCATGTTTTGGTGTATTTCGGTTTTTCAATTGAAATAAGAACTCAAGGATCTAGTTATGGTGGATTTTTGGAAGTGAAGAGGCTGTATTGTGGTGTAATACACTTGTAAACACTTGTTTTTGGACGTTGGATGCTGAGATTCAAAAAGTAGGAGTAGTTCCCTATAGGATAGTAGACTGTTTTTGCAGAAGACAGTGTGACCTTCAGTGATTTCATAATTTTTCTGTAATTATCTAGCCAAAATTTGACTTTGAATCCTGAATGAAAGTTGTAGGGAACATCCTCAGGAAAAACATATCAAAAAATTAGAATAAATGAACAATTTCTGACTGACAAAGCGATTTTCCTATGAAAATGCTAAAGCTGGAAGTTATTACAGAATGTTAGCAAGGAATATAGAAATTATTACTCTCAATACGTAAGGAATTTGACTTGGGGTTCTTCATGCAACCTTTTCCTTTAGGTCTCATCGATAACATGTCAAAATTTCATAATTTTCTGAGTTCATTTGGGAATCATTCTGAAATCATTACCAGAACTGTGCACTTTAATAGTCGAGCTGTTTTACTTCGAATTGGTACAAATTGTTCCCTAGGGTGAATATATTTTGAAATGTTATGTGATATGATGATACTAGCATTGATATGTTGTGCAATATTGAGATTAGATAAAGGATTCATGAGACATCTTGTTATTGTATATGAAAGTATTTTTGAAAATTAAGATGTTAATTAATACCGTTGGACCCTCGGGTCAACGATGCTCCGAGAGTCAGGATGTCCAAAGAATCGAATGAGTCGACGCCTTGTGGATGCCTAGTGGCCCTAGTGGCTGAATGCTAGAGGTTTTTCCTCAGGAGCTTCAGGATGCCCGGTTGTATGCTAGTCGGTATGTAAATCCGAAGGGCCGGGGTAACCATTCTCATGGTGAGTCTCGGAGGGTTTCCTCGTGATGCCAGGTGGGGTACAAGATGCCTGGAGGCTTGATATGCTCCAGATGCCCGGTGCCCCTAGTGGTTGAATGCCGGAGGCTTTTGCGATGCCAGGGTGGATGCGAATGCCCGAAGGGACGCAAACATTGGTCCTCCGGAGGATGAAACCTTTTGAATGATAAAATGGATGATTCTACTATGTGTGTGTGTGGTCTAGTTATAGGACTAAGTTGTATGGCATGGAATGGAACATGTCATTACAGTTTGGCCCTATGATCGGGACTTGGGCAACTAGACATGATGCATCTTGATTCTTTTGAAATTATATATTTGCCATTGCATTAAAGAATTTCACAAATTTGATGCATATTTATTCTTGTGATTACCTATTTTTGACTATCTCACATGAATCCAGATTCAGACAATAATGCTGGATATAGTTTGATGAATCTTTTACTGTTGAGTGGTTGTACTCACCCCGTGTGGGGACGAACATTTTGGATTAAAAGATGCCTCTGCTGCCTGTCACTCGCAGTACTTTTCACGATGTCTCAGTTGACGTTGAGTGCATGTGTTTAGAGCACACTCATGTCGAGATTCAAGGATTGGTTTTCATCCGAGTTCGGGTTCATGTATGACGTCAGTTTACCTAACAGCCCCGTGGTTCAGGAGTTTCTATCGGTGCACGTTCGTCGTGATGGGATCATGCTAGGGATGTTGCCGCCGCCGCTAGCCGATGGACCGGGCTGGGTGTGATCGTGTGTGAGCAAATGAATCATTTTTGGACTGCCAACACTATTTGATAGACTTTCGTATAGGGTTGAATGGAAAAGAAAAGCCAGGGGGAGGTTGGGTTATCTTTTGTTATGAAGCCGGGCATAGAAAACCACGGCAAATTTTGATGTACCGACTGATGTTATCTATCAAGCCATTGTAAATAAAAATGTCCGGCTTAACTTATAAAACTGTCTAGTGGGTGTGCATCATTTCAAAATTTTGGGATAAAGAGATGTGATATCGCTTCTACTATACTTTCATACATTGCACAGGGACCGTTTAAAGATTATAAACCCCCAGGATGGATAAACCTTTGGGTCAACCAAAAGAGAGGCAAGCGAACTGTGGCGACTTAACGGATCGAGGGCCGTCAAAAGGGGTGCCACATCATTCTACCTCAAGTCACAAAGGCTACAGCCCTCTTAATAGGAGTTCTTAGCTCTTGATCACACATGCTACATGATCTTTATAGAAACATGTTTTCTAATTCCAATACCACGTTAGAATTTGAGTGACCCACACAAACAAGCTACCAATAAGCTATCAATCATATGCACTAGTATGAAATAAAGGTCCTTCGTACTAACTATCCCATGACTCATTAAACCTAATTACTCTAAACACAGACCTACTCTGATACCACTAAACAAGGATGTCATGCCCCGAACCCCGAGCATGCGAACATCCCACTATGGTCGATGCAAATGAGACATTCCCAGGACGCATAACCGACCCATTCATTTTAAGCACATACGGAAGCGAAACAAAATCCCCTGACAACAAACAGCATGGGATAGAAAAGCAAGGCAACATTTCACAAAAGCCAACTTTTATGAACCTTTTCGCCAGGGTTTAGTTACAAAAATGAGTCTAGTCATAAGTCTACAAAAGGTTGACTCTAAAAAAGAAGCTGTCTTACGATATACTTGTCGGACACATACGCCAAACCTTCAAACTTCACCTCCACAAACTCCGAGGCTTCAATCCTCCACAACCACCTCTAAGGACCTGAAAATGGTTATACAATAACTAGCGAGATGATGTCTTAGTAAGTCCATCCCTTAAACCCCTATTAGAAAGAAAATATACTCAAGAGTGGCCTAGCCACACAACACAGAGGGCTTACCTCGCCTCAGTTCCTTCCTACAGGTTAGCACAATACAGGTTAGCACAATTCATATTACTCAATCACATGCAATAATAAGAACTTAAACAACCAAAATGTAAACACTTTCCCATAACCAACAACCACAAGGTCTTGATAATAAGACCAAATCATTATGACACATCCTATATCGTACCACACAATTTCGTCCCATAATTTGGCACGTCAACAACACTTAGCATGCATTCCAATTGTTTATCATTGCCACACATGAGCACTACCTACTCGAAGTTCAGCTGTCTACTGGCTTAGGCAGGTATCGTCTCACCACCTTTGAGCACAGCTTCATCACTACATCAACAGCATTTCCGAATGAGCATCGGTCTAGTCGGCCTAGCCTCTACTATGAATAGAGCCCGTTGTGAGGGACATCCCATATTGGGGCACGTCCAACTCAATAGCTCAGGACGGTTTTCTTTTAACCAACACACAACAATTCAATATCGGCCCAGGACACTTTGCATTTCACTCAAATGCCTTGATTAAAACAGTGATCCTGGGTACACGTCAATTCGAACCAAAAAAACTGATACATTCCTTTTTCAAACCCCACTGTTTGATATAATACTTATAATCCATTTTCGATATCTAAAACTCAACATTCGGGATTGTCAAAATAAATACCATATTTTCACAATCAACAATCAATTGTATAATCCAACCACATCACCAAATATGTAATTTCTAGTAAGCAAAGCATCAAGAATAATCACCAACTACTACCGGCCTAACCAGCAGAAACGGTCCGCTCGAATGTTTCCGAGTTTAAATCCAAAATCTAATCAAATGAGTTTGGAAAATTCCCAAATTTGAACATACTGTAAATGACACATAAACGAACATTTTTCATGCGACATCTTAACACATATCCTTCTAGATTTAGCCTAGTAAATCGCTCAACCCGAGAATAGAAACTGTGTCCGCTTCCAAAAAGTCTATTTTTCGAAATCAGTTTAGTTCAAGACCCAAAAGTTGTCCATTTGATCTGAAATTTGACTATGTTGAACTAGAATATATGAAAAACAACTTTTGTGAAAAAACCATTTTGAAATTCGAATCCTAAGAGTTGATAGAAATCCCTTAAATCCTAAAAGGTCCCCAGCTCCAACGATAATTGACGTTCTGTTTGCAAATAATAGAGCTGATATCTCATTCTTTTAAATCCCTAAAAATCTTGAGAAACATATATGTTGTAGTTGAATATGTCTAAAACATTTATCCAAAAAGAATGGACATCGATTTCGAAACCCATTTTGATCCACAAAAATGGCAAACGGCGAGGGTCTAGAGATCCGAACTATAGACAGTCCACTGGATTCGACTAAACCAACTTCAATGGTGCTAATCTCACTAATTAGATTAATATTAAACCATTTTAAGGCTAATCTAACCATTCTAGATTATCACTAATATATTCTTAAGTTAATCTAATCAATCATTAAGTATAATTAACCTCATAAGCAAGGTTTAGTGAGTAAACTCACTGGATTTGCACGCCGATGAGTTCACTGCGACAAGGATACGAAGGCGAGCGATAAACTAGCCCACGGCGACACCAAGCGAGATCCGGAAGGGCTCAGAAATGCTCCACAATGCCTCACGGCTTGCTAGTTTTTCAACTTCTGTTCTTGGCTGGAAGGAGCTATTCTAATGGCTAGTTGAGACCGAAACAGCTAGCAAAAGCAGCAACGGTCCGAGCAGGTGTAGGAGGAGGCTCCAGCGACCTTAGTTGGCTTCAACAGTGGCTGACACGGTTGGATGTAGCTTTGGAAGCACAGGACAGTGGCAGGAGGTGGACGTTGAGCGGTGGAGGTGGGATGGCGCTGGCACGGCTTAGGCGGCGATGCAGTGGCCTTGCGATGCTCAAATGACTAAGGAGGAGCTTCAGACAACTACTGGCTATTCTCCTTTAGTTTGCTTAGCTTCTCTCCTTTAACAACAATGGAGACAGCCACCAATGAGAAAGAAGAAGGTCTGCTGAAGCAAGACGACCCCAAGAGCTCTTTAGCCTTCTAACACTTGTCCAACTCTCCTGTCTCTTGTCCCCACCATGACAGCCCATGACCTCAGCCATTCTCTCTCCTCAAACTTCCTCAATAAGCCTCCCAACAAGTCCAAAATGTTTTGTATCCCTTGGCATACGAATTTTGGACATTTGTACATCAATTCCATTCAATCATATATTCCAATTAAATCCAATTGAACTCAAATCAAAGTCTATAATTTTATCCAAGGTATCCTCAATTAAATCCACATTTTTCCATGCCAATAAATCCACCTTGGATGCCAAAAGTGTACTCAAGAACGGTCTTCCAACTTTCCTGATCCAATTCCCTCAATTCTTGATTTTTCGCCGAAAAACTCGATTTGTAGAAAATTCTTCAGAAGATGTGTCGACGTTTTTAAAATAATTTGCAACATGACGGAACTTCTAATTTATGAAATTAGGTTCAATTTCTTGGTTAATTTCAATCTAGCACAATTTTAGCGCGTCATAATCTACTTTGTAGCTTTATGAACTTTTCATGTAATTGACCTATGGTCGATTGTTTTCGAGCCACAAAGTGCATCTTCGACATGTTTGCGACTCTCAGTTGTTGTAGAAATCTTAAGGTTTCAAATATGGACACAGGGTAACAAAGCGACAGAGAAATCGGTCTAGTGCCAATCGACAAGATTTGTGCGATCAAGTGGAATCACCCGCACTTAATCACATACCTTTGCCGAGTCGACCTATCTCCGGTCTCTGATCGATCTGTGCCGTTGGGACCCTTGCAGATTAGTACGGTCGAGTAATTGTTTCCTATTCAAATTCTCAAGTTTATTACATTAAAATCCCTTAAAGGTTTCACCTGATAGACTAGTTATCTCGTGAGTGGCCAACTCAGAGAAGAGAGCTATAGGCGTGAAGATGAAATGCCCGACTCATTCAATTGAAAATAAAATTGAAAAATCAGAATGTCACAATTGTGGACACTAACCTTTGGTACCTCAATACTCGAAGCAGTAATCTATGAGTGGCTAAAAGGTGTTATTCTTACACTTGGACGAATGGTTCGCAATGAAGTTAAGTTGGGAATAAATCCAAAGTTGTTGCAATGGGAAAAGGTGACATTAATGTCAACTCAAAAGATGGTACTAATGTTAATGTTGTAGATGCTTATTTTGTGCTAGGACTTTTTTGGAACTTATTCAGTGATGAGTAACTTTTTGAAAGAGGCCAAAATGTCCACATTGAAAATGGAGTTGCACTGCTGTGGGTGTATACAATAAGTTGATCACGACGGTGCCGATGACAAAGACCCGAATGGTCTCTCTTACTCTTTAAATAAAGAATCTTTTGAACTTTCAAGCAGCGATGAAAGAAAGCAATTGATTGTGGCATCTTTGATTTGGTCCTCTAAATTTTTATGGACTAAAAGTCTAGAAAAAAGATGGTGACCGGCGTGCCTTTGATTGTCATTCCAGATCACCCATACGAAGTGTCACACCCCGAATTCCGAGCACGTGCCCATCCATCTTTGGTCGATAAAATTTTGCGACTTTACAGGATGAATCGCCAACCCTTGTCATTTTATTGCACATGCGGAATGTGGCACCCCGAACCCTTCGTAGGTCACCACCAGCGCCAATGTTACACCTTATTACCTTTCTTCTTAGAAGAGGCGTCGTAATTAGTAGACACATTTTTTTTTTCTAGAAATAGTCCCAGCGCGATTCATTAGCAGAAGCAAAATAAAACATCACCATCTCTCCCTCCAACAACCATGATACAAATACACACCACTAATCACCATGATTAAAAGACAAGCCACGACACTTATTTACATATATTTTCAAGATGGGACTTCTTTTGGGTTGGTACATTAAAAGGAAAAAGCCAAGACTCAGCCACGCCCAGCCTAAAACCCCAAAAAGAACCCTCGACCCACTACATCTCGCATGCACAATCCCCATCATCAGTGTCGGCTAACTATACCCAACAAAAACCAGCTCCTACTCATCACGCACGGCCCTCACACCCATCCCGGTGCATCGGGCGGTGGCGACGGCAGCATCCCACGCATCACTTCATCGGGTCAAACATGGACAGATATGAACTTCTGGACAACCGGGCCCCTAGCCAGACCCACGTCGTACATAACTAGACAGCGCACTCGAATATACATAAGACCAGGAATAGAAGGACAGTCAAACTCCTCGCACTCGAGCTCTACGTTCGAAGGTATGCCGTAAAATATGCCCCGCGTAACGGCAGGAAGCGGCATGCTGCTAATCTGAAATGTTGGTCCTTAAAAGGGGTGAGTACAACCACTCAGCAGGTAAAGGAATCCAATAACCACTCAATGCATCATACAAGTCATACATGCATTGTAGGCATTACTTACCTTGAAGCCATGCGTATATCATCATGCATCATCACCACAATCATAACACATACATGTGTATCATCATGTCATACTCATATCATCGTTATCATGACATTATTTTATCACACACATATCATCATCATCATATACATGACACCATCATACCATACACATGTCATCATCATCATGGCATCATCTTATCACAACATATATGCATGTCATCGTGCCATATCATGTATCATCATCATATCATGTCATATATCATCATCATCATGCATATCATCATGCCATATCATATATCATCATCATATCATGTCATATATTATCATCATCGTGCATATCATCATGCCATGGGTGATCATCATCATATCATGTCATATATCATCATTATCGTGCATATCATCATGCCATATCATATCATGCATGGTTCAATTTCCACTTTTAGCTTTCAGTTTGATCACCACATCACCCTTCCTCGGATCATCAATTTCATCTCATATTTTACACTCGCATCCCATGTGAGAAAAACCTCCGGCATTCAGCCATTCTAGGCCACCGTGCATTCGGCCCCCCACATTCCAGGCATCTTGCATCCCAACTGGCATCACAAGCCATTCCCCTCGGGCAAAGACCTCCGACAGGGCTTCCGGCATTTACACTCCCTGGCCGGGCATCCTGAACCCCAATCCTGGCATCGCGAGGCATTCCCCTCAGGCAAAGACCTCCGATAGGGCTTCCGGCCCCCCACATTCCAGGCATCCTAAATCTCCCAGGGCCATCCGGCAATGTATCTCTATACATTCCGGGCATCATCATCCGCCACAACAATCTCCTCATTTCACATTATCCATGTTCACTAATTTCGGTCTTAATTTAGTGTGGCATATGATGCAATGGCAACCAAAAATCATGTTCAACATTGAATTCACACATGCATCTCAATGCATACATCAAGACCTCATCACACATTTTACATGGTGCGATTATTTATAAAATAAAATTCATGAAATTTATGCCAATTAAAATAATCCATTTATCATGCCCTTTTTACATTTATTTAAATTCCAGCTTGTGCCATTTTTCAAAAATATTAAATATAATTATTTATATAATCTCAAAAATCATAAAATTAAGGCAAGTAATAAATAATACAATAGGATAATAATTTCATGCAAAATACACGGCCAATGAGAATTCCACACAAATTCATAATTCACACAAAATAGCATGGAATTTTCGGATGAAACCAGAATGCACAGTCTCCGAAGAAATTCAATTACAATATCCATACAACCTCCAAAAATTACAAAATTTTACCAAGTTATAGCCAAGACATTTACGTACATTTTTCATGCAGACTTCTAAGTCAGATTCTTTCTAGATTATTTTCTACAGTCACACGAAGCTTCTGGATCCAACACCGAATCGTCCAGTACATGCTTCTCCGAAATACTGAGTTTTCACCTACCTTTTCTTCTTCGTTTCCTCTGAAATTTAGATATGTTCTACATCAAGATGTTCTCTACAAGTTTCATGAAGAGATCTAAGTCAAATAACTAGATTATAGTCGTCATTTAGGTGCATGAAGTCTCGGATGTCCTGTAATACATCTCCAGAATTACCGTCTCCCAGATTTAGTCGATTTACTGGGTTATACTTGTTCATTTCACTTCAAATTTGTGTATGTTATAGTTTAAGATGTCCCCTACAACTTTCATGAAGAAATCAAAGAGCGATTCTTAGCACAAATCAACATGCAACCATAAATCCAACAAGATGTCAGTGAAATCGTTCCAGATCTGAGGTCTCCGTAGAATGAGAGTTTAACCCCTTGAATCTCCATCATTTTCCACCAAATTTTATTATGGTGTAGCCTAAGATGTTAGCTACAACTTTCACGAAGAGATCAAGGTCAAAATCGAACTCTAAACATGCATGCAAGCTCACAAAACATTCTGACTCGAGCGGTTTCATGCGAAAACATTCCAGATCTGACATCTCCGTAAGATGAGAGTTTGACCCCTCAAATATCCATCATTTTCCACCAAATTTTAGTATGTTTTATTTTAAGATGTCTCCTACAATTTTCATGAAGGGATCAAGGTCAAGATAGAACTCTAAACATACATGCAAGCTCACACAACATTCTGACTCGAGCGGATTCATGTGAAAACATTCCAGATCTGACATCTCCGTAAGATGAGAGTTTGACCCCTCAAATCTCCATCATTTTCCACCAAATGTCAGTATGTTATATTTTAAGATGTCCCCTACAACTTTCATGAAGGGATCAAGGTCAAAATCGAACTCTAAACATGCATGCAAGCTCACACAACATTCTGACTCGAGCGGATTCATGCGAAAACAGCAACCTTACTCAAAAACAAGTCATCCAAGCTTCGATTTTTCCTCTCCTAATCACCCAAAACTCGACATACATGTAGCACACACACATGCAAGAGCAGCAAAGGACTCCAACTTGCCTCTAGACCACATGGACGGCGGCACACGGCGGCGAACACGGCGGACGGACGGTGGCTCCTCCTCGGCTCCTCCTCCCTCTCGGCCGCTCTCCCTCTCTCGCACAATCTCTCTCTCTCTCTCTTTGGGCGAATGGCTAACCGGCCATTCTCTCTCCTCTCTTCCCTTTTTATTCCCCCCTAAACCTCATCATTAGTAATCATTGCTTTGCCTTTCAATTGGCCAATGCATGCCATCCTTCTTGCCACTTGGCAAGACCCATGCATGGGCCGGCCACCTTCTTCTTGGGCCTCAATGGGCCGGCAACAGCCCTTTCATGGGCCTCCATTTGGGCCGACCAACTTGGCCCATCAAGGCTTTGGTCAATGGGCCTAAGGTCCAACCAAATAAAAATTAACTTTTCCCCCTTTTTTTTTTATAATCTCTTCCATAAATTTTTAAATTTTAATTTCCACATGGCCAATGTCTTGTGACATTTTTATTTAATTCATAAGGTGCATGGCCAAGCATAAATTATCACTATTAATCTACAATATCTAAAATCTCATGAACATAAACACCAATCTCCTAATCTTAAAAGAGACTAATGGCTAAAGCATTAAATCATAGGTAATTTCATTACTTAATTAGAGGCTTTAACACACCTTATAACTTGACTTTGAATTTTGGGATGTCACACGGAAGCAAATAATAAATCCCTTGACAGTAACCATCTCGGGATAGCGAAACAGGACAACAAATTCACAACAACACACTTCTATAAACAATGAGATTTAGGTTCAAAACGAGTTTAGTTGAAAGCCTACAAAAATGTCGACTCTCAAAAGAAGCTGTCCTACGACATACTAATAGGACACATCTGCTGATCCTCCATACTCCTCGAACTTTGGGGCCTTGGTCTTCCATGACCACCTTCTAAGAACCTGAAAATGGTTATTCAATAACCAATGAGACAATGTCTCAGCAAGTCCATGCTCTAAATCCCGATTAGGAGGGTAATACGCCTAGAGATGTCCTAACCACACAATCATGCATTTAGCATAGATGACTTACCTCGCCTCAGCTCCACCCTGCAGGTCAACATAATTTACACATTATGCATAAAATCGATGCACACAACAATGGAAATGGATTGCTCAACTCAATAAATCACAAGGGTCCAGATTATAAGGGCAAATCGTTATAACATGTCCCATATCATGTCACACAATTTTGTCTCATTATCCGGCGCATCTATTCCACTCAACATGCATTCCAATTGATAATTTTCGCCCACTCTAAGGTACGGCCTACTAGAAGTTTGGCAATCTACTGACATAGCCAAGCATCATCTCACCCCATTGAGCATGATTACATCTCTCAAAGACGACTTTCTCGAAGGAGTATAGGTCCAGCCTCTACTACAATCCAAATCCCAATAAATGAGTATCTCATATAGGGTAACGTCCATCCGACACAGTTCAGGGACGATTTCTCTTAACAACACATGACCAATCAACCTCGGCCTAGGACAACATGCATTGCACTTAAATGCCTCAATTAAAATAGTAATCTTGGCATATTTTCTTCTTATTGAAAAAACCTAGTGAAATTAGTTATGCGTTGGTACACAGTCAGATTGGACCCGGAAAATTTATAACCCTCTTTTCAAAATCCCACTAGTTTATATAGTATATAAAATCATTTTTAGTGTTAAAAACCCGACACCGGGATATTCTGGATAAATGTCAAAATTCACAAATTTTGGAATAATTGACCCAACTTCTAATCAACACTCAAATTTCACAATTTAACACTCAATTATAGAAATTAACCACACCATAGCAATCAGCACGAAATTCTGTTACTGACTATCCCTGGCCTATTTTCCGGAAAAATAATTAATAAATAAATGCATTAAATACTAAAAATGCTAACATAAGCTAAATAATTCTAATCTAATCACCTATTGGGCTATCTAAATTATTTTGAACATCCTAGCTATATAACAATACACTAATCTAATTAACTATAAATTTCTAACCACCTAATTACTTAATCTAACTATCCTAATTTAACTAACTAACTTAATAATTAAACTAATTGCACTTAAATAAATATAAACACCCCTTAAATGTTATTAGCCTATTAAGAAGAGTTTAATGCATAAACTCATCGGTTTATTGTGGAAACCGGTTCACTGCGATAACGGCGCGACGGCAGCCAAAATCCAAATTTTTGGTGGCGTCGTCGGACACTCGGACCAGGCCTAAACTTGGCCCAACAAATCTCAGCCCAAGCTAAGGTTTATTCTTGACTTTGGGCTGGCTTCTTAGGCTCGTGAAGAAATTTCGCTGGACTGGACCGAAATTTGGGCTGCTGCGTGGGCTGAACTCCATTGATTTGTGGGCTGAGCTGGACTCGATGGAACTAGGCTCAAATTCACGGAAGTGCTGGGCTTGGGCTGTTGTAGGAATTCTGTGGACTCGTGGGCTGGACTACTGCAAATCGCAGCAGTAATGGAGGACGTTGGGTTTCGACTTCGCTAGCAGCTGGATCCGTGTGGCCGAAGGTGAAGAACCGGTGCATGAAGGACATGAAGACTTGGGCTTGATCAGTGGAGATTCGTGGTCAACAAGGGCTTCGGTGGTTGACTGGATGCGTGGCTTCGCTTTGGTGGAAGCTGCTGGCGGTAGATGGGATGATGCGGTCGGCTGCAGAGGAGAAAAGCGATGAAGTCGCAGCTTGATTCGGTGGAGGAGTCAACAATCTGCTTGGCAGGTTGACTTGAGGAGACAAAAGTTGGTGGAACATGGGTGTGCCGGTGCCACTTCGGTGGAGTGAAAGGGGTAGACGGAGAGAGAGAGAGAGAGAGAGAGAAGCAGGGGAAATGGATATGGTGGGTGCTGCATGCCGTGAGAAACAAATGAAAGCAAAGCAGCAACCAGAAGAGGAAATGAAAAACAAAACAGAGACCGATGAAGATGAAGTTGGCAAAGGCGTGCATGGCAAGTTGGAGGGCTTAAAGTCAAGAATAGTTATCCTTTCAATTAACTACTTGTTCAACAATCTATAATCCACAAAATAAATCACCAATTATCCAATTTTTAAAGCCAAAGTTGCTACCCCATGCCTTATTCCGAATTTCACCCAATTAACTTTAATTCCTCACTCAAATCTCCAAATCGAGGTCCAATTTTGCCGAAGAAAAAGTCCGTACAATTTCTACAAGTTCCCATTAGCACATAACCCAGCTTGGAAGTCCAAATTTCCTTCAAATGAGTCCATCCGAATTTTCATTATTTTTTCGCAATGTCCGAATTGATTTTCCGTAAAAATCTCGGAATCTCCGAAAATTCTTCAGAGGATGAGTCGATGTTCCTAAAATAGATCGTGAAAGTTCAAATTCGCGGTTAATTTCAATCCGGCGCTATTTTAGCACGACCTAATATATTGAGTAACTTTTAGGAATTTTTGGTGCAATCTACTCATAATCAATTTATCTCAAGTTATAATGTACATCTCGACATATTGGCGATTCTCGGTCATCGTGAAAAATCTCAAGGTTTCAAATACGGGCACCGAGTACAGAAATGACAAAAAAATCTGTCTAGTGCCGTTAGATGAGAATTTTGCAATCAGGTAGAAATACCCACACACTAATCACATATCTCCATCGAATTGACCTATCTCCGATCTCTGATTGATTTTTGATGGTGCTGTAATGACCCTTGCATACGAACACGGTCGAGCAATCGATTCTTGTTCGAATTCTCAAGCCCATTGCATTAAAATCCCTTAATGGCTTCCCTAGATAGTCTAGTTATTTCATAAGTGATTAGTTCAGAAAATGGCACTATCAGCACGTCGAAGAAATACCTGATTTATTTAATTGAAAACGAAATATGAAAATTCAGGCTATCACATGAATGATGTCTTTTCAAAAAACCAAATTGAGAATCCTTTCCAATCGGAATGGTCCAAAGAGCAAAACAACATTTACAATTAGTAAATACAAACATATGTGGCCCCATTGAGGTGGAATCATTTGCACAAAAAAGGTATATATCCATTTTTGCGGATGATTTTACCTAAAAAACACGGGTATATATTCTCAAAGAAAAATCTGAAGCTGTCGCAACCCGATCTCGCCGCCCTCGAATGTCAAAGGGGGAAAGGTCGGGTTTAGGGGTACTTGATCATGAGATGATGAGCTCTCCCAAGCTCGTACCCCGTGCGACAGCTGGTTTATTTATACGATCTAGTCGTTTATAACAACCTAAAATAGACAGGAGTCATCACTAGCCTCATTTTTGGGGGTCGGCTAGAAAACTCAATCGAGGGTCGAGAGAGCTCCCTCGATTCCTATGTAACCAAATATCTATATTCGGGGACTTGGGTTATGCTAATACTTCTATTAGTGCCATTTCGGTACCTAAACAATATGTTATGTTTTTCCTAATATGTCCATGCGTTTTTCTTTTTTACATTTTTGGTATCATCAATTTTATACTAAGTGATCATGCGTAGTGGATTACTTTCATTCTATTCCATTCCTAAGAAATGAAAAGAAAACAATCAATGAAATTGAAATTGCAAGACATGAAGTAAACAATCAAGAAAAGCTGTTAAACTTAATCATACAATTCTAAAAATATAAAAGAGAAAACAATTGGGAAAGAAAGGAAGCCCGCAACTCATCAGATTTTATACAATGCATGGAACTCGAGACATATGTCAGGAAAACAAATAGTACATGACAATGGTTGGAATGGACATCGACTTCCACCATCTTCACGCTTTATCCATGATCAAGATCATATTCTAAACCTAATCTAAGAAATCTGGATGACTAGATGCATACAAATGAAAGAAACAATCATCACGTATTAAAACAATTGAAAGCAAGACATCTTTTGTATTCAAAAAGAGCGACTAAAGTCACAAAGTCTCTAGATCAAATTCATCTAACGATCACATGCGAAGCGTATAACATGACAAGTATTCAAGCCATATGACCTTGGTTCTCAATTAATTAAACAAATGAGTGAGTTGATGAATGATCACTTACTAAACATATGCATCATTGAATATGTTCGTGAAACATGTATATTCATGAAGATGAAGGCAGTCAGTATGCAATTCATGTGATACCCAAAACTCACAACTTTGTGAAATCATGTCAAGTCATAAAGAAAGACTAAACAACCTTGATGCAAAGTATTTTTCCACAAAGGTATCATATGAACTATTAAAATTGTGAACAAGTTCAAAGATAGTGTCAAGAAATCAAAATTCCAAAACAACCTGCAACTTTAAGAAGGTCAACAAGAATAGCAAATCATGCTTTCATTTCTACAAATTTCGCACAATGAAGTTCAGCATATCCCAAACAAATCTTATAGAGACACTATCATCTTATCAACACATGAATTTCTAAAAATACTATAACATAAACTAGTCATTCTATAATAGAACAGGGCAATATGTAACACAGGCATTCTACAACATATTGAAAGTAACTGGACACATCTACTATTTCATTTCAAGACTAACAGTAACTAGCCACAGAAAAGACACCATTGCAGTTCAAGACAAATTCCATATTTCAAAGCTCGATTTAAAAAAAAAAAAAATTGGAAAGGTAGGGAAAATGATGACCAAATCGCACATATAACATGTCTATAGAAAGCTTGAGAAGTCTATTAGAAATCTCTAGAATACACTAAGTCCTAATAACATCATCTACCAGCTCATTCCAGTTAAAACAGAACGTCAGAAAGTCGAAACAGCAAATCAATCTAAAACTGCTGCAGAATTGACAGATTTCAAAAGTGTTTTTCAGTGACCAAATGAAATCCACTCTGGGCGTGTGACATATCAAATTTAAGCTCTAGAAGTGTATTGTTTATGTCTAGAAGGGCTTAAGATCAACAAACCTCATCTGGCACCTCATTTCAGCCAAAACAGAGAGTGACATATCAGGTATACGAAATTGCAGACTAAGGCAAATCAAGTTCAATCAACCTCAAGCTCATGATCATTGATCATCAATCCATAGAAGATCATCCAATAACATTGTATAAAAGCAATCAATCAAAGGAAACACTCATAAGAGGAGCAAAGTCAACAAACAGAACCTCTTCTCATTCTCTACTTGGTCCCTAGTACCTTAAATCAAGGTTTATACTATATACCTGCATGAAAACGAGGTCTGGAAACTATTCGCAAAAGTCCCCACATCTGAATTGAAAACAAGTCTACTTTAACCACGATAAGAACAAAAACCAACAAATCCTGTCCCATAGAATTTCAACACCAATTTCCCTCCATGTATAGTACAGCAATCGTTCATCTTGACTACATAGCACGGAACACGGCTCAATCAAATATCTACTCAGCTCAATACCAAATCCGAACCAAAGCTTAAACAGATTCTCTAAACCCATCAATCAACAACGAAGACAACAACGACAGCACCTAAACAAACGACATTTATCAAGAAAATCTCGATAAACTTGTTCTTCCTCACCTGATCGAGCCAGAGACAAAGAGTTGAGCCGAGTCTTCCAACTCGACACGGACCCAAACCCCTCTATCTCGAGCTCTGGAAAGCCGTGATTCGCAACGAGGGCGTCAAATCCAATCGAGAGAGCGATTACCAGAGAAAACGAACGAGAGAGGGAAAGGTTAGAATCTAAGACCCGAACGGATTGAGAGAGAATGGAAATCGAAACCTTAACTAATCGAGAGGGATGGAAAGAGAGCTCACCGATCTGGTGAGCCCGATCCAGAGAGAAGATCGGTTAAGCGTGGGCGTCGTTGCCGATGTCACCAATCCTTGCCTCCAACCAAAAGAGAAATCCGTCGAAAAACTCTCAGAAACATCGGAATCGAGAGCGATTGAGAGGGAGAGACCAGTTCTCTGGTTTCCGCCAGAGATTCGAGACCCTATCGAGAGAGTGATCGAGAAGGAGAAACCAATTCTCCAGTTTCCGCCGGAAATCCAAGAAATCTTCAAGAGAATGCCTCCAATCCGGCGAAAAGAGAGACATTGATGCCGTCGCTGTTGCTGTAACCGCCACCGTTTTCGCTGATGTCCCCGCGATCGAGTGAACCAGAGAGAGAATCAGAGAGAGCCCGAGAGAGAGAGAGAGAGAGAGAGAGAGAGAGAGAGAGTTCAAGGAGAGTAGAGAGAGCGTTCGAGAGTAGTGAGAGCCTCCTCCCGCCGCGTTCCCGATTCCCTTTTCTATCATTTTTTCCTTTCTTTTATTTTTTCCTTTTCTCTCCTTTTTCATTTTCTTTTTTCTTATTTATTTATTTATTTATTTATTTTTCTTCTCTTTTTTTTTTTTTTTTTTATATCATTCATCATCATTTTTTATAATCTTTTTGCTCTTTATCATTTATATTTTTGCAAAATGGATGATTAAAATGTCAACAAAAAATTTTAAGTGTCAACAAATTTGCCCCTCTTTGAGTGGAAGTTTGAAGAGGTTCTACTCAAAGACAAAATTGATACCTGCAATTTTTAGTCGACCCAACTTCGGAAATAGAGGAAAGACAAGAGCAATGATATTTGGTTAGGGACGTACGTGATACTTACCTTTGTTCATGAGGGTATCTAAACTCTTGTTAAGGTTTGTTCACTCTATCTCTGTTTCTCTCTCTCATGGAATGGAATGAAGGCAATGAAATCACTAAATAAAAAATGAATGGTTTGAGGATAGACTAGAATTTGGAAGACAAGATTTAAGGATAACCTAGAACCTGAAGATAAGGTTTGAGGATGACCTAGAACTGTGTGGTTTAAGGATGGACCCACGAACCTAGTGGTTTAAGGATAGACCAACGAACCTAATGGTTTAAGGATGGACCCACAAACCGTGTGATTTAAGGATGGACCCACAAACCTAGTGGTTTAAGGATGGACCCATGAACCTAGTGGTTTAAGGATGGACCTACGAATCTAATGGTTTAAGAATGGACCCACAGACCGTGTGGTTTAAGGATGGACCCACGGACCGTGTGGTTTAAGGATGGACCCACGAACTTAGTGGTTTAAGGATGGACCCACGAACCGTGTGGTTTAAGGATAGACCCACGAACCTAGTGACAATGTTTAAGGATGACCCAAAACCTAAAAACAAGGTTTAAGGATAACCTAGAACCTAAAGACAATGATATGGTTTAGGATGACCAAAAACCAATTCACTAAGGAACAAATATTTTTAAAAAGAGTTTCAAGATTGCTTGAGAGCCAATCTTGCGAAATGATATTGACTGTCAAATCCTTTTAGAGAAGATTTTAACAAAACAAGATCTGATTAACCATCAAAGGGTTAAATCAAATATGCCTAGTGAAAATATTCTAATCAAAAGAGGTCTTTCACACTAGCTCTCAAAAAGGGCTTTTGTTCCCAACCATTGATATGGGAAAACTGTTTAAATCTCACTGGAGAATTCTCACTCAACCTATGTCTAAGGTTTTCGGAAACGTTCCCAGTGAATACAATCCATTGATCAAAAGGTCTTTTAAAGGGACCGTAATTATTGCTTGGTCATGGGCTTACACAAAGGGTATGCACTTTGAGGCCAAGAAGTGAATATTCAATCAATATCTTCATCAGGTTTACAAGTCAAGAACATTGAAGATAAGATAAGATAAGATTGCTTCCACTCCTTCTAGCAGTAGCTCCTATGTGATACTCTCATTTCAACTCAAACCATCCAAATCGGAAGAGACTTCGCATAAGGGTTGTAATGTTGGATCGGCTAAGGCTTAAAAAGGCTTGAAAAATTTTCATATATCAAAGGGTAAAAAGTGAGTGATTATCATTACCATCACATGACTTCTCAAAGATTCGACTCTTGAAGTTTAACCTATCTCGAGAGTCCTTTTGGTAATTTGTCTTGAGACATGAGAGCTTCGCTCTCTGTTCTAATGATACTGCTTGCAATACATGTTTTCTCTTGCAAGACATTTCTTTTGTTTTTCAACGAATGATTTTTCGCATGATCATGGATTTCGCTCTTTTTTGCATTCTTGCTTTTCTTTGCATCTTTTTTTCATGGGCATTGGCCTTGCTTTTACCAGGCACACTACTTTTTCATGCCCCCTAGTTTTTTTTTCTCTTTTGAGTATCTAGGACTCTCGAGTGGCATTTACAAACATTACCAATATTCTCAATTTTGTTGGTAAATCATGTGCCTTGACCTAGTGTGGGGAGATATCATCACCTAAGCAATGGATAATTGTGTTTGTGGTAGTGAACGGAATGCTCTTCGTCACTTCAAGGTGCTTCGAGTTTTGATAAGAAATCACCTGAAGCTATCACAAGAAGATTGATGCAAGTGAAAGCAATAAAATATTTCTTAATCTTTTGCTCTATAATTTTCAACCAAGACCCCCTATTTTGCCACAGTGTGGGGTTGTTCTTGACAGGGTTATTTTGGAAATGCTCCCTATTTGGCTCAAAGTGGCTTGCAAGGGATATCAATAGTGTTTGGGATTGAGAAATGAAATGCCTTTATCATCTCAAACCATGTATTCACTGTGAATGAATTCTATGTCTTAAGACATGGTTCTTTTCACTCAATTCTCTCGAGGAGTGTATAAGGACATGTTTGGTAAAGAGGTTGCCTATCATCATTTTAGGCACTACCACTTGGCATATTTAACAATCCTTTTTAGGTTTTCCAAAACCCACTTTAGTTAAATTCAACTCCTTGGGGAATGAAAATGTAATGAAATTTTTTTTGAAATGACATGCTTTCTTGACCTTACTGGAGAAACTTTTGGAAGTAAGGTTGGATAAAATTTGTAGACATAACAGGCTTTGCTTAGCACATGGGTTCATTTCTAGAGTTCTAATCTGTACTTCTAGAGTTCTAACCGACTCTAAAGTTTAAACCGACTCTTCCGGCATTCTAAGGAACATGGTCACTTCTAAGTTCTAAAGAAGATGGGCAATTTTTTGAAAATTTCACATTTTTGAAATGACCCTCTTGCAGATGGGTAGAATCTTCGTTAGAGATCCTACAAAATGAACAAACATGTAGATGCAATATGTATGCATGAAATGCATGATGCAAACATCCTAAAGTGGCTCAGATTCAATCCAAAAATGGCTCAAGGGCCATTCACTTTATTCATGGATAATACTTCTTGACAACATCAACATTCACAGGTCTTGGCAATTCTTAACCATCCATTTCTACAAGGATTAGTGCTACGCCAAGTAGCACTTTCTTTACAATATATGGACCTTCATAGTTTGGAGTAAACTTCCCACAAGGATTTGGAATAATAGGTAAGACCTTTCTCAAAACAAGATCGTTGATCTCGAAATGCCTTGGTCTAACCTTGCGGTTAAATGACCTAGCTACTCTCGTTTGATAGCTTTGTCCATGGCATAAGGCTTTTACCTGCTTTTCATCAATCATATTTAGTTGTTCAAACCTTTGTTGAATCTATTCAACTTCAGAGAGCTTAATTTGAGAAAGTACCCTCAGTGAAGGGATTTCCACTTCCACGGGTAATACAGGTTCCATTCCATAAACCAATAAGAATGGTGTTGCCCCAATCGAAGTGTGAATTGTAGTTCGATAAACAAACAAAGCATATGGCAACCAATCATGCCAATCATGATAATTTTCTGCCATTTTGGCTAAAATCTTCTTGATGGTCTTAGTTGCTGCTTCCACAGCTCCATTCATTTGTGGGCGGTAAGGAGAAGAATTCAAATGGCGAATGTGGAATTCTCCAAGTAAATCATCCACCACTTTATTGTTCAGGTTTGATCCATTGTCTGTGATGATTGCTTCAGGAACTCCATATCGGGTGATGATATCATGACGGATGAACTTTGCTACGCTTTTTGCAGTAACATGGGCATAAGAACTGGCTTCAATCCATTTGGTGAAGTAATCAATGGCTACTAAGATAAAACGGTGTCCAATAGATGCTTTAGAATTAATTGGTCCAATGATGTCGATACCCCACATTGAAAAAGGCCAGGACTTGGACATTTGATGTAGCTCATTAGGAGGAGCATTGATTTTGTCTCCATAGACTTGGCATTGGTGACAACACCTCACATGTTGAACACAATCGGCTTTCATGGTCAACCAATAGTAACCGAGCCTCATAATTTTTCTAGCCAAGAGATGATCGTTCATATGAGTACCACACTCTCCTTCATGTATTTCTTTCATCAGGAGTTTAGCTTCTTGTGCGTCCACACATTTCAATAAAACCGAATCAAAAATACCTTTTATAGAGGGCTCCTCCACTGAGGAAGAATTTAGATGCCAACTTCATCAAGTATTTTTTATCATTGGTTTGACTCCCTTGGGGGAATTTGCCTTCTCGAAGGTAATTCATGATGTCATAATACCAGGGTTGACCATCAGATTCTTCTTCTATCATCAAGCAATAAGTAGGCTTTTTCAAAACGTCGATTTGCAAAGGATCAATGCTCAAACCATCAGTTACTTGCAACATTGAAGATAAAGTTGCCAAGACATCAGCAAATTGATTTTGTGATCTTGGCAGATAATCAAAAGAGATCTCGTCAAATTCCTTGACCAAGTCTTCTAGATATTCATGATAAGGAATCAACTTTACATCCCGTGTTTGCCATTCACCTTCCGTCTGGAGAATGATGAGTGCAGAATCACCATAAACTTGAAGCTTTCTGACTTTCATATCGATGGCTAATTACAAGCCAAGGATGCACGCTTCATATTCATAAATATTGTTGGTACAAGGAAATACCAACTTTGCAGCTACTGGATAATGCTGACCTTCTGGAGATATTAAAACTGCCACAATCTTGATTTCTTTAGGGTTATCCGAATCTCCCAAACTTATATTGATTGGCTGTTCGATGGTAGAAGGTTTGGACTCTTCATATCTGAGCCATTCCTTTTCAATAACTCAAGGATCATCCTCATTCTCTGAGTCGAAATAATCGGGTTCGTCAAAATCTTTTGAATGCGAATCCGAGCCATGTAAACGACTATCATGATGTGAAATGTCATGCCTGAGATGCAATTGAAAAATGGTTAGTATATATACATATAAATGAATGTGATGTATGTAAATGTCATGAAAATTTTGTTTTCAAATTCAAGTTTCCCTCATGTCATTGGACGTCTTCGCTCCACTAAAACATTTTGAAACTATAGATCGTGTGAAGGCTTAGGCCTCAAATCATCATCATAGGACTGATTTGGGCTTCACACGTCTATTAACAAAACATGAATTTTATTGATATGCGAAAATTGCATTACAACGTATATTATCTTGGATCTAGAAAGTTTATGATCTAGATTATTACAAACACAAACGAATGAAATGAATGGAATTCCCTCGCAGGGAAGAAATGAATGAAATTCCCTCATAGGGGAGAAATGAATAAGATTCCCTCGCAAGGGAGAAATGAATAAGATTCCCTCGCAAGGGAGAAATGAATGGAATACCGCTAAAAATTAATGCAAGAACTAGAAACATCCCTTACACAGTGAGAATTGTAGGCTCTTCGTCTTCACCAATAGTGCCAACCAAACCTTCTTCAATCAAATCAGCAAAGTGATAGACATTGGCCTCTTCTTCTTGCAAGAGCTTCGGTAGACCAGGAAAGAAATCCTCCAAAGGTGGAGGCAAGAGACATTGGTAGCTTTTATCTTTGATGTTTGGTCACCTTGATAACCCTTATGGTCACCTTGATTACCTTGACCCTTATGGTCACCTTGATAACCCAAGCCTTCACACTTATTGATTTTGACCACCTTAATAGGATCTGGCATGCCTTGGGCGAACTTACCCAAACCTTTCCCCATAGCAAAACTGTTCTTAAGCAGTTCTCTACTTGCCATCAGGGAGGCCTCTGAGAACTGAGGCTTTCTGATAATCGACCCAATAGGCACATGAGTGACAGACACCATCTCAAACGAGTGATAGCTCGACTCTCCCTTGACCTCAGGCTCAATGAAAGGTATTGTTGTGTTATGGAAAGTCTCCATGTCTCTTTCACGTCGGACAGTCACAATCTTTCCATCAATAGGAAGTTTCATCATCTGATGAAGACTGGAAGGAATGATTCCTACAGCATGGATCCAAGGCCATCCCAATAGCAGGCTAAAGTTGCTTGGGATATCCAGTACTTGAAACTTTTGAGTCATGGTAATAGGGCCAATCGTCAATGGTAAGTTGATTTCCCCTATTGTTTCTCTCTTCATCCCATCAAAGGCTTGAATGGGAATTGTTGGAGAAGAGACATTTTCCATTCGTATCCCCAATTTATGAAGGGTGGATAAAGGGCAAATGTTCAAGGCAGAGCCATTATTGATCAAGACCTTTGAAATCTTTGTCTCAAAATGTTGAGCGGACATATATAATGCCTTAATGTGTGCTTGGCCCTCAGGAGGGAGATCTTTTTCAGAGAAAGTAATTTGATCTCTTAGAAGTATAGCACCCACAAATTCCTCCAACTGTATTTCTCCAATGGCCTCGGGTAGATGGACTTCATTTAAAATTTTGAGGAGAGCACTTCTATGCTTTTCAGAGGTCTTGAAAAGCTCCAATAGAGAAATCTGCGCAGGCATCTTGCACAATTGGTCAATCACTTCAGCCTCACTTGTCTTGAGTGTTTTGAGGAGTTGTTCAGCTTCCTCATCAGTTACGGCCTTCTTTTCCATACCTTTGCGTGGTGAGTAGATTTGACCTAATCGAGTGACGGTGTCGATTTCGTTTGTATTATAATTCCAAGGGACCGCCTTAGTGTCAAAAGTAGGAATCACTTTAGTGTTGGAACATTCACCTAATTCTGGTGGCAATTCGATTACAACGAGACCAAAACCCGTGCTTGAGATCTTCATGGCTCCAAAATTATCAATCAATGAGCCAACTTCGATGACACTTTTGGCAGCTGTGTCACTCCCACATGGGATTTTCCCTTTAGACAAATCAATCACAACAGGTTCAATCATAGCCATGAAGTCATCCTCGAATTCCTCTCCCCATCCACTAGGGATGATGTCTTTAAGGTGTTGGAAATAACTTGGAGGAAGAGTATACATGACCATAAAGTCATATTTCCCACTTGGACATGTCCCAAGGTGTCTACCACTTCACCCTTCTCACGGGCTTTCCTCACAAATTCACGATCTGAACGGGCAATTTTTGTATTCATCCTCTTCTTCGTTGTAGGGAGCAAACCTCTTTATCCTTTGGCAAAATTGAAATAAGGTCTTCTTCATCATGAACGATGTGACTTTTCAAATGGTGATCATTGAATGGCATGCTCTGTTCCACCTCTAGGATATTCATCAGGAGTACAATCTCGTCGACATCCCCATAAATCATGTTGACATCTTCAAAATGCTTTGGAAGGGGATTTTGTTGGACATTCGGTGCCGAGTCTTTAAAGGTGAGCAACTTTTTATCCAACAAATCCTAGATCTTAAAACGGAGCACCAAACAGTTGTCCACATGATAACCTTTTTCACTCATATGATACTCACATGTCTTATTAAGGTCAAATCCGACAAACTTTGGTGGATTATCCCTCGGGATTTCTTTTGCCACAAGATGATTTTCGATAAGCATTGGAAGTAATTGTGACATAGGTCTAGGCAATGGAGTGAATTGCCTTTGAGGGGCTTTTCCTTTGCACTCAAAGTTTCTAGAAGAACCCCCTACTTCCATGGCAGGTTTATGAGCTTGAGGATTATACGGCTTCTGAGAAGAGGAATTTTGTACATAGGTGATCTCCACAATCGATTCCTTATCTCTTTTCGAGGTATATTGACGATTTGTGTTCTCAGACAACCTTCCTTCATGCATGATCCCCTCAATGCGTTCACCCAACTCCACAAATGTGGCAAAGTTCATATAGGTATGGTTATACATCTTCTCAAAAAAATCACAGGGCATAGCTTGAAGCAGCAATTTCATGGTCTCTTTCTCAGACAATGGCAGTTTTACTTGAGACGCAGTGACCCTCCATCTTAAAGCATAGGCCTTAAATGATTCAATTCTCCTTTTCTCGACCCAAACTAATCCCTCTCCAGTCGAAGCGATTTTAGTATTGAATTTGTATTGCTGGAGGAATTCATCAATGAGATCTTCCCAAGTACGGATCTTCTCCATGTCCAACTCTATAAACCATGTTAATGCAGGACCAACCAAGCTATCCTGAAATGAATTGATCAGGAGTGGGGGATTATCTGAATAACGGGCCATCTTGCCTAGATAGTACTTCAAATGTGTCTTAGGACATTCGATGCTGTCGTATTTTCTTGTGAACTCCAGCTCCTTATAGAATTCGGGGACCTTAACTTTGGCGAAGGGTGATAGTTTATCAAACCCCTGCAACTGATAGCCTTGTAACATGCAAAGGCACTCCTCAATCTTTGTGAGGCACCTTGCATTTTCTTCATCGAAGTGCAAAGTTGGAATCTGTTTAGGTGGAGGCTCTGGACCGATAACTATCGGGATTGCAGTGGGAATCTCTTCCACAGGCCTTTTTGCCATGGGCTCTACTACCGGCACTTTAGGGGGTGCGGTAGGAATATTCATGGTAGAAGAAGCAAGAGTTACAAACGTCAAGTTTTTGACTTGGCTGGAGAGATCAGCCAATAACGTCATCAGTTGTGCCATTTGATTCTCCATATTAATGACACAAGCTCGGGTATCTTCGTTTTCCATCTTTCTTTGGCGGCGAGTTTGTATAACAAATCTTTCTTCAGCCGTTTTTCAAAACCTCCTCTAAAAGAAAATGACCCGAATCAGTACAAGTTAAAGAGATCATTAAAATACAATTCCTAGTCAATTTTATATTTTCTTGAGATGAAATAATGATAAGAAGTGTATATGATCCCAGTATCATATAACATCATTTTATCAAAATTTCCTCAAAAGAAATTATACAATTGAAAAGGAACGACGACAAATATTTAATCGAATGCCCCTTTTCTAAAAATTACATGAAAATGTTCATGAATTTTATTCATTTCAATTGAACAATTACAAGGGAAACAGAACCTTGCTTTCTTGAAGCTTACAAAGTAGTTCGATTTTACAAGGGATATGAAAAATGAATACAGGGAAACCTCGATAGAAAGGAGGGAAATGTCACGCCCCGATCCTCGGACGCGCACACATCCTTCTACTTGGTCGATTTTAGAATGTGATATCCCAGGACTATATATCGCCGACCCTTTCTTTTCATTAAGCACATGCGGAAGCAATTATAAATCCCTAAACAATAAAACAATGGGATAGGAATGCAAGCCATATTTTTTATATTGAAATTCACAACCACACTTTCCTTAACAGCGCAACTCATAGTATATTTACAATACTATTTACAACATACTTATCTCACACCTATCTACGCTAAGACAGGGTTTACAAAAGGGATGGGACTATCCGAGTTATATTCAAGATCCCTCTCTGGATCATCTTCTTCTTCAAAAGTCTTTCTCCCCTTCAGGTTCCTCTTCCTTAGCTTCTCCTCAGGGTCCTGAAATGGTTATTTAATAACCAATGAGACCACGTCTCAGCGAGTCTTACTCCCTAAGACTCGATTAGAAAGCCAATACACTATAGGTTGCCTAAACACGGCATGGGTTGGAGGACTTACCTTGGCCTCAGATTCCATCTGCATATTAGTATAGTTCAATAGGCATTCAAACAATCACATCACCGATCGAAGCATCGATCAAATCGACCTAGTCGATTTCATGTCAGTCGGATCCTTTCTAGGTCGTTCATCCTACTTCAAGCAATTCCTTAGATTTAGTGGCTTTACGGTCCCACCCGACCCTCTCAAGATCTAGTGGCTTTTCGGTCCCACCCAACCCTCTCAAGATTTAGTGGCTTTTCGGTCCCACCCGACCCTCTCAAGATTTAGTGGCTTTTCCGTCCCACCCGACCCTCTCAAGATTTAGTGGCTTTTCGGTCCCACCCGACCCTCTCAAGATTTAGTGGCTTTTCGATCCCACCCGACCTTCTCAAGATTTAGTGGCTTTTCGGTTCCACCCGACCCTCTCAAGATCTAATTTAGGAATAAATCTTAAATTCACTCCTAAATTACTTTAGCATCAAATAAAACTCAAATAAATAAACGGACTGCACCACGACTATCGCACGAAATTCTGGTCACCGGCCATCCTAGTTGAATTTCCGGAAAAATAAATAATTAAATAATTAATTTCGAAAATTAAATAAATAATTATAAAAATCCAATTTAGGCTCATAATGCTGAATTGGATACCAAGACAAGCCCGGAAAGTTACCGAGACTCGTTCCATAAATAACATGGCATGTCTACTTGCCAATGTCTATTTCTAACCACCAAACATGCATCATTAAGTCTCTAATTTAATTGATCTAAACTAATCTAACCACCTAATTGCATTTAATTAACTCTAACCAATCTTAAGTATAATTATCAAACTAAGAAAGCTTTAGTGAGTAAAACTCACTTGGTAAAAGCAGAGATCGAATCACCGCAATGGCGACGCGACGGTGGCCGAAATTGGGCCTTCGCAACACCGGCGGGCTTGGACCGGGCCTTAAACTTAGGCCCAACAAATCTCAGCCCAACTGAGATTTGTTCTTGCTTTAGGGCCGGACCCAAGTTGGGTTGGGCCTGTTGAACTTCTGGGGTGACTTCCTAGGCTGTTAGGCCTAGGATGGGCTTCAATTTGCTGGGACTTCTGCTGGGCTCACTGGTTTGCGTGGGCTGATGGGCCAGAAAGAAGCAGCAAATCTCGTTGGCTTCGCTGGACCATTGTTGCTGAGATGGGCCTCGACAATTTCGTGAGGGCAGAGGGCACACCACTGGAGGAAACCACGCGGTGTCGATGTTGCTGTGGAGTTCGCTAGCAACAGGAGGCGGAAGGTGGTGTTGCTGGTCATAGGGCTTCACGGAGAGAAGTGTTGACCGAAGGAGCTCCAGCTGAGGACACGTGAAGGCCAGCTTCGACGTTGGAGCAGCTTCTGCCGTGAGCTGTCTTGACCGGTGTGTTGGCAGCGTGAGGACACTCGGTGGATCTCGCGGACGAAGTTGGCGGAGATGGAGGGAGCAGCCGAAGGCTACGTGGACACTGGCGCACGCAGCAAAGGAGGGAGGAATGATGGTGGGATTTCGATGGGGTCTTCGGTGGAATGAACTTCCACAGCTACTGGACGCGTGGAGGTGGTCTCCAAGTGGTCAACCAAGAGCTTCAATTGAAGCTGTTATTGACCGAACCAAGCATACACACTACCAAGTGGCAGCAAGCTCGGCAGAATGGAGCTGGTGTCGTTGCTTGCGAAGAAGACCGTTTGGTGGAACAGAGACAAACGAAAGTGGGCTTTGCTGGTAGGGAGAATTCGGTGGATTGTGGCTTCGCATGGGGCAGCTTCGGTAAGTCTTCAACGCTGTTGGAGAAGACATGAAGCAGTGAAGCTGCACGCGGTTAACAATCTTGCTTCTTCTGGTCTCTCGGTCCTCAAGCGGCGGTAATTCTCGGCAGAATGGAGGTTGTCGCATGAAGAAATGAGAAGGGAGAGAGAGGATGGAGGTGGACGGTGGGTGAGAGAATGCAAGGAGATAGAGATGAAAAGGGATGGAGGGTCCCTTGGGTTTAATTTTTCCACAAATATCTCCAAGACTTGGTCTTGGCCATGTATAATCCCTTGGCCTCCAATGAGCCACATCAACACTTCTTACAACACCTCAAATGGTGCATTTTGGCTAGGCATGAGGGGGATTACGAAATTGGCATCATCTCCTCTCAATTGGACACTTGGAAAATCTCAATTCATCCTCATTTGGCTTCTATAATTTCAATTGGTCATCCATCGATCACCCCGGCATTTTTCCTCATCTTTGAACCCATATTCCATCTCAATTTTGCATCCAAAAACCATCTCCGGTATTTTCTGTGCTAAAACAATCTAGCGACGACTTTTTCCCAAAAAGTGTCAGATGTCTGAAAAATCTTCTGAGACTGAGTCGATACTCCTAGAATTTATTGTGACCTAACCGAAACTTCAATTTCTGAAATCGGACTCGAATCGACGGTTAATTTCCATTCGATGCGTTTTTAGCGTGACCTAGGCTACCAGGTAACTTTCAGATATTTTTAAGTGCAAATGACTCATGGTCGATTTTCTTCGAGCCACTATGAACCCACTCGACTTATTGGCAACTCTTGATTGTTGTGAAAATCTCGAGGATTCAAATATGGACACAGGGTACCAAAACGATAGTAAAATCAGATTAGGGTCGATCGACGAGAATTTTCCAATTTAGTGGAGTCACCCACGACCGGCCACACATCTCAGTCAACCAGACCTATCTCTGGTCTTAAATCGATTTTTTAACTGTGCCGCAATGGCCTCTAAAGATGAGCACGGTCAAGAAGTCGATTCCTGGTCAAACTCTCAAGTCTATTTGCCTTAAAATTCCTAATAATTTCCCCAAATAGTCTAGTTATCTCAAGAATGATCGCCCGAGAATAGCCCCGTAGACACGTCATTGAAATGCTCGATTCATTCAGAAGAAAACAGAATTGAAAATTTGGGATGTCACAGAAAACACAAAGGAAATCCCTTTACAATAAAAGAATATGAAATGAAAACCTAAGGATTAGGTGGGATCATGTGGAGACGCTTGTTATCATGGGTCAAGCGTTCTTCATCGATCAAAGCATTGTCTTCTTGCTCCTTAATGTGAGCTCACCGAAATCTTTGAGGCTCAAGAATTTTTCCACATAGTCTTGATGTCTTGGGTCGAGATTCATCAATAGAGTCTTGAGATTTCTAGGCACGGGGATCACGTCCAATTCGGGTTTACCCATCTAAACCTAAACCTAAAGGGGCATCTATGATTAAAACATATCGTTATTGAAATATAAAATGCACAATTGAAATATGAAGAGTAAAAAGATAAGAATGATAAAAAAGGAACGATCTCTTACCCACCAAACACATGGCAAGCACAAATCACATGTCGCATGAAACTGTGAGGTTTCGACGCCTAAGGTGAGGGTGCTAAAGGCTCAAGGTCCTCATCCCAAAGGACAAAAATAGTTTACCCACCACTACTATCGTCGGTTAGTGCTATCTTTATCGGTTAGGATGAGCGGGTTTATGTAAGTAATGGATTACCACAAGCATCCACTCGCAGATTTCACCCATAAACCCTCCTAAGGTCTTAGATTGGGTGATTGGGGTTTTAGACCGCGGTTGTGTGTGCAGTGTCGTGCTAAAACTTGTAATCATGCATTTAAATTTAAACATCCAGCACTTCAATATAAACCCTCATACATTCATACATCCTTACACCACTTGCAAAACAAAGGGTTTACACGAACGCCTCCCCTTATAACTCCATCCTACAAGACCATTTAACACAAGGTTAGTAACTAACCTGATTTTCCATGCGACTTTGACATGCAGGCGATCCTACATAAGACATGTTAGTTAGAACACAACAACCATTTGTAAACGGCTTCAAGTCCTCTTAATCTAGTAACCAGTCCCCAATGGAGTCGCCAAGCCTGTCGCAACCCGATCTCGCCGCCCTCGAATGTCAAAGGGGTAAAGGTTGGGTTTAGGGGTACTTGATCAAGAGATCACGAGCTCTCCTAAGCTTGTACCCCCTGTGATAGCGGGTTTAGTTATACGATCTAGTTGTTTATAACAACCTAAAATAGACGGGAGTCGCCACTAGCCTCATTTTGGGGGTCGGCTAGAAAACCCAATCGAGGATCGAGAGAGCTCCATCGATTCCTATGTAACTAGATATCTAGGTTCGGGGACTTGGGTTACGCTAATACTTCTATTAGCGCCATTTCGGTACCTGAACAATATGTTATGTTTTTCCTAACATGTCCATGTGTTTCTTTTTACATTTTCAGTATCATTAATTTTATACTAAGTGATCATGCATGGTGGATTACTTTCATTCTATTCTATTCCTAAGAAATGAAAAGAAAACAATCAATGAAATTGAAATTGCAAGACATGAAGTAAACAATCAAGAAAAGCTGTTAAACGTAATCATGCAATTCTAAAAATATAAAAGAGAAAACAATCGGGAAAGAAAGGAAGCTTGCAATTCATCGAGTTTTATACAATGCATAGAACCCGAGACATATGTCAGGAAAACAAATAGTACATGACAATGGTCAGAATGGACATCGACTTCCACCATCTTCACGCTTTATCCATGTTCAGGATCATATTCTAAACCTAATCTAAGAAATATGGATGACTAGATGCATACAAATTAAAGAAACAATCATCACGTATCAAAACAATTGAAAGCAAGACATCTTTTGTATTCAAAAAGAGTGACTAAAGTCACAAAGTCTCTAGATCAAATTCTAGGTGACATCCCAAGATTCAGCATTATTATGGGTCACACCTAAATCAGTCATCTAACGATCACATACGAAGCGTATAACATGACAAGTATTCAAGCCATATGACCTTGGTTCTCAATTAATCAAACAAATGAGTGAGCTGATGAATGATCACTTACTAAACATATGCATCATTGAACATGTTCGTGCAACATGTATATTCATGAAGAACAAGGTAGTCAGTATGTAATTCATGTGATACCCAAAACTCACAACTTCGTAAAATCATGTCAAGTCATAAAATAAAATAAAATAAAAAAGGCTAAACAACCTTGATGCAAAGTATTTTTCCACAAAGGTATCATATGAACTATTAAAATTGTGAACAAGTTCAAAGATAGTGTCAAGAAATCAAAATTCCAAAACAACCTACAAATTTAAGAAGGTCAACAAGAATAGCAAATCATGCTTTCATTTCTACAAATTTCGCACAATGAAGTTCAGCATATCCCAAACAAATCTTATAGAGACACTATCATCTTATCAACACATGAATTTCTAAAAATACTAGAACATGAACTAGTCGGTCTATAATAGAACCGGGAAATATATAACACAGGCATTCTACAACATATTGAAAGTAACTGGACACATCTACTATTTCATTTCAAGACTAACAGTAACTAGCCACAGAAAAGACAACATTGCAGTTCAAGACAAATTCCATATTTCAAAGCTCGATTTAAAAAAATGGAAAGGCAAGGCAGATGATGACCAAATCACACACATAATATGTCTATGGAAAGCTTGAGAAGTCTATTAGAAATCTCTAGAAGACATTAAGTCCTAATAACATCATCTACCAGCTCGTTCCAATTAAAACAGAGCATCAGTAAGTCGAAACAGCAAATCAATCTAAAACTACTGCAGAATTGACAGATTTCAAAAGTGTTTTTCAGTGACCAAACAACATCCACTCTGGGCGTGCGACATATCAAATCGAAGCTCTAGAAGTGTATTTTCTATGTCGAGAAGGGCTCAAGATCAACAAACCTCATCTAGCACCTCGTTTCAGCCAAAACAGAGAGTGACATATCAGGTATACGAAATTGCAGACTAAGGCAAATCAAGTTCAATCAACCTCAAGCTCATGATCATTGTTCATCAATCCATAGAAAATCATCCGATAACATTGTATAAAAGCAATCAATCAAAGGAAAAAATCATAAGAGAAGCAAAGTTAGCAAACAGAACCTCCTCTCATTCTCTACTTGGTCCCTAGTACCTTAAATCAAGGTTTATACTGTATACCTGCATGAAAACAAGGTCTGGAAACTATTCACGAAAGTCCCCACATCTGAATCAAAAACAAGTCTACTTTAACCACGATAAGAACAAAAACCAGCAAATCCCGTCCCATAGAATTTCAACACCAATTTCCATCCATGTATAGTACAGCAATCGTTCATCTTGACTACACAGCACGGAACACGGCTCAATCAAATATCTACTTAGCTCAATACCAAATCCGAACCAAAGCTTAAACGAATTCTCTAAATCTGAGAAAGAGAGAGAGAGAGAGAGAGAGAGAGAGAGAGAGAGTTCACAGAGAGTAGAGAGAGCCTTCGGAGAGTAGTGAGAGCCTCCTCCCGCCAAATGCGTTCGTCGATTTCCTTTTCTATCATTTTTTCCTTTCTTTTATTTTTTCCTTTTCTCTCCTTCTTCTTTTTCTTTTTTCCTATTTCTTTTTTTCTTTTTTTATATCATTCGTCATCATTTTTTTTTTTAATCCTTTTGCTCTTTATTTTTTATATTTTTGCAAAATGGATGATTAAAATGTCGACAAAAAATTTCAGGTGTCAACGTGAGCTTGTTTCAAGTTTAAAGAAATGAGAAGAAAGATATTTTGATGGAATCACTGAAGAAATGCCAAAAAGCATTGCTTGCGATCTTTCAATCCGTAAAGGAAGTGATATTTGAAAAAATATCATGGGTGGAGACTACGAAAGCATTGTGGGATATTTTGCAACAATCTTACAAGGGCGATGATTGCGTCATGTGCTTCAAACACTTTGAGGTGATTTTGAGTCTTTATACATGAATGACTCTGAATCAATCTCGGTGTAATATGATCGTGTGCAAACCATTGTTAATCAATTGAAGTCAATGGTGAAAAACTCCAAGACCTACGAATCATGGAAAAGATCTTGAGATCTTTGATTGAAAGATTCAACTACATAGTTGCAGCAATCGAAGAAGCACAAGATGTGTCAACCATGACGTTGGAGTAGTTGATGGGTTCATTATGCTTGCATGAGCAAAGAATGAAACAAAAGTCCATCGGTTCGAATTCTGAGCAAGCATTGAATAGCCGGGTCACTCAATCAAGCCGAGGAGGCCATCAAAATAGATGAGGTCATGGATGTGGTCAAGGATGCGGACATGGAAATTTCAATTCCACCGGAGAATATGAAACAAGTGACAAATCAAAGGTCAAGTTTTTTAGGTGTAACAAATTCAAACATTACAAATCCGAATGTCAAGCAAATGTGGCATATGAGCAGGCAAAACAAGTGCTAGCCATTCCTATTGAGGAAAACATGGTGCTAGCGTGCAAGAAGGATGACTCAAGCATCGTGGACACCAACTTTGGTTCCTTGATACTGGGTACAGTAATCATATGACTGGCTGAAAGGAGTTATTCTTACACTTGGACGGACAATTTGCGGTGAAGTTAATTTTGGGAATAAATCCAAAGTTCTCGTAATAGGTAAAGGTGACATTAATATCAATTCAAAAGATGGTACTAATGTTACTATTGCAGATGTTTTTTTTTTTTTTGGTGCCGATTATTTTTTTGGAACTTATCAAGTGTTGGGCGACTTTTCAAAAAAGGCCAAAATGTTCACATTGAAAATGGAGTTTACACTACTATGGGTGTAAACAATAAGTTGATCACGACGGTCCCGATGACAAAGAACCAAATGGTCCTCTTACTCTTCAAATGAAGAATCTTTCGAACTTTCAAGCAGCAATGAAAGATAGCAATTGCTTGTGGCATCTTTGATTCACTCATCTAAATTTTCGTGGACTAAAATTACTGGTCTAAAAAAAGATGTGATCGGCATGCCTTTGATTGACATTCTAGATCACTCATACAAAGGATGCTTTGTCGGAAAACAACATCAAGAATCCTTTCCAATCGAAAAGGCCAGAAGAGCAAACTAACCTTTGGAGTTGGTAGATACAAATATATGTAGCCCTATTGAGGTACAATCATTCACACAAAAAAGGTACAAGTCAATTTTTGCGGATGATTTTACAAGAAAAACATGGGTATATTTTTTTTAGAGAAAAATCTATAACTGTTTTCAAGTTTAAAGAATTTAAAGTCTATGTTGAAAAGCATAGTGGCTTTATTCTAAATATGCTGAGATCAAATAAAGGGGGAGACTTTACTTCGAATGAATTTGATAAATACTGTAAAAGTCATGTAGTGAAACGTCAGTTGACCACCAGCTATACTCTCAACAAAATGGTATAGCTAAAAAAAGAGAATAGGACAATATTTGAAATGGGAAGAAGTATCCTAAAGGCTAAAAATTTGCCTAAGAAATTTTGGGCAGAAGCTATTGCGTGTACAATATTTCTACTAAACAAGTGTCCAATAAGGAGTGTTCTTGAAAGAACCCCAAAAGAGGCTTGGAGTGGCGAGATGTTTCGTTCCTACGAGTATTTGGGTGTGTGGCATATCCCCATATACCAGATGAATAGAGGAAAAAGTTGGATGATAAAAGCCAAAAGCGTATCTTCATCAGCTACAATGTCATGACTAAGGGTTATAAGCTATATAATCCAGTCACTGAGAAAGTAATCATCAACAGGGATGTCTAGTTTTTTTGAAGATGAAGCCTAAGACTAGAACCAAAAGATTGACCAAAAAGACCTCACCATTGAAGATGAACCATTAGCAAGAGAGATAGAAAAATCTTCAATTGAAGATCCATCATCTTCGCCTAGTAATTCAATTTCTTCACCAAGAGCAGTTTTAGAACCGTCGATACATCATTCATAGCAATTGCGGAAGATGCCATCAAGATTCAAGGATTATGTAATCACAAGTGATGATGATATTAATAATGAAGGAATCACTAATGAAATTATGATAAATTTTTGTTTATTTGCATAATGTAACCCCATATCCTATGATGATGAAGCAGTAGATGAAAAGTGGATCCAAGAAATAGATGAAGAAATCCACTCCACTGAAAAGAATGACACATGGGAGCTAACTTCCCTACCACTCGGTAAGAAGCCCATTGGTGTCAAGTGGGTGTACAAGATGAAGTACAAGCCAAACAGTCAAGTGGGCCAATATAAAGCTAGGCTAGTTGTAAAAGGCTGCGAGCAAAAGCTAAGTATTGATTATTTTGAAGTATTTGCATTAGTAGCTCAAATGGATACCATTTGGATGATATTTTGCACCCGTAACTCAAAATTGTTGGAAAATCCACCAAAGGGATGTGAAATCAGCGTTTGTTAATGGTGTTTTTGAAGAGAAAGTCTACATGGACAAATTACAGTGTTATGAGAAGAAAAGGCATGAAAATCAAGTTTAGTCTCGCACTTGGACAAGATGGTTTACGGTGAAGTTAATTTTGGGAATAAATCCAAAGTTCTTGTAACAAGTAAAGGTGACATTAATATCAACTCAAAAGATGGTACTAGTGTTACTGTACTAGATGTTTATTTTGTGCTAGGACTCTTTTGGAACTTATTAAGTGGTGGGCAACTTTCCGAAAGAAGCCAAAAAGTTCACATTGAAAATGGAGTTTGCACTATTATGGGCATAAAAAATAAGTTGATCACAATGGTGCCGATGACAAAGAATTGGATGTTCCCTCTTACTCTTCAAACAAAGAATCTTTTGAACTTTCAAGTGGTGATGAAATATAGCAACTAGTCTTGACATCTTCAATTTAGTCATCAAAATTTTCATGGACTAAAATTACTAGTT
Organism: Eucalyptus lansdowneana; assembly: GCA_017140395.1. Classification (NCBI taxonomy): domain Eukaryota; kingdom Viridiplantae; phylum Streptophyta; class Magnoliopsida; order Myrtales; family Myrtaceae; genus Eucalyptus; species Eucalyptus lansdowneana. The sequence goes on from CM029492.1 coordinate 35,975,339, forward strand.
CAAAAAAAGATGGTGACCGACATGCCTTTAATTGACATTTCAGATCACCCATGCGAAGGATGTCTTGTCAAAGAAAAACATCGAGAATCCTTTCCAGTTGGAAAGGCTAGAAGAGCAAAACAACCTTTGGAGTTGGTACATACAAACATATGTAACCCTATTGAGGTGAAATCATTCACACAAAAAAGGTATACATTAATTTTGTGTATGATTTTATCAGGAAAACATGGGTATGTTTTCTTAGAGAAAAATCTAAGGCTTTTTTCAAGTTTAAAGAATTTAAGTTTACTTGAAAAGCACAATGGCTTTATTCTAAAGATGTGGAGATTAGATAAAGGGGAGAATTCACTTCAAATGAATTTGGTAAATACTGTAAATTCATGGAGTAAAACGTCGGTTGATTGCTAGCTATACTCCTTAACAAAATGGTATAATAGAAAAAAAAAAAAAAAAGACAATATTTGAAATCGCAAGAAGTATGCCAAAGGCTAAAAATTTGCCTAAGAAGTTTCAAGTAGAAGCTGTGCATTTACTCTATTTCTACTAAACAAGTGTCTAACAAAGAGTGTTCTTGGAAGAACCCCAGAAGAGGCTTGGAGCGGCAACAAGTTAAATGTTTCATTCCTACGAGTATTTGGGTGTATGGCATATCCCCATATACTAGACAAATAGAGGAAAAGGTTGGACGATAAAAGCCAAAAGAGCATCTTCATCAGCTATGGTGATGTGACTAAGGGTTATAAGCTATATAATCCAGACACTGAGAAAGTAATCATTAGCAAGGATGTCCGGTTTCTTGAAGATGAAGCTTGGGACTAGAACTAGAAGATCGACCATAAAAACATCACAATTGAAGATGAACCTTCAATGAGAGAGACAGAAAAATCTTCAACTGAAGATCCATCATCTTTGCCTAGTATTTCAATTTCTTCACCAAGAGCAATTTTAGAAGCGTTGATACATCGTTCATAGCAATTGCAAGAGATGCCATCAAGATTCAAGGATTTTGTAATCACAAGAGATGATGATAGTGATAATGAAGGAATCACTAATAAAACTATTATAAATTTTTGTTTATTTACAAAGACCCCACATCCTATGATGATGCAACAATAGATAAAAAGTGGATCCAAGAAATGGTTGAAAAAATTCACTCCATTGAAAAGAATGACACATGGGAGCTAATTTCTCAACAACCTAGTAAGAATGTCAAGTGCGTGCAGATGACAAAGTACAAGCTAGACAGTTAGCTAGACTCATATAAAGCTAGGCTAGTTGTAAAAGGTTACAAGCAAAAGCCAAATATTGATTATTTTGAAGTATTTGCACTAATGGCTCGAATGGATACCATTCAGATTATTTTAGCACTCACAATTCAAATTGTTGGAAGATCCACCAAATGGATGTGAAATCAGCATTTCTTAATTGTGTTCTTGAAGAGGAAGTCGATGTGAAGCAACTGCGAGGTTATGAGAAGAAAGGGCATGAAAGTCAAATTTATAAACTAAAGAAAGCATTGTATGGGCTAAACAAGCACCTCGAGCATGGTACATGAGAATTGACACATACCTATTAGAGCACGATTTTCAAAAATGCCCATCCCATATGAGCATACATTGTATATCAAGTCAAGCACTAATGGTGACATAATAATTGTGTGTCTTTATAATGATGGTTTGATATCTATAGGGAGTTCTAAAAAGATGTTTGCTAAATTCAAGGAGGTTATGACTAGTTATTTCAAGATGAGAGATTTAGGATTGATATCCTATTTTCTAGGCCTTGAAGTGAAGCAAACAAATGATGGCATATTTATTTCACCATAGAAATATACTAATGATACTTTGAAGTGATTCAAGATGGAATCGCTCAAAACAATATGGACTCCTATAGCAGTATGGTTGGAGCTTAAGAAAGAAAGAACCAGCAAACTCGTGAATCCCACTTATTTCAAATTCATTGTCAGCGGTTTAAGATATTTGCCTTCTACAAAGCCAAATATTACTTATGGTGTGGGAATTATTAGTCAATTAATGGAGAAACCATACCAATCACATTTGCAAGTAACAAAAAGAATTATATGGTATATCAATGGTGTGACAACCTAAATTTTTCACTTCTACATTCAATTAAATTAATCAGGCATTTCATCAACGCACTTCTAGGGTTGTTCTTAAAACTGATCACTCTCGAGATAACTAGATTATCTGGGAAAGTTATTAAGAAATTTTAATGCAATAGACTTGAGAATTTGACCAGGAATTGGCTACTCGACCGTAATCATCTGCAGAGATCATTACGGCATAGTTAAAAATCGCTTAGAGATCAAAGATAAGTCGGTTTGACTAAGATGTGTGGCTAAACGTGGGTGACTCCACTAAATTAGAAAATTCTCGTTGACCGACACTAGACTGATTTTTTCTATCGTTTTAGTACCCCGTATCGTATTTGAATCCTCGAGATTTTCACAACAATCAAGAGTCACTAATAAGTCGAATAGGTTCATTGTGGCTCAAAGAAAATCGATCGCAAGTCATTTGCACTAAAAAAATTTTAAAGCTACCCGGTAGCCTAAATCACGCTAAAAACGCGCCAGAGTAAAATTAACCACGAATTTGAATCCGATTTCAAAAATTGAAAGTTATGTCATGTCAAAAATCATTTTAGAAACGTTGACTCGCTTCCAAATATTTTTCTACAAACCGAGACTTTTTGGGAAAAAGTCATCTTAATGTCGTTTTTGTCTAGAAAAAGTCGAGATCGTTTTTATCGCGCAATTGGGATGCAAGTGGGATAAATTTGTGAGGAAAAATACCAATTTGATCAGTGAGGTGTTGATTGAATTTTTTAGGCCAAATTGGATTGAATTAAAGATGATTAAGTGTCCAATTGAGAGGAAATCGAGTGAAATTCGTAGCCCCCATCCACCACATCATTTGGACCACTTCAAATGGGTTCTAGAAAGATTTGAAGGTTGGAAATGAGTGGTGGAAGACAACCATGTAAGGGGTAAGGTCAAGGGGACAAGAGAGGTGAGATAAGAGAGAGGTGGTCCCCCTTTGTTCCCTCCTTCCTCCTTCTCCCCTCAGACCGGTCGACCAGCCCCTTTCCTTCCCCTCCATCTTGCCGTTCAAACCCCTCATCCAGCAAAGAAGACCAGCAAGAGCAGCCCTCGCCGCCCTAAACACCTGTCGAACCGCACGCCGCCACCGTTTGTCATTTTCGCCTCGCATGCGTGCCCCACGCTTCCCTCGTCGTCCACCTATGCCTTGCCACCGTCCCTGCCCCTGCTTGCTGCCTCTGTTCGTGCTAGAGTTGTCCAGCTTGCCTCCACCACCGTGAGCCACCACCGGAGCTTCCACCACCATCGCTTGAACCCAGTTTGGTCCCCTCAACTCATCTCGATCCACTCACACCTCAATCGAGCCTCCAATCAGTCATTGCAGCCACCAAGCAGAACCCGAAAGAGTGGGTTTCCAACAACACCTCGAGCCCGTTTTGGAGGTGTTCTTGGCCCCGAAAGCTAGGCCCGCTTTGGAGAAGACTGTTCCCCGTGGCGTTCCCGTCGATTTGAACTGATCGGATCACAAAACAAGTGAGTTTAATTGACTAATCATCGCTTAACAAGTTAATTATGCTTAGGGGTTGATTAGTTTAGACTAAGTATGGATTAGGTGGTTAGTTACATTAGATTAATGAATTTAATTAATTATTGTTGCATGTTAGGTGGATAGTTACGCATTTAGAGCCTAGACAAACTCTAGTATTTATCTAAAGTAGTTTAGAAATTTTTCAGGCTCGTCTTGGCTTCCACTTAGGCTTTTTGGGCCTAAGTCACTTTTTTGGCATTTATTAATTAATTTTCGTAATTATTTAATTATTTATTTATTTTCCTAAAATTAAACCGAATAGTCGATGACCGGAATTTCGTGCTTGATTGCGGTGGTGCATTCCGTTTATTTAATTGACTTTTGTTTTGTGAGAATTGAAGGGGACTTTTGGTTGGGGGTATTTTATCCTAAAAATAATTAATTTCAATAATTAATTAGAAAATCACCAAGCATCGGTTTACGCGCCAAAATCTATTTTGGACTGCAAACTAATGGGAAGTTCAATAGTGAAATTATTATATTTTGGTTAAGGCTAACCGTGTACCCACACATGGCTATTTTTATGGAGAATGATAAAAATGTTGAATTAGTTGTATAATTGGGATGGTATACTATATCAGGCTATGGGTGATATGTTAGCTTAGCAAAGAACAATATACCGGTATACTATATCAACCTACGGGCGATATGGCAGCTTAGCAGAGAGTAGTATACCTTATCAGCTTAGATTGAGCAATGTCAGTATACTATATCAACCTATGGGCGATATAGTAGCTTAGCAGAGAACAATATACCTTATTAGCTTAGATTCATTGTTAGTATACTATATTAGCCTACAGGCAATATGGCGGCTTAGATAGAGAGCAATATACCTGATCATCTCAAAAACGAGCTATACTATCTATTTATCAGCTTAGTAGTGAGCAGTCTTGATATAATCGGACTTATAGATAGTATGAAATGAGCTGATCAAGAAAGGGTTGTGATAACATGTAATCGACTGAGTCAATTGATCAATGAATCGATCCGAATTGATTGGATGTTATGGTTGCCAGTTTATGAATTAAACTGATTCGCAGGAAGAAGTGGAGGCCCAGATAAGTCCTATACCTCATGATTATGTTAAGGCAACCCTAGTAGAACTCATTGAGATATAGTCTCACCCCGTTGTGAGATAACATTTCAGGTTCTTAGATGGCTGCACCTGAGTTTTTGGACGATCTAAGAGTGTTACTAAGCACGTCCCTAGGGGCTGGGTCTATGAGCTAGTGGGGTCCATAGTCTGGGTCAATGCAGGTCTCACCCGGAAGGTGCCCCACTGATACAGATCATGGTACCGTCAAGCTCGGGATGGCCAGAGAGTGGGTCCCATCCTAGAATCTGAGATTCCTCAGTACATTCTAAAGGTTGCTTTTGGGAAAGGCACCGTTGATCCTCCTTAAGGTTCGATAATAGATGCAGTAGACTCAGCTCTTGCAAAGTACTAATATTTTAAGGAGATTATAGAAATATTTTTTTTCTAAATTTGATTAAATATGAAAGTGTTTTAGGAATATAAGTCTGATATAGTTCAATTTAGGTATGAATTAGATCGAACGGGCCAAATGATTCTATTTAGATCGAACCATTAATGTTCCGACCTGAACTCTATCTAACCCACCCATGGGTCTAATTATGACACACATATTCTTAAATTTTTCGTGTTATCAAAAACCTTTAATTTATTTTTTATGACACGAATATTTTAATTTTTTATGTCCAAGAAAAACCTAAATTTATACACTTGTGGCATTTATACTTCTAATTCAATTCTATCTGAAGTAAATTTGCCATACAAGTATTAAAAAAAGTTCATAATATTTATGTCTCAATAGATATAGTTTTTTTATTTTTTTTGTCGGTCCTACTCTATTCCTACTCTAAGTCTCACTCTTAGAGTTTTGACTTACCTCATTGCATGATTTGAGAATCAAAACCCACACTTGAAATTAAATCATTCCCACCCAACCCCTCGTGAGGATTCAAACCCCATCTCCTCCTTCTAAGTTGGAAGGGTGGCACCCCGGTGGTTCAATAGGTATAGTTATATATATATATATATTATCGACCCTTTTTAGAAAATATGAAGAAAAAAGGAAAATTTGAAACCCCAAATCTGGGAGTAGTGCCGTATGACACAATTTCGATTGTAGAGAGAGCTCGGACAAAAAACCACCCCATGTCCATCACTCCCATGTTGTCCTCACCGTTTCTAGGAGCTAGCCACTAAGATGCTATTTGGTAACCATCCCAACAATAATTGATTCTGATTTTTTATTCTCGAAGCAATTTGGGAACATAATCGTGTTTGGTAAAAAAAAAAAATTCCCAAGAACAGATTTGGAGTAGAATCAAGAATAAAAAAATTAATTATTATTCCAAGAACAAATCTTATAACCAAGTCTTCTTCCATTTTCTCTTCTTCTTCTTCTTCTTCTTCTTCTTCTTCTTCTTCATCCGCCATCCAAATGATTGCCGTCCACCGCCACTGTCGCTCGGCTGGCCGCTGTCGCCGTCCACTGTTCGCCGGTCACTGGCAAATGGTTTGCGATCTCACCAGGCTAGGGCAAGGTTCAGCGGGCTTGTCGAAGGCAAGCCTAGCCACTAGCGAGGCTCAACCTCACTAGATCTGGCAAGGATAAGCCTCGCCAAGGGCTAGGCGGGCCTCGCCCAGCCCTACTGATGGCCAGGCAAGCCGAGCTTGATCTGGTGAGGCCAAGCCTCGACGGGGCTGGGCGAGGGCTGGGCGAGCCTCGCCTAACTATCGGCGAGGCTCGATCGACGGGGGCCGGTCGAACCAAGGGCCGGCGACGCTCTAGTAAGGTCGCTAGCCCTCATTTGGCCAATCGCCGATCCAACGATTGTCCCGAAGAAGAAGAAGAAGAAGAATAAGAGAAAAGAGAAAAAATAAAATAAAAAGGAAAAAATAAAAAGGAAAAAAAGGAAAAATAATTTAAAAATAATTTAAAAATTAAAAGAAATTGATTTGGAACAAAATTAATGAGCATGGTACCAAAGGCAATTCTATTCCAGAATCAGAAATTTTGGACAATTATGGCACGTTTCATAACAATTGCTTCACGTAAGTAGATTCGATCGAAATGATTCTTTTTTATTTTGTTCCCCGAGAATAGATTCTTAGTATTTTAAGCTATTAGGTAATTGTCTAAAGAATTTTATTCTGGAATAGAATAGCGTTTGGTACCATGTTCATTAACTCTGTTCTAAATCAATTTCTTTTAATTTAAAAAAAAAAAACTTTTTACTTTTTTTACTTTTTTTTCTTTTCTTTTTTTTCTTTTTTCTTTTTTCTTTTCTTCTTCTTCTTCTTGTGGCTAATCGCCAAACCAGGGGACCGGCGAGGCTGGGCGAGCCACGCCGGGCTAGGCGGGCCTCACCGGTGGCTGGGCTTGCCTTTGGTGAGCTCGGCGGACCTCGCCCCGGTTGAGCGAGCCTCCGGCGGACGGCAATCGACGGCAAAGGATGGTGGTGGACGGCAGCAAGCAATGGTGGACAACAGTCATGGGATGGCGGAAGGAAAGAAGAAGAAGAAGAAGAAGAAGAAGAAGAAGAGTTGATTTTTAATTCTCAAATTTGTTTCTGCAAGAAGATTCAATTTTTTTTTTTTAATTCTTGATTCCTTCCAATTTGTTCCGTGGAAAATTTTTTTACCAAATGCGACTCTGGGCCCAAACTAATTTTAAGAACAAAAAATTAGAATTTGGCACCGTTTGGATGGTTACCAAACAGGACCTTACCAAATGGCTAAAAATGCTTAGAATATATTCTCGGGAACATAATTCAAAAGAATCATTTATGATCAGAATCTACTCTCGGGAACATAATCGTTATCAAATGCATCCTAAAATTAAAAACCAAAAACAATCCACAAAAAACCTTGGGACTAGCGGTGCGCGTGCAACATTCCAAATGGTTTTAAATTTGATTGCATCAAGTATTTTAGTAATACAATATTTTAAAGAGGTTATAGAAATAAGTTTTTCTAAATTTGATTAAATATGAAAGTGCTTTATATAAATAAAATATAATTCAATTAGGAGTACTTGTGGGTCATGAAAGGGGAAATGTCGGGCTTAGGAGTACTTGCCCATGAGAATTCCTTCATGGTTTGCAGCCACAAAGACGTCATCATTCGCATTTTTGGGATGAACCATTATGAGTTCCCTCGTACACGGTTGCGAGTTCTCCAAAGCTTGTACCCCGCATGACAACAGAAGGTATCGTGATCCGTACCCACATGGGGTACACACCTTAAAAGAAGAGATTAAGTGTGATATCAAATTTCAAGGTACCTTGACCATGGTAGCTCTCTCATTAGTACTCGCTCCCCATGGATGGCATCACTTCATCCATTAGGAACTTTTCGCAATGAATATGCTAGACTATGGTAAGCATCGTCGAAGCCTATACCTTTTATGATGGATTCATTTATTGACTAGTTGTGTAGACAACCTAATAAAGATTAAAGTCACCACTAGTCTCGTTTTTGGGGTTGATTAAAAAACCCAATTAAGAGTTGGGAGTTGTCCATCGATTTCTACATAACTAGAAAACTTAGTACGAGAACTTGTGTTACACTAATATTTCTATTAACACCCTTCAGTACCTAACAATATGTTGTATTACCTAAGGTGTCCAGGCATTTTTTTTTTATTTCTTCGGGATCGATTATATTAACTAAGTGATCATGCGTGAATGGTTGTTTTCATGTGATTCTATTTCTAAGAAAAAGAAAAGAACACAATCAATTGAAATTAAAAGACAATGTGGAAAGTAAACAAATAAGTAAGCAGTTTAAGGAAAACAATAAGTCTAACATGCAATCTTGATTGGCAAAACAAAATTATATGAAAGAAATGAAACATGCTTCTCATCGGGTGTTTATATAACACGAGAGAACTTGAAACATATATAAGGAAAATGGGTACAAGGATATGGTCGGAATGGACATCGACCTTCCACTATCTTCATGTCTTGATTAGCTTCCACCTCTAAGAACCTAAACAAATTCTAAACTAAGAACTAGAACTAGGTACATACAATAAGAAAAAAGCAATCATTCATTACAAAACAATCACAATCATGAAACAAATAGAATCAAGTAATTGAAATAAAATTCAAAATTAACCAATTTTGGGCGTTGGGGTCGGCCTTTGCAATCCATGCATTGGTCCCTCTAAACACCTACTCCATTCATTTTCGTGATTTATAGTCATTAGTGACCACTTGTGTTCTTGCATAACCACTAATGCTTATAAGTCCTTAGGATGTGTTCTACATGAGTGCCCAAAATCTACCCACAGAACATCTAGAATTCACATGCATTGTGAGAAATAAACATGCAAGTAGGCCCTTGGGCCTTGTTTCTCAGACAATCAAACAATTTTAGTGAGCCAACAGTGGATCACTTATTTAATTGATAAGAGCTAATCTCAACTACAGGCATTTCTAACAAATGAGATGATTTTATGCATGTAGGGTCCTTGCGATGCCTCAAGGGTTTGGACGTATTTTAAGCATCAAAAGAGGAAAGCAAAACATTTAGACAAAAGAGCATCTCAACTATGGAACACATTCAATTGCCAAGGCTAGTTTGGGGCTCGCATATCATACACTCACAAACAATTGCAAGGATTTTAAATATGGTCCAAACCTTGATAATTCCATTGTCAAATTGAAAAGTTTAAAGGATTCTAAACAATTGATGTTGAAAGCATCACATGAACCAAATTCACTTTGGTATGCAAAGTTGATGTTCCAAATCAATTTTGGGAGAAAACATCATCAAAAGACCATTTCATTTATTGAAAACTTTTGACATTGAAGATTAAAGAATTTGGAATGGATTTCATAAAGATGATGAGCTCTAATTCCACATGCAAGTCATCCTCAAAATCCTAATGATAAATCATAACAAGGATTTACAACTGAACATCACCAACAAAACAAATAGAATCAGCAAAATTGTAAGGGGACCCATTACTAAATCATCCCAAGAAAATTACACAATATGCACGACACCATAGGGAACAAACTTTATTGAGAAATTTTTTTGGAATGAGTCACATAAGTATTTTTAAAAATTCAATGCAATTCAATGTTGCATCAGAAATTTCACAAAATAGCAGGGTAACATGCCATTACAACCGAGATTTAACCTAGTAAACAGGGTCTAAAAAGGTAAAAATTCACCACAGTAAAGATAAAAAGATGAAAATCAAAGTTTGTTAAGAGTTCGACTCAGGAATCTCTATCTAAAACATCACACAAAAATAACAAAAGTCTGACAAAACAGGGGTAAAATAGGGGTTCCGAGTTTAACCTAAGTTAAGTTTCTAACTTAACTTGGAAAAATGGAAAAAGGGGAGAAATGGTAAGCAAATTACACAAGAGCATTGGAAAAATATAGATGAGTCCTACGACTTCCTAGAAGGGTTCAAACTCAATCGGGGTCAAATTGAGGTTCAAAAATCGAGATTTGTGAAATTGCATATGTCAACAACTAAAAACACAAAACATGGTTTATGTTTGAAAATTCAAAAGATCACTTAAATAATGCATGAATGGCATGAAATTCGCATACGACGAATTGTATGCGACAATGATTTGGGTAAAACATCTAATCTTAGGTCAGAATGTGAAAAAATCATACAAGTCATTGACATCGCAAAATGACTTAGAACTAAGATGACATGTTCAATAATTTTCCATTGCAACTAGCCTAATTGATGCATGATATACATATATCAAATGAGGTTTAATTATGACATGTCATATATGAATGTGAACCTTGTAACACGTATTTTAAATGTTGAGAAGACATTGATGCATGATTTAGTCTTTAAGAGACCCGTACAAATGCGTTTTAGTGGGCTCATGATAAACTCCTAACTAGCACAAACATCACAAAACATGCTTGATGTCGATTACCTAAAGATGTGCAAAAATCTAACGCAAAATTCTACATGTAGAATTTTACAATGACGACATTTCTCATGAACACATAAAGACTTGATTGGGATTACACAAACTTATGTGAAAATAGCAAAATAGAAGCATATTATCCAATGTACTAAGTGCAACAGAACCTAAACATGTTCACACATTTAATTGACATACCAAACAATGATCAAACAAAACACATATCGTTAGACTGTACACGACATGTATTTCAAGTCTTATGAAGATCATGAAGTCAAACAGACTCATCTACAAGCTCAATTTCAAACAAATGCAATTTGGATCAATGTAGGGCCAATCTACCTTAGGTCGGGTTTTAAGCGATTTTACCCGAACATCTCCAAAAAATCTAGAAAAAAATCATGTTTTACCCAAGATGATTTAGAACAAATCTCCTAAGAAAATTTTTCCAGAATTTGATCACAAAAATCAATATGAAAAATACAAAAATAAAAAATTGAAATAAGTTAAAAAAAAAAATGCAAATCAGCCCAAAACTATTGCAGAATCGATTGATTTCCAAGGTGTTTCTAGAGGAACAAACAATGTTTGTTTGGGATGTTCAACCTATCAAATCAAAGCTCAGGATGTCTATTTTCTAAGCCTAGGAGGGATCGAAGTCAAAAAAGCTCATATTGTGCATCATTAAAGCTAAAATAGTAGGTCACTCATAGAAGCACGAAAATTGCATATTAATCAAGATCAATGAGCATCAGACCACAACAAATCAATCCATCACATCATCAATCTTAGATCTAGGCATTTTATATAAATCTAAACTTGAATCCTAGCTCCGATAGGATACGCCGATCTCACCTCATTGGATTCAATGTTGGAACATCTACCTTTTTGCATTTTTCTTTGATTTTGGATGTGGTCAGACGAAATTGCCCTCGCTGGAACTTTATCAAAACTCTAAGGATCGCGAATGGATCGCCCATGGACCAGATCGAGGTCGGTTAGACCGTCAAAACCAACCTAGTCCAAAGCTGGACTAGTTTGGGATCTCTAGCGAGGAAACCAAGCCACCGGAGGTGATCCGGTGATTGATCTCTCAAATTCCGACTACTGGAGGGTCGAGGATCCTCCTATGAGTAGATCGGTGGTGACCAGGACTCTGATGGCCACCAAACAGAGGCTGGTTTAACTAATTGAAACGGCCGGAGACAAGACCGGCTTGGACGCGGATCTTCAACTCAACTATAAAGGGACCACCAAATGGGAAACATGAAGAGCCGTCAGGAGTGAAGGAGGTTGCGATCAGCTTCGAGAGAGAGGGGGGATCGAAGGGCCAGGCGTTTGTAATTTTTGAGAGAAAATTAAACAAAAAAAATTAATTAATTTTGCAAATGAGGCTCTCCTTGAAATTTAGAGGGAAAATCCCTCTTATACTAGGTCCTAATTGGCGAATCTTCTAGTTAGTTCAATTCGACAGTCAAAATTTTGATTTAATGGCCAAAATAAACTTTTTAAAGGTTAATCACACTTAAGATGTGTCCTATGAATGATCGGATGGGTCCGATTTGTAAAAATTGGGATTTAAAATGAGAATTGCACTTAAGGACCTAATTAAGGACTAAATCGTAAATTCTCAAAATTTAGAGGTTAATCTAAAATCTATGGGAAATGTAAGGGCATGGAGATAAAATACACAAGTCTCGAAACCGATCACTAGAGGTCCAAAACCAACTGGCAAGGAGCCAAACCAGTTTGCTTCGTCAACGGATAGGCCGATTCACACCGATTTGACTAGTTCTTGACCAATTCTCGATTGGGCAGTCCCTATGCGTTCTAGATTTATGTAATTTGGTCCTAAGGACCAAATCAAAGAGAAAACTTGTCCAATTTGAGGGGAAATTGTCCGATTTTTATCAAAGTAAGCCAATTAAACCCTACAAATACAATTTATGGTTTTTCTATTGACTTAATTGAATGATTATTGTAAAAAATATCAAACATAAGTCATTGGTACATGTAATTGAACCTATAGGCCAAAATGGGTAATTTTTGCAATTCCTTGCTCGAAATCGCAAATTAATTGAAATTGAATTCAAGTAATATTGCAATAAACCAATAAAATTGCAATAAACTTATTCAACTAATTACCCATGCTTAGGCTAGCCTATTGCATTTGAAGTGACCTTGAATTAAAGTCACGAGACTTAGATAAAAAAATGAAGAGGTCTAATGTCGAAATTGGACCTTCATTCATGAAATTGAACCATAGTCATGAATGGATCAATTTAAATTTCTTCAATTGAAGCTCAAATGCTTTATTTTCCTATACTCAAAAGAGTAAAATTCCTCAATTGGGAAGTTCTCTCAAATTAGGAAGTTCTAAAAAAATGAGTGAAAATTTCAACTCAAAATAGACCCCACATTTGGACTTATATCAAGAATAAGTTACTTGAAAATAATTATCCATTTGCAACTCATAAATGATCAATTTGAACCCCCTAATTAGGGCTTTGTCTTTTGACATGGCAATTCCCAAAATTAAAACAAAAGAGGAATTTAAAATAGTCCCTAAACCAAATGTCATAAAATGAGCTAAACCTAATTGTGACTAAAACAAAAGTAATTTCATTTTTGTTCGATTTTGAACCTAAAAAAAAAAATCAGAAAATAAATTTTTTAATCGAATTTTGCAAATTTTTCAATACAAAATTAAATTGACACTAAAACAATGTGTTTTATTGATTTTTTTTTATTTTTAATTTTTTATGGTCAAAGGTTTGACCAAAAAGTCAACTATTTAGTTTATTCTAAAAGATTTTTTGAAAATCTTTGAAATTTTGAAAATTGCTCTGCTAAAGTGAAATTAAGGACATTTGACATATTTTTGGATGAAAAGCAACTTTTGACTTGGACTTTTGATTGACTAAAAATCAACTCGAAAGTCAACTGTTTGAGTTTTTGGGTTTTTTTTTTTTAAAAAAATGATTATGGAATTGCTTAAAGTGACAATGCAAAAGAAATAAAAAAAAAATGAAACTTTTTGATTGACAAATAAGTTCCATCGTGATTGGAACCCCTAATCTCAAGTTTTTTTTTTTTTACATTTTATGACATGCATCAACTAAAAATCATATGTCAATAATAACAAACACCCAATGTTTACTTCCAAAATATAGACCATAAAGTGCAACTTATAAGGAAATTATCAAATTGAAAACCCTAAATTGACCATATCCCCAAATCGAAACCTTAGCCAATTCGCCCCCGGAAGGAGAATTCAATGGACCAATGCATATTTCCTACTCCGAAGTTCTTTTGTCGTCTCTATCACTTGAGCACTAGGAGCTCTAGTGCGATCCTTGGGAACTTCCCGACAAACCGATTGTTGCTCAGATCCAACCCAAAGAGACACTTCATGTTCCGAAACTTCTATGGCACGCTGCCGCAGAAGCAGTTAGAGTTGAGGTGGAAGAGGGCGAGGTCAGTGAGCAGGTGGAGCTCCTCCAAGAGATACCTGGAAATGTCACCGGGGTTAAGCTTGATGTCGACGATGGTGCTGACGCTAGGTTCGTTGGGGGTGGGGGACCAGATGATGCAAGAGTAGTCGCAAATGAAGGGCCTGACTCATTTGGCGGTGAAGTTGTTGGGATCGAAAATGATGGCTTGCTTCAGAACTTGGAGGGCGACGTAGGTGTTGCGGAGGCAGGGGTTCTCAAGGAGACGGATGGGTTGACAGCAACCCCCAACTTTTTCAGATCTGGTCGCCATAACTTGTTCTTATAAGTTGCAAAAAATCTTCGAGTCATCCAGAGTTGTCGTGACAAATACGTGAGATGGCTCCTTCGTTTAAGTCCTTTAACAAAGGAACCGTCAATGTCTAGGCACGCCTGAGGTAAGTCTGTTCTACGAAGCTTTTTTCACGTCTTTTGGCGTCCATTTCATGATGTTAATGTGCATCGCAAGGGCCGAGTCCACTAGATTCCTTGGACCTGGCTCTTGCTTTTTGAAGATGGAATTGTTTATCGATTTCGAGATGAGCCATAGGAGTACCGAGAGTAGATGACGATAATGTGAGTTGACAAAGGTGCTCTTGTAATTTAACAGCCACTCTTATACACGAGCTAACCCTTGACTTGATATTTTGATGTTCAAGGCTGCATTTGACCAAAGAAGCTTCGTTTAGGGACAAAGGAGAAGCGCATGTTCGATGGTTTCTATGTGTAGCTGACCCCGCAAGAAAACCTGATTTTGAAATGATTTTCATCTACCGTACTTTATTTTGGGGCTAATTCCAAAATAAAAAATAAAAACATCAATTTTAGGTCAAGGGACAAATCTGTCCTAAATTTTTCTTTGTCTAAAAAAAAACACAAACTTTAGGTCGAGTAATAAATTTAGCCTAAACTTATTTTTGTCTCATAAAAAGACACTAACTTTAGGTGAAGTGACAATTATGACCCAACTTTTTTTGTCTCAAAAAAATCACCAACTTTCACTTAAATCTTAAATCTCACCCAATTGATTTCCTTAGCAATAAATCCATGTGCATTTGCTGGTTTGATTTAAAATATTATTCATTGTCTTCTTGTTTGAGTCATAGTTTGGAATATAATGGTGAAACTATTCACCATCTCCTACACTTCACTAGCAAGTCAAAAATTTTGTAAATTGAATTTCTCTAGGCAGAATTTGTTGTTTTGTTGTAATATTATGCTGTAGACCACCGCCATTGAGAGACACTATGACTTCAAATAGAGAATTAATATTAGGGGAGAAATTTGGTATAAGGGTGAAAGTTTGTGGTTTTTTACGAAACATAAAAAATTGAGGCCAAAATTGTCACTCAATCTAAAATTGGTGCTTTTTTACCAGACAAAAAAAGGTTTGGCCCAAATTTGTCCCTTCACCTAAAATTAGTGCTTTATATTTATATATAATTATCCCCTTTATTCTGTAAGGCTTGTGGTGTCTGGTTAGAGGGGGAAGCCAAGTCTTGTTTTACAAATTCCTCCTTGACTTTCAGCGTATAAAATTGCTCATCGCTCAAAATGGGCTATCTTTATTTTTTTTTTTTATTTCACATAACTTTTTAACAAGAACCTCCTACAAACACGTTATTAGAAAAATGGGCGAATCGTGTTATTAGAACACATCTCCTATTATGTTTGGTTGAAAGGAGTCAGATGAAGCGAAACTTCAAGAGAAAAAATCTCGTCACTCATCTTTCTAGAGGAATTCGTTTTTGGATTTTACCTAACCTTTTGACAAGAATCTTCCAACAAACAAAAAATTACTAGAAAATAAATGGAATCAAGTTATTAGAACACGTCTCCTTTAAATGAGTGCTCTTCTCTATTAACTCTTAAAGGTTGGACCTTTTATGATTATTTTTCGAAAGGACAAATACCAAAAAAAAAACTTTAAATCACGTTTACAATGATTAGGGTTATCAAAATGAGTAGTAATAAAAATTGATTATAGATGGTTTAGCTTAAAATTAACCTATTTAACCAAGTAAAAGTGGCATGCTCTCTCTCCCTCTGCAGCTAATCTCCGCAGTGATCTTTGCCTCATCTCCGCCTCTGGCTCCAGAATAGTCTCCGCGTGGCGTCGCCAACCCCATTCCTCGCCATTACCTCACTGGGTTCGTGCTCCTGCCTCAATTTTAGGGTTTCCGAGGGTTTGTTTGTGATTTTCTTCTCCCTAATCTGGTCGCCCGGCGTTTTGGATCGGATCGAGAATCCAGAATTGCTTGGAGTCCCCAGGGGCCAACTTCATGCTGGCAATCCTTGTTGGGGATGAAGTCAGTCTTGGTGGGAGGTAAGGGTGGCCGAAGGAGAGGTTGGGGTTGGCTCAGAACTCACTGGTGGAATCGTCCAGCTACATGATCTCGACGCAGTTGGTGATGGCGGAAGGTGGTGCAGGAGGCTGGCAATGGCGGTGAGTTACTTCTTGTCACGGCTGATGCCCCAGTGCAATTCATGGCATAGATGTGCCAGGGGCTTCGTACGTGTAGATCTCTGACCGTTGCTAGTGCTCGTTGGAGACGTTAGGGTTCGAACCGTTGCTTGCCCAGTGGCTGGCAAATGTCCCAACCTGTCGGCAAGAGTCGTAGCCTCGCTTGTGACCGACGAGTGACCCTCGCCAGACTTTGAAGGAATAAAAAAGTAAAAGAAAGAAAGAAAAAAATATATTTTTTTCTTAAAATTGCAAATTTGTTGATTAAATTGGACTGCATCGAAGTATTTTAGTAATATATTATTTTAAAAAGATCATAGAAATAAGTTTTCCTAAATTTGATTAAATATGAAAGTGTTTTAAAAATATAAGTCAGATATAGTTCGGTTTAAGTATGAATTGGATCGAACGGGCCAAATAATTCTATTTAGATCGAACCATTAATGTTCGACGGAACTCTATCTGACCCACCCACGGGTCTAATTATGACACAAATATTCTTAAATTTTTTTGTGTTATCAAAAACCTTTAATTTATTTTTTATGACACAAATATTTTAATTTTTTTATGTCCAAGAAAAACCCAAATTTATATACTTGTGGCATTTATACTTCTAATTCAATTTTATCTAAAGTAAATTTACCATACTAGTATAAAAAAAGTTCTTAATATTTATGTCTCAATAGGTATATATATATTGGTCCTACTTTAACTTTCATTCTCAAGGTTTTGTCATATTTCATTGCAGAACATAAGAATCAAAACTCATATTTGAAATTAAATGGTCTCCTCCCAACTCCTCCTCAGAAGATAGGAATTCGAACCCAACATGTTTCTTCTAAGTTAGAAGGGTGGCACCCTAGTGATTCAATAGGTATAGTTTATATATATATATATATATACCCTTTTTAGAAAATATGAAGAAAAAGGGAAAATTTGAAACCCCAAATCTGGGAGTAGTGCCAGACGACGCAGTTTCGATGCAGAGAGAGCTCGGACGGAAAACCACCCCATGCCCACCGCTCCCATGTCCGTCCTCACCGTTTCCAGGAGCCACCCACTAAAATTAAAAACCATTAACGATCCACGAAAATCCTTGGGACTGGCGGTGCGCGTACGACGTTCCATCCCATCCCATTTATAAATGCACAAAAAAGCTGCAGCGTCAATTCTTGCCTTGAAGTTCGCCTGCGCTCGGTGGTGATTCCCCCCTTCAGATCCAAATCTCGCAGTCAAACCGAAAACTCCATTCCTTCTGCACGAGAAAAGACGCCCCAACTCACGCCCCCTTCGATCCCAAGCGACTGTGATCTTTCCCAATTTTGAGTGCGTGTAAAGCACCTTTTTTCTCTCCCCCAGAATCTTGATTCGCCTTAAAGCATCCCCATTTGCCCACGCGGTTTGCTTCTCTTTAAGTCCCGTATACTTGGGTTGGATATACAGGGTAAAGTTTGTCGTCATCTGGGTAAGTTCTGTTTCCCTCTGAATCTCGCCCTCTGAGTAGATCTCTGTATGTGTCGATGTAGATTTGTTAGGTTTTCTTGATTGCCCCGGGTTTTTGCTCGAGTGAGATCTGCTTATCCGCATTTTGTTTGATTCCGTGATGGTGGAGTGGGTTTTGTGAATGTTGGGTGTGTTGCGGTAGCTTCGGCGTACTTGGAAATGCGGGTTTTGTTCGGCTTCTTGATTGGGCTTGATCGGGACTGTCGGTGGTGCGAATGTTGATGTGGTTGGTATTTCAAGAAACTTGCATACTTGTGTTGTAGATTCATGTTCTTCCTGTGCGTTTTGGTCAGTTTGGATATCACTGTAGATTTGAAGTGGGTTGTCTTTGAAATGCATATTGAGGATGGTTTTGGTTACGCCTAGTAGCTCTTATTGTATATTTCGAGTGAAAATCTGTCTATTTTCACGTTTCTTCCCTGTGCTGTGAAGTTTGTGAGTCTAGCTTGCAAAGATGGACTACCAAAGCTAAATCGTCATGAAGTTGTTGCGAAGTCCCTGAAAATGCAAACTATTTATCGGTTTTGTGTTATTGGGCTGGTTTTTGCAGGCGAATAATCTCGAGATTGAAGAGGATTCAAGATGTTTAGGCTTTCACCTCGCAGAAGCCAGAGGTCAAAAGGCTTCAAGGTTAAGCATGCTTTGCAGATCCTCCTTCTGCTGGGCATCTGCATCTGGCTTCTGTACCAAGTGAGGCATTCACAGAATAAGAAGGTGGAGTATGACCGAAGTGCAAAAGCAGCAAATGATATTGTGAAATTTGGTAGAAAAGATCTCAATCCTCAAGTGGAGGAAACTCCTGTTAGAGACGTTGGCACTAAGGAGGATGAAGAAGAGGAGGAAAATAGGAATGATGAAGATCAAAGCAAGTCCGAAGAGAGTCTTGGCTTTGGGGGTAATAGTAATGACGAGATTCAAGAGCATCAAGATCAATCTGGGGTTGGATCTGAGAATAGAGAGGATTCCTTGGATGCTGAGAAGGCGAGGGAGGAAAGGACGGAGGATCTGAATGAAGTGAGCAAAGAGAAAGAAGACGCTGAACCCCAAGACAGGAAGGATGAGATGGAAGGTAGGGAAAAGGTGAATGGTGAGGTTGCAGAAAATAACAGTGCTGCAGAGGAAAGTGTAGAGGATGGCCAACAAAAGGAAAGTAAAGAGGAAGGGGAAGGTAAAGAAAACCAGACCGAAGAGGGCAAAATTGAAGAAGTGAGTTCTTCAGATAATCAGGTTGATGATGGAAATGGAGAGCATAATGCGGGAGCAAGGGAGGAACACTACAAAGGGGATGATGCTTCCAGTGCAGTTGCGCATGAATCTGATAATGCGGTAACCAGCGACAAGCAAGATAATTTGGAACATTCTGACAAGCAAGAGAAGTCAGAACATGAAGAAAAAAAGTATGAAGAGAATAAATCAGATACCACTGAAGTTGCTGAGGATCATCAAATTGAAACAGTTCGGCTCAGTGAAAATAATACCACTGAGAATACAGTTTCTTCTGATGCAGAAGTCCAAAAGGAGGGTTCAGCTGATGGTAATCAGGAGGATTCAAAGGACAATACCCACCATAGCTCCAGTGAAGCAAGAGAATCTGATGAAGTGAAGACAGAAACAACGGAATTGGCACAGCAGGACAATACAGAATTCAAAGAAACAACCGGACAAGACGGTGCTGCCCAACAAAATGAAGAAACAAATCATAAAGAATCTAATCAAGATTCTACCCAGCAAGATGTACAGTCTGAGAAAACCGATTCAGGGGCCGGCAATGAGCATTCAACGCCTTCCACTACAAGTGATGATGGAGTGGGTGGTGCGACAGGACAAGATACTGCTGCCCAACAAAATGAAGATACTATTCATAAAGAATCTAATGAAGATTCTACCCAACAAGATGTACAGTCTGAGAAAGCCGATTCAGGGGCTAGCGATGAGCATTCCACTTCTAGAGCGACCCCTTCCACTACAAGCGATAATGGAGGTGGAGATAACGGTGGATTTGCCGATTCTTCTGGAAATTCTGAACAAAGTGTTGAAAACAATGGATTAGAGGAGAAAAAGGATGGTGCTCAAGGCGAAAATGCCCAAGATAGTGTTGAAACGGAAAAAGTACAGGAGAATGTTATGACATTGAAACAAGACGAGAATTCAGATGGCGGTGCCAAGGAAGGTGGTGATTCTTTGGATTCCTCAACTCAGCAAGGGAACAATGGATCCTCGGATAACAATAATGCTGAAACAGGCCAGAGTGAGAATGCCACCAATGATCAGAGCAATGCGGAAGAAAATGCGAAACCAAAGGACAATACAGTTGCTGGCCAAACAGAAGAAGTTAGCTCTAGCGATTCTGTGAACCATCAAGAGAATAATGATTCATCCTCGAACATGAATGATAACAACAACGCTGGCTCTAACGGCAATGGTGATGCTGGTCAGCAAAATTCCTCAAACTCTGAAGAACAGAAAGAAGCAAACACTAATAGTGGTGCTGATGCGGCCCAGATCAATTCCGTTGATCCATCAATCTCTCAGGAAATGAAAGAAACCCGGACAGATTTGGAGACCCTACCTGACACAGGGAATGAAGGTACTAACAGTAAGGATGCAGCAGCAGAGTGAGGTCAAGTTTCCGGTGAAGTTGGTTTCCGTCTATTGATTCTATTCTAGGCGATCGCTTTTGTATTACTATTTTTTTAAGGTTGGTCGAGCAACTGTAAGGTTCTTTGTACGTTTTTGTGCCTTGTGGATGCAATGTGATATGATTACCAAGTCTCTTTGTAACTCTAGTTTGAGGAAGTTAGGAAAAGTTCGCAATAATCTGCGATATCAATGCTATAATCTTTGTTTGTCATTGGTACTTTTCTGAGGTTTCTCATAAGTTTGTGCACCTTATTTTGAGTCCTGAAACTTGTATAAATCAAAACGTATTTAGTGCAAGGCACCTCCGTTGCCAACTTTCCGGGAAAAGGTGTTGGTTGACTGCTTAATTGGTTTGCTGAGGCTCTTTTGACTGTGTTTATAATCAGCTTGACTTCTTTGCATTTTGTCATCTCATAAGTTATGGTGATCTCATGTTTTTAGTTTTCTCTTTTCCCTGGCCAGAAGTATTTAATAGTGTTTTGCTCTTGAGAAAAAAGGAGAAAAGTTGCATTTATCACTTTGACATCAGTAAGTTTGCACTGTTTGTGTGAACTTATCTGGGTTTGTCCATGGATTTTGGCTTTTGACTGTGTAGTTATGGCTTCACAAGTTGGTGAGGTGCTGAAAGAGCTCTGGGTACCAAACTATACGCGTACAAACATTTACCATTTATGTTGAAGTAGATGTGGCTCTAGTTGAAGATAAGGGAGGCTTGGTGTAGACGATTTAGTCATGTTGAGCGAGGGCTTTCGCATGCTTGACTGGAGATGTGATCAGGATAGGAAGACATGCGCCAGAAGGCATTAGGGAATACCTGGAAAGACATGGAGATAGAGTACCCAGACTTACGGACAGCTTGATGCGGAGTTGACCACAAGGGTGCAAAAGGATTAGTTCAAGTGGCTCAACTGACTTAGTAGAATACGGCTATGTTGCTTTTGTTGCATGTGATTACATGTACAACGGGGGCTAATTCTTGACAAACAGGAGCTAATTCTAGGATTATACGGGAATGTCACAATACATGTAGAGGAAAGTTAGAAGAAATCGTTGGTTGTTGTTTCTCTCTCAATTCAATATTTCCGACTTTTGATGGTAGTTGGAATTCAGTTGGAATACTCGGGCAGTCTTTGCTCCTGGAATTTCAGGCTGTGTATATAAATCAACATCACAATGTTTTATCTGGACTTGTTTTTATCATTAATTTGGTTCCTAGCATGATTCCTGAGCACGAGCAAAAATTATTATTTTTAAACAAAAAGCCTCGGAGGGGCGATGGGTACTAGTCATCCCCTCTTGGTCCTACCATAGGAGTATATAAATTATGAAATATTCTGGTTTAGCCGTGATGGCTCCGCATCAACTGCGATCGAAAATCTGAGTTTGGCAAAAACGAGCAAAGAATTGGAATCCTCTGCTAGTGAGATGATATACATGCTTGCCGAAATTCTAGCGCACATGATACAATACAATGCAGACACTAAGTAAAAACAAGGTAACAATACATTCTAGTTGGTTATGTTTCCTAGAAAGTTTTACTTACTAGATATTATTATTCACCCAAATCGATCATGACATGATAAGTATCATGAATTTTCTTATTTACTTTCAAATTCAACAAAGCCGACATTGAGTAAGTGATTTTGATGGATAGAAATGTCACTCTAAGTGGACCTAGAAGAAGCTTATCTATTCTTTTTTTGTGGACCCGGAAGCTTCTCTGTTTTTTTTTTTTTTTTTTTTTCGTGAATGACGCTCGCAATATCTCATCACTCTTTTAAGTTCCAAAGGAACTACACATGTATGCAAAACGTGATTGGCTTATTGAAAGATCCAATGCTGTTTTGTCCAATAACTTGGTAAATGTTCATTTTGCATGTTCATCATAATTAATTTGTGTCCTGAGAAGTTAATTAGCTCGTCATCAGGTTTTATGCTGCAAAGAATAATATTAAGGCTCGGCTCGACTCCATCTTCCTCTCTCACCTAACGAGCCTGTAGTTGAACAGTGATCTCCAGCCGGAACCCCCTATGCCCGATGGTGCTTCAAGCCAACCATGGTTGTCGGCTAAGGCCAACACAGCCACTTCTGTCGCGTCGCCACTCCTCCACCATCAAAAGTGTGGTGGTGACAAGCCTAGATTGAGGCTCAAAGTGAGCCTGAGCCTCCATCTCGGCTTGGCCTTGGATCTGGGTAGACCTGAGGTAGACATATAGGATGCCTAGATCAAAGGTTGAGCTGGGCCGGCGAAGGCCATAGCAGGTCAGCGCAACATTGGCAGCCATCCTCGTCCCCCAGCCTCGACTATTGTAGGTGGAAAGGGGAACATGGGCGAGTTAAGAGACAAGTATGGAAAGATCCCAGGCGACTCGGTGGTCACCATTGTGCTCCTAGGAAATGCTGACGAATTGTCTGCGAGGTAGGGGGCAAGGGAAGGCAGATCGGTGGTAGCTCAAGTCTCTGAATCTCAACCCGTCAACCATATCTACTTGAGGGAAAACAATTTATTGATAACAAATCCAGGAATTCAAGTGAAAACAATCCACCACATCCATCAAACTTTATTGAACTATCAGGGGAAATGTGATGGACAGAGAAACAAGATCCTGAAAGGAAAAGGAAATTCCCAATTACATGATCCGCACACCGCATATAGACTCACGGAAATGGTTCTTGCATTGAAACTCAAGATGTCTGGGCAAAGGAATTAGCTAAGCAAGGGTGACTTCCAAACTTAGTGGTGCTTAACTTCAAAAAGTCCATCAGGACCTGCAAACCCAATAAAAATACCGTAAGACAAAAGTACACACTAGGATTCCAAATCAAGACACAGAAAAGGGGTGACCATCTCTGCAGCCATGCCACATTATTCACGAAAAAGATGGCTAAATCCTCCATATAAATGAAAAAAATTCAGGTTTAAGGTAGTTAGAGACCCTTCACATCGACAGGACAAATTGAAAACTTCAACGAAGCAATAAACAGAAAAATGCATTCTCGTGTACATGCATTATTTTATCCAACTTCTAACAATCTTTTGAAACAATGTCCCTGCACATGCACATCTACGTACCCATCAAGGTCCTGATAAGTGAAAATCAGGATTCCAAGACAACTATTATTCCGTCTGTCACTGTCACAAGGATCAAAGAAAGAAACATATGGAAATCGTTGGAGAATAGTCAACTGCTTCTATCTCAAAGCATTAGACAGAGTAATATATCCAAAGCTCCGATTCCAAGTTTCCCAATGTTGTTCTTACCGACCAAATCACCAGCTGAGAAAACTCCAATAATTTGATATACAACCAAAAGGTTGGGGGTGGGGGTGGGTTTGGAAGTGCTAAGTTCATTCCAATATTACTTTCAAAGATAAGAAGTCAAACCAATCTGCCAAGAAATATAGATTCAATTTACCATCACATAAGACGACCTGGTGAATGTTTTGATTTTCAGATACTAAAAGTTTTCCACATTCAAGTCAACAACATTTAATTTGATAACCTAGATAGAACTATTTGGACATTCAATCAGATTATAAGATCAGATCAAAGTCCATATCATAAGTTGTAGCAGCATAGAAACGGAATATTATCACAGATGGATGTGTAACATTTTCTGTGTATGTGCATTCAATGCTCAACAATGCAAATTTGTGTGAGCATGTGCATGCAGGGTGCTTGTGTGTGTGCATTTGCACGAGGCATTTTTGAAAGAGTATGACACGTTTGAGTTAAGGACAAGGATCACACTTAAAAGTACAGAAGATTGCACAGCTGGAAAGGGATAGATTTCAGCATATAGTCCGAGCAATATCAGCAGAAGAGGTGTTCATCAAGTAACAAAGATAAAATATCTCTCAGTTCATGGAGAAAGGAGCATGAGGGGAGATCTGGAGCTTGGGATACGACTTCATCAATCAACGAAACAGATGCACCAAAGAAGAATTGCCATAATGACAACCTAAGTATTCCAAAGACTGGATTGATTCTCATCCCTAGCAGGAAGAGTTTGTTTTATATTATCTGACTATTCAATTCAATGACCACAAGAATAGTTGCTTCAACTAGACAGATTCATGCAGAACAGATGTTAAGTTCATTTTGGCTTCACGGACATGAAGAAAGGCCCTGTTGTTGGAGAAGAAATGAAGGAAAAAAGAGTTTAACAGAAACTACTACCAGCGAAAGGTCAACCTTCCAACTACTTATCCTACACTTAATCTCAACACAAATAACACTTTTGTTGATCTGCTGAGGACATACAATCTACCTGATTTCTCTTTACCATCTGACACAACTATGCAAGTCTTTTTTGTTAGAGAAGTAGGGGGGCCAGAGAAGGAATGCGATAAAAAATGTATTGAATCCCTAAGATCCTATTAAACTCAGTAATAGGGATTCATAACCAAAACACCAATTACATGTAGCAAATAATTCAGGAGGACGTCAAAATCTCAAGCAAGATATAAGCACTTCTGTATACCTTCCCCGATCCAGTTCCTTCTTTTTTGTCAGTCTTTAGAGAAAAAGAAAATACCTATCACTGTAGACCACTTTTGTTAAAATGTGCCCCAATGGCACTTGCAAAGATGCCGTTTACAGAAAGTTCCATTTTCCAATGTACTATTTTTCTTGCATTTTGTTAATGACACTTTGGAAATTAAAATATTCCTATTAAGTATGCTTAACAAGTACCCAGGAGACACTTGTAAAGCCTAATGTAAAAAGCAAAAATCCAAGAGAAAGTGTGAGGATCGGGGAAAAACAAAGAGCTAAGCATGCTAAACAAGATAGTCTTAATAAGTAACCAAAACCTCATGGCTACTTTTGCTATCACAGTATCAGTTAAAAAGATCCAACTGGATAACAGGTAGTCTAACTTCTAAAGAATAACAACTCATGCACATTCAATTTCAAGATATCTCTGACAAACCAACACATTAGTTCTTATAGTGCATCCAACTAAACGATTGGGAACTGCAATTGAGACTTCATAACTAAATGTTAGCTTTCCGGGAAGATAAGGCTACAAATTACTTGCTTCAAAAGTTAACGCTTCCAATAACCACAAACTTTTCCAGTTGCAGACACTATGGCTATACTTATGAGACACGATATCATAACCACTCAAAATTTAGCCCAACAACATTACTTCAATGAACTGGCATATTACATGATCCTTCAAGCCTAGACTGAGATTCCAAAGAGTATAGCAATGCTCTGAGCAAGGCAGAGTATCACCAGAATGAACAAAACCACCCATAATTGCACAGGGAGGCAACCTAAGAGATAACAATCAACCCAGCTTCAATTTTTCTAAGCATCTAAGAAATGATATCTGGTCAGCAGAATACTCTTCACTGAAGACTTGTTCCCTTTCTCCACGACAAAACTGAAACAAGTAATGTGTCCCAGAGTAGCTACATCACCCATCGTCTATTTACATATCTTTGGTCCCATTTCCATTTTCACTTTCACAGTAAACATCAACCTAATTGCTAGTAACAGACATCTTAATTTGCCTCAACATTTCCTAGAATATCACTTCACTTGTGCTAAAACAGTGACTTCACTTCTAGGTATCCCTCGTACATGATATCAAAACTTAGTTTCAACAATCAGATTTAAAAAAGCAAAAACCTTTGGTTCAACATATACAATGGTGTAAGTTAAACAGCATGCGCCTAATCTTGGGATATTCTGTAGACGGGGAATAAAAAATGTAAAGTTTCCAATAAAAAGCAAATATTAATAGTCCCCAATCAAACAAAAAACAGATATTCTAATATACAATCTGACAAACCGTGAAAAGTATATAGGGCCATGTAGGTGCTAATAAGACAATACACATAAAGCAGAGCCATATTTGATATGACACATTCAGACATCAGGTCTGCACATATGAGTTACCACATCAGAAAGAATTAGATAAAGTTAGCAACATGAGGAATCATACATACCCCATGGGAACTCTTTATTGCGGATGTGCAAGTATGGGTACGCCTGCAAAACATGCCAAGGAAACAGACTCAGTAAGCCCCACCACAACTATATTCAATTAAGAAACAAAAAGAGAAGTGATTTGCAAAATTGATCTTTGAGAAGAAAAAGCCCTGAATAAGCATAAGAAAGAACTAATAGCAGGAACTGAAAGCTGCCCAACTGCTTTTGTCAAATATATGAGACTCTAGAAACCCAAAAAAAGAGGACAATAGGCACTGCAGGAGTTGATTTCATGGAAAGAACACTTACGGCAGGCTCTTCATGATGAGGATGCCCCTTGGACAGGTTATAAATCGCCAAAATCGTGCACGTCACAATACCCGCATATGTTATCTTCTCCCACTTCGCCGTCTCATCTGTTAAAACAAAAAATTAGTAAAACCGAATTCATCATCAAGCACCATAGCCCAAAATCACAATGGCTTCAGACAACAGGCCGCCATCCATCTTTTTTCTACAATCAAGTAGAAACCTTTCAACTTCAAATTTCTGTAAAGGAACCATTTTTACTACACCCCAGAATTTCTAGATTTGCAGACCACATTCTTCAATCTAACATTTTTTCATCAAAGAAAATGCCAAGCAAACGAGAACAATGGAAAAAAGCTCCGCTTTCATATGTCAATCACAAGGTCCCTAATTCCGCCACTCAAATGAAGTCCAGACATAAAACAATCTTCATCGCAGCTTCAGCAGCATAAAGGGATCATCTAGACATCTCTACCGCATGAATAAAAGGCAATTCAACTACAGCGACCCGTAACCCTAAAATCAAATCGAGCCCACGCCATGAATCAAGCTCTGGAACGGCCCCCCGAGCGAAGGGTGGATTAAGCAGCACCAAGAACTCGACAATCGAACCCAGAATCAACGAATCAGCACCAAAACAACACCAAATCCATCCGAACAACGATTTAACATAAGGGGCAGAGAGAGAGAGAGAGAGAGAGAGAGAGAGGAGAGAGGAGCGTACGCGCGTCGTCATGAGCAGAAGAAGCGAAGTTGCGCTTGGGCACGGAGGAGGGACGGGCGCCACCGCGGAGGGAGCTGCGGAGGAGAGCAGATCGCACCATAGCCATCGCCATTTCTTTCTCAAACCCTCTCGCTGGAAAACCACTTTGAGACGGCCCCCAGTTTGGCTGTCCCTCTTATTTATACTGGTCTTTGCAATTGCAATAGAAGATGATACATTGTTTTCTATGATGTTTGCTAAGCAATTGTTGACCGATCAAAATTAGCAAAAATTGTAGATTTTTAAATATTTTAGAAGTTATCTTTTTCTTGACATGAATAACCACGCTCAACTTTATTCCGTGAAAAAATAAATAATAAAGAAAAATGATTTTCTTCAAAGTATTTTTTCAAAAATATGGTTACTTTTCATTCATTTGATGATACATGATCGGTCTTGTTGAAAAATGATTTCTATTTTATGACTTTATTTTAGACAATTTTTTTTTTTTAATTTTTGGATTTATTTATTTATTTATTTTTAAAAAATCAATTTTTTTATTTTTTTCTTTGTTAAAAAGCAAACTTTTAATTATTTTTAAATTTTCTTTTTTTCTTTTCTTTCCTTTTCTTTTTCCCCCTCCTCCACCCTCGATCGAGCGATGATGACCGCAAGCGAGCCATGAGCTCGCTTGATTTGGCAAGCCTCAATCTCACCTAGATCAACCAAGCCGCAAGTTTAGCCAGCTTAGCCAAGTTGAGCTCACTTGAATTAGCCGAGCCATGAGCTTGTCGAGCAGCATCATGGCTAATCACTGAAGATCGCGTACTCGAACGCTTCGTTGTGGAAGATTTTTTTTTTTTTTTTTTCAGAGATAACTCTTTTTCTATTTCTACTCCGAAGAACAATTTCTGAGTAAAAGATTTGGAACGACATAAAATTTCTACTTTTGAATAGAAAAAAGAATATAAATGCGTTTATACAAAATTTCTACTCTTGAAATAGAAAATGAATAGAAATGTGTTTGGTAATTACAATTTCTTTTTTGTATTTATTCATTTTGTATTATTGGTGAAGGATTGTTGCTCTTTTTCGCCGCCCCCGCTGCTCAGCCGTAACGGCCGGGTCAGCGAGCTGCGAAGAGGCGGGTTGGGGCGGCGGCCGCGACAAGCGACGGCGGGCGGCGGCGGCAAGCGGCAGTGACCGGCGACCAGCGGTGGTGGCGATAGGTGGTGGCGGCGAGTGCCGAGCGATGGCCGACGAGCAGCGACAGAAGCGACGGCTGGCGGCTAGCAACCGACGACCGACAACCGATGAAGCGGGCGCGGTAAAGACGGGCCAAAGCAGTGGGCGGGCGATGGGCTTGTAATCGTTCACGGTGGTGACCGGCGACCGGCGGCAACGGTAGGGCGGTGGCTCCATGCGATTGATTATGGTCGTGCAAGAAGAAAATGAAATAAAAAGAAAAATAAAAAAGAAAATCAGCTTATTTCTAGAAATTGTTCTTAACAAAAAAATTAGAAAATTGTTCCCGAGAACAAATGTTTTACCAAACAGGTTTTTGTTCTTTTTTTGTTAACAAAAGAACAGAAATTTGGAGAAACGTGAGCATTACCATGCGCTACCTAACCATCACTAAGCCATGTGATTGGTGAATGAAGAAGGATTTTATGCTTTAGTAGGAAAACATTTTATGTTAACTATGATAACTTTTGGAAAAATTTTCTAGTTCTCCTAAAGGGGAAATCATTTTCCTCAATTTATGCTTTGGTAGGAAAAAAAATTTTCTTGACCTTTTTTTCCTAAACAAACCAAAAATGCTAACAAATGAGGATAATCTTTTTCCCAAAAAATGATTTCAGCGAAACAAACTTTAACATTCTCAATTCCGACCTCATGAGGATTGGCCATAAAGTCCTAAAAGAATCAATCATGGGCTATTGGTCATGGATCCATCGGTTTGATTGGCAAGGAATCTCGGATCGGTCATGACCGATCGATTGATTGACCGGTCACAAATTGGTCAAGATGTCGGCCGTGAATTTTTACCGACCATACTAATGGGATAAGATCACTAGCTTCATAAGATGACTTTTTAATCATGAGAATTGGTCACGGGATGATTTTGGATCGGAGGATGGTCATGGGTCGATCCAACCGGTTGTAGTTTTTGGTCGCGGGTGATTCCGCCCGGTTATACACCGATGCACAGACAATCCGAATTGACCAAATGCAATTTTCTTCCAACCAAAAATGCATCATTCAATATTTAATTCTTAGTGATCAGAACGGAATATTGAATTGGTGATATCCGATCATAATTTGGTAATGCACCAACCATAAACTCTACTAGTGGATCGGATGTCGATCAAAATGAGCCAAAGGATAGACTCGGCTATTCCATCACTTATTCTAAGGTCTATGGGTGGCCTTAGGATAGGTTTCAAACCAATTAAAGGACAACCGACCCTATTGGCCAACCGACCATCCAAAGGAATGATTTGGGCGAGTATAGGGTGCGGTGGCCAAACCTCGGTGTACATGATTCGGTATTTTGAGGTGTACCTAATGATCTCTTCCTCAGCCCCGAAATCAACTTCGATAATAGACTTTTCTAGATTGCCTTCTTGAAGAAGGAAAATTTGCCTTCTTAAAGAAGGAAAGGAAAGTAGAAATAAAACTCTAGAATTCCTTCACGAAGAATGTGAGGTGTCCATTTGAAAAGTCAAAAGTCATGATGGCGGCAAAATATCTTTGGATATTCTAGAAAAATGTGATGTATATGTGGACCAATTGGAACGCTCTACATGAGCCCTCATTATGATAGAATATTCTAGAACCCTCGAGTTGACACTATCATCATTAGACTTCATTAAGTGCCCATTAAATGCGGGGTATTGGTGGACCAATGAGAGAATGATTAGCAAGCTATAATTGATGATGCCTAGGAGCTTAGATTACTAAGTAAGGCCTTTAGCTTGGCCAACTCATCCTCTAGGCATAATCATGAGGCAAGGTAGGCTTGCCACCCAAGGAAAGTAGGCGGGACACTTGGAAACGTTGGAGAGGACCGCTTGACTTGGTAATGATGTCTCAAAGGGCTATAAATAGGAGGAACACTCCCATTTTCCTCACTTGCCTTCCATTTTCTCTACCCTCCTTCTCTTAGAATGCCCCTCCTCCCTCTTCACGCTCTCTCTCTTCAGCCTCAAGGCAAGCCACCCATCTTGTGTAGTTCAAGCTCTAGTCCGGGGTTCATCCAAGTAAGTAAGATTCCTATGTCTCCTCGAGGATGGTTGTCTCCATTGCCGAGTATAGTTAGGTGCTCATTTGTCAAGCCATGGGTAGGATGTTGAATCTTTTGTATGGATTTGCTTGTGTTTGTGCTTGAACATGTGCTTGAGTTGTTCACGTTTGAAATGGAGCCGAGATTCGTTTGGATTGAATTCATTGCAAGGCAAGGTCGCTCTAAGCCATAGGGCATTGGTTTCGACATAAATAGGATGTCGGGTCCAAGTCTCGCTTGGTGTGAGGATTGCCCAAGGCCACAAGGTCTTAAATCGACATTGAGGCATGTCAATTCTATGCCTTGTTCAGTATTGGGGATCGCCCAAATCCATGAGGTCTTGGTAAGGCACCAAGGCATGCCGATTTCCATAGTTCAAATTGATGCGGGGACTTTGTGCTTAGCGTTGAATGAAACCACGAGTCGAGGGCCATCCTTGGTACATGTGCATCCACGTCGGGTTGGAGCCGAGGTTCGTCAAGCTTGGGATCGTTACTTAAGCGAGGTGTACCCAAGCCTCGAGGTCTTGGATCGGTATTAAGGTGTACCGTTTCCGAGCCTTATTTGGTGCGAGGATCAGCGTTAAGTGATTGATTCAAGTTACGGATTAAAGGTCATTCCTGACATAATTGCTAATTAAGTATAAGAAATTCATGACACACAGAAATGAATGAGCACACCTTCAGGCCATGCATGCATTGGCTAAGAGAATAGATAAGAACCAGCTTGTTTGATGCATTTATGCATGCATTTAAAGAGGAAAAAGCATCCGTCGCCACACAACATTGGCGGCGATGCTTCGTTCATTGAAAGGGAAGCCTCGGTTGATCCTAGATTCCCTAATTGAGCTAGGATGCTAGGGTCTTGAACTCGGAAGCCTCGGGAAGCTAGCCTCGAGAAGCCTTGATTGAGCCGAGATGCCCTGATTGAGCTAGGAAGCCCAGTAAGAAGCCGGAAGCCTTAGTCCAGCTGGGAAGGCCTAGTTGAGCCAAGACAACGATAAATGAATTTGCATGAATGCCGGTTATGCATGAGCATGATATGTTGGCATGTTAATTGATAAGCCAATGGTATTTTTTGGCATGGATGGCATGTGTTTATATCAAGCATGACATATGATTTGCAATTAATCTGCTATCGACACTGTTTGCAAGTATTATACTTGTTAAGCTTTGATAATGAGATGCTTTCCTAGTAGAGAATTAGAAATTTTACTTATTGAGTTTCCCCAAAACTCATCCCTCATCTCTTAGTCTTGTAGGAATGGAAGTCTCTCATCAATTTTGGGAGCTGCAGTCACGCTAGAGGAGATAGGATTTCCCATTGCCTATGTGGAAAGCTAGTACTGTTATAATATAAGTCAATGTGATGTATGTCCCAATCTTCTAGCCATTGTTTGTCCGGGGAGTTGTTTGTTCACATTTCCGTATGTGCATGATAACAAGATAAAAATAATTGGGACGGCGACGAGCCTAGGACGTTGCGAAAATAACCCTTACTGCTCATGACCCTAGGATAGAGTTAGGATCATGACACAAACGAACTAATAGGTTTCATTTATTTCATGAAGATTAAATGATTTGAAAAGAATTTTTCTAAAAATAATTATTTATATTGCTAGAAATAATAAGTCAATCATTGACAATAATTTACATCTAAATATCTTCATGGATGGTAAATATATTTTTTACACATTCATTTTTATAAGTAATATAAGTGATTATTTTTATGAAAATATTTTTTAAATCTTTCATATTCAGTGAAATAAGCAAAGCCTTAATTTTCTAAATTATTAACTTTTTAAAAGAATGACGGCTCAAAATTTCCCTCATCTTTAGGTCAGTTTGCAATAGCCTTTGAAATTTGCAAAATTAATCCAAATCCCCTCTCTCCCTCCCTCTCTTTATCTCTTCCACTTCCAAAAGGGAGGAATTTGACATAAATCTTCCCTTCCTCGCCTAGTTCTTTTTCCTTATATTTCCTTTGTTTCTTCTCTTACTCTCTCCATCTAGTTTTAGATTTGTGAGCTTTGCTCTCCCAATCTTATATCTATAGGCTTTTTCTATGATCTAATTCTAGATTTTATAGTTTTAAATAATAAGTATTCAATTTCCAATTTAAATGGTGTTCACAATAACTTCGATGTCAAATCTTTGCTCATTCAACATGTTTTATTGCACAACAAAAACTTATAGACGTGAGTTGATGTGGTTGATTTTTCTATTAAACTTTATTTAGTTGTACACTTTTTTGTAGGGATGATCGATTCCCGATTTGGCTGGTTTCATTTAGGAATCAAGAACTAGGCCGAGAGAATTGGTTCCCAATTTTTGGGACCAAAGACTACACCGAGAACTAGTCATTTAGCCCAAAAAAATTAAAAATAAAAATACTAGAGTTGTTCTATTTTAAGGTTTATTGTTATTTTAAATAAATAAAAATATATATTTTTGGAAAAAAAAAAGTCAATTCGATTTCTCCCAGAACTAGGAATTGGACCAAAATCACCACTTCCATTTTTATGGAATTGGGAACTAGACCGACGCCCCTAAGAACTAGACCAGATCAAAAAAAAAAAAAAAAAAATCCTTTTATTTTCCTCATGTCCTGAATATTCTCCATTGATTTTATCGCCTATTGCTAAAGATAAGATTGCAATGCGATTTTCTCAAATTCCAAAAATCCATCGTAATATCATATCAAATCTCCATTTCTCACAAGATAATTAATTAAAAAAACAATGGACTCGGGCTAATTTGTTCCATTCGTGGGCCTAGTCTAGCCTGTCAATTTAAAGCTCAAAACCTCACAAATTCGAACCCATCCGCCACCGTTCTAATAAATAAATGCAAAAAATGCAAATTAAAAATAAATACACCTAAATTTATATGATATGCAATTAATATTTTTTTAGTGATAAAATTAGCCCCTAATTTTCTATGCAATAAATAAATGATCGGATCGCAAAATTTAGGTGTCAACACCCGCTTCATTCCCTTTTTGTCTTGCTGCTACCCACCAAATCAACGCCACCTCCAGTTGTTCCTTTCATCGTTTCAACCACTCATCATTCCAGTGTCACCTACCAATGAATGAAATCCTTTCGCATGCCTACAACCGCAAGCTCCTTTCGCCTTCACTCGTTGCCATAGTCCAACCCATCTCATGCCGCCTTCACACCATCAACGGCCCATCTGCTCCACATTCCCACGAGCCCAGCACCCATGCATCCTCACCATCACGGCAGCCCACACGTTCCAGCACAGCGTTCGCAAGTCTTTGCCCCTCTCGAAGCCAACCTAGTTTTCCCCTTTGCCATTGCCACGCCACCAAGGTCAGCCCAGCCCACAAGTTGCAGCTCTATTAAGCCAAGCCCAATAGTTTTGCTATGGGCAAGGCTTTTTTGGCCTCGGTTTGGTCTCCTTTGGCACCGCGGTAGGCCCAAGTTTCGGCCGTTGTTGCGTCATCGTCGCCGTGAATCGATTTTTGCGCTAAACCAGTGAGTTTATGTCCTAAACTCTCATTAGGGTGTTAATGCTGCTTAAGGGTTGTTTGGACTAAGTTAAGATTGGATTAGTGTAATTAGTAGTGTGTTTAGTTAAATTAGTTAATTAGGTGGTTAGAGATTGTAGTTAGCTAGTTTATTATGTAGTCTTGTAGTTAGGATTTTTAGGGTAATTTAATTAGTCCAATTGGTGGTTAGATTAGCATTATCATGCATAAGTATGCATTTATTTGATTGAATTTGCATTATTTTATTATATTGTAATTTATTTAATTATTTAATATTTTCCAAAAATTATATCGAGATAGGCAATGATCGGAATTTCATGTTGATTGCGGTGGTGTGCTTAGTTTATGCAATTGAATGTTAATTTGTGCAAATTGAGTGGTGATTGTGACTTTAAGTATTTAATGCAAAATTATGAAATTTTGGTATTTAATTATAAAATACCAAGTGTTGAGTTTTGACACCGAATTTTTTTAAGTACTATATGAAAATAGTGGGATTTTTAAAAGGAATGATATCAAATTTCTGGTTCAAATTGACCGTGTACTCACACACGATTATTTTATCGAGTGTTTTTAGTATGAAGAAAATAGGCCGAGTTCACTATCTTAATTAAAACATTTAAGTGCAAAGCACAATGCCCTTGGCCATGTTTGAATGACCAAGTGTTGGTTTATACTTAGGGCAAGATGACTATTTTTTTTTTTTGGTTAGTAGGGCAAGATGACTATTGAAAGTTGAGGAAACTCAATGGGTTGTGAGCCGGTACAAAACTAAGTGCTACAAGATAAGAAAATTTCGTGTGAGCCATCTCTAGTACCTTATACCGTTGCTTATTATAGCTAAGGTCTAAGTACTACATAGCAACTTGAGTTACATGGGAGCCACATCTAGAAGCCTTGCAATACTGTCATGCATAATCAAAAACTAAGTACTACACGATAGCGAGACTTCGTGTGAGTTATCTCTAGAACCTTGTATTAGTGCTTTTCATGGCCAAGAACTAAGTGTTACACGATAGCATAATTTCATGGGAGCCACCTCTAATACCTTGAGCAATTGCTTATGATAGTCGAGAACTAAGTGCTACATGATAGTGTGACTTCATGGGAGCCACCTCTAGTACCTTAAGCTATTGTTGATTATGATCAAGGACTAAGTGCCACACGATATTGGAACTTTGTAGGGGAGAGGGCATCTCTAGAACCTTGAGTTTGATATTGAGTTGGTATTGAGTATTGAGTTGGAACGTGAGTCGAATATTGAGTGGGGATGTTGAGTTTGAATATTGAGAGTGAACATCGGGTGTGGATTGAACCACCGATATGAGGCACCCGCGTTTGATTATAGGACGAAATTGTGTAACACGGTATGGGACGTGTCACAACGATTTTGCCTTATAATTGAGACTCCTGTGTTTGATTGGTTTGATAGTGAGATGTTCCAATTAATGAGTGTATTGATTATATGCATATGTTTTATGTATTATACTAGTGTGCAGAAAGGAATTGAGGCAAGGTGAGTCTCATTGGTTGTGATTGTAGGCTGTCTCTACGTGTATTATCTTTCTAATTGGGGTTTAGGGTGTGAACTCACTAAAATTTATATCTCACCTCGTTATGAGTTACCATTTTTAGGTCCTTTATGAAGAACTCGGAGCTTGAGGTGGAAGAGTTAGGAGCATGGGTAGCCTAGAGGTTTCTTTTTTAGATAGACTTCTTGTACATAAACCTTAGAGTTGGCCTCTGTGTGTAATCTCATGTCTGTTGTTGTTAGGGGATCAATTAATTCGCTTCTGCATGTGTATAATTGATTGGATCGGCGATGCATTCTAGGAACGTCGCATATTTTATTGACCACCGAGGATATGCGTGCGCTCGAGTTCAAGTGTGACACTAGGAATGAAGCTATAGCACAACACGGCCTATCATCCGCAAATAGATGGTCAGTCTAAGAGGACTATTCAAACCCTTAAGGATATGATGCAAACTTGCGTATTGGACTTCAAAGAAAGTTGGGAGGAACAATTTCATTTAGTTGAGTTTGCCTACAACACAGCTATCAGTAGAGTATCAAGATGGCACCACTTGAAGCGTTGTATGGTAGGGCCTACAGGACTCCTATTGTTGGGATGAAGTTGGAGAGCATAAGATTACGGGCCTTAAGTTGGTTCAACAATCAATCAACGCCGTCAAAGTCATTCAAGAAAGACTCAAGACCGCCCAAAGTTGTCAAAAGAGTTATGCAAATAAGCGGCGTAGACCACTAGAGTTCCAAGTAGGTGAACACGTATTCCTTAAAGTGTCACCAATGAGGGGTACTTCGCATTTTGACAAGAAAGGAAAGCTAAGCCCAAGGTACGTTAGTCCCTTTGACATTTTAGAGAGAATCAAGACTTTGGCATATCGTCTTGTGTTGCCGCCAAGACTTGCTCAAGTGCATGACATCTTCTACATGTCGATGCTGAGCAAGTATGAACCTGATCCAACCCATGTGCTGAATTTTGAGGAAATAGACGTGGACGAGAGAGTGTCATACGTGGAGAGACCGATTCGAATAGTGGATCGAAAGAAGCAAGTACTATGCAACAAGACGATCCCCTTGGTTAAAGTGGTTTGGCAACACAATGTAATGGAAGGAGCTACATGGGAAAACAAAGAGTCGATGAGATGTCAATACCATCACCTTTCTGAAGAAGGGTTGTAAGGGTTCAAATTTCGATGACGAAATTTTTGTAAGATGGGAAAAGTTGTGATGTCCCGAAATTTGACCCCTATTTCGAATATATGAAATGGTTATTTCATCGACGCGCTTATGGTTATTTTACTAAGAATTGATCACTCATGAGTTAACTAATCTATTAGGTAATGTCATAAAGGGTTATAAACACGACAAACAAGAGAATTCGATCAGAAATTGACCGCTTGACCATAATGATCGACAAGGGTCAATACCACACTGTTATAAATCAATTAGCGAATGGATATAAGTCAATTTGATGGAGGTACATAGTCGAATTGCGGGTAGTTCCGCATAATTGCAATATTTGTGTCGAATGACAATAAACCGATTTTCTATCGATATTATATTTAGGATACGTAATTGAACCCTCATGATTATATGACAACCGAAGGTCATTTGCGATCCGGAGATGCACAAACGTGGGTTGAAAATTATCGATCACGGGACAAACACGCTGAAACCCTTAAAAGCTACCCAATAGATTAGGTCGTACTAAAGTTGCATTCGATTGATTTTAACTACAAAATTTAATTCGGTTTCGAGAATCGAACATTCGAGCCTGTCACAATTTATTTATTGGATGTCGTCTCATTTTTAGTCGAAATTTTGCCAAGTTCGAAATTTTTTCGGAAAAATGATTTCCGAACAAAAAGAAAAAGGAAATGAAATTCGGATAGAGAAGCAAATTGGAAATTTGCTACCCCAAAAAGCTTTACTTTTGGGAAATTAGAGTTAAAGAAGATATTTGGGAGACCAAGGATGAAAATAGAAGACTTTTGAGGCATTTGGATAGAGTGTAATGATGAATTTTAGGATATTTTCCCTTATAAGTCTTTGGATTGGCTTATTTTCTCTCTCTCTCCCTCATGCGTTGCATGAAACAGCCCCCCCTTCTGCCCATTTCTCCTTTCTTCTCTCACATTCTTCTCTCCCCTTCACTTTCTCTCTTCTTTTCTTTACTGCCAACCCCTACTTTCCTTCCACTGGTTCTGTCCCTTTTCATTTTTACTACCACAAACCTCCTCCACATCACTATCCATTACCATCTCCACCGCCACTTCACCCTTACACAGCCAACACTCCTCATGCTCAACCACCACCACACCGTCTCCGCCCGCCAATAGCACCACCAAGCTGCCACCGCCATCGTCAAGCCCCCATTCGAGCCACGTGTGCCACACCCGACACCATCATGTCACCGTCACCGTGAGCTCGCCGCCATCGAAAAACCATGAGTTAACTTTCTAATCTTCAATTAGGCCGTTAATTTTGTTTAGGGGGTGATTAGATTAGTGTTAATGGTTATTAGTCTTAGTAAGGCTTGGTTTAGTTTTAATTGCGATTAAGAATGGTTTAGCTTAAATTTAATTACGATTAGTGTAAGTAATTTCAATTAGTTTAATTAATCGTGTTTAGATTAATTAATTGCCCTTAGCCTTGTTAATCGTAATTTATTTTAATTAATCACAATTAGCGTAATTAGTGATGGATTAGGTGTTACGTAAAATTTTACGCTTGTTTTCTTGGAAGAGATTATGCGTGATTTTGATGGTTTGTACATACGATATTATGCAATTGATTGCTCTATGGTAGTTATCCATTGTTATACAAAACTCGGTTTTATGGACAATTAAATAGAAAAAAATGAGGTGTCAAGTTTGGATGCCAAATTTTACGTGCTAGATAAAACTGTGGAGATTTAAAATGGGAGTGTGCTAAGTTCGACGGGTTGATTTCGAATACGTGACCACATACGATTATTTTACCGGGATTTTTAAATAAGAAAAATTAGCCAAGTTCATTATTTGAAAACAAAGTATGGTGTTCTTGGCTAAATATGTACTTGAGTGGTCATTTAATTGAACCCGTCACCCAACGGGAGTTTGGGAACGACACCCAAGTTTATCAGATGCCCGGTGGGGGTCTAGATGTCGAGTCACGGTTGAGGCCAGATTGAAACTCCTTTATGAAATGCCATTTAGGTGGGGGTCCTAGACAATGTCATGCCCAATAGGGTGGGACGATGCCAGTCATGCCGGAAGACCGCCGACACTTGTGTTGGCCATGATCCGAGGGGTCGTAATAATTGGAACACGTGTTTCTATAATGCACGTGAAATTCTAAATATGTGTTCTGATTGTTATTTATGCACGTTAATCTATTATTATTGTACAAGACATGCTAATGTGCAGGGGTGTGCCAAGGCGAGGTGAGTTTTTGTTTGGCACGTGCTTAGGCCACATTCGAGGCAAATTCACGTCCTAATGGAGGTTTAGGGATTTTAACTTGCTAAGGTTTTATCTTACCCCGTCGTTGTCAAAACATTTTCAGGTTTGTAGTATAGAGTGTCGCCCCGTGCGATTTGGGGTCCCTTGGGGTATGGAGGTAGAGACTACTCTCTATCCTATCCCCAGGACCAACCAATTTCATGAGTTGATAGTTACGATGGTGTGGGTAGATGAGGGCTTTGTGAATGTGGTGCCCCACCGCTTCAAAGCATGGTTATTACGGAGGTGAATGGTGGTCAAGAGGGTCCACTACATGGTTTTGATGGACCGCTTATCGGAAATGTGGATGGGCAAGATATTGATCCCATGGATATCGACATCCCTAAGGGTGTCATAGTGAATCCAGATTCCAGCCGGAGGGGCTTGAGGAGCCGTGCCCACCTAACATCGTGCTTGACTTCATGCCTGGGCCTAGATACTAGAGTGGATGTTTGGAGTAGTACAGTTAGAAGTTAGCCCAGACCTTTTGACCTTTTTTG
The DNA here is from genome assembly GCA_017140395.1 of Eucalyptus lansdowneana. Lineage (NCBI taxonomy): Eukaryota > Viridiplantae > Streptophyta > Magnoliopsida > Myrtales > Myrtaceae > Eucalyptus > Eucalyptus lansdowneana. The sequence goes on from CM029492.1 coordinate 36,015,292, forward strand.
TTGTAGGTCACATAGGAGTTCCTTTTGTGGTAGGCCTGTAAATATTAAACTCATTAGGTTAACCTAGTGATATATAAATTGTAGTTTGTGAGAAATCATTGTTGTGTTTTTTTTTTTTTTTTTTTTTTTTTGTGTTTTTACTATCCCTACTAGTATTGATTGATTGGGGTTTTAATTTAATTCTTTTATGCTTGCGTATAATTGAAAGATAAAAAGAAATGGGTCGGCGACGCATCCTGAGACGTCATATTTTTAATCGATCGCTGAGGGAGGTTCGCCTACTCGGGTTTGGGGTGTGACACCCACTCTTCATCTGTCTTTGATAATCGCTTCTTTGAGAGCTTGAAGTGATTTCCTAAAGAAGTACTTCTAGGTTTTGTATTTTGAATCTCGAATTTGTCTAGCACCTTGTCAATATACCTTCCTTGAGATAATTCGAGGATTCCTTTGAATCTATTCCGCATGATTACCAAAGAATTTGATTCGTTGCGCCTAAGTTCTTCATCTCAAACTCTTTTGATAATTGTTGTTTTAATATGTTGATCTCCCTCATGCTAGATCAGGAGCATATCATCCATATACAATAGTAAAATAATATAGTAGTCATTAAACTTCTTGAAATAATAGCAGTAATCCATATCACTTCTAGTGTACCCATTACCACAAATAAAAATGTCAAATTTCTTGTACTATTATTTACGAGCATGTTTCAAGTCATAAGGACTTTTCTTCAATTTACATACATAATTTACTTTTTTAGGAACTTGAAAACCTTCTGATTGTATCATGTAAATATCCTCATTCAAATTACCATGGAGGAATACAGTCTTAACATCTAACTGCTCCAGATGTAGATTCTTAGTGGCAACAATATTCAATACTAACCTAATAGTAATCAATTCCACAACTGGAGGAAAAATCTCTATGTAATCAATTCCTTCTTTTTACTGAAACCCTTTTATTACTAAGCTTGTTTTGTACTTTTGCTCCCATCAACTTATTCTTTGACCCGATACACCCACTTGTTCTACAATGCTTTCTTCCCATATGATAATTGAGTTAATACAAAAGTTCTTTTTTTTTTTTTCTTTTTAGTGAATCTAACTCATGTTGCATTGCCAACTCCTACGTAATAGAATCTTTAACTTGCAGTACTTTTGAAAAATATTCTAGTTTGCCAGCATCCATCAAAAGCAAGTAATGCAATGACAGAGAATATCTTTATACAGGTTTAGGTGTTCTACTCAATCTTTGCAAAGTGAGTTCAAGTGTACGTAATTCTTGTTTTGGTTTTTGATAAGAGGCTATAGCAATAGTTTTAGGAATTTCAACCTAAACACTCTTAGAAACCTCCTCTGATTCACTCTCTCTATTCTCTTCCGTTTGTTTCTTGACACTAAATTCTACTGTTGTTCTTATACAACATGTTTTCATTGAATGTAACATGAGTAGTTCTTATTATTTTTCTATTTTGTTCATCCCAAAATTGATAACCAAAATAATCAAAACCATATCCAACGAAAAAACATTTTTTAACTTTTGCATCAAGCTTATTTCTATTTTCGGAATCTACGTGGACATACGAAACACCACCAAAAACTTTTAGATGTGAGAGATTTATCTTCTTTCCACTCCATTCTTCTCCTAGTAACTTAAAATCAAGTGGAACCGAATGTCCTTTGTTAATCAGATATGTTGCAGTGGTAATTGCATCCACCCAAAACATCTTTGGTAATCCTGCATGCAACCTCATACAACACGCTCATTCAAGGTTATGTTCATTCTTTCATCAACTCCGTTTTCTTGCAATCTGTTGGGAATAATTCTTGTCATTCTAATTTTGTTCTTTGCACACAAAATCACTTCAAATCCTTGTCATACCCCGAACCTCGAGCGCACGCGCATCCCTCGATGTCGATAAAATTGCGACGTCCTAAGACACGTTGTCGACCCATTCATTTTATTGCACATGCAAAAGCGAATAAAAAAAAAAACCCTAGACAACACAAATATGGGATAGAAAAGCATGATCAAATTTTCACAAAACACTTTTTATAAATACACTATGTTTATATAAAAAGGATCGGCTCTAAAAAAGAAGCTGTCTTACAACCTACTAGTCGGACACATTCACCGATCCTTCGGAGTCCACCTCCACGGGCTCCGGGGGCTTCGAGTCCTCCACAACCCCATTAGGAGGGTCAGCTGCACTCTCACTTAGAGCGGCATTGACTGTAACGGTGGGAATATCAAATCCCTAAAGGGGACCTATCCTATACCCATTGAGTCCATGGCGAAACCACGCCTTGATTCGATGAGGTATCCTTTAAGGTAGGCCCTCATCAACCTAGACAGTGGTTATAACCAGCTCATAGATCCAATGACTCCCAGAATATGGACGTCTATGCTCTACTTAGTGATAGCCCAAGGCTAACCAAAACGTTCCAGGGAACCACCATCTAAAGATCTGAAAAGGATGAGCCCACAATGGGGTGAGACAATGTCTCAACAAGTTCACTCCCTAAACCCCGATTATGAAGAAAATATGCCTAGAGGTAGCCTAACCACACAACCACAGAGACTCACCTCGTCTTAGATCTTCCATGCACGTCAGCACAGTTCATATACACAATGCATGTAATAAATACACACATCAATTGGAACGCCAAAAATCAATTAATCACAGGGCCCGATTATAAGGCCAAATCGTTATGACACATCCCATTCCATGTCACACAATTTTGTCCCATAATATGACACGTCTATCTCAATTAATCACGCTTTCTAATTTATTATGGCCCCGAGGACACGGCTTACTCGACGTTCAGTGGTCTTCTAGCGTAACCAAGCATCATTTCACCCCCATTGAGCACGGCAATGTCTACACGAGATGGCAATCTCAAAGGAGCATCGGTCCAATTTCTACTGCGACCGGCATCCGTTGTCTAGGGGCATCTCATATAAGGGCAACGTCCACCCGATGCACATTGGGGATGGGTTCTCATAACCATCACACGACCACTCAAATTTGGTAAAGAACATTATACGTTGCACTCAAATGTTTCAATTAAGATAATGCACTTGGCATATTTTCTTCGTATTAAAAACACACGGTGAAAATAATCATGTGTGGATACATGGTCAGATCGAACTTTAAAAATTAATATCATTTCTTTTGAAATCTCACTATTTGATATAGTATCTAAAAACATTTTCAATGTCGGAATTCGACACCCGATAATTTTTAATTAATTACCAAAATTTCATAATTTTGAAATAAATACTCAAAATCACAATCACCACTCAATTTGCACAAATTAACACTCAATTGCATAAACTAAGCACACCACTGCAATTAGCACGAAATTCCAGTCACCGGCTATTCTCGTATAATTTTCGAAAAATATTAAATAATTAAATAAATAGCAAAATTAATTAAATAAATGTAAATAAATCTAATAAATGCAAACCTAGGCCAAAAAATAATGCACTTATCTAAATAAATAGTACAATCTAATTAGCCCATAATCAATCTATTCTAACCACCTAACAAGCATAATTAAGCAATTAAATCACTAATCTAATCTAACTAACCACTTAATCCATACTTAGTCTAAACTAATTACCTACTAAACATCATTAACTCCCTAAGTAGAGTTTAGCAAATAAACTCACCGGTTTTGTGGGCCTATGAGTTCACTATGATGGCAATGCCAAGGCGGGCGACAACCAAGCCTAGAGCGACACCAACGGAAGTCCACACGAGGTCGAAAATGGGCCTCGAAGCTCTCAACAAAGCTACTGGGCTTGGTTATGTCTACAAGCATTGAGCTAGGCCGAGCGGTTGGAAATGGCAAGGAGGGACAGCAACGGCCACAACGACTCTAGGCGGGCGACAACGTTGGCTCCGGCGGCTTTGACAATGACCAAGGCGAGCTTGAGGATTTGCGAATAGACGCGGGACAATGGCCTAGGCTCGCGGACAAGTGGGACGCAAGCAAGGTGGGGTGGTCGTGACTCGCGGGCGGCAACAACGGTGCTTGGACAGCTTGGGTGGCGGTCGACAATGGAGGGGTTGGGTTGGCTAGTTCTATGATTTTTCTTGAGCTTAAAACACACAAAAATGGAGAAAGCAAGGCTAAGGCGAGAAGAAAGTGGCTGCTGTAGCTGAAGGGGGCCACAAAATATTTTGAAACACTCAAGAGGTTGCCCCACCATGCTTAGCCTCATTCGTAGCCACTTTGATACATTAAGGCTTCTCCAACAAGCCTCCCATGTAATCCAAATGTTGCACCCCCATTGGCTACGAATTTGAGGCATTCCCCATCTAATTTCATTTCAATTCCTCTTCAATTTGACTCAAATTGGTACCCTTAAATTCAGCCAAATTATCCACATCACATTTCACATTTTTCCTTGCCAATTAGTTCAACTTGAATGCTAAAAATGCAACAAAAAACGGTCCTTTAATTTTCCCGGTTCAAAATAGTCTTACTTTGAAATTTTGCCAAAAACTCGGGTTTGCAAAAATATCTTCGGAGGACAATTCGATGTTCCTAAAATGAATCGTGAAATGATAGAACTTTTCAAGTTCGTGGTTAATTTCAACCGAGTGCTTTTAGCGTGACCTAACCTACTAGGTAGCTTTTAAGAATTTTTAATGCAATTGACCCGTGATTCGATTATTTTCAAGCCACATTTTGTATCTTCGACACATTGATGATTCTCGGTTGTCATGAAAATCTTGAGATTTTAAATACGGGCATAGGGTACAGAAAAATTAGTTTAGTGTTGTTCGACGATAATTTTGTAATTAAGTGGAATCACCCACACTTTAATCACATACCTCAGTCGAACCGACCTATCTCTGATCTCTGATCGATTTTGACGGTGTCATATTGATCATTGCAGATTAGTACAGTTGAGTAGTCACTTTTTGATCGAATTCTCAAATTTATTGCGTTTAGATTCCTTAACGGCTTCACCTAATAGACTAGTTATCCCGTGAGTGATCAGATCAAGGAAAAGAACTATAGCCGTCGATGAAATGTCAAATTCATATCATCAAAAATAGACTCGAAAATCAAGCTGTCACACTCCTTGCTATCATACTCACCACCATTATTAAAGTTTAGACATTCAATTTTCAGGCCAGTCTCATTCTCCACTTCAGCTTTACGTCTCTTAAAAGTAGCCAACACATTAATTTTTTTTCTTTTAGAAAATAAACTTATAGCTTTCTACTTGAGTCATCAATGAATGTGGCATAATAGCACAAGCCTTCAAGGGAATGCACAGAGGCTAGTTCCCACACATTTGTACACACCAACTTTAATTTTCCTTTCTTTTGTTTTCTTTCCAATCTTCAACAACTAACACACTTCTGCTTATCCAGAACACAATCTTTACATAGACCAATATCTATGGGCTTCAAATTAGGTAGTTTTTCCTTAGATGCTAATCACTTCATTCGTTTTTTGCTTATGCGCCCAAGTCCATGGTGCCATAATTTGAAACCAACTTCTGACTCGGCAACTACAGCAATGTCTCTACTACTTCCAGTTAAGTAGAGTGAAACGACGCACCTGAGTCAAGAATTCAAGACTCAATTAGACTATTAATGCTCAAAATTAAAGCATCATTGTCATGCGTCTCTTCAAGAGTTGCATTTACAAATTTCTCTTGCTCTTGATTTTGATCTCAACATTAAAATTTCTTCTTTAGGGCTCTCAATCTCATTTTATTGGCCTTTCTTTTCGCAATTCTAGCAAATTATTTCTCCATGAGTTCTCAATTTACTTCTCCCTCTTGACTTTGCTACTGCGATATTGGTTCCACCCTCATTGATTGCTTCTTCCTCTAGCTTTAGTATTTATGGTAGCATCTGAAAATTCACCTGATTTTCTTCCATGAATATCCTCATTAAGAATTAAATCTCAAATTGCTTGAAGTTTCAACTTTTTTCTTACTAGACGAACTATTCACTACAATCACAATTGTACTCCAACTTTCAGGTATGGAAGATAATATAATTAAAACCTTTACCTCATCATTGAATTTGATATCCACCAAACTTAACTGAGTCATAATCACATTGAAAGAGCCGACTTAGGGAAGTGAAGATTCGTTGAAATGACAATAAAACGACATTTTTGTTTAAGACTTGTAATAGGTTTAAATTTCGAGGATGAAATTTTTATAAGATAGGAAGAGTTGTGACATTTTGATTTTCAACCTTGTTTTCAATGATATGGAATGGGCTTTTCATCAACACGCCTATGGCATTTTTCTCTGAGTTGGCCACTCACGAGATAATTAATCTATCAAGTGAAGCTGTTAAGGAATATAAACGCAACTAACTTGAGAATTCGACTAGAAATCGATTACTTGACTATGCTAATTTGCAAGGGTCAATACGGCATCATCAAAATTGACAAGAGATTGAAGATAGGTCATTTTCGATAAAGGCATGTAATTAAAGTGTGGGTGATTCCACATAATTACAAAATTCTCGTTTATCAACACTAAACAGACTTTTTTGTCATTTCTATGCTATGTGCCCGTATTTGAAATCTCGAGATTTTCATGACAACCGAGAGCCGCCTATGTGTCGAAGATGCACAATGTGGCTCAAGAATAATCGACCATGGGTCAAATGCGCTAAAGATTCCTAAAAGCTACTTAGTATGTTAGGTCACGCTAAAATCACGTTCAGTTGAAATTAACCACGAAATTGAATTTGGTTTCAGGAATCAAATGTTCGAGTGTGTCACAATTTATTTTTAGGATATCGTCTCATCTTTCGGAGAAATTCCATCAAGCCTGGAATTTTGCAGAAAAATCGGTTTTTGGACAAATCGGAAAATGAGAGTGAAATTCGGATGGGCTATTGTTGCCCAAAATGAGTTGTTTTGGGAGAAATGAAGGCTTAATGGTGATTGGAGGGAGCAATGACATTATGCATGAAGACTTTGTGAACATCAATGATGAAAGTGAAGATAATAGTCCCTTAAAGTCCTTGTCTATCTTGACTTTCATTCCTCCCCCTATTTCTCTTTCTCTCTCTCTCTCTCTCTCTCTCTCTCTCCCCCTCCCTCCCCCCATCCGACCACCCTCTACCATCTTATTTCCTTGTTTTTTTTTCCCTTTGACTTTTTGGGCTCTCTCTTATTTCTCCCTCTCATGCATGTCTCTCCCTCTCTCTCCCTTTCTTTACTTCACACGTTTCTTTCCCCCTCTCTGCCGACACTCTTCTTCCTCATCCCTCCCTTTCTTTTGTTCTGCAGCAGCCCACTTTCCTTCCCTCCATTTCTCTTCCCCACAGCCGCACACCACTCCATCGAAACTCCATCATTCCAACAACCCACCACCCACCAAGACTTCACCGCCCCACCAACGAGCAGCCACCATCTCCACGACAGCACCACCTTCTTCTTTACACCACACCACCGCCACCTTTAGCATCATCTTCTTGTTGTTGTGCTAACCACCAACCCTCACGCCCAGCAACCGCACCAACTCAGCAACCACCAACATTGAGTGACTCTTTGCGACCAATTGCCATCCTAATCCAACAACACCCGCGGCCATCAGTTGAGCCAAGCCGCAACCAACAACCCCCTTAAGACCAATAGCAACCGTGAGCCTTGTAGACCATTTTTCAGCCCGATCCAAGCTCCCATTGGCATCGCTGTAAGCCCGAGTTTTGGCTGCCGTCGCGCCATTATTGCCGTGAACTCATCGAATCACTAAATCGATGAGTTTACTTGCTAAACTCTACTTATGAAGTTAATTATGCTTAAGGGGTATTTAGATTAAATTAATATTTGATTAGTGCAGTTATTAGCTTGTTTAGTTCATTTAGGTTGGTTAAATTAGTGAATTAGGTGGTTAGAAATTGTAATTAGTTAGTTTATTATGTGGCCTTGTAGTTAGAATGGTTAGTATAATTTAATTAGTCCCACAAGTGGTTAAATCAGCAATTTTTAGCCTAAGTTTGTATTTATTGAATTAATATGTATTTATTTAATTAATTTTGCTTATTATTTAATTATTAACTATTTTTTTGGCAATTATACCGGATAGCCGGTGACCAGAATTTCGTATGCGATTGCAATAATATGTTTAGTTTATGCAATTGAATGTTAATTTGTGCAAATTGAGTGGTGGTTGAGGTTTTGGGTATTTATTTCAAAATTGTGAAATTTTGGTATTTTAATAAGAAAATATTGGGCGTTGGTTTTTAATGCCAAAATTTTTTTTAGGTATCATATTAAATAGTGGAATTTTTAAAAAGGAAGATATCACATTTTTTGCTCAAACTGACCATGTATCCACACATGATTTTTTTCAACGAGTGTTTTTAATACTAGGAAAATAAGCCAAGCACATCATTTTAAATGAAGCATTTGAGTGCAATGCACAATATCCTTAGTCAGGATTGGATGTGCTTGTGATGGTTAAGAGAACCCATCACCCAATGTGCATTGGGTGGACGATATGCTCCTATGTGAAAAGCCATCGAGGTAAACGTAGCCGTGCTCAATGGGGTGAGATGACACCTGGCTATGCCAAAAGACCGCCAACATCAAGTAGGCAATGCCCATTGGGTCGAGATTAAAATTAGGAACGCATGATTGATTGAGTTAGACATGCCGGATTATGGGACAAAATTGTGTGGTACGGTATTGGACATGTCATAACGATTTTGTCTTATAATCGGGACCCCTGTGGCTGTGTGAAATATGAAATTTGACATCCCAATTGATTGTGTTTGATTACTGCTCATGTTTGTGATATGAATTGTGCTGACATGCAAGAAGGAATTGAGGCAATGTGAGTCTCCATGGTTGTATGGTTGTGTGGTTAGGATGCCTCTAGGTGTATTACATTCCTAATCGGGGTTTAGAGCATGAATTCACTGAGATTTATATCTCACCCCATCGTGGGCTCAATTTTTTCAGGACCGTATAGTGGAGGATCTTGAGCCAAGCTGAGGGGATCTGAGGTGTAGGTCAATTAAGACACCTTTTGGAGATAGACTTTTGTATATAAACCTAGGTTGTATATAAATGCATGTTTTGTTTGTAAATCTATTTTCCCGCTTTTCTATCTCATGATGTTTGTTGTCAAGGGATTTGTTTATTCGCTTCCACGCATGTGTATTAAAATGAAATGGATCAGTCGGAGACGTGTCATGGAACGTTGCAATTACATCGACCACTGAGGGATGGGCACGTGCACATGGATCGGGGTGTGACATCATCAATGTCAAAAGGTCATGTACTTAGCCTAAATGACTGGAAAAAGATTTTGCGGAGCAATGACATGGATGAATGTGAGTTAACAAGTGAATAAAGATCTGGCCTCTAAACAAAAAAGAAGGGTCAAGGTGTTATTTTCCTTAATTTTTTATAGGAGGAAAACCTAATAGTTAATTAACACTTAAAAAGGAAACGTGATTTGGTAGACAGATGTGTAAGAAACACATTTCCTTTTATTTCTTGCCAATTTCAAGATGAGAAGTATATAATGGTTTAGAAGATTTTCTCATTCTTTTTTTTTGTTTAGAATATTTAAACGGTAAACTACGCCTTCATCTAACAATTTAAACTTTTAGAACAATTGAAAATGGTCTCACCAAATCTCATTTGATATCAGAGCTAGAAGTTTTGAGTTCAAATCTTTCAAGGCTCATTTGTCTCCACAATTAAATTTTCAGGCTTAAGAGGCAGTGTTATAATATTTAATTAATAAATCATGCCTTAACTAACAGCATAAGTTTTTAGAAAAGTTGGTGATGACAATGGTCCCACCAAATTTCCCACTTTTACTTTCCATCCTCTTTTATTGATTCAAACAAAGAAAAACAAATCGTACTCAACTTTTCTCAATGAAAATTAAGAAAATATAGCCAAAAAAATTATCCCTATGTGTATATTCTTTTAATAAAGGGAAATTGTCCAATTAGTTCTAAATTTATTATACAATGCCAATTCAGTCTTAAATTGTTTCAATCTTGCTAATTTAGTTATAAACTTTTTGTGAAAAAATTCATTATACTCATTCTGCAAATTTTCACCAAAAATTGTAGACATGGTGATGTGCCACATAAGATGATCAACAATAAATGGACCGCCACATCAACCATTTTTGGTATTGGCCAAAAGGACTACATTGGAATTTTGTACGATGACTTAGGACTAAATTGGAAAATTTGAAAAATTTAAAACTGAGTTGACATTAATAGAATATGTTTGGGACTAATTGGGTAATTTTTCCTTTTGAATTGCTCTCGAATAGTTAAAGTGATTGTAAAGATAAAAATTATAATTGTAGATTAAGTATTTAAATTTGGTCATTTCAAGTAAAAGTTCTATTAAATAAGCTTAAAAATGTGGTGGGTCGAATTTCCAACAAATTAAATTTCATCACATATATATACTAGAACTCAAAAGTGCAACATGAATAATTTGTCTATACAATTCTTGACTCTAATCTTCACACTAGTAATTTGCGTAACAAATAAAAAGACACACTTGGCTGAGCCTATAAATCTGGACTTTCCAACAAATTAAATACTTCTGTGCACTATGAAAAACACGCTGAGAAGGTGTATGACCATGAGACTTGTGGTTTGAAAGAGACATGACCACTAAGAGAAGAAACAATTAAGATCTAAGTGTAAGAGTTTTCCTAATGTTGACTACATTTATTGATATTATAATTTACTATTTTTATGGTTACTGTAGAATATGGTTGATCTAAGGTGAGATATAAGGTTTCTTAATTAGTATAATATGGGACTGACTAGTGTGGGCCGAGTTGAGCTTGGCCCATAATGAGGGGGTTTGACTGGAAACTCTATAAATAATGCTCAAGTCTCTCTTCTAACCCTAATTCTCACATGTATCCTCACTTAAGGAGTGTTTACCTGCTAAACGTGAGGGGAGCCGCCTCATTGAGTTAGTGATATAGAAGGCAATAGAGAAGAATGACTTATGCGTGGAACATTGTGTTTCTACTTCCGCTTCAAAAATGATGGATCCCAAAATAGGTGCATTAAATTTTTCTATTCAATTATGCATATTCTCGTTCTAGTTATGGAGATATTGGGATTGCGCAATTTGTATCCAACATGTGGTATCAGAGTCTCCATAACCCTAGAACATGAACACAAAGGATTTTGCCATAATTTGAGATTTTTGAGAATTTTCGTAAAATAAAAATAAATTAAATTATATATTTGATTGGGCTCGGTGAGATGAGCAAAACCGTGGGCAGCGCGTTGCCGAGGGAGGCCCCATGCGCGGTCACGCACCCCCATGCGTGGCCACACGTCACTTGGGCGTTGAGCACGCCCCACGTGCCCTCATGCGCTCCCACGCACGGGACGCGGCTCGTGCATGCAAAGCACATGGGTTTTGACGTCATGATGACGTTAGCGCTTGGACCCGATTCAACCCAATTGGCGATCGACATAACCTAGACCCACCCAGGACCCGACCCGGTCAACCGGTCGGACCGCCACTGGTCAAACCAATTTTGACCAGCCATAGACGCCAGCACGTGAGCTCCACGTGCCCCGGACTCAAGCGGCACGTGCGAGCACGTGGAAACTCATATCGGCACGTGGCTAGCGGCTCTAAACTCGTATGTTCATCTTCTATGTTGTAGTGTATTTATTTTACATGTTTGATGATTTTATGGATGTGAAAATACATATAAAGCCCTAAATACGTGTATTTTTAGTATATTTTTGCATATTTTTCTTGTATTTTCTGTGTTTTTGGAAATACATGTGTTGGGTTACTAGTATGTTATCACATAAACATTATAAAAATGTGGTTCATTAATAAAAATTAAACTATATTGTATTTTATTAATGAATAAGGCAATATAATTAGCATGATATGTGATTTCAATGATATGTTGTCCCTATCACTAAAATTAAAATCACATGTATATAGTGTATGTGAGATGTAAAGATTATATCATTGGTATGAGAGAGTTACAAAGATTCAATTGAGTTGTGACTGCCAAAGTGGCACACTTGATTGAGTTTGAGAAATTTCGATCTCGTATATTGATTGGGATATCTCCTAATCTAATGCATAGTCATACTCTTAAAGGAGGTGATTGTGTATTAATTCATGGATGGATACATAATGGTGTGGTGGAAGAGTGACTGATCCTAATGGTTCATATGCCAAAAAGTGATGAATTTACAAAATTGAAATATATTCTCATAACCACTATCATGTGGGAAGTGTACAATTGCATGTCATGTATTTTGTCCAAAGGTGATTATGTGATTTTGCATGTAACTCTTTGGATGTGTACTTGTACATCAAGTTATACAATGCTCACATGATGTTAATTATATACACCGCTTGTCTTTCAGTCACATTTGTTAGAAAAATCTTTCCAGAATATTTTGAAACTGACAAAACATTTCTATCAGTCTAGTCTGGATAATTGCAGACGTTCTATTTAGAGTATGAAAACTTTCAGATCACCAGACTCAACACTCAAGACTCAAGACTATTCTCATTGACAGTTTTTCTAATCCAGTGACGAAAGCAATCCAGAGCCGAAGTATTTGGTTGAGGATTTAGCCCTATCCTCTGGAGAAGATCTCTTGGCTAGATAAATATAACGGATTCTTTTATTCGTAATCAAGATCGTTTGAAGATCCGATGGTCGACAAAATATTCTTGGAAGGTTCTATTCTTGGAAACCAAGATCCTGGTTGTATGGGCGAACATGATTGATGGGCTATCGTCAGGTTCCTTTAATAGCTCGAATGATCTTCTTGATTGATTCCGTCCAACGGGTAGATTGGAGGAATTCCTTTGGTAAGTGCCAACGGGTATGATGGCATAAAGGAGTATAAAAGGAAGATATTCTAGTTGCTTTAGTGCATGATCGATAGAGAAATTCCAGAGTTTGAAACACCTTGATTATTAGTCGATACATTTTGAGCGAAATTGTATACACAAAGAGTGTCTATACTTAGTGATACCTTGAGCTAGTGTGGTAGATCATCTACACTGAGAAATCAAGGGAGAACAACGCTGTAACATCTCTTTGTTCATAGTGGAATCCAGCCAATAGGCTGTTAGTGCAGAAGAGTGGACGTAGGCTTGAAATAAGCCGAACCACTATAAACCGCGTGTTCAATTTTCTCTTCCCTTCTCTCAGTCTTACTTTGATTATTGTTTCAAATCTATCAACTGTCTAGTATTGTGCAATTATCGAGAAAAATCTTTTATATACCTATTCACCCCCCTCTAGGTACTTATACTGGCTATATCAATTGGTACCAGAGTTCGTGTACTCACTTTATTTGAAGTGTTTTACTTCAGAGTAAAAGATCCATGGCTAGTATGCTAGCACCAGGGCTGGTAGAAGGGCAAAGCAATACCAGACCACCCTACTTTGATGGAAAGGATTACAACATCTGGAATAACAAGATGAAAACTTTTCTACGATCAAAGGATCCTCTGGAATGGGACGTTGTAGAAAAAGGAATTACTCCTACAGCGGCATTAGTCTCTGAAAGAGAGAAAGAAACTGTTAAGACTAGCGGAATGACTCAGGAAGAGATAATCAAGAGACAAGCACTCGATGCAAAAGCAATTTACTCTTTATATTGTGCTTTGTCACCAACTGAATATAACATAATATCTTCTTATGTTACAGCAAAAGAAGTTTGGGACAGATTACATATCACCTATGAAGGAACAGATCGAGTGAAGGAAACCAGAATTAACATTCTCCTCGGTCAATATGAAGCCTTCAAAATGAAACCAGGAGAATCTATAACTGACATGTTTAGCCGTCTTACAGATATTGTCAATGGTCTTGAGAATCAAGGACAAAAAATTTCTAATCCCATGAAGGTAAACAAGCTACTGCGTGGACTCTCCAATGATTTGAATCACATAAAAGAGAGACGCAAAGAATTATGCCACTATCTGTCGACGAGTTGATTGGAACTCTTCAGTCTTATGAAGTGGAACGAATTAATGAAGACGAAGATCCAAAAGGTAAGAAATCCATTGCATTAAAATCAAATGATGATTCGATGATACAGATTCGAAGATGATATGGACGATGAGGAGCTTGCTCTCATGATAAGAAGATTCAAAAACTGAATAGAAAAGGAAGAAGGTTCAACTCAAAGAAACAAAGTTTTCAAAGACAGCAAGCCAAGTCCGTTGATGATGAGGAACCAAACAAAGATGTAGTTTGCTTCGAATGTAAGAAAAAGGGACACATCGTAGACCCTACTTTGTCCTCTTCTCGAAGAAGAAGAGAGGAAAAGCTAAAAGTTTCGAAAAGCTCTCAAAGCCGAAACACCTGAGTGATACGAGTGTAAAGAAAGTGATAATAAATACGCCAACCTATGTCTCGATGGCACAATCAGACTTGGACTCAGATTCTGGATTAGACTCAGACAGTGAATTTGAGGCAAGTAATTTTAAAATTCCTGTCAAAGTTTCTAAATACATTAATGAACTGTGTTTTAGTCTTAAGACTTCTCTCAAAAGAATTTCCGAACTTAAAAAGGAAAACTCAGCTCTAAAACAAAAGGAAAATGATTTAGAAGAAAGAGTTAAAAGTTTAGAATTGAATGTTTTCACTCTTAAAGAAAATGAAGATAATCTTTTGAAAGAAAATGCCCTTTTAAAAACTGACTTATCAAATATTTCAAAGAAATTTTCAATAGGGTCCAAAAAACTTGAAAAAATTCTTTCAGCTCAAAGACCTTATTTCAATAAGTCTGGTCTAAGTATGACAGCGAAACAATTCCCTTGATTGATTTTCCTAAAGTAAAAGAAAGAATTAAGGAAAGACCCTCGAGAGAGACTTACAAAAATCATTTTCAAGAAAGTTTTTGTAAAGTTGTAGGTCGAAATGCCCTCAAGTGTTCAAAGTGCAACAGTCTAGATCACTTTTAAAAAGAGTGTCCTATGGTTTGGAAACATGTTAAGAAAGTATGGGCTAATACTGTTTATCTTACTAACACCAAAGGACCCAAGAAAATTTGGGTACCAAAGAAAGCTTGAGACTCTATTTTAAATGCAGGTCTCCGTCAAGAAGGAATTCGCATCAGATCCAAAAGGCGTGAAGAGTCTAGTGATGTGGCTCTCATTTCTAAAATTGAACCAAAGAGCATAGAAGAAGCTTTATCTGATGAAAGCTGGATTAAAGCTATGCAAGAAGAGCTCAGACAGTTCAATATTAATGATGTCTGGGAATTGACATCTAAACCAAAAGGTAAAACTGTTATTGGAGCTAAATGGGTGTTCAGGAATAAGATGAATGAGAAAGGAAAAGTCGTACGAAACAAAGCAAGACTCGTGGCCAAGGGATATACACAAGAAGAAGGAATAGACTATAATGAGACTTACGCACCAGTAGCAAGGTTAGAAGCTATTCGACTATTACTTGCGTTTGCTTATTATAAAAATTTCAGGTTATTCCAAATGGACGTCAAAAGTGTCTTCCTATATGGATTTATCCATGACGAAGTTTATGTGAAACAACCACCAGGGTTTGAAGACCCAAAGAAGCCAGACTCAGTCTTCAGACTGAAAAATGTCTTGTATGGTTTAAAGCAAGCACCTCAAACTTGGTACGACAGACTAAGTAAGTTCTTAATACAGAATGGTTTTGTCAAAGGTAAAGTAGATACTACTTTATTTATTAAAAAGGAAAACAAAAGCTTTTTTACTTGTTCAAATATATGTGGATGATATTATTTTTGGATCCTCTAATGAAAGTCTCAGTGCAATAAATTTTCTAAGTCTATGCAGGATGAGTTTGAAATGAGTATGATGGGAGAGTTAACATTCTTTCTTGGTCTTTAAGTAAAACAATTGAAGGAATGAACTTTTATTTATCAAGAAAAATATGCTAATGATCTTGTCAAAAGGTTTGGACCGGAAAAGTGCAAAAAGACCGACATACCGATGTCAAGTTCTTTAAAGATAGACAAAGATGAAGAAGGGAAGAAAGTTGATCAAAAGCTGTACAGGAGCATCATTGGTTCACTTCTTTATCTTACTGCTTCTAGACCTGACATTTTGTTGAGTGTTTGCATCTGTGCTAGGTTTCAATCAGATCCTAGAGAATCCCATCTCAATGCTGCGAAATACGTTTCTTCATCTTCAAGCATCGATCTTTGGTATCCTAAGAAGGGAGACTTTAATCTTCTGGGATATTCAGACGCAAATCTGGCCGGTTGCAGAGTTGATAGAAAGAGCACTTCGGGAACTTGCCAGTTGCTTGGAAGCAGGACAGTGTCTTGGTTTTCAAGGAAACAAAGCACTATGGCTCTCTCAACAACAGAAACAGAGTATGTAGCTCTTGGAAGTTGCTGTTCGCAAATTCTATGGATAAAACAACAGCTACAAGACTTTGGAATTGAAGACTCATGCACGGAGATTAGATGTGACAACACCGAGCGCAATCAATCTCACTAAAAATCCAATCCTTCACTCAAGAGCAAAGTATATAGAGATTCGACATCATTTCATTAGAAATCATGTTCAAAATGGAGAAATCTTGATTCAATTTGTTGATTCAAAAAATCAACTAGCGGATATATTCACAAAGCCTTTGGAGAAAAATCAATTCAATTTTATCCGTTCCGGACTCAACATTTTGAAACTTGAGGAAGTTAAAGTCTAGAGACTCTCCAACCCTCGGACTCGAGACATTCATGGCTATAGACCGTAAGTTGTTATTATATTCAATCTCGAAAAGTTTTCCTCGCTTAAACTTCAAAACCCTAAAAAGGCATTCTCCTCCCAATCCTGTCTCTACTTCGTGTTCATCTTCGAGAAAGTTGTCATCTTTTCTTGGGAAAGCGAGTAAAGGAATCTTTCCACGACAAGGAAGGATGTCTTCTTCGAGAAAGTCTTCAAGAATCGCGAACAGGGGACCACAGAGAATGAAGGAGGGGCCTACCCATTTCGATCTCACCGAAGAGGAAGATTTACCGAGTCAGCAACAAAGCCCGATTCACTCTCCACCACGTCACTCTTCACCATCTACCCCACAAGGTGCGGGTCAACAACCGGAGGAAGAAATAATCGAGGACGTAGACCCTGTAAGAGTCCAAAAACCCTCTTTTATTTACAAGCTCTATTGTGCGATGAAGAGCATTGGGACTCCGCTGAATTACATAGATGATTTCCTTAAAGATAAGAATTATGAGAATGAGTATATCTTTTTGCGACGAATGGAGGATTTGGGAATTGCTCCCAAAGGAAAGGCTGAGGAAGCACTTGCGAACATTCCAAGTGACCCTCGTGTATTGGGACTGAATCCGACTAACGGGAACGATGATGATAAAATGTTCAGTGAATTTCAACCTAGAATGGGTGTTGCTGCAAAGGTGAGGGGAAAAATGATGGATTTGTTTAAATCAAAGGAACATGAGAATCTGTTCTTCAGACTGTTGAAACGAGGGGTGATAAACCCTAGGAGTGTTGATTTCGATTACTTGGATGCCATTAATGTGAACTTAAGGGAGAAGTTCAATCTGCTTCAACTTGAGCAATTTTGCTCCGATACCACAGACGGTTATGCGCAATTGACAGCATACTTCTATTCGAATCTCAGATTTTTAGATGTGAATAGAATATTCTTCAGTGTTCGAGACCAAGACTATGTGGTAGATGTGGACATGTTGGCAGATATAATTGGAGTTGAAAGAGGACGCTATCAACCGATCAAAGTTTCGATTGCTCGTGCCACACTAGAGCTTGTCAAAGACAAGGATACAGAGGGAAGAATTACCTACACAAGAATGCATGCCATCAACATCTTGCTTCACAAAATTGTGATAAACTGTATCAGACCAAAATCTACATCCAAAACTGATGTGTCTAACTCCGAGGCGAAATTGATGTACACGATCAATTCAGGGAAGAAGTTCTCTCTCCCTCACACCATTCTCTTTCACATGTACAGAGCAATGGTGAAGGACAAGGGCCAATTGCCTTACCCAGGTCTTGTGACCAAGATCTTCAGACACTTGAACATTGAACCTCCACATACTCTTTGTGTTCGACCATGCGACAAAATGGTGGAGGGTTTGAAAATGCTGACAAAAATGCGTCTAAAAGAGCTTAATAAGGCAATTGAGAAGTTCAAAGTGAAGACTCCAGTATCTTTTGCATCAAAGAGAAAAGGGAAGGAGCCCATGGGTGCTCCATCCAAAAAGAAAAGAACTCTTATCTTGGAGAATGAAGATGAAGAGGAAGATCTCACTATCTCTGCATTGAAAAGGACCAGACGTTATGTACCTGAATCAACAGAACGACAGAAGAAAGGAAAAGAAGCAAAGGAAAAAGAACAGAGAGAAGAAGAGGGACAAGCAAAGAACAGAGAAGCAGAGGAGCAACAAGAGAAAGAGAAAGAAGCTGAAGAAAAAGGAGAAGCAGTGAAAGAAAAGTCTGCAGATGAAGCCGGAGAGAAAGGGAATCAAGACGTTGAAGATCACGACCATCACTCTTCCCCAATTGAGGTCCTAGAGACAGGGGGAGATGGCGAGCAAGGAAGGACTACACCACATGCTGTCAACAGTGAAGATGTGAGTCGCTCACCAGCAAATCCAGAAGATTTTTAGGCTTCTCAAATGCCTGAGGAAGGACATGATACGTCAACACCAAATCTATTCGATTACACCGAAATTTCATCGTCTGCCTTCACTCCATCCGAGAGAGCAAATGCGACCACACAGACGGACAATACAGCAGATTTTCGTCGTATCCTTGATGTTCTTCTAGAAATGCAGGGTCAAATCTATGCTCTGGATTGTGAACTTCAAGTCCTGACGAATGCTAGACAAGCATCTTATGTTACCTTGGCAGATCAAATGAAAGACCTCGGTCTTCAAATTCAAGCCAATGCCAAAGGAAAATAGGTGGCTCATCTACGGGAAGACTTCAAGAGGCTGGAAGGCATCGTACAGTCGATGGGAGATTTCCAAATTGTGCGCATTCCCAAGCAGACTTGACTCTTTTCTCACATTTTTAATGATGACAAAAAGGGGGAAAATTGCAATTTGAACTCTTTAAACTTTAACTTTAAATTTCTTTTGTGAATTTGAATGTTTGTTTTTGAGTATGACTTGGGTGTGAACTTGAATTTGACTGACTTGGGTGTGGATTTTGATATTTGACTGTTTGCATTTATATCAAGTGTTGTTGTATGGTCTTACTCATGAAAGACTAACCGATTTTCTGGGGATGCAGAGTCTGGTTGATTTATTAATCTTTATGAGATAGCCATATTGCTTGAGTAATGTTTTGCGGGTCAAAGTTGTTCAAATCTACAGGAAAGTTTTGTCACCATCGAAATGGGGAGATTGTTGGAGAAATCTTTCCGAATATTTTGAAGCGACAAAACGTTTCTATCGGTCTAGTCTTGATAATTGCAGACCTTCTGTTTAGAGTCCGAAGACTTTCGGATCACCGGACTCGCATTCAAGACTCAAGACTCAAGACTATTCTCATTGACAGTTTTCTAATCCAAAGGACGAAAGCAATCCGTGAGCCGAAGTATTTGGTTGAGGATTTAGTCCTATCCTCCGGAGAAGATCTCTTGGCTGGATAAATATAACGAATTCTTTTATTCGTAATCAAGATCGTTTGAAGATCCGATAGTCGACGAAATATTCTTGAAAGGTTCTATTCTTGGAAACCAAGATCCTGGTTGTATGGACGAACGGGATTGATGGGCTATCGTCGGAGTTCCTTTAATAGCTCGAATGATCTTCTTGATTGATTCCATCCAACGGGTAGATTGGAGAAATTCCTTTGGTAAGTGCCAACGGGTATGATGGCATAAAGGAGTATAAAAGGAAGATATTCTAGTTGCTTTAGTGCATGATCGATAGAGAAATTCCAGAGTTTGAAGCACTTTGATTATTAGTCGATACATTTTGAGCAAAATTGTATACACAAAGAGTGTCTATACTTAGTGATACCTTAAGCTAGTGTGGTAGATCATCTACACCAAGAAATCAAGGGAGAACAATGCTGTAATATCTCTTTGTTCATAGTGGAATCCAGCCAATAGGCTGTTAGTGTAGAAGAGTGGACATAGGCTTGAAATAAGCCGAACCACTATAAACCGCGTGTTCAATTTTCTCTTCCCTTCTCTCAGTCTTACTTTGATTATTGTTTCAAATCTATCAACTATCTAGTATTGTGCAATTATCAAGAAAAATCTTTTATATACCTATTCACCCCCCTCTAGGTACTTATACTAGCTATATCAACATTTTCTGTAAATGGTAACTCCGTCACTATTGAGGTTCTTGCTGGTTCAAACTTTAAGAAATGGAGATAAAATTTCTTATTTGCTATGGAGATGGCAGATGTTCATATGGTTCTTACTATCAATCGGCCGGCAAATCTTACTACCAAGAGTACAGAAGCTCAGAAAGCTCATTTTACTGCTTGAGAAAAGAACAATAGAATTTGCTTACTGTCTCGATGAAGCATTCATGAATACTTGAAAAGTGGTTTGCCTATAAACTGCACTGCTAGGCAGATGATGGAAGCCTTGATAACTAGAAACCGTGTCTCATCTAATGCTAAGATAAATAACACACCTGCAAACACTATTTACTATGAAGTATGATGGTTTTGGTGAAGTTAGAGATTATGTTCTGAGAATAGTAGATTTGCAGACAAAGCTTGAGGCTCTCAATGTTGTTATTCCCACTACTCACATTGTGCATCAAGCTCTAAATAATCTTCATCATGATTTTGGGATTATTAAGACCAATTATAGTTCCCAAGATGAAACCTGGTTAGTTAATGACCTAATTGCAAAGTTGGTGGCAAAGGAAGAAAAATTGAAGAAAGATAAAGGGCACATTGCCCTTTATGTTTCTAACTTTGGCAGTGATAATGATAAGAAGGTGAGAAATTATACTCATAAAAGCAATTATGAAATTGCTAGACCTTCCAACAATAAAGGAAATTCTTGTAGTGTTGGACCCTCTAATAGTTTGGATCCTAAGAAAGCATTCACCAAGAATAATTGTGTTATTTGCTACTTTTGTAGGGAGAGAGGACATGTAAAGAAATGCTACAACAAGTTTAAGGCTTGGTTGTCTAAAAGAACCAAGAGTGAGCCTAAAAATAATAATTCTTTGGCATTTGTTTATGAATCCAATCTATCTAAAGTCCTGACCAATTTGTGGTGACTAGATAGTGATGCAACTAATCATGTTGCATTTACCATACAGGGTTCATAAACCGAAGAACGTCAAATCAGGATGAATCAAAGCTCACTGTTGGAAACAGCATTGGAGTTAACGTCGAGTTCGTGGGAGAAGTTAATTTGATTTTAAATTCTGATTTTAGGATGGTGTTGATAAACACTTTTTACGTACCTTCTTTTAGGTGGAGTTTGGTTTTTGTGTCTTGTTTGGACATGTGTGGATACTCTTTTGAAATAAAGAGTAATACTATTTCCATGTTTTATGATTCAAATAAGATTGGGTGTTGCAATTTATCCAATGAATTATATCGATTGAGCTTATCTCCCAACGACATGTGCGTTGCTTATTCAGCTGAAAAAGTTGTTTCTAAAAGGCCTCCACTTAAATAACAGTCTTATGCATTGTGACATAAACGTCTTAGTCACATCTCTAAAGAAAGAGTAGAGAGGCTTATAAAGGCTAATATTTTGTCTACTCTTAAAGGTGATCTAGAAACTTGTGTAGACTGTTGTGGAGGTAAGATGACTAAGATAAAGAAGAAATCTATCGTACAAAGTTCTAACTTGTTAATGGTTATTCACACAGATATTAGTGGACCATATAGAGCTACTTTGTGCAGAAATTTTTATTTCATCACATTTATTAATGACTAGTCCTAATATGGATACTTATACTTGATTAAAGAAAAGTCCGAGTCTCTTGACAAATTTAAGATTTTTCGGATTGAGATGGAGAAACAGTTAAGAAAAAGTTATAAAATTGTTAGATCTGATCGTGATGGTGAGTATTTTGGTAGGCACGGTGATGCTGGACAACTTTAAAAACGGTTTGCTAAATACTTAGAGGATTTTGGGATAATAGATCAATTTACTATGCTCGAAAATCCTGAACAAAATGGTATAGTTGAAAGACGCAATCGTACTCTTATGGACATGATGAGAAGCATGATTACTAGAACTAATTTACCTAATTTTTTGTGAGGTGAAGTTTTGAAAATGGCTCTTTATATTCTAAATCGCGTTCCTACTAAAACGGTTCCATTGACTCTTTTTGAGTTATGGACTGGACGTAAACCTAGCTGAATCATCTTAAAGTTTGGGAATGTCTAGCAAAAGTGAAGTTATATAATCCAACATTGAGTAAGTTGGATTCCAAAATTACTCGGTGTTACTTCGTGTCTTATCCAGATCATTAAAAGGGGTATCGGTTTTATAACCCTACTGTATGGTGGGGATTACTAGATCCTTGTCTCATCTTGTGCAAATAATTATGGAGCCTCTTACGCCACAAACTGAATCTGTTGTGGCCCAAGATTCTATTGTTGAGACAATTCTTGATAAAATTCCTTAATCCCCTTAAATTCAAAATGAGGTTGAAGTAGCTCCACTCAGAAGATCAACTAGGGAAAGACTTTCAACTATACCTTCAAACTATGTTGTCTACCTAGGAGAGCATGACTATGATATTGGTTGTATTGTTGATCCGATAACTTATACGAATGCCATCTCATGTCCTCAATCATATTTGTGACTAGATGCGATGAAAGATGAGATGTAATCTATGAAACACAATGGTGTTTAGGAGCTTGTTGAATCGCCTAAAGGTTGTAAACCTATTGGCTGCAAATGGGTATTAAAGACTAAAAGGGATTCCAAATGAAAGATTAAAAAGTTTAAAGTTAGACTGGTAGCTAAGGGTTTCACTCAAAGAGAATGAATAGATTATGAAGCAACATTTTCTCTAGTTTCTTCTAAAGATTCCTTAAGAGTGATCTTGGCCTTGGTAACTTATTTTAATATCGAGTTACACCAGATGGATGTTAAGACTGTTTTTCTAAATGGAGACCTTAATGAAGAGGTTTATGTGGTGCAGCCTGAAGGTTTTGTTGCAGATACTCAGGTAAGCTTGTTTGTAGATTAAAAAAGTCTATTTATGGTCTTAAAGCAAGCTTCTAGACAGTGGTATTTTAAGTTTCATAGTGTTGTCACTTTATTCGGATTTATTGATAACAAAGTAGATCGGTGTATATACACCAAGGTCAGTGGGAGGAAATATATTTTTCTCATACTTTTATGTAGATGATATCTTGCTTACTAGTAGTGACATTAGTTTACTGCATGAGACAAAGCGGATGTTATCGAAAAATTTTGATATGAAAGACCTTAGTGAGGCGTCTTTTGTTCTTGGGATTGAGATCCATAGGAATCGCTCATGCCATTCATTAGGTTTGTCTCAAATGGCGTATATTGATTGCATTTTGGAAAAAGATTCAATATGTAGGATTGCAAACCAGGAATCACTCGTGTTGTTAAGGGTGATAAATTGAGTCTTTCACAATGCCATAATTCAGATTTTGAGAAAACGCAAATGAAGAATGTACCTTATGCTAGTGTGCTTAGAAGTATCATGTATGCTTAAGTTTGCACTAGACTATATATTGCTTTTGCAACAGGACTTCTAAGCAGATATCAATCAAATCTAGGACGCGATCACTAGGTTGCTGCCAAGAAGGTTTTAAGGTACTTAAAGAGAACAAGAGATTATATGCTGATTTATAAACATGTTTTCCAGACTTGCAACTAGCAAGGTATTCAGATGCAGATTTTGCTAGTTGTCAAGATGATAAGAAGTCAACAATAGGATACATATTTATGTTGGCAGAAGGTGCAGTATCATAGAAGAGCGAAAAATAGAAATCCATATCTTCTTCTCCCATGCAAGCAGAGTTTGTAGCATGTTTTTTAGCTGTTACTCAAGCTATATGGCTCCGGAACCTCATTATGGAGTTATTAGTTCTTGATTTTGTGAATAAACCCATACATTTATATTGTAATAATAACTATACAATATTGTTTATTAATAACAACAGAAATCTCAAGGGATTCAAACACATGGAGGTCAAGTTTTTTACTATAAAAGAATCAATACATAATAGTGACTTCCTATAGATGATATGGTTGCAGATCCACTAACTAAAGGCCTACGCCTGTGTGTATTTGATTGACATGTCATTAGCATGAGCCTAGAAGCATCTTGGGATGCTGTTATTTAGTAGGGAGTTGTGTTTTATTTTTCTATAAATAAAGTTTATATATGTTTTTGTTACAATTTAGTAACACCTTAATATATATATATTTTGTTAAAAATCTTTTTGAATGTATTGTTAAATCTTGAGTGAATGCTATTGCTTAAATTCAATTATTAGTCTTGTGCATATGTCTTGTGATACATAAAAAAATGTTAACCATAATGACAAGACATATGTGGGTTCATTGGAACCATAAAAACATTCTCTAGTGTCACAAGTTTTTTGTGATGCTTAAGGTAAGAGAATGGTGACTAACAAATGGGATCTTTCTATAAGAGATGTTATCAATTTGCCACATTACCATATTGAATCAATATCACTAAAGTTGAGAACATTCGTGACCATGGAAGACTCTGTGTGTATACATGCACTTACCGCCATGATTCGGTGTTTAAGACTTTATAGGATAGAATTGACTATTAATAATTATTTCTAGACCAATGTGCACACATATAGTACGATTTCAATTAATATAATCCAAGTGGGAGAATGTAAGAATTTTCCTAATGTGGACTACATTAATTGATATTGTAATTTATTATTTTTATGATTACCGTAAAACATGGTTGGTCTAAGGTAAGATAGAAGGTTTCTTAATTAATCTAATATGGAATTAACTAGTGTGAGTCGAGTTGAGCCTGACCCATAATGAGGGGGTCTAGCTGGAAACTCTATAAATAGTACTTAAGTCTCTCATCTAACCCTAATTCTCATATACATCCTCACCTAAGGAGCGTTTACCTAACGCTAAACGTGGGGGGTTGCCTCATTGAGCCAGTGATACAGAGGGCAATAGAAGAGAAGAACTTGCGCGTGGAACATTATGTTTCCACTTCCACTTCAAGAATGATGGATCCCAAAACAGGTGCGTTAATATTTTCTACTCAATTATGCATATTCTTGTTCTAGTTATGGAGATATTGGAATTGCACAATTTGCATCCAACACTAAGTATAAGCATTTAAATGTTTTTTCGTAAGTTCAAAAACTAAATCCCAATGTAATGATCTTCTATGAAATGGAGAACTTAAGAAGTAAATTATTTATTTATAATTATTAAGGAACCTCCTTTATGTTCCTAAATCCCAAGTAAACAAAAATCACTAATATAATGGATAATATGCACGTCATAGGCCCAGATCAATAAGCTCAATATAGCATCGTCGCTCTCGGTTATGAGAAGCATAACTTGTGTTTTTTGCCTAATCTAAGTTTATATATTTTTCTTACATTAATGCTAGTTGTATTCTTTGAAAAATTGCTATCGTGATGCTATATTGAAAAATAGCACCTTAATAAAGAACATTTTTATTGCTTATTGTGAGGAGGGATTGACTATATCAACCATTTAAGATAGGGACAACAATCTCTCCCCTAGTTCTGCTAATATTGACTACTCCTCACCAACATTTGCTTCACGAGGATCGAAGTGTTTGCCATCAAATTGGCTAATGACAGGGGCATCAATAGCTCTTGCGCAAGGAGTTGAAGTTGAAGCTTCTAATGCCAAGGGCTCCATCCTTTTCTTGTCCACCTTTTCCTTGAGATCTGCCAGCGCCTTCTTTAATACCATTAACTGTTCGAAGCTAAGGTTTTCGATTTCCAGAGGCTTAATATGTTGGAGCTCTTTTGCCCGTTTCTTTTCGGCTTCCAGTCGCTCGAGCACATCTGCGTATTGTCTGTTCAGTTCAACTAAGGTTTGGTCTCCATTAGTTTGAGCCTGAGTGACAGTAGGACAAACCGTCTGTGGATGCTCAAACCTGTCAAGGACTGCATCCACAGAAGGGTGTCCAAAGGAGAAAGGCTTGCCGCTAGGAGAGAAGAGAATAATCGCCATCTCAGTTGCACAAAGAGTGCATAGTTCACTTGCTTTCTTGAAGAGTCCTGGTCGCCGTTTCGAGAAGGCAACTCGTTGTGCATTGACGCCCTCGATCATCCTCTTTGCTCCAGTTGTTTTGCCCTTCATGTCTCACCCTGCAAAATCAATGTAAATTCAAATGATATTGCTAGAATAATGAAAAATGGTGGCCATTTATAAGATTTTACAGGCCAAAGCATTGCTTAAAAAATTGCACCACTACCTCTTTGATTGGTAATCCTCTTTGATTGATAATTCTGATTTGGCTTTCCAAGTATTAGCATGCGTTTTAAGAGGTTTAATGATAAATATGTCGTTTTCCATCTTATTGACGATGGTGTAATCCTCTCAACATTACTAAGTTGGCATCCCTTTAATGGCAATTGCTAGCTAATACTATGATAACAATCCATAACAGACTTAATCAACGAGTCCACCTAGCATAAAAGGAAATAAATCTCGTTCATGGGTAAAATTAGAATTTTCTATGCTTAATAACACTAATGACTTTAGTTTTGGAACAATCATATATTTTCGACTCCTTGAGTACCATAACTATTTTTTCGATCATTTGAGTGTCATAACTTAGATAAAAAGATTACTTGAGTGCAATAACTTTGAATCAATTACTTGAGCGCTAAAACTTTTTAAAAACATTTACCTAAGTACTGGAAGTTCAGCGTGGCATAGCACTTGAGTGAGCATTTTTAAAAGGTCATGATACTCAAGTGACTAATTGAAAAATACTATAACACTCAAGTGAGCGGAAAAAAGTTACGACACTTAAGTGAGTACTATACAAAAGTTATAGTAGAGTGTCCTTTTCCCTGCTTTAAATGGTAACATTGATTTAACTTTCCAAATATGGCATGCATCTTAAGAGGTTTAATGATAACCATGTCGTTTTCCATCAAATAGATGAAAGTCTAATCCTCCCAACATTCAAATTTTAACTCTAATTCAACTTTGAATGGTAACTCTGATTCAACTTTCTAGATATGACATGCGTTTTAAAAGGTTTAATGACAAGCATGTCGTTTTCTGTCAATTAGATGGAAGCATAATCCTCTCAACATTCAAAAGTTGGCATCCCTATAATGTCTATTTCTGGCTAATAATATATGTATAAAAACCTATTGAGAACATGGGGACAATAACAGTAGGAGTGCCATAACTTTCATACAACACTCACTTAAATGCGATAACTTTTTTTCACTTACTTAAATACCACATCGGAGTAAAATTAATCACTTAAATGCCATTTCCGGCAAATTATCCTTCATAGACTTTTTTTTATTAATTTCCAATTATGACATGGATTTATATTTTATTTTTGAATTTTTTTATCAATTGACAACATTTGCACCGATGATGCCATGTAAGATAACCGACGTCCATGTTGGATTTTCCAGCGAGACAAATTGTTGATGGTACTTGAGTGATCGATTTTTCAAATTTATGGTCCTTAAATAAGTCATACGAAAGTTATGGCACTTTTAGTATAATTATCCCAAAAATGCTTATATACATGTTTGTTGAAGGAGTGATCATTTATATTTTTGGAAAAATTATCAATTTAGTTTTAAACCTATTTTATGGATGTCACTTCTAAATGCATCAGAATTTCCAAAGAAAGAGAAGAAAAAAAGTAAAAAATGATCTTGAATTTGGCACCTGCAAAATATTGTGGTATGATGGGTTTCTAGAGTCAAGGGCTATATGGTGGTTAAGAAGAAGGGAAAATGTCATAAATGGTCCATATACTATTACTTAATGTGCAATTTGGTCCTTGAATTTTACATAATAATTTGGTCCCTCTATTGATAAATACCCGATTTGGTCCCTGAATTTTTGATCGGCTTTAATTTGGTCCTTGAACTATTGATAAATGTCCGATTTAGTCCTTCATGTTAAGTATTTTTCCTTTTTTTTTCTTATAGTAATGAAATTTGAAAAAAAAAATAATGAAAAAAAAAAAGAAGAAAAAAAGTAATGAAAAAAAAAAAAAAAAAATAGTAACAAAAAGAGAAAAAATAATGCAAAAAAGAAAAAAAAAAGAATAACAAGAAAAAAATAGTAACTTCTAAAGGAAAAAAAAAAAAAATAGTAAAGAAAAAAATTAAAAAAGGAAAAATAGTAATGAAGGACTAAATTGGACATTTATCAATAGTTCGCAAATTGAGCCAATTGAAAGTTCATGGACTAAATTGGTCATTTATCAATAGTTCAGGGACCAAATTAAGCCGATCGAAAGTTTAGGGACCAAATTGCACATTAAGTAATAGTATAGGGACCATTTGTGACATTTTCCCTAAGAAGAAAGGAAAGGCGAAGGAGGTAATTATAATTACTACTTGTGTATTAGTACATAATAACTGTTCTAGTGATATTTATTTTCGATATTTGTTGAAAATTAAATTTAAAATATCTTGGATCTTATATGCAACGGGTTTCATTCATGAGAAGTATCTAGTTATTATTATGTTATAAAGAATTAAATAATGCAAGGCATTTGCCTACGTGAGACTCTTATAGTAAAGTTTGGAGAGATAGCTGTGATTGATTGGCCCTCCCCAACCTTCACTTATAAATAAAAAATGCTTAGGATAAGAACAGCACAGTGCCATAACTTTTGAACCACACTCATTTGACTGCTATAACTTCGTTTTCCACTCACTTAAGTGCCACATCAAAATAAAACCAATCAATTGTGTGCCATTTCTAGCAAATCGTCCTATATGGATTTTTTTTTAAAAAAAATTCCATCTCAACATGAATTTTTTTATTTTCAAAATTTTTTTTTTATTAATTGTCTACGTGCCCCCGGCAATGCCACATAGGACAACTAGCATCCACATTGAATTTTCCAAAGAGACAAATCGCCCATAGCATTTAAGTAATCTATTTTTATAAATTTATGGCATTCAAATGAATGAGAAAAAAAAATTATGACATTCAAGTGAGTGCTGTACAAATATTATGACACTTTTGTTGTTCTTATCTCAAGAATATGTATTGAATTTGAGCTTGGAAAGAAAATCCAATTCAAGTAGGTTTCCCAGTTTGAGTAGGTCTCTTACAAAGGATTCCCTATTTTGAATACTAATATATATAGATTAGTGTTAGGGTTTATTCTATTTTTTTGAGGGAGTACTCTATGAGATTTTGAGATAATTGGTTCCGCTGCGGATGTAATACAGGGCTGACAAAAACTTGAACTGTTGGTCGATAATTAAGCCGTGATACACAACATAAATAGCTCGGTGCAAACCCTCGTGGACCACAATTCCCCGAATTCAGGGGTTCCTTGCTCATACCAATACACAAATGAATTAGATCATTCTCTTGTAAATTGCAATTCAACCATCTTAAATTTATCACCACGTGTATATTCTTTGAATAATGGGAAATTATTCAATTAGTCCTAAATCTATTACACAGATGTCAATTTAGTCCTATATTTTTAATTTTGCTAATTTATTTCTAAACTTTTCTGTAACATTCTAAATGTAGTCCTTTAGTCAATTTTCATTGAAAATCACTTACGTAGTGACATGCTACGTAAGACAATCAATGATGATCGGACCACCGCTTAGCTATTTTCAACAAATATAAGTCGAAAGGACTATATTGTAATTTTATATAAAAGTTTAGAACTAAATTAGCAAAATTTAGGACTAAATTAGCATTTAAACAATAAGTTTAAGACTAATCAAGTAATTTTCCCTTTTGAACTGCTCTCAAATAGTTAAAAGTGATTGGAAAGAAAAAAATTATAATTGTAAACTATAGTATTTAAATTTGGTCATTCCGAGGAAGAGTTGTATTAAGTTAGCTTTAAAACATGGTGGGTCGGAGTCCCCAGCAAATTAGATTTCATCACATATGTACAAGAACTCATAAGTGCAACATGAATAACTTGTCTATAAAATTCTTGACTCTAATCTTCACACTAGATATTTGCGAAACAAATGAAAAGATGCACTTGATTGAGCCTATAAATCATGAACACCTGTTAAATACTTCTATGCACTTTCAAAAACACATGCTGAGAAGGTGTATGACCATGAGACTTGTGGTTTGAACTTTGAAAGAGACATAACTTCTTAGGAGAGACAATTGATGTGTAAGTATAAATATTTAGTTGTCTATTCATAAGGTCAAGAACTAAACCCCAATATAACAATCTTCTATGAAATGGAGAAATTAAGAAGTAAATTATTTTTTATGATTATTAATGAACCTACTTTAAGTACCTAAATCTTGAGTATACAATATTATTAATATAAGGGAAAATTTCAAAAAATGATGCCAAGTGCTTCAATTTTCTCAAATAATGGCTCAAAGTGGACATTATTTCAAATATTGCATAAAATAACGAAATTATTTCAAATAAAGGCCTAAAATAGCTAATTCATCTTAAATAAAGGCATTTGGCCGGTGGTGACTTTTTCAAAATCAAAGAAGGGGTATTTTGGTCAAAAAATTGTAAATATATTTTTAAGATTTTTTGACTTTTTCATCTTTTTTTTTCTTTTTCTTTTCTTTTTTTTTTCCCCTTCCCTTCCCCGACCATGGTCGTCAACGGTCGCGGAGGTTGCCCTCGCCGGCGAGGGCAACCTCGCCGGCGTTGGGCAAGGGCAGCCCTCACCAGCATTGGGTGAGGGCTACCCTCGCCTAGAGTCGGGCAAGGGTTGCCCTCCCTAGATCCAGCAAGGGCAACCCTTGCCCAATCCGGTGAGGGCGAGCCTCCCCTATGTGGGCAAGGGTAGTGTTCGCTTGAGTCGAGCGATGGCGTCCCTCACCAAATCTGGTGAGGGACACCCTCGCTTGATGTCACCGAGGGCAACCCTCGCCCTCACTTGACTCCACTTTCCCTCTACCATGGCCCAGAGGGAGGAGGGAAAAAAAAAAAAAGAAAAAAAAGAAAAAAAAATTAATAGATAAATGACGAAAATGCTCTTCAGTTAGAGAGGATATGCCATTTTTTGAAACTAATATGCTCACTTTAGGCTCTTATTTAAAAAAGAGTTCCACTTCAAACTCTTATCGAGACAATTTGGTCACTTCAGGCCTTTATTAAAATAATGTTCACTTTTAGTCTTTATTTGAGAAAATGTGAGCACTTCAGGTCTTTATTTGAAATTTTCCATTGATATAATAGATTGATTAAGACACATTTCAAAAGCCCAGATCAATAAGCCCAGTATAGCATTGTTGCACTTGGTTATGAGAAGCATAACTTGTGTCATTCGCCTAATTTAGATTTATATATTTGTTACTTTAATGCTAGTTGTATTCTTTGAAAAATTGCTATCATGTCGCTATATCGAAAAATAGCAACTTAAAAAACATAACTTTTTTATTGCTTATTGTATACTCAAGACTTCTCTCTTGTTAAGAGAGAGATTGACTGAAAAATGTAAAATACAATTTAAGATAGGACAACAATCTCTCCCCTAGTTCTGCTAAAATTGACTACTCCTCACCAACATTTGCTTCACGAGGATCATAGCAATTTGGCTAATGACAGAGGCATCAATAGCTCCTGCGTGAGGAGTTGAAGTTGAAGCTTCTAATCCCAAGAGCTCCATCCTTCTCTTGTCCAGCTGCTCCTAGAGATCTGCCAGTGCCTTCTTTAATACCATTATTAACTGTTCAAAGCTAAGGTTTTCGATTTGCAGAGGCTTAACATGCTGGAGCTCTTTTGCCCGTTTCTTTTCAGCTTCCAGTCGCTCGGGCACATCTGCATATTGTTTGTTCAGTTCAACTAAGGTGCCTCCATTAGTTTTAGCCTGTTGAGTGACAGTAGGACAAATCGCCTGTGGATGCTCAAATCTGTCTAGGACCGCACCCACAGAAGGGTGTCCAAAGGAGAAAAGCTTGCCGCTAGAATAGAAGAGAATAATGGCCATTTCAGCAGCACAGAGAGTCCATAGTTCGCTTGCTTTCTTGAACAGCCCTGGTTGCTATTTAGAGGAGGCAAGTCGTCGTGATTGGCATCCTCGATCATCATCTTTGCTCCAGTTGTTCTGCCCTTCATGTCTTAAGCTGCAAAATTAATGCAAATTCAAATGATATTGCGAGAATAATGAAAAGTGGTGGCCAGTTATAAGATTTTACAGGCCGAAGCAATGCTTAAAATAGTGCACCACTCGCTCTTTTTCCATGTATTAGCATGCGTATCAAGAGGTTCAATGATAAGTATGTTTTTTTCCATCTAATTGACAAAGGCGTAATCCTCTCAACATTACTAAGTTGGCATCCTTTTAATGTCTATTGCTAGCTAATACTTTGTATTAGAATCCACAACAGACTTAATTAACGAGTCCACTCAAAATAAAAAGAAAAAAATTTTGCTCAGGTGTAAAATTAGAATTTTCTGCACTCAATTGCACAAATGGCCTTAGCTTTGGAACAATCATATATTTTCTACATATCTAGAGAAAAATTGTGACATCTTGAATTTCGACCCTGTCTCGATAAAATAAAATGGGCTTTTCACCGACGCGCCTATAGTCCTTTTTCTCTAAGCTAATCACTCACGAGTTAACTAACCTATTAGGTGAAGCCGTTAATAAATATAACCGCGGTAAGATCCCTAAAAGCTACCTAGTATGTTGGATTGTACTAAAATTGTGTCCGGTTGATTTTAACTACGAATTGAACACAATTTTGAGAATCGAATGTTTGAGCGTGTCACGATTTATTTTTAGGATCTTGTCTCATCTTTTGAAGGAATTCTATCGAGCCAGGAATTTTTGCGGAAAAATCAAATTGGATAAATAGTATTTTTTGGAAATTCGGAGGGACACCTTTGATTGAAATTTTGACCACCAAATTGGCTCAATTTATGAAGAGTGGAAGGGAAATTCGTATGGCCTGCTGCCATGGGATTTTGGGCTGCCAAAATGACTTGATTTGGTGAGGGATTGAGAAGAAATAGATGGAAATTCGTATGGGCAAATTGCTGGGCATTTTTGGCCATCTAAAGGAAATGAAATGACAAAGAAATGAGAAGAAATCAACCATTGGAAGACCTATGGAATTTGTGGGTAGAATTAAGGGACTTTGGCCTTCAAAATGGATTGAAATGTGAAGAAAAGAAAAGAAATTCGTATGGGCTGTGTGCAGGGGAGTTTTAGCCACTAAATTAAAGTTATTTGGTGAAGAAATAAGAGGAAAATGGCCATTTCCTTTCTATCTCCATTGTTGCACCACCTCCATCCCTACCGCAAGCTACCAGCAGCACCAGCAGCAGCTCCACCGATCACCAGCACCCATGCCGTCCGCCAACAGCCGCTGAGATCAGCCCCAAGAAAAACCGAGCAGAACCAAAAACTCCAACAGCAAGCAAAGGCTTGCAAAGCTGTTTTTAGCCCCTTCCGACCCTCCTTTGGAGCCATCATAGACATGCGATCTCATCGCCGTCACGCTGCCATCGCCATGGACCCGTTGCATCACTAATCCAATGAGATAACTCCCTAATCCTTAATTAGGTTGTTAATTGCACTTAGGGGGTTAGTTTAGTGTTAATTAGCTTTATTAAATTAGTACTAAGTGAATTTAGCCTTAGGATGGATTGGTACTAATCTAGTTTGGTTATATTAGCCTTAATAATGATTAGTGTTGATCTAATTGATTGGATTAGCACTAATGAGGATGGTTTAGTCTAATTTAGTGAATTTTCCCCAGATCTAGTTTCTGGACCCTCGCCATTTTCCATTTTTGTGGATCGAAATGTGTTGTGATTTTGAGATTGCTTCCTTCTTGAAAAATGTTTTAAACATCTTCAGCTATAACATATATTTTAATCAAGATTTTTAGAGATTTAAAATAATGATATTTCGGCTTTTTCATTTCAAAATAGAATCTCAGATTGTGCTGGAATCTCTGATCTTTTGGTATTGTGAGGATTTCTGTCAACTCTTAAGGTTCGATTTTCAAAATGTTCCTTCACAAAAGTTGTTTTTCACATCTTTTAGTTTAACATAATCAAATTTCAGATCAAATGGACAAGTTTTGGATCTTGTACCAAACTGATTTTGGAAAACAGACTTTTTGGAAAAAGACCCAGTTTTTGTACTGGATTAAGCGATTTACTAGGCTTAATCTAAAATTATATGGGTTAAGGTGTCTAATGAAAAATGTTTGTTTATGTGTATTTTATAACATATTCAAATTTGGAAATTTTCTGAACTTGTTTGATTAGGTTTCTGGATTTAAACTTGGAGACGCGCTAGTAGACTGTTTCTGCCGGTTAGAACCGGTAGTAGTTTGTGATTGTTCTTGATGCTTTGTTTGCTAGAAATTGCATATTTGATGATGTGGATGACCTATGGTATGCTTGGAACTTGTGCGCGATGAGTTATGAATGGTTGTGCTATGGTGATCATTTATGATCATGGCAATAGATGACTATTGAAAGATGAGGTGATGTGTTAAGGCAATCACATGTGTTGTGTTGAGGAAACCATATGGATTGTGAGCAAGTAAAGGGCTAAGTGCTACATATATGAGCCACATGTGAGGCACCTTTAGAACCTTGTACCGTTGCTTATTGTAGTCAATGGCTAAGTACTACATGGTGAACTAAGTCACATGGAAGCCACCTCTAAAGTTTTGCACTACTGTCTTGCATAATCGAGATCTAAGTGATACACAATAGCGGAATTTCGTGGGAGCCACCTCTAAAACCTTGTACCATTGTTATATGTGGAAAAATGACTAAGTGCTACACGACAAAGAAACTTCTTGTGAGGTACCTCTAGAGCTTTAAGCTATTGCTGATTGTGGTCAAAGACTAAGTGCCACACAATAACGAAACTTCATAGGAGTCACCTCTAGAATCTTGAGTTTGAGTATTGAGTTGGAATGTGGAGTTGGAATATTGAGTTAGGATGTTGAGTTGGAATATTGAATTTAGATATTGAGAGTGAATATCGAGTGTGGATGGAACCACGATATGAGTTATCTATGCCTAATTATGGGACGAAATTGTATGGCACGAAATGGGACGTGTCATAATGATTTGGCCTTATAATTGGGACTTCTGTGAATATTCGATGAGTGTTATGAAGTGTT